>CM053752.1:37958012-38037985 GCA_028658305.1 Pachyuromys duprasi
TGTAATTACTTTTTTCCATTCAATTTAACCTTTTTTTTTTTTTTACAATTTATTCATTTTATATCTCAATTCTAGCACTCCCTCATCTCCTCTTGGTCCCACCCTCTTCCCCTCTTCCCCCTTATCCTTCCTCTAGTCCACTGAAAGGGAGAGTCCTCCTCCCCTGCCATCTGATCCTAGCTTATCAGTCTCATCAGGACTGCCTGGATCCTCCTCCTCTGAGTCCTGGCAAGCTGCATCATGAGGGACAAGTGATCAAAGAGCAGGCAACTAATTTAATGACAAAGGCAGCCCTGCACCCCTTACTTGGGAACCCACATGGAGACTGAGCTGCCTATGGGCTACATCTGAGCAGGGGGTCTAGGTCTTCACCATACATGGTCTTTCTTTGGTGCATCAGTCTCTGAAGGCCCCCTGGGCCCAGATTTTTTGACTTTGTCTCCTTGTGGAGCTCTTGTCCCCTGTGAGTCCTTCTATCCCCTGCCCCTTTCTTCCATAAGACTCCTGTGCTCTGTCCAAAGTCTGGCTGTGAGTCTCAGCATATGTTTCAATACCCTGTTGGATGGAGCCTTTCAGAGGACCTCTATAGTAGGTTCCAGTCCTTTTCCCTCTTTTCCTCCACTTTTGATGTCTATCCTACTTACCATGCTAAATGAGAATTAAGCATCTTCCCTAGGGCCCTCCTTGTTGTTTAGCTTCTTTAGGTCTTTAGAGTTAGTATGGTTATCCTATATTATATGGCTAATATCTACTTATAAGTGAGAATATACCATGTAATTCTTAATAAGTTTGCTTGGCATAAGACATATACTGCAAGATCTCGTGACCCCAGGTTTTCTCTCTTCTTTATCTTCTCTTGCCCTTAGGATTCTGTCACTGAGGAACAAGGTGCTGGTCCAGGTCACATAAAATAATCAGTTTCACTGTGGTAGTTCCATAAAAAGCATATGCTACTATTCATTCTTTGATTCTATCCAGCCTTGCTAGTACCCTTATGGGCTCTGTTCTTCTTTCTAAACAGAGCCCATGAAGGGTTCTATCTATCTATCTATCTATCTATCTATCTATCTATCTATCTATCATCTATCTATCTATCTATCATCTATCTATCTATCTATCTATCTATCTATCTATCTAACTATCTAATCATTTTACAGCCTGATCCCAGCCCCGTCTCTACTTTCCTCCCAATCCCACCCTTAAGTCCCCTTCCTTCCCCCCTTTCCTTCTTCTCAGAGAAGGGGAGGCCCGCTGGGGTTACCGACCCAAGTCACAGCAGGACTAAGGGCATCCTCCCCACTTAGGTCAAAAATTCTAGGCACAGGGGTATTTTCTGAGACTGATACTCCAACCAAGGGCCATGCATGGAGATAACCTATAACCCCCTGCATAGATGTAGTCCATGGCAGCTCAGTATCCAAGTGGGTTCCCAAATAATGGGAACAGAGAGTATCTCTGACATAAACTCAGTGGCTGGCTCTCTGATCACCTCCCCCTGAGGGAGGAGCAGCCTTACCAGGCCACAGAGAAACAATGCAGCCAGTCCTGATGAGACCTGATAGGCTAGGATCAGATGGAAGGGAGAAGGACCTCCTCTATCAGAGAACTTGGAGAGAGGCATGGGTGGAGAAGAGGGAGGGTAGGATTGGGAGGGAATGTGGAAGGGGGCTACAGTTGGGATACAAAGTTAATAAACTGTAATTAATATAAAAAATAAAATTTAAATTAAAAAAGAAATAAATTTTAAAAAACTCCCCAACTCTGCCATTTTAAAAATCAGAGCCAGAGGTGGTATATACCTGCAACAAAACTCTTTTCTGGGTATGAAAGGGCTGTTCACACACAAATTCACAGCAGCTGTGATGTATGCTAAATACCCGCATAACATCAAAGTAACTGAAATGCCAACTGGGAGGAGAGAGGGGTGCAGGAAGCCCCACTCTAAGCTGAGGAGCTATTGGCAAATGAGGGCCACAGACTGAGAAACACTTTTCTCTAGCAGACTGTCCAACACTCATGTGCATACAGGCAGCACTAATTAGACTCAGTGGGTTTAGGAAAAAAGCACATAAAGTTTGGAGGGAAAACTGCAGGGAGAGGGGAGTGGATGTGATTTAAAAAAAAAAACATGTGAATGTATGAAATTCTCAAAAATAAAAGGAATTATGGAAAATCTTTGCAGTTTCCCCAGATGAGGCAGCGCATGCCCTGTGTGCCTTTTGGAATCTTGCTAATCCCACTGACCAGGACAACTTCTAATTTCATCCGTTTCCCTGAAAATGACATAACTTAATTCTTTTTTTATTGTTGAGTAAAACTCAGGTGTGCAGACACACCGTGTTTATTTCTTTAATCCAGCTCTCTGTTGATAATCACCCAGGCTGGTTACAAGCATGGCCAGTGTGAATCCTGTGACACACATGCGTGTATACAGGTACCTTTACTACCTACTGCATTCTTTCTCAGAGTATATCAGCTGGATCACATGGCACCCCAATTTTTAGATTTTGAGGGAACATTGATCCTGTTTTCGTAGTGACTATACCAACCTACATTTCTATCAGCCATATATTAATAGCCTTTTGATTCATGTTTCTGGCAGCATTTGCTGTTGATTTTGGTTTGAGAAGGATGGTTTTAACTGCGTTGAGTTCAAAGCTCCATAACCCAATTTCTCTGAGAGATGAAGATACTGAACATTTTCATATACATATTGGCCTTTTATATGTGTTTTGAGCCGTATTCCTTCAGATCACTTGCCCATTTATCTGTTGGATTATTTGTTGTTTGAGTGTTTACATTTTTTTAGTTTCTAATATGACCTTAATATTATTATTTTGTCAGTTAAATAACTGGTGGATAATTTCTTCCATTCTGTACTTTTCTCTTTATTTTGTTGACGATATCCTTTGTTGCAAAAAAAATTCATTTTTATATAATCCCATTTTTCTATTCTTTTTATTTCCTGGACAATTAATTTCATTTTCATGAAATCATTGCCCATGCCAATATTTTGAAATGGCTCTATTGTTTTCCTCTGGGAGTTTGCTTTGTTTTATTATGTTATTGAGACAAGGTCTCTGGCTGCCCTGGAATTTGCTATATAGATTAGGCTGGCCTTGGATGCATAGCATCCTCCTATCTCTGCCTATGAACACTGGATTAAAGGCATCACTAATATACCTAGCATGCCCCTCTGGAAGTTTTAAATTATCAGGTTTCACACTAAGATCTGCTTTCCGTGTTGCATTTATACCTGTGTAAGTTGAGAGACTGCAATATGATTTCAGTCACTAAGGTTGACCTATCACAAAGGGAAGTCCAGGGCTGGGCAGATTCATTACTGAATTTCACCAGACTTTCGGTGAAGAATAAACAGCAGTGTTCCTCAAACTATGCAGTAAAATAGAAAGGAAAGAATACATCTAGCCTCATCCTAGAGAGCGGGTACTACCTTGTTACCAAAACTGATAAGGAAACAAGAAAATGTGCATAAGCAAATATTTTTAATGAATACACACACAAAACTCCTCAATAAAATACTCAGAAATCAAATTTGACAATCTATTAAAATGTCATATATCATGATCTCATTCTGAAGATTTGAGAAAGTTTGACACATATAAACCAAGCAATGAAATAACACATGTAAATACACTCAAGGAAACTCATATAATTATCTAAACAGATACAATTTAAAAACCTTGAAAACATCTACCATTAAGCATGATGAAACTATAAGGAAAATATCTGTTGTAGGATCATGCCTTAACACATTAAAGACCATATATGAAAAACCTATATCCAATATCATGATAAATGGCCAAGCACTTAAGACACTTACTTTAAGATGAGATATAAAATAGGTTTTTTTTCACCATTCTTCTTCAGTATAGTGCTTGAAAGTTTAGCCATAGCAATGAGATAAGAGAAATAAAAAGATGAATAAGCAGAAAAAAGTAGTAAAATTATCCTTGTTTACAGATGATGAATTCTATACTTAGTAAACCATAAGGATTGCATGAATGTCTGAGAATTGATAAATGAATTCATCAGTGTAGCAAGATAAAAATTTAGCAGCTTTTCTATACACCGATAATGAGAAGAGATTTTTTTTAAAGTCCCATTTGCTGTAAATATGTAAAGCACATTAAAAGTCTAGCAGTGAGTCTAATCAAAGAAATGTAAGATTCCTACAAAAATACTTTTAAATGAAGAACAAAACGGAAAATGACACTAGAAGATGAAGAAAACATCCATGTTCATAAATCAGAGAAGTAGTATTGTTAAAATATATTACTGAAAGCACCCTAGAATACTCAAGATCCATTCTTTTAGCAAATTTCAATTATACAATATAGTGTTAACTAGTTATCACCAGGATGTACACTGAATCTCCAGAAATTATTTTATTTTGCATCACTGAAACTTCATGCTTTTGACCAGTAGCTCTGATTCCCCTACCCATGTGTCTTCTTTTTAAAAGATAAAATCAGTTATAATCAGACAGTGTGGTAACTAGTACTTGTTAATTTCTTCAGGTTGTTCAGAGATTGCTGGTTAGTTTCTCATTTAGTTTCTATCTGAACCTTAAGCCTCCAAATTGCTTTGCAGTATATTACAGTCTTCAGTTCATTTTCCCTCAATTCTTCTGAGGTCTGTAACCTGTGATGGGACTAATACACATTGCCAAATGCAAATGATTATACAGAAAATGTACTATTTGTCTGGGGAGACCATTACTTTGACATTTTAGTATATTAGGAATTCTCAATTAGGAGCAATGATATTGTGTTGAAGGTCATACTGTTTAAATATAACCCAATGTCAAGAGTCTTTTGGTCTAGACCGAATCATAACTCATATGCTTGTGAGTTCCTAAACAAGGTGTTTAACATCTCAGTGTAACTGTTTCCCATCACATTCTCACAATGAAACTTACTTACTAGGACTCAAAAGGACTGTATGAGAATATGCAAGTAGGCCATTTAGAATCATGGCTGGCATACAATAAACACTCAGATATGGCTTTTACGATAACTATCCTGTTAGACTACAGACAGTCAATTTCTACATTCCCACTTAGGTATGAATCTACTTAGGGAGAGTGGGTTAGTTACTAAATTACGTGTTCAGAAGTTGGCTGCACACATCTATGGGCAAATATTGAATAATAGAAGCAATTAAGGGAGAGTAAGATGATAGTGCAGAAAATAATACTCGAGATTATTATATCCACTGTAACAGATAATGTGACACTATAATGTGAAGTCAAGGTAGCCCAAGGCTTCCTTGATGGGGATAAAGAGAAGTGAGGAAGGGAAAGAATAGAGGTATAATTATGCGGCTGAATTCCTTAACATTTTCCGTAAAGCTCCCTGTACATTAAGTTAATCTCATTCACTCACAAATTGGTACCTCATTCTGAATGTGGTCATTTAAGGAACACATTAGTGTTTGCTACAGGCTTTATTGTTGAGAAAATAATTTAGGCCTCTTCCCTTTAATGTGTTCTCTTTGGAATGAGTTTCCTTTCCATTCCATCAATCTCAAACTTGTCCACATTTGACTTTGCCCAATGACTGTGAGTTGATGTGATGTGTGCTGCTCCTCAATAAAACTTCAAGAACCGCCTAGTGCTCTCTCTCTCTCTCTCTCTCTCTCTCTCTCTCTCTCTCTCTCTCTCTCTCTCTCTCCCTCCCTTTGAAAGATGTGCACATCTCAGATGAGAAACATTTCCTCAGTCCAGGTCTTAAAAGTCAAGCAATGGATATCCAAGCTGTAGTCAACTTGTCATGGACAAACACCCTGAAAAGAAAGAAGCTTTTATTGAAAGCCACATAGATTTAGTGGCTGATTATTCCTGGAAGAGGTAACTTTGCTTAAAGAAGAACAATGTCCTTCTGAAACAGTTACAAGTCATCCACAGGAAAAGATACATTTGAGATTTTAAAAATACATAATTTTGTAGAATTAGAACTAAGCAGAATTTGTAACTATTTGTGCTATGGAACCTAATCTTAATTTTTTAATTAAATGGGTTAATGATATAATTTATATGGAAATGAAAAAGATAAGAATATCTAAATTACTTTGAAAATTTACTATATCAGAAGAATTATACTACTACATGTCAATTCTTATCATAAAGCAATAAACATACCTTAGTTTGAGCATGAGAGCTAAATCAGTAGAGCAGAGCATCCAGGATTAGATTTGTATATCTTCAGTCACTTGACTTTTGAAAAACAAAGCAGAAAAACATTGCAGATAGTCGTATCAGTTTGTGCTGGAAGTACTCATGTTCACCTATGAAGACATGAGCTTCAATGGCTGACTTGTACCAATAGTCAATACATATCACCATACAATACCATACAGTAGCTCAAAACCATTCAATAGCTTTTCTAGAAAATCTTCATGTCCTTGAGCTAATCAAAGATTTCTAACACGTGAGCTAAAAGGGTAATTTCTTTGTAAATATCTGCAGACTTAGATTTCACTATAGGCAACTGAGGAAAGGTGGCAATGAGAGAACTGGCCTTCCCCAGAGAAGAGTACACTAATTGGTTGTCCAGTGCAGCCCTGAAAACATTCATACAGACAGGTAACATTATACAAACTGAACAGGTTATATTTAGGAATATATATGTAATATGTATATATATATAATTTGTATATATATATACATATACATATTTAATGTGTATATATACATATGTATATATTGTATATATTCTTAATATGTGTGTGTACATATATAATATATATGAATACATAATACTTGTATTTGTGTGTGCACATGTGCTTATATGTAATAACAGTTATTAAAAAAAAGTTCGTGAACTTGAAACAGAGTAGGGAAGGATTTATTGAAGTACTTGAAGGAGTAAGGGCATAGGGGCAGGGAATCTTGTAATTATAGAATAATCTCAAAAATAGAAAAACAAATGAAAAAATATTAAAATAAAGTTAAGAATAAAGAAAGAAAAATTATTCTTAATTTCCACTGTTATAGTGACGAAGATGGGCCCCTTTAACCAATATCTAAGAGTGGCCTTACCTCTTCAGGATATGGGTAGGAAAAACGTTGTCTCTGTCCCCATAGATAAGCCTTGACTTCAGTCTTTGCATATCACTCTAATGTCTTTTAACCATGGTGGGAGACATTAGGGACCTGAATGAAGATACGGCCAGTGCTATGCCCAGAGGAAAGCCTGAAAACTTTGCTAGTTAGACTTTTGTCAGTGTGAAAATGCCTGATACAGACAATTCAAGGAACAAAATATTTATTTTGGCTCATGGTGTCAGAGATTTTAAGCCAAAGTCCTGTTGCTGCTGAGTTTGTGAGAGGCAGAGTCATCAAGTAAGAATAATGGCAGAGTAGAGATGACCTGACAGCCACCAGAAAACAAAAAGATACTGCATACAAGGTAGAATATTGAAAGTTATGCCTCTCCTGACATACTTTAACTAGGTACCACTGTGGAAGTTGATCTAGAGCCACTATGTATTCAGATGTTAATTGCTTGCCCGTCCCCACCTGCCCAGACTCTAACTTCTTATTGTTCTGAGAGTAATCCCTCATAGAACCAAATTATTTTTGTGTAAATTATCCTCGACTGGCCAATAGTGTTGACACTGGATTAGCGCTTGTCGGGGGACTGGTGGCCAAAGGTTCACGGACTTGAGAGAGTAGGAGCAAAAGGAAGAGAAGAGGAGAGACATGCAAAAAGGAAGAGACTGGACCAAGTCCAGAGGAGATAATAAAGCAAGTTTTGGGGATTTTTGATGGGAGGAAAACAAATTGATAGTACAGATGTAGATTAGATGTTATGCTCAGCTCTGTGTTTAGCTTTTAAATAAATCAGAGTCTCTATGTGTGGTTGTTTAGGAAAAGTTGCTGATACAATAGTAACTGAGCTTTACTAACATATGGATGAATATTAATTATTACAATTCACCTATATACTAGCTTCCAATAAAGTCATCAAGTTATACCTCTAACATTAGAGTCATGATTAAACCACCAATTAAGTCAACATATGTTTTGCCTAATCACATTTCTATGAAGAGGTCTACCAGCTGACCACTGATCCTTCAACATAGGAGATTTGTGGGTAGACAGACACTTCCTACACAAATAACAAATACACTTGTTGTCAATCCTGATGCAGCTTTGTGACTTGATTTTCATACTTCTCCAGTGCATGATGAGTAACTAATGCCTGCATAGGCCCTTATTCTGTGGTCTTTAAAGATCCTTCTTATGGTGCAGATGAAGCTGCAATCATCCATGTGTGTGTTAGCTTTGCTGGGCATCCTGAGGTAGCCCCCTCTCACTGTATCAATCCTTCTAACCAAGATGCTAAGTGAAGTCTCCTTCAGGAATAAACAGGACAAACATCCACTCATCAAACCACTAGCAACAGTCCACCAATGACAGACTCCAATGAAGACCCAAGAGTTGACCTATGACCCATATACAATCATACTCAAGTGTTGGAGGTAGTCGTATTTGCCTGAGGGCACAGAACAAAATCTTTGCTTACTGAAAACTGCTTTTGAATTAAAGCAGTATCTTCTCTTCTATAAGCCTGGATAATAACACATGACTTCAGGAAAACAGAAAAATCAGACATAAAACATCATCAAAACTAAGTATGTAAATCAACTAATAGTGCCCCAGTAATTAAGTGAAAAGTAACTCAGATCTACTTGATTGACAAATAATTAAAATAAGTATCTTCAAGAATCTCAGAAACATCTAGGGAGAAATTAATTCATAAACAAAATTAGAATGGGAATGTCTGAATGAAATTAAAATTTTATTTTAAAAAGTAAAAGCCAGCTATAGCAAAAAGGAAAATGAAAAGAAAACCCTGGTGTTAGAGGATATAAAAACAGAACTCAGAAAGAAAAATAGCACTATAAAGTATGCAGAAGAGTCAACAAATTTATATATGGGTCATTGAAAGTTATTCAGTAAACAGGGACAAAAGAATAAATTAATAAAATAAAGAATGCACATTAACCACATAGGATACCAGTAAGCACACATAACTAAAAATTAAGTCTCTAAGAAAAGAGAGAGAAAGACGAACAGTTTTTTCTAAAGAAATAATAGAGATATCAATATTCAGATTCACAAAGATCAGAGTACCCCATCCCTGAGAAAGCATCTTAAAGAAAAATTCTCCGAGACACATCATAATCAAATATTCAAAAGTAAAAGAAAGAATCCTAAAAGCTTCAGGAGGAAAGAAAACTCTTCACACACACGGAAATACCCACAAGGCTGTCGGTAATTTTCTCAGCAGAAACCTGACAGCACAGCAAAGGATTTGTTGAATGAGATTATATACTCAAAATGCTAAGAGAAAAATAAAACCTGTTAACCGAGACTGATATAAACGTCCTTCAGAAATGAAAGAGGAAATAACTTCTAAGATGAACAAAAGCTGAGGAATTCATCTCCAGTAATCCTGCCTCTAATGAATCCTGAGAGGACTTTTTTTTAATTGAAGCAAGGGGATACTAAGTAACAACCTTAAAAAATGTGACTACAGAAAGGTAGAGTAAAAGCCCAGAACTGGTTCAAACTCAGAATGCTCTAATACTGTAGTGGTGATGTGTAAATCACCTTCAAGTTTAGTATGAAGTTAAAAGCAAATATTAAAGTAATAGTAGCTACAATAATGTCTTGATATAAAACATAAAAATATACAAAATAAGACAACAATGACATAGATAAAAATAAGAGGTAAAATCATCAGTGTTGCACGTTATTGAAATTGATATTATCTACACACAGAATGTTGTAACTATAATAACTTAAAAAAAAAACCCTTTGAAATTTTCTTTAAGAAGCCTACCATTGTAGAAGCTTCCGTGTGTGTCCTTTGGTTATCAAATAAAAAGCTAAGTTAAAGCTATAGGGTTCTCTTTTCAATTGTTTTAGTCAGTGGGATTCCATAGCACCCCCCGCTCAACACACACACACACAAATATCACATGCTATATCTATCGCTTACCATCAGAACCTGATGGTAAGATCCTATTGCTGAAGACATGGAAAAGGCTAGTTTTCCTAGAGCTGGAATGTTCTGTGTATACCACAGGGAAGAGAAGTCGTCATATGCAGGGCACTATTCTGTGCTTTGCCAAAGAAGCTTCCGCTAGACTGTTTGTGCTTTTTCTTTTTCTTTTTTTTTCCTTCAATTTCTTGTTGTTTTTAATTAATTTTTCATTTCTTACTATTTATTCACTTCAAATCCCAACTGTAGCCTCCTCCCTCTTCCTTCCCCAATCCCTCCCTTTATCCGTCTTCTCTTCCCATGCCCCTCCCCCAGTCCATTGTTAGGACTCCTCCCTGTCCATCTGACCCTAGCCTATCAGGTCTCATCAGGACTGCATTGTGTTCCTCTGTGGTGTGGTAAGGCTGGCCCTGCCCCCCTCAGGGGGAGGTGATCAAAGAGCCAGTCACTGAGTTCATTTCAGAGGCAGCCTCTGTTCCCCTTACTAGGAAACCCACTTAGACTGAGCTGCCATGGGCTACATCTGAGCAGAGGTTCTAGGTTATCTGCATGAATGATCCTTGGTTGGAGTATCAGTCTCAAAAAAGGCCTCTGGCCCAGAGTTTTGATTCTGTTGCTTTCCTTGTGGAGCTCCTGTCCTCTCTAGGTCTTTCTCTATCCCCCTTCTTTCATAAGATTCCCTGAACTCTGCCCAAAGTCTCAGTGAGGTATCCCAGAAACAGAAAGACACACATGGTAGATACTCACTTGTAAGTGGGTATTAGACCTATACATAGGATTAATAGACATTAATATATAGGATAATAAACATTAATATAGGATAAACATCTGTATACCTAAGGAAGCTAAGCAAGAAGAAAGACCCTGGGAAAGACGCTCAATCCTCATTCAGAAAAGCAAATGGGATGGACATTGGAAGATGGAGAAAACAGGGAACATGACAGGAGCTTATGACAGAGGGCATTTGTGGTAAGGTGTTGGAGCAAATGTCTGTTTCATGAATGAGCTTTTATCCTTCAAGAAGACAAGATACAGGGAGCCCTCTCACCCCACTACAATCATTTAATCATTAGGTCAATCAACCATTCATTCAATAGATGCTCATCATGGCAGATAACTTGCTTCCTTCCATGCTGAAATAAGACCACCCTTTGTTCAGTGACACACGTGAGAACTGAAAGACAAAAATATCTTCTCCTGCAGTGATGTCTCTAATATTTGTACCTTTCAGAAATCAATCTACAGTGCCATTCCTTGGTCATGTGGATGAAAGACTGAAGTTGATATGTCAGGTAAACTTTATCAGGGTATAGTTCTGTCTCTGTTTGAATCACTTTATATTGAGTTATTGTTTATTATGATAGAAATGATACATTCTTTCGCACAGTTGGACTTCAATATAAAATCACTTGTTAGGCCAGCCAAGAAGCAGGGGAGAGTAAGGCAGAGATCAGATGCAAGATAGTAGCAGAAATTAGGAATATGTCAAATGAGGTAGAACTACTAGAAATATTCCTAGAGAAAGAAGGCATTATACCATTCTGAGCAGAAGTCCAAGATGGGCAGTCATCTGTGGAAATAAAGGCAAGGAAGACACTGCAGAAGCCAAGTAACTACGGACAAATGGGACTTGGTTTCTTATGTTTGCTCCACCCAAAGAAGTGACGCTTTCTGACATACTGACTAAACTGTGGTTTTTCTGAACTCATATCAGAGTTTGTCTCTACGATTCCAGGACAGAACATTTCCCTTCTTATTGTCTTTTCTCTCCTCCTCCTCCTGCACTACCGCCACCACTACCCACATGACATTTCTCTTTACTTACAGGAGTCCTAAAGATCCCACACAGCAGCAAGCTGATTAAGAATTAATAAGAGCCTCAGAGGGAAACCACAGATGTGCTGTTGGCTTTGTGATCAGCAATATTTAGGTGTTTTTTTTAATGCCCAATTATTTTCCAGATACCTAGAGAACAGAGCCACGGGACATGGGAAATAAGTTTTCTGGCCAGAGGGAATATATTCTTAAGCAAAAGTCTTTTAACATGAAGAAGAGAAGAATTATGTTTCCAGCCCTCTGCATTACCACCTCTCTAAGGCTCCACATGCGTTCCCCCCCCCCTTTATCATTTCAAGTGATGGACCCAGCAGGACTATGAAGAATTTTTCTTCACCATGAACTTCATTATTCTACACTGACTCTTCATTTGCCCAGGAGGTAACACACCTATGTAGGGGAGGAAAAAAAGCAGCGAATTAAAATCAGTCCTGGGAATACTTGATTATCTTTTACATTATAGCTCAACCAGAAAATAAATTTGAAGCTGCTATGTCAAGCACTAGGAGGCCCACGCATATGTGACCCAGTTTCTTTGGGTGACACATATTCTTTAAGTTGCCTAATGAACACATCAAACCATATCAGTGGCTTCTAAAAGCTGCAAATGTGATTCTATGGGAAATCCTTTCTCTACGATAATCATTCTTCCATTTCCTAAAACCCACTCTGTGGTCTGTAAAACATTTATGTCTTCTACTCTGGAAACCTATTATTTATGATGCCCAAACAGGAAGGATCGTGTTTGATGACCACATTTTCATTTAGCCATGGGAAAGAACAAATTGCAGTTGTATTACTGACATGGAAACAAATCAAGCAAGATGTGAATGATTTGTTTAGCTAGTGACAAATCTGTCATGAAGCTCTACTTGCAATGTAACGCAGACAAATATGAGTGTTATTATTACCTTCCAACAGGTTGTCAAAAAGGAGCAGGCACAGGAGTTCTCAACAAGGCAGGAAGTATTTCTCCCAATATAGTGTAGATGCATGGATGCATCATTAGCTTGCAGAGAAACAAATGCAAATTTTGCTATCTACCAGAGTTAATTGACCTATGACTTTTTAATAATGTGTGTTATTTTCAATCAAATCTAATGTTTCTTTCCACCAATGATTGTTAACTATAAAGAGCAGAAAGCTGGTCAGAGCTAAATTATTTTGTAGGAGTGTCTACTGGGTCTTACTGTAAATCATTTAGCCATCTGGAACCAGATCATGGCAAAACATCCTTCTGTTGGAGGAAAAATGGTTGTGGATAGGTTCCTATATGTTACCTTGTAAATTAGTTGAAGACACTTACTAGAACAAAAGTAGCAACCAAAGGAAATTAAATACAGGATAAGATTCCTCTTAACATTTATTGGCAATTTATCAAGGACTTTGCAAGGAACCATTGCTTGGACTCTGACTCCCTCAGAGTTAAACAAGCACTTCTTGCTTGTTAGAAACACACTTTATATACTTCGGTTGCTTATATTCTTTTATTTATTTATTTATTCATTTATTTTATATGTACTTGTTTCTTCTCTCACCTGAAAAGGCACTTGAAGAACTGAGTCATACTACATCTTTCCTCATGGAAAAGCACAAATCACATTCTTTTTATTCAAAAGTGATTGTCAAAATAATAATACATTGGTCTTTTGCTGAAAACTGTGAGTAGTCCCTTGTTGCCCAATGAATGAAATGCAAATGCTTCAGCATGACATTCAAGGCCATGTCTCCACTCAGCAGAGTAGAACACAATGAGCCTCGAGACCGCCAAGGACTATCTGACAAGGCCTGTGCTGTTCTCAGGGTTCATGGAAAGTGGAAGGAAGGTGGGAGGGAGAATGTAAGCCAGGAAGAGTGATATTCTGTGACTGAACTAGTTTTTGTCCCCATTTCCAGTCTGTTGCCTCTCAGGAGAATGTGGGGCCGGAAGTACCAACCTTCTAACAAAGGCTTGCACTTTCAGGCCTCCGTGATTTGCCTCACTAAGACAAGAGATGCTATGTCATCCTGGAAACTCTAAGTTTTCATATCACAAAATATAAAAATGCTGTCCTTTATCTCTTCCATCACTCAATAAAACAGTTCTGACACCAGATGTGTGGGGATTTTCCTCCATGCACCAAACTATTCTTTATGGATTCTCCCACATACCAGCTGTGTGCTCAGCAATTTGATTCAACTCAGTTTTGACACAATCTCCCTAGAGACACTACCAGATCTCATGGATGAAGGATTAAGTTCTCTACTATGCCCCTCACCTTAGAGGCTGGTTACAAATCTAGGGTGCCACCGGGATGTCTTCAAGCAATTCTTTTGAATAATTTGACATAGAACTTCCATAAACTCAGAGAGCCACTTTTCTGATGTTTCTTAGCTTGTTAAATTTCTAAAGGGTTCGATTAAAGATGCACCTGAGTGGCTGATGAAGAGAGGTAAACTGTGAGAACTATAAGAGTCCCTAGGGCAGAGTTTTTGGAGTTAGTGTATACTACCTTCCAAACTTGTGAATGTGGTTACCAACCCAATAGCTTTCTTAACCTGATAGCACAGGGATTTTTATGACAGCATTGTTATGTAGACATGATCTGTTATTGCCCCCATTTCCATTCTGGTGCCTTTCAAGAGAATGTGGAGCTGAAAGGATCAACAATCTAACAATGCCCTGCACTTTCAGGAAGATATCTCCCTCCAGGAATCTAATGTGACCTTGTATCATTAGGGCAAGTGACTCCAAGTGACTCAGACGTTCAGCACCGGACATCCCTGGCAGTAGCAAAATTACATAGGTCTTAAGAGCATGTATCAGGAACTGAGGTCAATGAAAAAGACTCAAGTTCTTACTTGCATCCTTATCACCCAGGGCATTACAAGGATTTTAGGAGCTCTGTGCCCAGAGCAAGAGGCAGAAACTGTCTCCTTATTTCCTATAACTTGCCATTGTAGAAGGGAATACAAATCAGGTAAATCAGGCACTCTATAGGAGCAAGAAAAGACAGGATGTGGATCAGTCCTACAGTCCCAGCCCCCAATGGGCATACAGCTCTGTTGATACCTTTAGGTAGGGACTAAGAACAATGGCCTTAAGATCTATTTGAATACATTTGCTTTAAGACGCTAAATTTCTGGCCAAGGAAAATTAATACAGTGTCATTTTGTTTATTTCTTTTATCCCAACTTTTCATTTAGATTATTACTTATTCGTACATTTTATTTATTTTTTAATAGATGAAATATCAAGGTCACTCCAAATCTGGCAAGATTTGGATAGTTTGTTTTATTCTTTCCTTATTGGCCTTCTGTCAAAAGAAATGCATACTGGAACTGTAAGACCTGGGTGGGCCTGGAGAACATTGAAGTATCATTTGTGTGAATTTGAGGGCGTGGTCTCACAAAAGCCACAACTTGTACCTCTGAGTTGCACTGGCAATAGCTACAAAAATGTTTCAGAATACAACTGAGAAGCAGGGAAAAGAGGCAGATGAAGACATCACTGTTTATGTTGATTGATGGGAAGTATCATGTTTGCCTCCAGGCTTCCAGAGAGACCTGCAAGGGAGTTTTATTTATTTGTTCTCTCTCTCTCCCTCCCTCTCTCCTCTCTCTCTCCAATCTAAATACTGGGTACGCATGTTTTTTTCCTTTGGCTTTCATAGAAACCTTCAGCGTTAGTATTGCTACACTCTATGTAACACATCAGGGAAATTAAATCTGTTAATGACTTAATGAAGCTCAATTTTCTGCTGGGTGACAGCATTAGGATTTAAACCATGGGTTGTTAGATCTCAAAAACTGAGCTGTAGTTTTCCTCTACAATGGGCTTTAGGCTCCTTTTATATAAATTTGGTCTACTCAAATGAAAACAATAGTGTCTTTTCCCATGAGAGAGAGAAAGAACTTGAAGTGAGGTAGGGCATGGAAAGGCAGGGATGAATCTGAGGACTTAAGGGGAGAATGGGGGTGAATTTTATCAAAACACATGGTTTTAAATTATCAAAAAGATAATAGATTATGATTTAAAATGTACACATAATGACAAACACACAGGCACATAAATGCCTACACATTTGCATGTAACCTCTGGGTGGTTATTAGCCCCATTAAACTTCCATACAGTTTGAAAACCCTCTGTCTCTACTTCCTCTTAGATTAAGTATGGCATAGTGGCTACATAGATACCCACAGGGAAAGTTCTTTTTCTCCTGTTGACTCTGTGAGGCCTTCAGACATCAGGTAACGTCTCTGTTCCCTCCCCTCCCTCCAAGCTTACCTCTTCTCAAGCTGGGATAGTCCTTCTCAGGCTCTGGTAGAGGAAAAAAAATAGGAAAGAAAACAAAAGTTCTTACACAGAAAGCTCTCAGAAGAGTAAATGCCCAATAGTGAGTGTTTAATAAATGGACTCTGCTGTTGATTTGTGAACACACAACTCAGGCAATTATTTCTCAAGGATATGACCTTAGGATGACAGATGTAGTAGGGAAAGTCCAAAGCATCAATAATTACAATCGCTGGAATAGAAAAAAAAATCCATGTTTTGTATAATGCACCTGCCATCCTTACAGGTATTGACTGTTTGAATAACAGGGTCAGCTGGGAGTTAAAAATAAATGCCTGTTTTTGTCTAGACAGAAGCATTTCCATGACACTTGTCTCCAAAGACCCAGAATGCTGAGGCAGAATTTACAGAATGTATCAGAAACGTCTGACATCAGGTGAGAAAAATTGCAGGGTACGCAGTGATTAATGAGGGGAGAACATTACTGTAGAGATCCATTGGGGTGGTGCAGGAAGAAAGCTTTCAAAAAGAACTTGATATGCCTCTCTTGTAAGAAGAATCTAGAAGAAGGAAATTGATGACACGTTTGTTCAGCTGGGAAAACAGTCATCATGCTGTGTAAACACATCAGGCCTCATCACTGTGAGCACAATGCTAAGAGTGAAATGATGTTAATAAATTTAAATAGAAGTGACCATGGTGGTGAGTGCGCATATGAAGGCTAGCAAGGTAGATAGTAGTACTACATTCCTTGACTTAAACAGTTTACATAGAGCATTCAGAAATGGTTACAGTGTGCAAAAATCCTTTCAGCACTCTTGGACACATTGGATGGTCATTTCTAACAAAGAGCTTCTAGAACAGGTTTTCCTCTAATAATTTCCACAAATTCTCTTATCACTTACATCCTGTCTTTCTCATGGGTTGCTCCCTCTCACCCTTCTTTTATTTCTTCAGGAAAACACACACATAAACAAACAAACAAACATTTATCCTTCTGTAGGGCAGTACCACAGGCAGGAAGAGGGCACATTACAGCTTCTGTGAAGTTTCTAATTTATGCCTTTTGTTTTATTTTATGTGCAGGGATGATTTGGCTACATGTATATCTGTGCAGCATATACATGGCTGGTGATTCTATCACACGAGGGTACCTGATCCTCTAGGACGAGAGTAGCATATGTTTGTTAGCTCTGATGTGGGTACTGGGAACTAACTTGGCTCCTCTGGGACATCACCCAGTGCTCTTAACTACTTCATCTCTCTGACCAAAAGTTTCTGCTATAAAAAGCTATATCTGGTCCAGAGTGATGGTTCAGAAAATAAAGATGCTTACTGAAGAGCCTGGAAAACTGACTCTGATTCCTACTACCTACATGAATGAAGGAGAAAATCAACTCCTTAAATTTTTCCTATGATCTCCACAAATATCACACACTTAATTTTTGTTTTGTTTTGTTTTGTTTTTCGAGACAGGATTTTTCGGTGTAACTTTGGCTGTCATGGGCTCACTTTGTAGAGCAGGCTGGCCTCAAACTCACAGAGATCCCCCTGCCTCTGCCTCCCTGAGTGCTGGGACTACAAGAGTGCCCCACTGCACTCTGCTCACTGAATATTTTAAATGAGATTTTTAAAGTTACCAATAATTGAATCATCCAATAACAAATTCACAGTGGTACTGAAGGGTTCATCAGCCTGGCTGTTTGCGAAGAAACTGAAGGATTTCTTGGAACTACATAAAGTCACACATACAATTCACTGCTAAATTTACATTGGGATCTGGTGAACAAATGCTAATTGTTCTTGGCAAAATATGTACTTCTTACTTTTTTCTTTTTATAATTTTTTGATTTTTGAAATTATAACATTTTTCCATTTCCCTTTCCTCCTTCCAACCCCTTCTCTTTAAAACCCTTACTCTCTCAAATCCATGATTTCTTTAATTGTGGTTACATGCATACATATGTATTCTTAAATATATATACATATACATAAATGTTCTTAAAAACATAAATATCCCTTCTGTATGTTGTTTGTATGTATAAGATCTCTGGGCTGACCACTTGGTATGCTATAGCGAACTGGAAGGCTTTTTCCTTAGGAAGACCATTTGCCTTGTTCTGAACTTTTCCCTGTTGGCTCTAGTTCTTGTTTAAGTTCTGGAAGCTTCTCTCCTTCCTATTAGCATATCCATTGGTGCCATCATTGTTCAAGACTTGTTTAGGCAGTCATGTGTAGTTTTCACCCCTCACCAAAAAAAAAAAAAAAAACTTTTCTTTGCAATAAACTGAGACCATTAGAAAAACCCACAACCAATCAAAACATGAAGAACAAGAGATGATGTGGTTCCCAATCCCAACTGAAACACCTACTATGCAATTCCTGCACTAAGTCTCAGGAATCACTGAGGAAAGGGGGGCAGAAAGATTGTAAAAGCCAGAGGAATAGGAAGTTTGCTATAAGATCTTGTCTCCTAGAAATGTCAGAGAAACTCATGAAGTCTCATCAACATATCTCATAGTTTTAAGAGAGTCACAGTTTGAATGTGCAGTTTGCGAAGTGAAGTTAGAATACAAACCCAGGAGTTCCAAACAAAATGTAGGAAAATTTAAAAGTCAAATAATTGCAATGAACTCCTTTTTAGAAACCTTTGAGAGATGGGTAGTGGTAACGCATACCTTTAATCCCAGCACTCAGGGAGGCAGAGGCAGGCAGATCTCTGTGAGACAGAGGCCATCCTAGTCTACAGTAGGACAACCAGGACTGCATAGAAAAACACAGTCTCAAAAACAATACAGCAAGTTGATAGCCAACATCAAACTAAATGGCAAGAAACTCAAAGCAATCCCACTAATATCAAGGACAAGACAAGATTGACCACTCTTTCCATATCTCTTCAATATAGTATTAGAAGTTCTAGCTAGAGCAATAAGACAACTAAAGGAGATCAAAGAGATACAAATCAGAATGGAAGAAGTTAAAGTATCACTATTCAGAGATGATATGAAAGTATACATAAGCAACCCCCAAAATTCCACCAGAGAACTCTGCAGCAGATAAAGTCCTTCAGCAAAGTGGCTGGAAACAAGATTAATTTAAAAAAAAAGTAGCCCTCCTATATACAGATGACAAACAGCATGAGAAAGAAAACCAGACCCAGCCACAATTTGTGGCTATTATTTATAGCCACAAATAATATAAAATATCTAGGAGTAACTCTAACCAAAGAAGTCAAAGATCTGTATAACAAGAACATCAAGTCTCCGAAGAAGATACCAAAAGACACATTTCCCATGCTCATGGATCAGTAGGATTAACATAGTAAAAAACAGTCATCTTACCAAAGACAATCTATAGAGTCAATGAAATCTCTATCAAAACACCAACACAGTTCTTTACAGACCTTGAAGGAACAGTTCAAAACTTCATATGGAAGAACAAAAGACACAGAATAGCTAAAACAATCCTATTCAATAATAGAACATCTGGAGGCATCTTGATACCTAATCTTAAGCTATACTACAGAGTAATAGTAATAAAAACTGAATGGTACTGGCATAGAAATAGACTGGTTGATCAATAGAATTGAATTGAAGACCCAAAAATAAACCCACATGCCTATGGTGGGTTTTTTTTTTTTTTTTACAAAGGAGCCAAAATCGTACAATAGAAAAAAGACAGCATCTTCAACAAATGGTGCTGGTCTAACTGAATGTCTACAGGCAGAAAAATGCAAATAGATCCGTATTTATCACCTGGCACAAAACTCAAATCCAAGAGGATCAAAGACCTCAACATAAAATAGATACCCTAAATCTGCTAGAGAAGAAAGCGTGTAAGAGCCTTGAACTCATTGGCACAGGAGACAACTTCCTGAACAGAACACCAACAGCTCAGGCTCTAAGATCTACAATTAATAAATGGGACCTCTTGAATCTGAAAAGCTTCTGTAAAGCAAAGGATATTATCAGTAGAATGAAAAGGCAGTCTATAGATTGGTAAAAAAAAATCTTCACCAATCCTACATCTGTCCAAGGGCTAATATCCAGAATATATAATGAACTCAAGAAATTAAATACCAACAAACCAAATAATTCACTTAAAAATGGAATATAGAGCTAAACAGAGGATTCTCAACACAGAAATCTCCAATGGTGGAGAAGCCCTTAAAGAAATGCTCATTGTCCTTAGTCATCAGGGAAATGCAAATCAAAATGACTCTGAGATTCCATCTCACACTCAAGAGAATAGCTAAGATCAAAAACTCAAGTGACAACACATGCTAGAGAGGATGTGGAGAAAGGGAAATACTTCTCCGTGGAGAAAGGGAAATACTTCTCCGTTGCTGGTGGGAAGACAAAATTATACAACCACTTTGGAAATCAATCTGATGCTTTCTCAGAAAATTGGGAATAGCGCTACCTCAGCTATACCACTCCTGGACATATACCCAAAAAATGCTCCACCATAGAACAAGGACATTTGCTCAACTATGTTCATAGCAGCTTTATTCATAAATCCTGAATCTGGAAACAACCTAGATGTCCTTCAGTCTAAGAATGGATAAAGACACTGTGGTACATTCATACAATAGAATACTTTCCAGCCACTGAAAACAAGGAAATCATGAACTTTGCTAGCAAATGGATGGAACTAGAAAAGATCATCCTGAGTAAGGTAACAGACCCAGAAAGGCGTACATGGTATATAATCCCTTATAAGTGGATTTTAATCATATAGTACAGGATAGACATACTATAATGCATAGACCCCAAGAAGATAAGTCTGATGGGCATCTGAAACTTCATGTGGGCTCATTAGTTAGGGGAATGGAGGATATCTCTGACATGGACCATGTTGCCTCCTTTTTGACCACTTCTTCTTAATGGGATTTCCGTACCAGGCCACCAGGAAGGAAGGAAGAAGAAATCAGTCCTCTTGTGAAGAGATGAGCTGGAGTGTCTGGGTGGGGGAGGGGGGCTCCCCTATTCTGAGGGATAGGGGAGAGGAAATACTGGAGGAAGGGTGGGATTGGGAGTTGAAGAGGGAGGAGCCTATAACTGTGATGTAAACTGAATTAATTAATAAAAACAGAAAAAAGAAGAGGGAAGGAGGGGAGGGAAGGGAGACAGGAGAGCAACAGAAAGGGAAGGGAGAGAGGAGGATAGGGTGGGTATTGGAGGAGAGGGGTGAGGGGAGAGAAACAAAGCAAAAGAAACTGAAGTTCTTCCAGAAAGCCTGCAGAAGACAAAACAAAACAGAAAAACAGTGCCTCAAGATGGAGAAGACATGATTGGGTTTTAATTGACATAAATCATTGAGTTTTCTCAGAAAAAAAAAGCAACAAACAAACATTTCAGAAAGCCATCAAAGCTCCCATTCAGAGATCACTGGCCATTCAACATCACAGGAGCAGAATCACTCAGGATGTTTTTAGACCAGAACACACACACACACACACATGCGGTATGTTTTAGTAATGGGGAGACTTTACAGCTTTCATAACACAACCCCTTTGCAGGAAGTTCCCAACAATGTTACATGTCAACAAATAGCCCCACAACTAAAAATAAATAAAAATTATCAAAGTAATTAAATAGTTAATGCAATACAATCTCAAAACAATATGCAAGCAGATGTTTCAAAGCAGGTAGCTACATACTTGGAAACCAGCAAACAAAATAATCAGTTTGCCCACAACTTCCCTTCCATTTCTTGTACACTTCCTTCAGGTGTCTCAGACTCCCTAGCATTTTCCCCATCCCATCCCCAATCCTCCTTTCTTGGCTTAGAAAGCAGCCTCTTCACCCTTCTTAGCACTGCCATTTTTAACTTCAGTGTTTGGTGGTTGGTTTCCCTTCTGTCTGATTCTTATATAAACAAAGGAGTCCAGAGCTGACCTTACAAATCTCTCCTTGATAAGGAATAGGAGAGGGAAGATTGTGAGAATTGATGATTTGATGTCTTTTATCTCCTTCACACTTGTGTTTTTTTAATACAAAATACTGAGTGCACTAACTCTGAAAGGTATAAAAAGGCTCAGTCTGCTTTAAGTGACACTGAAGTTATGGGCCATGGACGGACAGTGGATTCATTGGAGTTTATTGAATTACTTCATAGCAACTGAAACAGTTGATCAGTCTTACAAAATGCTCTTCTAGAACACATGTAGAGGACAAGAAGGGTGAAGAGAAGGGAAACCTTGGAAAGTAAAGTCTCACAATGGTCTGACTTGTAAATATCTTGGTGCTGAAACTGGCTACTTAGAGATAGGATGGACAGCATACAGTTCCCAGCAGCAGGGAAAGAACATGTTACAGTTTGCATATTTGCTTGATTGTAGTCTTTGCATCACCAGATAAGGTAGCCAACAACATTTAACCCTCTGTGTGTGCATGCCTACCTGTGCGTGTGTGTGTGTGTGTGTGTGTGCTTGAGCATGCATATGTATGTGCCTGTCTGTTTGTCTCTATGTCTGTCACGGGACAGAAACTTTTCCCATACTACCTTTTTAAAGGGAAGTTGCTATCTTTTTTTTCTCTTCCCTTTGTATATTGAGTAGAGAGCAGATATGCTGTAAATTTATAGTGATTATGGCATCCACATAACATTAACTTCTTCCAAACAACAAAAAAAAATGGTAGCCTTTCTTTATGTCTTTCAATTTTTTTTTCACCTGGCTACCCTCTTCGCCTCAAGGGTTTACCCACCAAATATTTATCATGTGTTTTTTAAGTACAAAGAACTAGTGAAAGTGTGTGCCTTATTTAGTGTTCTATTGATATGAACAGATACCATGACCATGGTAACTCTTATTAGGAAAACATTTAATTCAGGCTGGCTTACAGGTTCAGATATTTAGTCCATTATCATCATGGTGGGAAGCATGGTGGCACACACAGACTTAATGCTGAAGAAGTAGCGGAGAGTTCTACATTTGGATCGGTAGGCAGCAGAAGAATGACACTAGACCTGGCTTGAACTTCTGAAACCTCACAAGCCCACCAGACCCCACCCTGCCCCTGCCACGACCCTTGCTCCAACACACTTCCTCCAACACCTCTAGCAATGCTACTCCCTATGAGTACCACCACAATGTGGGAGCAAAGACAACAGACATGGTTCCTATTTGTGCCTTAACTATTAAGCAGAGGCCTAACATGTCATCATTTACCTGGCAATAATTAATGTTATCATGCTGTTCTGAGCATTCCAGACCCTGGAGACAAAATAATGCTAATGGATGTGCCTATTTTCACCCACATCTCAGCCTAGATCCCAGACTTACCCTCCAATGACAGCTAAATTGTTCCCTTGAAAATCAATAAAACATTTCCTTTCTGACACTTAACGAAACCGCTCCTGATATTTATTATATCCTGCTGTATTTACTGATTCTACAGTAAATATTTGACAAATCATTAGAACCCTCTCAAAGATACAGAGATGAACTGGCACCAGCTGCCACAGCAAAGATGCATGTTTGAGCTCATAATACAATTCAGGTTTCCTGGGAAATAGACCCTGAGTCATTGATTTGTGTGCAGGAAATTCACTGTGCAGTAGCATCATGATGAACACTTTTGGGCAAGCCAAAGAAGCAGAATTGGCAGAGACTGTTGAAAGAGATTCTAATTTTAATGAGCCCTGGTACTCGTGCAATAGGTACACATATCCAAGGAGAATGGTCATCTTTTGGCTAATCATTATTCCCCTAGGATGTACCTAGGAATAGATTGCCCTGTGGCATGGTGCTTCTCTTCAGCTGATGGAAGAGCACAGAAAAGGTTCAGTTGGGAGATGACAGTAGTGTGGCATTAGGAGAAATAGCACTTTATTTTATTTTACTTCATTTATTTGTTTTATTTACTTTACATCCTTGTAGCCCCTTACCCCCTCCATTCCTTATCCCACCCTCATTCCCATCCCCCTCCCACACCCCTTTTCCTCAGAAAAGGGGAGCATCCTTTCCCATCCACCCCAGTTCATCAAGTTGCATCAGAACTAAGCCTGTCAAGTCAATCCCATCAGAGGAAAGTGATCTAAAAGCTAGCAAGTGAGTCCATGTCCAATACAGTCTCCACTTCCCTTACTAGAGTACACACTTGAATCCTAAGCTGCCCCGTCTGCTACATCTTTGTAGGGGGCCTAGGTCTCCTACATGGTTCTATATGTTCTTTGGTTGATGCTTCAGTCTCAGCAAACCCTCAGTTTTTTGTTTGTTTGGTTGGTTTTTTTTTTCCCTACAGGCCTTCTGTCATCACAACCTTGCTCTCTTCAGGTCTGATTTCCACCCTCTCTTCTTTTTAATTTTTTTTATTACGGTTTATTCACTTTGAACTCCAGCTGTAACCCCATTCCTCTTCCCCTCCCAACTCCACACTCTCTTTCTCGTCTCCTCCCATACCCCTCCCTCAGTCCACTGATAGGGTCATACCAAGATACTTTATATTATTTGTGGTTATTGTGAAGGGTGTAGCTTCCCTAATTTCTATCTCAGCCCATCTGTTGTTTGTGTACAGGAGGGCTACTGATTTTTTAAATTAATCTTGCATTCAGCCACTTTTCTGAAGATTTTTATTAGCTGTAGGAGTTCTCTGGTGGAATTTTTGGGGTCACTTTCATACATAATCATATCATCTACAAATATCTATACTTCAACTCCTTCCTTCCCAATTTTTATGCCTTTGATCTCCTTTAATTCTCTTATTTTTCTAGCTAGAACTTCAAGTACTGTCTTGAAGAGGTATGGAGAGAGTGGGCATCCTTGCCTTGTCCCTGATTTTAGGCTATATACAGAAAGCTGATTGCCAACATCAAATTAAGTGGAGAGAAATTCAAAGCAATTCCACTAAAATCAATGACACGACAAGGCTGCCCACCCTCTCCCTTCCACTTCAATATAGTACTTGAGGTGGTAGCTAGAGCAATAAAACAACTAAAGGAGATCAAGGGCATACAAATCAGGAACGAAGAAGCACTTTAGTTTAAATGGAGATTTTATCACAAAAAAAATCACTGCATCATCTTCTCTTGAAGACTATGGGCTTTTGCTGCTTTACATGTCTTTGTGTTCTGTTGCTACCAATGCAGCCACGGTTATTTGCTCTCCCTTTTGCAGACTCTGACTCCACCCCTAGGACTACATCCATGGAATTGAAGGTCCATCTGTTTAGTTAAAACTGAGTGCTGCAGCTATCCACTATGCTGTGTTCACTGCCAAGCACTCTTTAGGTTCCACTTCGTTCACCTGTAGTTGACATTATTGTGGATCTTCTTGCCCAATTGTTTTTTCTTTAAATTTTAACTTGTATAGTCTGCAATAATGTAATATAAAAAAATCATGAGAACCAAGTCATAATTTAAATCACATCAGACACTTCTTAGTCAGATGATATTGACAGTCCATTTGATCCCTAGAAGTCTTGGCTTTATAATCTACAAAATGAGATATCGATTATAATTTTAGTAGTTGACATAAGGATAAGATGATGTATCTGTGGCCCAGAGAGAATCTCAACCGGAGGAAAATAATAGTAATAATGTAAGCAGTTCTTACCCTGTCACCTGGCATTTTCTATGTGCCCTGTGTAGTCATAGGGGCATTCACTATTTTACTTTTACACAGAATGACAAGACATAGCCATTTTGTAGTTATGTGTTCTAAAGGTTCATTTTGATTGTTGACTTGACACAATAGAGAATCACCTTCATTGAGAGCCTTGGTGAGGAACTGTTAGAAATTAGATTAGTCTGTAAAGGATTAAGTAAGGTAAGAAGACACACCCTGGACATGGGTGGTGCCATTTTAAGGGTGAGACTCTGGAACATATAGAAAGCTGAGCACTGATGGCATACCCACATTACTCTCTGTCCCTGATTACAAATATGTTAGGACCAAGTCCCCTGAGCTCTGCTGGTACGGCTTCCCTGCTCTCAGGGGCTGTGACTTCCAGCCTTTCTCTCCTATGCTCTTTTTTGTTAGCTTATTTTATCAGAGTGGTGGGAAATATAACTAAGACATGTGGCAAGGATGGTATTCAAAACACTGAGGAAATGTCAGAGGGATAGTTTAATCCAGACATTTTGACTTTGTAAAATATCAGACTATAAAAGTATAGATTTTATATAATCCCTCCCAACCTCAGAGCCTTTAGTTTTACTCCCTTGGGAAGCACTAAGCTTTCTTGACTCTTCAGAGCCAGCCATACTGTTATTTTCAGCTAATATCCTCCCATCTTCCACCAAATGCAATTACCAGGGTTTATTGGACTGAACGCAAACGTTGTGAGGTATTCTGAGCCAAAGCAATCATTGTAATTATATAGGATAATGGCAGTTATTAAAAGTGATTTTGGTAAAAAAGCATGCTTAAAATTGAGTTTATTTAAATAACTCAATCAGAAGTACCATTACAGTAGAGACTGAGCACTACAATGACTCTGAGGTTGGGTAAATGTGTCAGGGCGACATTAATGATGGAGAAGCACTCAATAATGAAATGACAGGAAATGCCGTGACCCTGTCCGCTCTGCATCATGCAGACTCTTCAACAGTGGAAGCAGGAAACTAACACAGGAAGCCATTCCTTTAGTCCAAAGAGGAAAAGCAAAACAAGTGATGGTGCTGAAGACATTGGGTAAGTGTAGAAATTAACTGCAATGTCCTTGATATTTGAATTTTAAAAGACAGTTGCTAGAAGAGTGGTCCCTGAAAACTACAGCCAACATCTAAACAGTCACCTCAAGAGATGTGAGCAAGTTTAAACATCTAGGGACTTAGAGTAGTATCTTCTGCCTTTCTCTATTTCTCTGTTCCTCTTGCCACCGTGTGTGTGTGGGGGGGGGTGGATGTGTGTGTGTGGTGTGTGCAAGCGCTCACGTGCTGATGCATCCATACATGTGGAGGACATGCTAAACAGAAAAAGGAAGCACAAATATCTCTGTAGTTTGGGTGTTATAATCTCATATGTTATTCAAACACACCTGTACACTTGTACATCTCATGATGTGCTGCTAATTCCAACCCACTGATCCTCATTTTATATATAAACTTTCACCTATCTTTCTCTAAATTCAAGACCTTTCTTTACTGCCTGTGCTTTGACCTTGGTAATTTTGAGCCTCTAACCCTCCCAGCTTAATATGTGCTGGCTCATGCCTTAACTCCCTGACAATTATCGCAGCAAACTTGACTTACCCTTCAACATCTGAATTCTGACCAAATTCAAAAACAGAAAGAGTTCTCCTTTTCTGCTACCTAGTTAGACACCTTCTTCTGTCTGTATTATAAATTTTCCCTGGAGATGTGTGAATAGATACCTACTAATTCCTTCCAGAGCACCATTGACAGACCAAATAAATGATTCCCACCAAGTCTAAAATGTTGATATTTGGGTAACTTCTCAGCAGCATGAGTGACTCAAAGGCAGCTATAATCATGGAAAAGCCCACCCGGGATGGGTGATGACTCTTGAAAGCTGTATCTCTGGAGATCACAGCACCTTCTAACAAAAAGAAGGCCATAGGCTTTCACTGTTTTCTACCACCTTGTGCTCTGTTTTCACCTGGCTGTTGAAACTGCTTGTTCTCTCATTTGCAGATCCAGTTTGCACACCAAAAGGAAAACCTAGAGAAGCCAAAATCCAACTGCTTATTTAAAATTAATCAATTCAGATGTTGGCTGTGGTGTGTTTACTGCCAGATTACAGGTACCTGCACTGAAATCCTGTCTCCTTGTCACTGAGTCAAGGAACCTTGGAGAGGGCACACACACACCACAAGGAAGGCAAACCCAAGATGCACTAATACTAATTACTATTTCATAGCAATTACCTGTAACTTCAATCTTTCTTTTTATCATCAAGTTAATAGCATCTATGAAACATGTGTGACTTAGCTACACACCTATCTGCTTACCTATTGTGTTTAATAGGATAAAGTTTGTGATTTCAGGAGACTTTAATGAAGCTGCAGCTAAGGTTAGTAGAAACAAACAAAGATAACACAATGTTCTAGGGTGAAACACTGGAGCCCTTACCCCTCCTAGATCAGGGAAGAAATACGAAAAATCTGGTGTCTAAACCCTGAGCGAGGCTTAGAGTTGACAGGGACAGAGACAATTTACAGTGAGTTGGGGAGGGGAATCAATGGAAAAACATCCAGGCTTTAGTGCACCACTTTTATCTCCTGCATGCACTTCCATTAGCTGAGCCCAAATGTGAATAACAGGGCATGGTGTCTTACTGATGTCGCCTGTACATGATAGCTTTAAAGAACAAGATCAAGTAGATAAATAGAAGACACAGGCATAAGATGGTGAAATAAAGATATCTAGTGTACTTTCAAGGTACCAGATCTGTGACATGCACAAAAACAAAAACAGATATCTGTGTGTGTCAAACCCGGACCTCTTTAAGCTTGCAGACTAGTGGGAATCTATCATATTGCCACCTTGTGGGGTGTAATGAGCAAAATAAGAAGTGGTTACCAAGGCAACAGAAGGGAGCTACTAGTGGGACAGGAGTCAGGCAATGGCATTAGTGGAAGGAGAAATTTGGCTGATCTGAGAGGTCTTCTGGGATGTAGGTGTTTATCATGAAAAAGCAAGCTGTTGCTGCTGCTGCTGCTGCTCCTATAGGAGGGAAGAAGTTGCTGCTTTTCTAGCTGAGAGACTCTGGAAATAGTCTGTCCAATGTTTTAATAGTAAAGTCATAACCTGTGGCTCTTAGCCCCAGAGTACTGAAATGTGAAGAATGAAAATAAAATCTTTGACATCAAAGCTAATTTTTAAATCATATAGGTCATTTTTTGTACTCCTTACACCTCATGGGTTGCCACCAGATATGTCTTTGGTTGACAGGATTCTCCCAGTGGCTTCTGCTTAGAGCAGAGGTCAGAGTTCATCTTTGAGACCAGCTTCCTGTTGCTTCATATTTGATGCACTCTTCGATGTTTCATTTCCTTTTAGAATTGTGTAAAGAGCTCCATTGTCTCCTGGTGCTACAGAGAACACTGGGGCACGTCACATTTCCTTAAAACAAGCAACATTCTCTTCATGTCTGCATGCTTCTCATGTTTATTGCATGTGAATCATTAGTTTCTGGTAGCACACAATTTTATTTTTCCAAGAATATTAAATTCTTGCCTTTATTTCCAAATCTCAACTTCAACCACACAAATTATTCCGCCATCTTTGTCTGCCTTACTGTCAAGTCCTTCTTTGTTGACAATTATTATGCAATCTCGAAGTTTTAACTCATTCATTTCCATTCTCTGATACATCTTACTATTTTTCCTCTTTAAGTTATGTAATGCTATTGTTTATTTACCTGTCTCCTTTACATACAGTGCTCATATTTGGCTCCTTTTGAACTTTGCGTTATTAAACTCCTAAGTGCATTCTACAGTGTCAGGGGTTAGCTCTCTTCTACGGCATGGGTCTCAGGTAGGCACAGGCATTGTTTCACTTTTCATCAGTCTCTGCTCTATCTCACACCCTGCATATTCTGAATAAGTTCTGAGCGGAAGTTTTTGTAGGTTGGTTGGTGCTCCCCTCTCTCCACCAGGTGTCTTGTCTGATTAGAGGGTTGCTTCTCCAGTCTCATGACCTCTGCCACCAGAGGTTTCAGCTAGAGTCACCCCCGTATCCTCGCAGGAGCCCACCTTGTTAAAGGTCTCCGATTTGCCTAAGAGACGCCCATGCCCACGGCTGCCCCTCTCTCTGCAAGCCCTCTGTCCTCTTGCCCCTGCTCATCCTACTATCATTTTCCTCAGTGTTCCCTCTCCTATCCTGATCCCTCTCTTCTGCCACTTCTGCTGATTATTCTGTTTCCCCTTCTGAGTGAGACTGAACATTGGCCTTTGGCCTTTGGCCCTTCCTTGTTTCTTAGTTTCTTGGGTCTATGAATTGTAGTATGGTTATCCTGTACTATCTGGCTGATATCTACTTATAAGTGAGTACATACCCTATGTATCTTTCTGGGTTACTTCAATGTGTTTACAGATGGGAGTCTAGCATGGCTGTCCTCTGAGAGGCTCTGCCCAGCAAAGGATCTAAATAGAAACTGAGACTCATAGCCAAACATTTGGGCAGAGAGTAGGTAGCCTTGTAGAAGAGTCAGGGGAAGGATAGAACAACCCAGAGGAGGGAGAGGGAAGAAGGAAGGAGAGATACAGGAGCTCCACAAAAAGACCAACACTCCCAACTAACCTGGGCCCAGAGGGGCTTGCAAATACTGAAGGACCATGCATGAACTAGACTTAGGCTCTTCACATGTATCAACTCAATTGGCAACTTAGCCACAAGGTAGGTACCCCGTAAAGAAGATCAGGGCCTGTCCCTGTCTCTGATGCATGCTTTGCAATCACTTCACTCTGCCATGGCTGCCTTGCTAGAACACTGTGAAAAAGAAGCATGCCCCCCTGTTGCTTGTTTTCTCCTACATTCAATGTCCATCCCATTTGTCCATCTAAGCAAGGATTGATCATCCCACCCTGGGTCCTCCTTCTTGCTTATCTTCCCTAGGTGTATAGATTTCAGCATGTCCATCCTATCCTACAGGTCTATGTAAGTGAGTACATACCAAGTGTTTCTTTCTGCTTTTGGGATACCTCCCTCGGGATGATCGTTTCCAGGTTCTACCATTTGCTTGCAAATTTCATGATTTCCTCCTTTTTAATTGCTGAGTAGTATTCCATTGTGTAAAAGTACAGAAGCCTACTACAGAGGGCCTCTGAAAGACTCTAACTAACACTGTATCAAAGCAGATATTAAGATTCACAACCAAGCCATCACCAGAGTGCAGGGAATCATATGAAAAAAGGGGGAGTTAGTAAGACTTGGCGAGGACAAGAGCTCCACAAAGACCAAATAGATCAGGGCACAGGGGTCTTTTTTGAGACTGTTTCTCCAACCAAGGACCATGTATGGATACAAACTATAACTCCTGCTCAGATGTGGCCCATGGTAGCTCAGTACCCAACTGGGTACCCTAGTAAGGGGAACAGGGACATTTTTGTCATGAACTCAATGGCTGGCTTGTTGAACGCCCTCCCCCCCCCCCGAGGGAGGAGCAGCCAAACTAGATTCCAGAAGAGGACATTGCAGCCAGTTCTGAAGAGACATGATAAACTAGGGTCAGAGGGAAGGGGGGGAGGTCCTCCCCTATCAGTGGACTTGGAGAAGGGCAAGGAGAAGATGAAGGGGGGATGGAGAGAGTGGGAGGGAATATGGGAGGGGGCTACGGCTGGGATACAAAGTATATAACCTGTGATTAATATAAAAATAAATAAATTACTTAAAACAAAAATTTAAAAAAAGAAAACGAAGCATGCATTCCTGATGAGACGGTCGGGCTGGAGCAGGGTTGTGAAGTTGTGGGTCTCTCCTTTTCTGAGGGGCAGGGGAGGGGATATAGCAGGGTGAGGGAGGACAGGAGAGAGGAAGCTATGATTGAGATGTAAAGTGAATAATTAACTAAAAAAAAAACCCTAAAGTATTGACTCTGTTAGGTCAGGGGTTGTTTGTATGCAATATATTGCTACAGATTTTTTTCAGTTAAGTTATGGGTTTTTTTTTTTTCCTGCCTGGATTCAAGTCTTTTGAGTAGAGCCAGCAGAGGTAGGCTTCATGAAGGCACTGACCCCCATTTTCCGCTACCCAGAGAAGGCCTGTCAGGGGCCCAAGCAAGAGTCAGCAGAGTCCTCTCTGCCTACTCCCTTTCTTTGGGATCCACCTGGAGCCCAACCAGCAGAGCCCACAGAGGCCAGCAGGAACATCCAGGTCCACCCGAAGAACAGCTCCAGAGCCAACACCAAGGGCAGCCAGATTGCTAAAGGCCAGCTGAAAAAACAAAGAAAACCAAAAAACAATCAACAAGAGCCAGGCCAATATAGCAACACTGGAGCCCAACTATCCTACTACAGCAAGCCCTGGATATTCTAACACAGCCCAAGTACAAGAAGATGACCTTAAATCCATCCAAACATGGAGAGGACCTACACCTCTTGCCCAGATGAAGCCCATAAGCTGCTCAGTCTCCAAGTGGGTTTCCTAGTAAGGGGTGGGGGCAGGGGCTGTCTCTATCATGAACTCAGTGGCAGGCTCTTTAATCACATCTCTAATGGGTGCAGCCTTGTCAGGCCACAGAGGAAGATGATGCAGCCAGCTCTGATGAGACCTGATAGGCTAGGGTCAGATAGAAGAGGGGGAGGTCCTTCCCTATCAGTGTACTAGGGGAGAGACATAGGGGAAGAAGAGGGAGGGTAGGTGGGACTGGGAAGAGATGAGGCTACAGCTGGGATACAAAGTGAATAAATTTAATAAATAAATAAATAAAACAAAAAACAGATGATAGACACCTTTAAAGAGGAAATTAACAAATCCCTTAAAATTTCAGGAAAATACAATCAAAGAGGCAGAAGCCTTTAAAGAGGAACAAATACATCCCATAAAAAAATACAGGAAAACACAATTAAACATGTGAACGAAATGAATATAACTGTTCAAGACCTAAAAATGGAAGCAGAAGAAATAAAGGGAAAACAAATTGAGGAAATGGTGGAGTTGAAAAACCTAGAAAAGAGATCAGGAACAACAGACCCAAGCATCATCAACAGAATTCAAGAGATGGATGAGAGAATCTCAGGTGTAGAAGATACAATGGAAGAAATCAATCCATCGGTCAAAGAAAGTGCTACATCAAGTCTTCTTTGTTCTATGCTCATTTTTTGATTAATAATTGAGTGTGCATTTAGCTATTATATGAAAGGTCATATTCTCCTATTTATGTTTCTCTTGCTCACTATAGTTGGCCCCAGCTTTCAACTAAGTTCCTAAGTGTATTAGTCAGCTTTTTCTAGGGGAACAGAATATATAAATATAAACATATACATACACATATACATCTGCATATACATATACAAATACATATATCTATATGTGTGTGAGAGATAATATACATATAAATATTATGTTCATATTGAATCCATATGAATACACAGTCCTATTCATATATACACAATAGTATTCATATATTGGTATTCAAATATATAACAATCAGAAAATAAACTCCCTGAAGGAAAGTGCTGCCATGTTTATGGGGTTGTGAGAAATGGAAATGAGACTTGACCTCAATGGACACTGCCCTGTTCTTGGCACTGACACTGTGGATTTCCTCAGTGAACAAGTACTGCATGGAGGAAGTATTCATTGGGGTCTGAGGGGACTGAGGGCCTGGAGTCATCTGTGGTGCAGAGCTTACTTCATGTATGATGGCTCTGGGGCTGCCTGTATGGGCTCCGGTCCCTCCAGGCAACTAGTTCAGCTTACAGGCTGTGATCCAGCTTATCCAACCATGGCTGTCTACCAATGGAAGGTCCAAAAACCCAGTAGTTTTTCAGTCCAAGATGTTGGATGTCTCAGGTAATCTTCAGTGCATGCCAGAATACGGAAGAAGTAGGTTCTAATGCCAGTAAAAAAAAAAAAAAAAAAGGACTTGCCAGAGTGAGCAAAAGCAAGCAGGCAAAAAGCAAAATCTTCCTTCTTCCATGTCATTTATATAGGCTGCTCGCTGAAGGTGTAGCCCAGATTAAAGTGGAAAGTTCCACCTCAAAAGATCTGGACTAAAAGTTGGTCTTCACACTTCAAGCTATTTAATTAAGAAAAATGTCCCTTACAGGTGTATCCTGATTGGGTTTGAGTTGATTTCAGATGTAGTCAAGTTCACGACCAAGAATAGACACCACACTGAGTTTTCCAGAATCTATTTTTCTTCTCGTTTATGTGTTCTAAGATGGCCATGTTTGCAGGGAAGAGAGAACTCTTTAATACATCTGTTATGAACTGTTGCTTTCTTTTCTGAATTTTCATATGATTAAAAATATTCTTTGATAATTTTTACATATCTTCAACCAGATATGACAATATCCACTCATCATTTTACCCTCAGACTCCCTGCAGATCACCTCAACATGTGCACCTCCCAACTTCATGTCAGCTTTTTTTTTCCTTTTTGATTTTAATTTTTATTAATTATACTTTATTCACTTTGTATCCCCCCATAAACCCTCCCTCCTCCCTTCCCAATCTAACATTCCCTCCCCCTTCCCCTAAGGAAATAGAAGCCTTTCTTAAAATAATTCACTAATATGATGGGCTTCATCCAGCAGATAATGAAAACAGATGCAGAGACCCACAGCCAAACATTAAGAAGAACCCAGGGAGTCTTGTGAAACAGTTAAGGGAAGGATTGATGGAACCAGAAGGGTCATGGACAGTACACGCAGTACTATATAGCTGATTAACCTGGGCTCATTGTGGCTCACAGAGGCTGAACCACCAACCAAAGAACATGCATGGAATGGTTCTATGTCCCTCACACATATGAAGCCAATGGCTGCTTGGTCCTCAAGTGGGTGCCCTAACAATTGGACTGTCTCTAACTTGGACTTTGTTGCCTTTCTCTGGATCCCATTTCCCTAGCAGGGCTGCCTTGTCTTGTCTCAGTGAAACAGGAAGCACTTAGACCTGATGCCAGCATGGGTTGGCAACCAGCAAAGGGGGACGTGGGGCAAATGGGTGGGAAGATGGGACAGGGAGGACAGGAGGGAGTGAGGTTTTGATTGGGATGAAAAACAAACAAATCAATAAGTTTAATGAAAAAAAAAATGCTCTACGAAATCTAATTACATGGTGCGCGTCCTCCACTGGAGCATGAGCTGCCTCACAGCGGCTGCAGCTCAAGGAAGAACGACTGCGCTCCCTCCCCTAGCAACTCTCAACTGCCAATAGCTCCTCAGTCAGAGAGGAAGTCTTAGGAGCTTCTTTCCTGCTCACGTTAGAAGTTCAACTGTCACAGTCGAGTGCAGGTCTTATACAAGTAGCCACAGGTGCTGTGAATTTATGGGTGCAATGGGTATATCATACCCAGAAGACAACACTTTGTGTCGTCCCTCCACATCCTCCGGCTTGCCCATTCTTTCTGCTTCCTCTTCCAATGTGTTTCTTGAGCATTTCAGAAAGAGAGCCAATAAAGACATCCCATTTAGGACTGGAAACTAGAAGTCACTAATTCTTACCAGTTTGACCATATTATGAGTCTATGCACTGGCTGCTGCCTAATTTAAAAAGAAGCTACTCTGACCAAGGTTGAGAACAGCCCATGTCTGTGTGTATAAAGGTAAATACTTAGAAGTCAGTTTAACAACATGACCATTGAGAAAAATAACAAAACAGGCTACCATAGGTCTTATGACCTCATCCGGCCATGGATCTTACCAAGTTCATAGTATTAGGCACCAATTACATCTTCCATAAAACCATTTGTATCTCAGAACTAAACAAGTAGGTGCCAGAACTAAACAAGTAGGTGCCTCCTGTCTGAGTGGATACGCTTGTTTTGATAATTGTCTCACTAAACAGAACTCCGGAAAAATACAAAGCATCATATTTGGGAGGGATGGAAGATGCAGAATGAGGTAGGAAAGGACCTGAGATCCTGAAATCTTTAAGGGTAAGTAGAATGTTTCATACTAATAATCTGAAAATTCTCGGTTCGTTATATGCTATAGATAGGGTGTTGAATTAGTCTCAAAGGTTCAAGTGATTGATTAGACTCAAGAGACAGTGGAACATTTAGGAGGTAATACATAATGGTGAGTATTTAAGTCATTGGTGATTTGTCTTTAAAAGAAATAATAGGTCTCTGTCCTCTTTTTCCTCCTCCTTTCTTGGCTCTCTTCCTCTTCCTCCACCACTCCTCTATTATTATTATTATTATTATTATTATTATTATTATTTCATGTCACTACCTTTAGATGAATACTTTTGTTTGACAACATGTTTCTACATGTTTTGCTCCCCTGTCAAAGACAAAAAGGGGATGGGTAATTTTTCTCAGAACCTCCCCTCAGATCTTGTCAAAATTTTCACATAAGGTGAATGAAATGAACATAGTGATGACCCTCAGAATTATTGTAAGATTTACTCCTAATCCTGGTTCTTAAAGTGGTAAAGGAAAATAGGGGACATACATAAAACTCTGAGAGGTCCTACCACCTAATCTAAGGTTCTTGATGGGCATAACAATGAGTATTAGTTAACTTTCCTTCAATATAAAAAACAAGGTTTTTGATAATCAGTTTTGCTCATTGTAATCTTAAGGGTTTTTTTTCCTTATAAGTTGCTGTGAATATTTTTGTTTACTTTCTTCTGTTCATTGGATAAATAAGAGACTCCAGCTGGCCCTATCATCTTACCTGGGTGCTTTACTTGCTAATGTTTAGTTCATCTTAGCAGGGCTCAGCTGAGGTATTCTCCTCTGATTGGATGAGCCAGCCCTCATATGTGCAGTTTCTAGTGGTTAAGGAACATGAATGGTACTAGCTAAAAATAATCCTTCTCTACGTGTCACTCTCTAACAACAAAAAGACTAGTGTATGCATACTCTTTTTATATCTGTATAATACAAACATAATGGGATAATCTATGCTGTTTTGTAAGACCAAGGCCCAGACCTAGGACCTCTACCTCAATCTGTTGCCCAAAGTCACTAATCCAAGGTCAACAAAGACAGCAAGCACATAAACACAGACTGACAAAGAAATCTTATCAAGACAGGTATGGTAGTGTTTGCTTGTGGTCCCAACACTCCAGAGGTAAAGACAAGAGGATCAAGGCAAGAGTTCAAGGCAAGCCTTGGCTACACAGAGAGTTCAAGGCTAAGCTACACAAAACCCTGCATCAAAAATAAAATTCTTATGAAAACACAATTTATTGCAATATAGTTCACAAGAGCTTATTGTGTATTTATAAATATCTACTAAAAAGAAGCTTGAAGCCTCGAAACAAAAAATAAAGAAATGCTAATCGCCCTAATTTGTTCAGTGTATGCTTTCTGAATGTGTGTGTTATTAATAAAATATCAAACTGAATCTCACTCATTTGTACATGCCAATTAAAAGCTAAAGTAAAAGCAATACATTCTCAGGCAAAATGAAACCTGGAACACTGCAGAGACATAAAAGTGAGTCTTTGGCTCCTGAGTTAAACTAATGAAGATCTAAGTCTGAAGGAACGTCAAATTATGTTGCCTTGGTCAATAATATAAGTCTTACAGAAAATTTTCTATCATGGAAAATGGAAAAAGTTAATTGTCATGTAATAGCATGAAGACGAACAATAAGTTAAAACACTGTTTGGCATATAATGGCTATTTAATTATCCAATAATCAGAAGCAACTACTGACATTATTTTCTGCTTTCAATCTTTAATTTTGTCAATAGCATCAGGGTATACAAATTGTTATTAAAAATTCTTTAAATATACTCCCCTATGAAGTTGAACAAATTCTTGTTTATCTTAAAAAATCAATAGTTATAATCTGCATTTTCCTCTAATAAACATAAGCATGCATGTGTTGACATGAACAAAAGCATATTTAGCGAAAAATTCAATTTGATTCATCTGCTAATTAGTACCAATTAGGCTTTGGAGAGACAGGTGAATCATGTGTTTATATAAATATCTGAATATGACAAAACTATTCAGCTTTACAAAAAGGGTTTGTTCTGGGTAAGCCAGATACCAGTGAGATATGTCCTTTTTATGAGGATTCATTGTGAACTGTAGCAGAAACGCACTTTGCATAACAGAGAACAAAAACACAGCACAGCAAGAGGCAGATAGAAAGCTGAGATGAATGGTTGGGAAACAGCATTAGAGTAGAAAGCTGGCATTCTTTATTATGGATCTGCAAGCAGTATAGCTGAGGTAGTTCCAAGATCTTCTAATTAAGTGGGTTTTACCTGGAATTTTGCTTTCAAAAAGAATTCAGCATGATTTAACAAATATTTCATGAATGTCTTCCACACACCATCCACTGGAAGCACAAGACAGACCAGATGGAATCTGTGATCTCAGGTACCACATCACCTGAAGTTTCAATCACATAAAACACAAGCTAATGAGTTAATGGTCTACACTGTGACAAGTGTCATAGTGGACATAATAATAAAGAGCTGTAGGAGAACAACAATCAATGAATTCAGGGTGAATTACCCAGGGTGCTAATGAAAGGAAACACTGACATATTTGAAGGTAAAGGTAAATTCTAAATTAATCAAACTAAAGGAAGTCCTAGATTATTCCAGGAGGCAAAAGGGGACAGGAGTTGTGGGAGAGAGTTGGCTGTGTTAGGATACCTTGGTTGGCATAGACTGCTACTGTTTAAGCACTGCACAGAGGAAGTCCTCAGTTGCCGCAGCATTATGGTTGGTAAATGACCACAGGCTGATGGACACTAAAGTAGATGACAGCCTCTGATTGTCAGAAACAGTGAGTTCATATTCCATATGCTGCAAGGTCATAATGGAGAACTAAAGCAGGGGAGAGACCTGGAAAGGTACTTAACAACATGGCATCAGTTGTCACTGAGCATGCATCCCAGTGGTCAAAACAGCAGCTAAGAAATCAGGAAAGAGGCAGAAGAGGAGATAACAGTGAGATAAAAACAATAACAAAAATAAACTGGTCGTGGTGGAATAGGCTTGAATCCCAGCACTCAGGGAGGCAAAGGCTATGAGTTCTGGGCCAGCCTGATCTACAGAGAGAGTCCAGGATAGCCAAGGCTACACATAGAAATCCTGTCTCAAAAAACAAAAGCAAACAATAACAAAAATCAAAGCAAAAGATATTTCTCTAGACAGACAATAGGAAGAATAAGAATCCAGTGTGAGAAAATGTGGGGCATATTGAAGAGACTGAATGAAAACAAGTTTGGGTGGCCCTATAGGGAAAGAGAAGATGATATAAAATTGAAAGGACAGAGAAACCGGATCAAATAAGATTAGCAAGCAGTGGGGATGCATTTGGGATTAATCCTAAAAGAAATGAAAGACCATTGAACTGTATCAAACATGTTAGAATATTCTGTGCTAGAATTTAAGGAAAACTCACATGGATCTTTGGAAAGCCCAGTACAGATAAGAAAAAAATAAGGCTTTTCAAGATTTAAGAAATAAACCTTCAAAAGTAATTTAAAGGATATATCATGGCATAATTTGTCCCAACATGTTATTCACCAATAGTTTATATAGAGGAATCAAAGAACTGTGTTAGAATTCACAATATATACTATGTGTGATATCTCTACTTGCTAAGACTTTGTCAAACATTTTATCTGCTAGACAGCTTAACATCTACAAACTGATGTCAGCCATGTAGGGACTCCATAAGAAAGGAGACATGAGTGGATGCTTTAAATAACTTCCATGAATTACTATAAGACCAATAGCTCATAAAGAGTGAGCCTCAGTGATATATGCTACCTTCTCTATCTGGGACCACATGACATTAATAAATGCCACATACAGATGAATGACTATACAATCCCAAATCCAGAAAGAGGTTCAAGAAGTCAAACTCAGCAGGTGAAGACTCAAGTTTCAAATTGACAGATAACAGCCCACATCTACAGTGTGAACTCAAGACTATATCACATTTCATCACATTTCTTACCCCAGTAATCTGCAGTGACTGCTAGTTCACTCAGAGCTCATCCTTCATTCCTTCCGTTGGTTTAGGCTGCCCTTTACCTGGGGTACTCTCTCTTTCTCATCAGGACCAAAGCCTTTACAACACTAAAATTTAGTCCAGGCATCACCTTTCCAAACAAACTTTTCCTGTCCCATCAAGATGAACTGTTTCCATGGATATTCTTTCTAGTTGCCCTTACACTTCCCTTAATCGTGTCTGTGTAGTCAAGTCGTCTCTGCTACAGTTTTGGCTCCTTTAACCCGTTTTTCCACTTTGAGATCCTTTTTTAAAGGGAGCTGACAGATAAGTGGTTCTTCAGCATCCCTGAATCCCACCCCCAAGGCTTCTGATTCATCTGTGGTGAGGTCTGAGAATTTGCTTGGCTAACAAGTTCCTATATGATACTGATGTGCTATAGGGGAGACAAATTTTAGTTCCACAAAGGCATACCATAATTGACTATCACTATAAATAAATAAATAAATGCTCCTATTGTGTTAGTTTTTTGAACTAGAAAACCTTGTCCATGTGTATTAAGTTCTTACAGCTTTAGTTTCCTTATCTAAAAATGTGGACACAGTTATAATAAAAAAATAAAACAGACAAAGAACAAGAACAAGCTACAGCTCTATGATGCTCTCTATATTTTTGGAGTTGATGGTAAAATCACAAAAAGGGAAAATGGAAAAGAAGGCAGGAATGGTACAGCCCAACAATTACCAGAGATAGCCAACCAGCCTCACACATGGAGGCCAGCAGAGATTATAATTAAATACGACACACATTTACTTACTGAAGGGTCATATTTCCTTAACACAAACAGGTAAGAGAGCAGTGGTGTATGACAGCCCACAGGGTGCTGGGAAGCATTTATTTGGAGTTTTCTATATTGGTCAAATGATTGATAGACAGCAACAACCACTTCAGCGACGGCTTGAGGGATGGAGGGTGGCGGGCTTTCCACCATGTTCCCCCTCCTCTCCTTCTATTACGAGGTGTTCATCTCCTACTGACCTGCTTTTCAGTTGTATTTCTTAGCACTTTCTTCCCCCTGTATCATGACCTAAGTTCTGTTAGCAGTGATGGGAACAGATTCCTGTTGCTTCTTTTTTTTCCCCCCATTAACCTTATTATATAGTTTGTGCCCTGGATATAAGCTTGGTAATAGATTTCTAAAGGAACAGAAACTTTTTCTAACCTAGCAGGTTTGAAAATTCTCCATGTCTGGTTGGAAAGTAAATAATATAGCCAATCTTTTAATTGTAGGTTTGGTTGGGGGTGATAGATTAGCCAAGGCCTCCAATGTTTCCTGAGTGAACAGAAATTCCAAGACTAACACTGTTTAACAACTGAATTCTTATGGTACAAGGTCAGTGATTTGTGTCCAATATTCATCTTGCTTTCTTTTGAATCTTACAACACTTGAAGACATATCTATTTTTTATTTCTTTTTAAAATTATTTTTATTTTTATTAATTACAATTTATTCATTTTGTTTCCCTCCTGTTCCTCCCTCTCTCCTCCCCTCCCAATCCCACCCATGTCCCTCTCCCAGTCCACTGAAAAGGGAGGTCTTCCTCCCCTTCCCTCTGACCCTAGTCTATCAGGTCTCATCAGGAGTGGCCGCATTGTTTTCTTCTATGGCCTGGTAAGGCAGCTGCCCCCTCAGGGGAGGTGATCAAAGAGCAGGCCAATCAGTTCATGTCAGAGACAGTCCCTGTCCCCATTACTATGGAGGCCACTTCAATACTGAACTGCCATAGGCTATCTCCGTGCAGGGGTTCCAGGGAAGACGTATCTATTAAACAACCCAAATTTACAGCTTTGAAACAGGACCAAAGAAGTTAAACATCTTGCTACATTGGACAGGTAATAAGAAGAGAATGGCTTAGACCCTGATTCTCATATGAAGTCTATCATCTGGTACCATTCTTTCTGAAGATTGATATGTCTAGGGATCACCTGGAGATCTGCTACCGTAGGGCTAAGATAGAAGGAGTCAGAAATAAGGTTAAGATTCTGCATGTTTCACAGTACCGAATAAAGTTTATGATTCAGAGAATCTCTTCAAGCCATGTGTATACTTCACTGACAATGGTAACTTGCTTTGGGTCATGCCATTCACCCTCATGTTTGTATCTTGGTCATGAAATCTTCCAAGTTGACCTCCCTATTGCCTTTTAATTTTCATTTCATAAATACTATTAAATATTGCTGACTCACATCTATTTGAGAAGCTCCATTGTAACCCTGGGTGAGGGAAAAATACAAATCTTAAAAACAAGTAAAGCATTGTCTGCTGTACCGGACTGCTTACTATCTAGAAAGGAAACCCATCAGAGTATGGACTCGGCCACCCACATTATAGTGCAGCAGGTGCTCAGCTGAGGGGAGTAGCCTGTCTCTGCATTCTGAAGTAGTTGTATATGTCAGTGCGGTGAATAAAAAGACAGTCTTTAAACATCAATTAATGACTGTGAAGCTGGGACACAGGTCACTGGGAATATGCACAGAATGAGTATGCACTGACATGGGTCATCAACAGGTCTTAGGTGAGCCCATATGGAATAGTAACAGTTTGATGAGTCCACTAGACTTCTGAGCAGTATGCACTTTTACCTAGATCATGTAAGAGTTCCTTTAGACAAGAGCAATGACTGTCAACTTGGACAAGTTTTCCCCATATGAAAAAATGTGAAAATTCTTAGAGTCATTTGGGTTGTAACAACAGTACCTGAATACAGAGTAGCCAGCGTGACCTCTCCTACAGGACACTGCAGGCTCCTCCTCCCTGACTCTATGCACCACCCCTCCTCCTAACAAATGAAAGGACCAGTATCTACAACAGTTGTGCACTGTTTGTCATCTATACTCACTTGGAAGTATTTCAAAGATCACAGAGGGACCAGGTAGACTCTAGAGGTGATTTGACATTCTGGGGGCATTGCTTTGACTGCTTGCAGCCTCTCTAGCCAAACTGAGACCAACAGGAAGTCAAAAGCTAATTTTACCTCGTCCCAACATCACTCTCTACAAGCATACCTGGAGACTTGCCCTCACTCTAGAAATGAATTCTACTTGGCATCCCTGGCTCCTCCTTCCTTAAACCTTCTGCTCAATATGAGGTCCCACCCACATTCCATATAAGACTGAGTGTCAACTGCCTGGATTCAAAGTTGTTATTTTCCTTCAGTTCTTGAGGCTGTATTCTTGTTCTTTTTGTTTTCTTAACTATCTCCTTGACTATTTGTGTGCTTCACTGGACATTGTTTTCTGTGGATTGGGTTGGAACCTGAATTCTCCACTCCATCTCCTAGAGTATCTCCTCTTTTCTTTCCAAACTTTGACACCCCTCACCTGCTACATGAAGTCTTCTTAGACATTCTGCTTTGATTAAAACCAGGAGGATCATATGGCATGGAATCTTCCATACTAAAATTGGGAACATTCATGGCTTTTCGTTATGGGTTCAGGAATAGTTGCATACTGACTAGTCAGACACCAGACTGAGATTGATGGAAGCTAATTGAACACTGAACAAAAAACTGACTGACTAGTCAGGCCTATAATCTAGCCTCAGACTGTGGCATTGGTCTGTTTCTAAGGCAGGTTTGTGTTGTAGCTAGACAAAGCACTTTAAACTGATTGCCTGGAATTTAGGATAGGAGAGCTCTTGGGGGCTTTCTAGCTTTCTAGGAGTAAGGAACATAACAGGATGTTGCAGTCATAACTCAAGCTGAACGTGCTTTTATCATCCACTGTTTTAGTGTAAGCAGGAATATTGAACTATTGAATTGTATCCTGGTCTCAGGCACATAGGCCTGAGAACTTGAACTTAATTTCATTTTATGATCAAAATGGAGACTTGGGGGCAAAATGGCTTCTGATATGCTAAAGGCTACAGCGGGTATTAACAGAGGAGCCATAGTTATGCTAAGAACTAAAAGTAGGTCTTAACAAAGGGGCTATAGAGTTTAAGCAGGTTACAAGACTTTTAATCACCTTTTCCCATGATTCCCAGTCTCTGCCTCTGTTGAGGTGCTACCAGACAAAGGTGTAATTAATTAACCACCAAAGCAAGGCAAGGATAGTTACAGACAGGTTTAAAGCTAGCCTGGGGAAATCAGTTGTCAGTCCTTCAGAAACCTGCACAGTGATGTACAGATCAGGACAACATTTCCCTGAATGCATTTCTGAAATACTATTTTCTGTCTCCCTCGTCCTCTATTTTTGACTTAGAAATGATATATGTGTCAGCATCACTTCCAGCCTTGTATTATTCCAATGCCTGAAGCTATTTGTACTCCAACTGCTTCATTGCGGCTAAACTTTGTTTACGTATTTCAGTTTCCACGTGAGTCAGCCTCAGGCAACTTTGTCCTCTTCCCTGAATTCTCAGCCCTATCTTCTGACACTTTTTAGGCTACAATGGAGCCAGCACTAGCCAGCAACAGTGAACAAGGAAATGTGCACATATAAAAATACCAAGGATGAAAAAAAAAAAAACCCTCCCTCCAGCTTTGTAGCAGCATGGAGACATTCTGCTAAAATTTACAATGTGCTGAAGCAAACACATCTGAAAACTTCTATTCCACCCCTGACCTTTTCTACCAGGAATCTTCTCTATGGACCCATACCTTTTAAACCAAGCTCATTCCAGACTTGCATGAAAAATGGAGCCTTATCAGACATATGCAAAAAGTGGCTGTAGCTTTGGCCAGCACACTGTTAGCAGATGTTTTCCAAGAGAATTGATGGCAACCCAGGACCATTACAATCTGGCCACAATCTGTTTTTCCAGATGCACCCTCCTCCACCCCCATACACATTAGGCTCAACCTTATGAAATGACTCTCCAAAACCCATTATGCCTTTTCATGCCTTCTCTTCTCTTTCTCTTGTTATTTTCCTTCTTTCTTTCTTTCTTTCTTTCTTTCTTTCTTTCTTTCTTTCTTTCGTTCGTTCGTTCTTTCTTTCTTTCTTTCTTTTTCTTTCTTTCTCTACCTTCCTTCCTTCCTTCTTTCTTTCTTTCTTTTACTTTTTTCTTTTTATTTTCTTTTATTTTTTTGAGACAGGATTTCTCTGTGTAGCCTTGGCTGTCCTGGACTCACTTTGTAGACCAGGGTGGCCTCAAACTTACAGAGATCCACCTGCCTTTGCCTGCATGAGTGCTGGGATTAAAGGCCATGCCTGGCCACTTGCTGTTTCCATAGCCTAGAATATCTATTGTATCACCCTACTCTCTTCTTGCCTGCTAATCACCTACTGAGCCATTTGTTGCCTTGCTTAAGTGGGGATGGGTGTGGGTAGGGAGTAGACTCTGGTTCCAATGCCAGCTCTACAGCTTTTCTGGAATCAATCAAGGATTATTCTTATCTTGATCCCTCAGCATGTTTGGCCTGTCAGTGTGTATCAGGCCCCCCACAAAGCCATAGGCTACGAAGATTATAGCATTTTGGCGACATCTGAGAGGACTTAGAAGCAATAGTGTGGCAATAAAATAAAATGTTATCCTGAGGAACAAAAAGTTCCACGTGAAAATAAAATATTGCTGTGTTGGGACTGATAACCACTCAGTATCTCAGCTACCTCAGAAGGTGGAATTCAGGGTTTTGTTTGTTTGTTTGTTTGTTGTTTTTCTTTTAATCTCATGGTCAATTTTGCTAGTTACCTTGTTTAGCTTTCCACCTCTTTTTTCCATTTTCTCCCAGTAGCAGTTACATGTCTTCCATACCATATCAGTGGATACGTGCAGATAAACTTGGCCAATCATGGAGCCTGTTTCCTTGCCAGATAGGCATTGGCCTAAACTAGAGGAGGACAGAGACAGCCTATCAGAATTCTTCCCATGGGACAGCCATCATGAGTAGGAGAAATAATTAGTCAACTGTTTCCTGGGTGTGAAAAAGGAAACTCAAAGCACACACATGCCCAGCTGCTGATAGAATGAAGCACTGTTGCCATGGTAACACGGACACATAACAGACAAAAAGGAGTGAGTTCATTTCCTCAAACTACTTCTTTCCTTCTATCACTACACCAACCGCCATGTTGGAGGATCCTCACAGGGAGGCAATTGGCAAGGAATCATTTAATTTGCAGAGTTCCAGCTCAGCTTCATGGTGCAACTAACAAAAGAGTGGATTTGAACTGAAATGCAATAACATAGACACACTTACAGCAGTGTTTTCCCACTGGTTTCTTGGATAGATATATAATGCATAGGTGTTCTCTAGTTTCTGGATATGTAAGTAAATGTATCAATAAGGTCTCTTGGGAACCAGTAGGCTGGGAAAAACTTAGGAAGCAACAAATGTGAAATTATTCCACATTCTATTCCCATCTCTTTTCTCCACTTTTCCTTTTCTTAATAGGTAAATGATCTGATTCATCTAGCAATACAGCTGCTAGTGATTTGGGCAATGTTTCTTGCTCTTTATCTTACTTAATCCAACACTTTTGCAACAATCTCTCCATCTGTTCACCTTTTTCCTTTTAGAATGTATTTTTATGTCCACTTCCCCCACAAGACTATGGCCATCAAACATCTCAATTTGAGCTATTCTATATTATTTGTATTTGTGCTTGGGTTGATGTCTAAGTTTTCAGTAAGCATTCATTTATTTATATCTTTGATAAAATATTTACTCTATACCATATCCATAATGCCAAATCAGGAAAAAAAATAATTTTAATTGCTACCTCAAGACACTCATAGTCTGATAGCAGAAAGGTATGATAAAATGTTTGTAGTCTTTGTAGGTGCTGGGTGTAACCGGGGACACAGACCAAAGTACAGAGTACAATGGAACTGCATTACTGGGCCACCCCATGAGGGGAAGCAAGGGTTGCTAACATAACCTGCTTTAGCGTCCAGGGGACAGGGAGAGCTTCATTAAAGCTGACTGTGGGAGGTGAAGACAAATAGAAAGACTTCTTGAACCTCAAATTTAGCTACATAAGAGAATCACCCATCTGTTCTTAAGAACTTAAATACCGAGTCATCTTCTAAGACCTGTAGTATAAGACTGTCTTGAGGGTGAATCAGAGGCATCAGCATTTTTCAAGTGTCCCAGCTTATTCCTGTGAACAGTCAGTTTTATTAATCTTTAAAACGTGAGGTCGGAGAGATGGCCGGGCTGGTGCAGTGCTGCCACTTACACCGTAGGACCTGAATGCACAGCACACACGGAACAAGCCAGGCACAGTAGCATTTGCTTGTAATCTCAGCACCCGGGAGGCAGAGATGGGTTGATCCCTGGGGCTTACTAGGCAGCTAGTCTTGAATTACCAGTCACACTGAGTGAACATAGCATAGCAGAGAGTAAGAAATCTTGGTGCCACACTGCTTTTCTCCTTAATTCTCAATCCAGGATCACAGCCAGTGAATATGCTGTCATCCACATTCAGGGTTGTTCTTCCGTCCAATTAAAACCCTCAGGAAATGCCCAGAGTTGTGTCTCCTAGGTGATCCCAAACTCAGTCAAGTTGACAATGGTGATTAATCATCATGACAGGAGAGGGAGTTCAGGATTAGCTTCTAATTTCCAGACTTCATAACTACAGAAACAGTACAAAATGAGACAAATTTCCATATTAGGATTACACACTAGATATCATTTTTAATGTACTACTAATAGATGCTATTGGATGAAAAGATGCCTCTGACATCATGCCTGCTCAGAGAAGACAATATTAAGGGAGGCTTTGGGTAGATACCTCTATCAGCAAGCACTTATTGAAGATTCAATAGAAAATTAATTGTGGTGGGTAAAATACAGGAATCTCCATAGACACAGATAAAGGTGAGAATTCAGAAATATCCTTACAAGTAAGACAGTTTTTACCTATAACTATTATTTACATAGTGTTTTGAAACCCTGACTTGTAAATCATTAAAAATAGATTTGCTAGACCCCCCTTTTTATATATAAGACTCTATGTTGTGAATTATGACAGTTGCTCATCATCTATTCCCCTCCCCTGTGCACTGTTCCCCACCCCTCTGTCTCTCAACAGGAAGATGACAATATTACTCTCCTTTACCGCAATGGATCACAGAACTAGTTCTCTCAAGTGACTCAAGAGTAGAATTGATCCGGACTGTATTTTCTGTTCTTAGGTGTTTAATGAGTTGACTTAATTTTACAGTTGTCCAGAGCTCATTTCACTTTCTGAAAAAATTAATGACAACACCAAAGATGGTGGCGCTTGTGTGACCACCTCTCTTCCTGAGCATCTTTGGCATGTCTCACCTGTGAGGGTCAGGACTGGAAATTAAATTTTTAATGTTTTTACCTCTAACACTTGTAAGTTACTTGTTAGCATAGCACGTCTCATCTTGGCTTGTGTACATTTTATTCCTGAAAGATTTCTTCTTTGGCCATTACTATCTGTAGGTGTTCCTGTGGTTATAAAAGTTCTCTGTTGTGACTTTTCTTTTTAAAAACAAGCACTTATATTTTTACTATGTATGTATATATATGTATGTAGATGTATGTATATATATATGTATGTAGATGTATGTACACATATATGTATGTATGTGTGTATATATGGTGGTGTTTGAGTGTGTGCATGGGTGTGCACAAGAAAGTTAGAAGAGGAAATTGGGTCCCTTGAGCTGAAGTTTTAGGTGCTTGTTATATGGGTGCTGGGATCTGAGTTCATGATTGTTTAGCAAACACTCGTATATACTGAACCATCTTTCCAATTCCTTTTTGAAAAATGTTTTTATTTAGAGGGAAGAGCATCTCATTGCATAGCCCAGACAGACCCCTAATTCACTATAAAGCCCATGGGAGCTTCAAAACCTGGGCAATCTTTTTCCTTCATCTCCTTTGTACTGGGATTGCACTTGTGAGTCACTGTCCTGAGTATAACATTTTTGTTCCTGTAGCTTCTTTCACCATCCATGCATATTATTCAGATCTGTAACCAGTTCTTTCCTTCAGGCAAGAACTGGCTCTTAATAAGTTACTCAGTTTCTGTGGGTGACGTTTTTTAATCTGTTCAATACAGGTTTAAAAAAAACCTCCTAATGGGTTTATAGGAGCATTAAGAGGAACATGCACAGAATATCAGCCAAGGATCATAAAATACACTACCAAAACTATTATTTCCTTTCCTTTCACTCATACTTGAAACCCCAGAGAATTTATCACGTCGTTGATTCAGAATTTATAGCCACACATTGCATAATTACTGTGACCCAAACCCTGGCTTTATTTTGCTTTAGTTCTTTTTTTATTATTTTATGTTTTTATTTATTACAATTTATTCACTTTGTATCCCAGCTGTAGCCCCTTACCACATCTCTCCCAAACCCTCCCCTTCTCCCTCTTCTCCTCCCCTGCCTTTGCCCCAGTCTACTATTACAGGAGGTCCTCCTCCCCTTCCATCTGACCGTAGCCTATCAGGTTTTATCAGGACTGGCTGCATTGTCTTCCTCTGTGTTCTGGTAAGGCTGCCCCCTCCCCTCAGAGGGAGGTGATCAAAAATCCAGCCACTGATTTCATGTCAGAGACAGACCCTGTTGGCCTTATTAGGGAACATTTTTGGAGACTGAGCTGCCATGGGCTACATCTGTGCAGGAATTCTAGGTTATCTCCATGCATGGTCCTTGATTGAAGTATCAGTCTCAGAAAAGACCCCTGGGACCAAATTTTTGGCTCTGTTGCTCTCCTTGTGGATCTCTTGCCCCCTCCCCCTTCTTTGATAAGATTCCCTTCACTCTGCCCAAAGTTTGGCTATGAGGCTCAGCATCTGCTTCAAAACCCTGCTGGGTAGAATCTTTCAGAGGCCCTCTGTGGTAGGCTCCTGTCCTGTTTCCTGTTTTCTCCCTCTTCCAATGTCTATCCCATTTGTCTTTCTGAAAGAGGATTGAGCATCTTACCCAGGGTCCTCCTTCTTCCTTAGCAACTTTAGGTGTACAGATTTTAGTATGTTTATCCTGTATTATATGTCTAATATCCACTTATAAGTGAATATATACCGTGTGTGTCTTTCTGCTCTGGGATACCTCACTCAGTATGATCTTTTCTAGTTCCCACAATTTGCCTGCAAATTTCATGATTTCCATGTTTTTAATTGCTGTGTAGCCATTCTGTAAATAAAAGAAAAATGGGCAACAAAAGAAATTAGGGAAACTAGAGTCTTCACAGTAGCCACAAAGGACGTAAAGTACCTTGGTGTGACTCTACCCAAACCAGTCAAAGACTTGCATGAAAAAAACCTTCAAGTCTCTGAAGAAAGACATAGAAGAAGATATCAGAAGATAGAAAGACCTCCCATGCTCATGAATCAGTAGGATTAACATAGTAAAAATGGCCATCTTACCAAAAGCAATTTGCATATTCAATGCAATTCCCATCAAATTACCAACACAATTCTTTACAGACCTTGAAAGAAAAATTCTCAACTTCATATGGAATAACAAGAAACTCAGAATTGCTAAAACAATCCTCTACAATAAAAGATCTTCTGGAGGTATCTCCATTCCTGACCTCAAGCTGTACTACAGAGCAACAGTAATAAAAACTGCATGGTACTGGCATAGAAACAGAATGGTGGATCAATGGAATCCAACAGAAGACCCAGAAATAAACCCAGACACCTATGAATACCTGATTTTTGACAAAGATGCCCAAACCATACAATGGAAAAAAGATAGCATCTCCAACAAATATTGCTGCTCTAACTGGACAACTACATGTAGAAAAATGCAAACAGATCCATACTTATCATCCTGCACAAAACCAAAGTCCAAATGGATCAAAGACCTCAATATAAAACTAGATACACTAAAATCTGGTTAGAAGAAAAGTGGGGAAGAGTCTTGAACTCATTGGCACAGGAGACAACTTCCTGAACAGAACACCAATAGCACAGGCTCTAAGATCAACAATCAATAAATGGGACCTCATGAAACTAAAAAGCTTCTGTAAAGCAAAGGACACTGTCATCAGAACAAATCAACAGTCTACAGACTGGGGAAGGATCTTGTTTTAGTTCTTTTGATTGCATGCAAATTTATCTCTGTTTTACAGGTGAGAGTATTGAGGTTCAATGAGATTTGTTCAAAGGTTATGAACCGGTATGCAGAAGTGTTGAAGCTCCCCAATTGTTACACTCTTTCCCATGAAACTCTTTGCTCCTTTTTATTTGTTTAGCTTTATTATCAACTTACAATGTAACTATTGATTATAAAGTAACTATTGATCAATATATATTCAGGGAACAAAGTGACATTTAATTTATATGCCCATTTACTTACCTATCTCTGTAATACCACTTATCTCTAAGAAGTTGTTTTATGTAAGATTCATTATTAATTTTATTATGCTAGTGGAAAAGAAGCAATTGCATTAAAAGTAAACATATGTTTTAAGCTTCATCATCATTTGGAGAATTTAAGACAAAAGGAGAAAAATGAATAAGCTAGAATTCATGGGATATCTTGATTCAAATAAAGTTTAAACCACTCTCTGTACACATTAGTGCACCAATCCTCAAGGTAATCCTGTCAGAAGTATCACTGGTCCTAGGCTCATTGGTATTTAAGAGTGACGAATTCCACAAGTCTTACATGAGTGACAAGTGCCTCCACCAGACACAAAAACGGTGTCTTCATATGTCAGGTAGAGTTGGTGCCCCCCTTTTATTTCATGATGATTTGAGATTTCAGAGGTGTCTGTCTGTGCCATAAGACACCTTCTTGTCTGCCTTTGGATGAAATGACTATGACACAGTTCTTGACTTTGCATGGTGTGGCATTACCTCTGCTGTGGTCACCAGGTAAGTACCCACACGAAGCAAGGGAGGGAGAGTGTCTGTACCCACCCTTCCTCCTCAAAGCTGCAGCACTCTACCTAGAATGCTCTTCTTTCAATGTGAACTTCAAGCCTACTCACATCAGATACAGATCAGCTTCTGAAGACACGGGGATATCACTTTCTCCAGCTTCACAACATAAGAAAAGAAATTCTTCCATCCTAAAAAAGAAAAATGAGAGTTACAGACTAGTTGAAACCAGGAAATTTAAAGTTTTGAAATCCTCAGATGCCAAAAATTAATGATAGCAAGGGACTGTTATTTTATTAATGCTTCAAAAGAGGGCAGAGAACTTTGTAAGTAGGAAATGAATCATCACTCTCATTATGATCAAAACCTCTTGATGATATCTGTAACATACTTTTCTACACAATCCTGAACAAAAGGAGATTCCATGGACAACACAGGACAGATACTGGGTGATAAGTATCTGTTCGAGACAAAAATAGCCATTCTGTTGTGCTTAATCATTTCAGCTACGTAGAAATACCTATCAAGAATTATCAGCTGGGGCCCAAGTATAATTGTCTGTGAGATATGTGTTTGTTTATAACATGGACTAAGACTTCCCTCCAGATGCTTATCAAATAATGCAAAATGGAATTCATTGCTGTCTAGTATTTATTGAAGTTCTGCTGAGGGACACAGCCAAAAGTCTCATGAAGGATGTCATTCCCTTATTCTACCATATAGACTGAAATGTACTTTAAGATTAGGTTCATTCAGCTAATGCAACTCCTGCCTATATCCAGCGATCTCTTACTAGATTATTTCCACAGCCTTGCACTATTACTGAATCATCCTTATAGGAGACCACTTGCCTGCACTGAGGATTAGTATAGGAAACTCCCCACACTCCTTATCACCAAGTCTGCAGAGGGTGTTGCCCATCAACCATTACACCAAAACATGCTCTTCTGAAATTTTTGTCTATTCCCAGCAATAAGAATGGAATAAAAATGTTCTTCTTTCATAAACACCATAAACCATGTAGCAAAACATTTTAAAATCTCCTACATATTAACAACATTTGCAAAATAATTTTTAGAATTTTTAGAATTTTTATAAATGTATTTATAATATGCATATTTATCCTGATCCTGCCTTATTTCTCCTATTAAGATCCTGCATTCTCAATATTAGCCTAACGACAGATTGCTCTTGCTTATTCAAGTTACCTTAAATCCCTCTTGCAATGAACTTGAGGTTCCTAAGTTGGCACCATGTTGTGCTGTTACTGTACTTCTAACAAACCCCTCCCTCTCTCAGTACTGTTCTTGCAACATGATTTTATGTACATGAACATGCTTCTAGACACATCACGTAAGAGAACATTCAGCTGTCATCTTCTCACCTCATTTTCTATTTTTTTAGGTGAAAAAAAAACAGATATATGATCATTACTCCTATTCGTTGCTAATGTAAAAGTTGATAAGGAGCGAGAAAATAAAAAATACTGTAATGATTGATTTTTATCAACTTGATTATTATATTCTGAAATAAACTTCTTATACGTTAATGAGGCAGCTCTTTGGGTATGTTTATGCGGGCTTTTCCAGAGAGGCTTAGCTGAGAGATATGGCTTGTGTTGAGTCCCTGAATGGCAGCAGCACAATTTCAGGGGCTAAGGTGCAGAACTTAATAAAAGGGGAATAAGAAGAAAGCCACCCAGCCCCCGGATCCTCTCTTTTCCTTCTTTCTGAGGAGCTACCAGCACCTACTGTCTTCTCAAAACCTGAGCCAAAACACATTAATTTCTCTATAACCAATCACATAAAAGGAAAGTTGGAGGGGGAAAATAGAGGTCAATATGATCACGGTCTGATTTTATTCATGTATAAAACTCTCAGGGAATAAACCATATACAAAGGACTCAGAATGAAAACCCAGTGAATTTTGATAATGATTAGTTTGGTATTTGAAACAAAGCATATGGAGACTAATTCGAAAGCTAATTCCTACATTAAGTAGGAGTCATAGAAATCCATAACTAATTCATATTAAGTTAATAATCTCAAGGTATATTTTGTTGGGTTAATCCACATCTGGAAAATGGTACTTGGTACACATAATACTCTTAAAGGAATATGAATTATACAGAATATGGGACAATAATAATAACCATGTTAAAGTAACTACAAACTATGTACATAGGTGTTTATAGAAGCTATCATGCTAGAACATGGCAGGTTGGGGAATAGCTTTTTGTCAAACCTACCTATGTTGGAAAATTTGTTGTCACTTACTACTAACATGAGTTAAAGCTCTTCTAAATATCTGAAGCTTCTCTCTGGTGAGTATTTAGTTAACACATTACTTGTTTTTAATAATAAAATTAAGTATGGAAAACATGGAGATAAATACGGGATCCTGAAAGCATAAGAAAAGAAAAAAAGTGACTAAATACATAGATACTAAAATTAAACCTTAAAAATTGGAATAGCCAGATCACATAAAATTCCATTCATGAAGAAATAAGTTCAGAATACATAGAGTAACTTTATTAAACTTTTACTTCAGAAAGCATGTTGTGATATTCAATAAATCATACACACTCTCAATTTTTATCAACTTAATCAAAAATTACAGTAATAAATTCACAAAAAAGTGAGAAGCCACAACCTGATTATCACAACAGCTTCCAAAGTTAATCCTGCTAGGCATGCTGGAAAAGAAAGATTAGTTTGTATCTGTATTGACTGTTTGTGTGTCTCCAGGCAAGAGCAATACCCAGTCAACTTTATTTTCTTCAGGAGTAAAATCACAAGTACAGCTCACAGATTGAAGCACAGCATAAAATCATATTCATAAACTGTTTTTAAAAACTATAGTATGCTGTAAAACTATTACTTTCTCCACAATTGTCATTAAATAGGGAATTACCAAGAGATCAAAGGGACAGTGAAAACTACAGACAAAAAACTCAATCATTCCTCTGAGAGAAGGTCAATTGTGATAAACATAAGAAGAGACATGGTTGCCAGGGCTGGTATGGTTCCACCCCCGGTTGTTTATTTCAAGAATTACTTTTGTAGAAAATACCGTATTTATTTTGATAAATCAAACTTTGGAAATGAGATAATTGACAGGTAAAGTCAGCTGATTAGAAATGGTTGTCCCATTTGCCTTGTAAGAAATATGCATCCTGTTTACTGTCAATCTCTTCATTTTATGCTGCTGCAGATGGAGTTTATAATTTTCAACTTATCTGTACTGATAAATAACAGTAAATAAAAACAAAGAGAAATTTTGATACGCAAGTTTAAAAGGAAGAATTGTAGATGGGGAGAGTATAAAGGAAAAGATTCCAAAGTCATAGTGAGATCAAAAGATGACTTTTAACAGCTGAAGCATTTGGGGAAACAATGCCCTTCACTATCAATAATACTCATGTCTCAACCCCAATAATGTCTAACCTGTCATGTTATGTAGCAAAGGAGGCTCAAGGTAGGAAGGAGAATTATGGTTGATAGTTAAGTGTTCAGGAGGGAAAAAAGATTATCTTGGATTACATAGGTGGATCAAAAGAAATCACAAGGGTCCTTTTCATTAGTAGGATCAAACAGAAACAAATGTAAAATAAGGACTTGACTTTCTAATAGTTTTGAAGGTAGAGAAAGGAAGCCATGAGCACCAAGGTACAGTGTGTCTAGAAGCTGGGGACTGGGCTGGGCTCAGGTTATGATCTAGATGCAAACTACTTTCTTGGATGTACAATTGAAAGAAACTGAGTCAAACATCCAAGAGAAAAAGAAAATAGATCTCTCCTATATCATATAAAAATTCAATCAGCCCCCAGAACCCATTTATTTAAGTATATTAAAACCCTGTAATAGATTTCTCATCAACATGGGTATAAGATTATAAATTTCTGTACTTTAATTCATTATATTATATTATTATATATATTATTATATTATTATATTATATTATTATATTATTAACTTGCTATAGCAAGTTAATAGTGGCAGAAATAGAAAATAAATATTTGGTCTTTAGTAAAGTACATTCTATAATGTGAGTCATTCATATTAAAGTACATTTAGAAATAATATAGTGATTATGGTTTGATTTTCCTGGCAAACAAATATTTCCAAAGGAGAATTCAGTATGGTCCAGGAGGTGAATGGAACTTGCAAGTTGTTTATACTAGAGTAGCATTGATGAAGGATCTAAAGAGGAACATCAGAAGAAGCAATCTCTAAAAGATGAAGAAACGCTGTGAAGTGAATGGACGACAGAAAAAAGAAACTATTGGGAAAATAAAGGGATAAGTAGATATTTGAAGCAGGGCTAATAATGTGACCAAAGAAGAAATCAAATAGATAAAGATATGGTTTCTCCAATTGTTTCTAGACTGAAATACTTGTGGAATATTTGTGTAAAAGGGCAGAATTATTGAAAAGCATGAAAACTCACTTGTAAATTTTCTACCTAAGATATCATTGGAAGGCAGTTGATATGTGGGGGTATTTATCTAAAAAGTGACAATGGGAGTGGCAGGAAATATTGGAACTAATGGTAAAAGAAAATGGTAATTCATTGTAAAGCAGGCTAGCCTCAAACTCACAGAGTTCCACCTGCCTCTTTCTCTCCAAGGGCTGGGATTAAAAGCATGCATGAGGATTAAAGGCATGTGCCACCACCATCTGAGTGACCTTTTCAACTCTCTGACAGTGCCTTACTGTCTGTGTAATCCTTTTAACAGTTATCAAGTAGTTAAATTCTACTATTATTGAGTGATAGAAAAAGTGATACTCAGCATTGGAAGCCAAATAATTGCTATAACAAGAATTTGAATACAGACTCTGATGTTCAACAATGCATACCCTTATCCATTACATATTACCACCTTCTATATTGGTTCTGTCATCTGACTGGCATTAGTGTTCCTCTTTTATTTTTCAGTCCCAAAATATGAACTAAACAGAGACTGAGACATCTCAAAACTCAACAGTCGGTATTCAAGTTTTTTTTTCCAACCTTGATAAGAGCATCTATCAATGGATTTGACTTTTTATTGGAAACAATTAACACATTGAACAATGTAGGAAAGGTATTTGATATGTAGGGTATTAGGCAGTAGTGGCTTCAATGTTGCTACTTAGAACACATGACAGAATTGCAAAGATTTATAGGCAGGTGTGATATTTTGTCAAAGACATAGAACTTAGAAACAGTAATGTGATAATATAAGAAATATATTATGCTAATCCTACCAATCCATGAGCATAGGAGATCTTTCCATCTTCTGATATCTTCTTCAATTTCTTTCTTCAAAGACTTGAAGTTTTTTTTCATACCTGTCTTTCACATGCTTGATTAGAATCTTTATGTTATTTGTGGCTATTGTGAAGGGTGTTGTTTCCCTAATTTCTTTTTCAGCTCTTTGTCTTTTGTATGCAAGAGGGCTACGGATTATTTTGAGTTACTATTGTATCCAGCCACTTTGCTGAAGGGCTAATATCTAGAATATATAAAGAACTTAAGAAGTTAAACACCAACAAACCAAATAATCCGATTAAATAATGGGTACAGAGCTAAACAGAGAATTTTCAATGGAGGAATACTGAATGGCAGAGAAACACTTAAAGAAATGTCCAACCTCCTTAGTCATCAGGGAGACGCAAATCAAAACAACCCCAAGATTTCACCTTACACCCATCAGAATGGCTAAGATAAAAACTCAAGTGACAACATATGCTCGAAAGGATGTGGAGAAAGGGGAATCCTCTTCCATTGCTGGTGGGAAAGTAACCTTTTACAACCACTTTGGATATCAGTCTGGAGCTTTCTCAGAAAATTAAGAATAGTGCTACCTCAAGATCCAGCTATATACATATATATATACATATACATATATATATATACATACATACATACATATATATATATATATATATACATACCTAGGCATATACCCAAATTACGCTCAACTATACAACAAGGACATTTGCTCAGCCATGTTCAAAGTGGCTCTATTCGTAATAGCCAGAAGCTGGAAACAACCCAGATACCCTTCAGTTGAGGAATGGATACAGAAGTTGTGGTACATTTACACAGTAGAATACTACTTAGGAAATCATGAAATTTGCAAGCAAAGGGTAGGAACTAGAAAATATCATCTTGAGTGAAGTATCCCAGAAGCAGAAAGACATACATGATATATACTCACTAATATTAGATATTAGCCATATAATATAGGATAAGCATACTAAAATCTATACTCCTAAAGAAGGTAAACAATAAGGAAGACCCTAGGGAAGATGTTCAATCCTCATTCAGAAGGATGTCACAATAGACATCGGAAGCAGGAAAAGACAGGGAACAGAACAGGAGCCTTCAACAGAGGGCCTCTGAAAGACTCTACTTATTGAGGTATCGAAGCAGAGGTTGACACTCATAGCCAAACTTTGGGCAGAGTGCAGGAATCTTATGAAAGGAAGGAGAGATAGAAAGCCCTGGAGGGGACAGGAGCTCCAAAATAAGAACAACAGAGCCATACCAACTGAGCCCTGGGGGCCCTGAAGAGAATGATACCCCAACCAAGGACAATGCTTGGAGAGGATCTAAAACCCTGGCTCAGATATAACCCATAGACTCAGTATCCAAGTGGGGTCTCTAGTAAGGGGAGCAGGGATGATTCAGTGGCTGGCTCTCTGACCACCTCCCTCAGGGGTGTAACCTTGACAGGCCACAGAGGAAGACAATGCAACCAGTTCTGATGAGACCTAATAAGCTAGGGTCTAATAGAAGGGGAGGAGGACTTCTTCTATCAGTGGACTAGGGGAGAAAAGGGAGGAAGGGTAGGATTGAGAGGAGACTAGGGAGTGGGGCACAGCTGGGATACACATTGAATAAATTTTAATAAATGATAATAATAAAAAGAAAGAAAAAAAGAAATAGAAGAAAGAGATTCAAGAGATGGGCTTATCATCAGACCATCGAACGTATTATTATGTATGGGAAGAGACCAGGAACTCTGAGAAAGATTAACATAAGCCATACATACCTGGGAAAGAAGAACAAAGTGACAGGAAACAGAAGAAAGTGAACAGGAGCTGAGAACAAGAGTAAACCATCTATGTAAATGCAACAGAAATCCCTGGAGGAGAAGAATGGAGAATGCGTGGAAAGACTAAAGTGATGGCTAAAAATTGTGCAAGAGATTAATGAAAAACATCACGCCAAAGATTTAAGAGGCTGAGAAGCCCCTAGCAGGATGAATGCTGAAATAATAAAGGTCCGTACAAAGGCTGACAATAAAACTTCTGAAGCCAATGACAAAGAAGTCAGAACAAAAGATGTAACAGAGGAAAACACAAGGAAAACTGCAGCAGAGATTTCATTAGCAACCAAGGGGTGCCTCTCATGAAGCAGTGGCTTTAATGTTTTGGAAAACACTGCCAATCCATACACTATGTCAGTGAAACGTCTTTGAAACATGAGTAGGAAGTGCTCTTTAAATAAACAAAAGCAAAGGGAATTCATTGTCAACATGCCTTGCTATAAGAAATGTCTAAAAAAAAATTTAGGCAGAAAAGTGAAATGGAAACTTAAAAGGGTGTTATGAATGGTAAAAAAACACAAACCTAAACAAAATGCTTTGATTTGTAAGTTTAATCACTTTCATGATGATCATGTGATACAAAAATAGTAACAGTGTATTATGGATTGATCACACACATAAAACTAAACTAAAGCATGCCACAAACCAGGACAAAAAGATATAAAAGATTAAAGGAAGAACCAAGGAATAAAGTAAAAAACCTAAATTTTTAATGTAACTTTTATTCTATAAATGAAATTGTCATCTTGGAGGCTTACTGCCTTCATGTGCTAACATATATCTAGTCCTAGAAGCTTCTAGCCTCCATACAATCTTATGGATTATTTTCAGCCTCTGAGACATATTGCCGAAAGAGCTCACCATTTCTAGTTCTTTATAAACTCTAGCTGGCTGGTTCAACTCAGTTGCTCTGGCTCAAAACTCTTCTCCACGCTAACTGATTCAAACTAGCTTCTTTCAGCGTCTGAATGAATTTCTCTGTGTGGACTTATACTAACTTTGGCAATATGTTCTAATCTTCTAGCTCCTTCTCTGAATCATTCTATCTTCACCTGCATCCAGCTTGTTCTCTCTGTGCAATCTGTCTCTGTACAATTGTTCCAATAAAACTGCCTCTCTCTCCCTCCCTCCCTCCCTCTCTCTCTCTCTCTCTCTCTCTCTCTCTCTCTCTCTCTCTCTCTCTCTCTCTCTCTCTCTCTCTCTCTCTCTCCCCTATCTGTTTTCATTACAGTTTTGAGTACCCTGTCTCTGACTCATTATGCCAAATATTTCTCTGATTTGTCATGCTGTCTGCCTCTATGTTAGATGTCACTTTCAAACGTGGAGGCTTCTTTCTACAAACTAACTTTACCATCACTGTTTGGTACTAAAGGTATATACTAAGGGTGTGTCTGTATTAGAGCCAGAGGGTTAAAGGTATGTATTCCAAACAGAGGGATTAAAAGTATGTGTCATGTCTACATTCCAGCCAGATCGCACAGTCCTAGTAGGTCTTTGAATGTGATCATCTGCCAGTGCAGCAATGTTGCTGGATTAAAAGTACTCTACATAAAATATTTCATGTACTTAAGAATAAGAATAATATTTGGAGGTCTTTTCTGGAACACTGTTTTAGCTACAAAACCTTAGTCCACCAATTTTTCCTGCTAATAAAGTGTGCAGGAGCAAAGATGGAGCAGAGATAGAAGGAATTGTCAGCCAATGACTGGCTCAGCTTGAGATCCACGCCAGTAGAGAGAAACCAACCCCTGACACTATTAATGATGTTCTGCTATACTTTTAGAAAGGTGCCTGGCATTGTTGTCATATGGGAGGATTTACCCAGCAACTGATGGAAACAGATGCAGAAACCAACAGCCAAACATTGAGCAGATGTTGGGGAAATTCATAGAAGAGGGGGACGAAGGATTGAAGGAGCCAAAGAGGTCAAGGACAGCACAGAAAATACACATAATCAACTCACTTGGGCCCAAAGGAGCCCACAGAGACTAACTCACCAAGCAGAGCATACATGGGATAGACCTAGGAGCTTGGCACATATCAGTCGTGCAACTTGGTTTTTCATGTGGAACTTGTAACAACAGGAGCTGGAGCTGTATATGACACTGTTGTCAGCATTTGGATCCCTTTCTCCTAGCTGTGCTGCCTTGCCTAACCACTGTGGGAGAGAATGTGACTAGTCCTACTGCAACTTGATGTGCTGGGGTGGGTTAATATCAGGAGGTCAACTCTTTTCTTCCGAGTCTTTTCTAAGAAAAGGGGAGGACAGGAGGATGGCAGGGAGGCACTGGGAGAAGGAGACAGAGGAGAGGCTGCTAAATTCATTTTCAAAAAGAACAATAGTTATAATTAAATATATATGTGTATTCATATATTACTTGAGATGAAACTGTTCATGTCAACTGAATCTGACATACCATTTATGTTAAAATACATAAACAATTCCTTTAAACAAATAATCATTAAAATATCTCAAATGAAAATGAGAAAATGAGTAAAATATTTGAATCATAATTCTAATAAAGATATGTAAGTGGACAATGGCCATATTTAAAATGACGAACATCATTATTCAAGAAATGCAAATTAATGTAGGGGATAATTCTGTAGAGAATAAATCGTTGCCCACACCTGGTTGGCTAAAATTTAAAATATAGACAAAGCCAGATGAAAGGATGAAGAGCATCTAGAACCCTTATGTGTTATCCCTGGGAGTATAAAATGGTTTGACAGGATTTTTCAGTTAAATGGCCATCTTCCCTCTGAGATTTACATATCATCCATAAATGTTTCTCCAGGTGAAACGAATATATTTATACAAACACTGGTACCAAAAGTTTATAGTAGATTTAATTAAATCATCCAACAACTGAAGACAGACCCATTTTGCCTCTGTGGAATACTATTGAGAATTAATGATATGCTCATAAGCATAGCTAAATGCCATTAACAATGTCAACAGACAGAAGCCATACATGAAAGATCATATGCTATTCATTCTTACTATCAGTTTATATATACTTCAAGAAAAGACAAAAGTCATAGAAATTAGAAGAGTTGTTGACTCATGGGTGGCAAGACTCCTGGGTAGCAAAAGAATGTAGAATTTTCATTCAGAACATGGCTGCTCTGGCAAGAGATCATATCCAAAGAGCTTCTAGGTCTGTGAGTTCTGGCTGGGGTACATACACGTCTTTAATCCTAGGAGACAGGAGCAAGCAGGTCTCTGAGTTCAAGGCTAGCCTGCTATAGAACAAATTTCAGGTAAAGAAAAGCATAGGTCCAGGCATGGTGGTACACACCTTTAATCCCAGGACTCAGGAGATAGCCATGCAGAACTCTGAGTTCTTTTTTTTGAAATATGACAATACTTTATTCAATAAAAAGTCTTACATTCTCTTTACACATTAAACAAGAACATTCATTTTACCTGATATAGCTCCCCAGTCAAATGACTGTTCTTAACCTTTGATTGAAACTATGACTTCTCCTTTCTTTTTTTCTTTCTTTCTTTAATATTTTTATATTAATTACAATTTATTTACTTTGTACCCCAGCTGTAGCCCCCTCCCTCATTCCCAACAATCCCACCCTCCCTCCCTCATCTCCTTCCTGCCCCTCTCTAAGTCCACTGATGGGGGAGGTCCTCCTCACATTCCATCTGACCCTAGCTTATCAGATCTCTTTAGGGCTGGCTACAATGTCAGATTCTGTGGCCTAGCAAGGCTGCTCCTCCCTGGGAGGTTGGGAGGGGAGAGATGTCAAAGAGCCAGCCATTGAGTTCATGGCTGAGACAGTCCCTGTTCCCCTTACTAGGGAAGCCATTTGGATACTGAGCTGTGATAAGCTACATCCGAACAGGGGTTCTAGGTTACATCCGTGCATGGTCCTTGGTTGGAGAAACACTCTCAGAAAAGACCCCTGGGCCCTTATATCCACAAAGCTCCTGTCCTCTCCAGGTCATACTAACTCCCCCTTCTTTCATATGATTCCCTGCACTCTGCCCAAGGTTTGGTTATGAGTCACAGCATCTGTTTTGATACACTGCTAGGAAGAATCTTTCAGGGGCCCTCTGTGGTAGGCTCCTTTTGTGTTACTTGTTTTCTCCTATTTCCAATGTCCATCCCATTTGTCTTTCTAAGTGAGGATTGATCATCTTACCCTGGGTACTCTTTCTTGTTAATCTTCTTTAGATGTACAGATTTTAGTATGTTTATCCTATCTTATAGGTCTAGTACCCACTATATAAGTGAGTATATATAATGTGTGTCTTTCTCCTTCTGGGATATCTCACTCAGGATGATCTTGTCTAGATCCCACCATTTGCCTACAAATTTCATCATTTCCTTGTTTTTTAATTGCTGAGTAGTATTCCATTGTGTAAATGTACCACAATCTCTGTATCCATTCCTGCGTTGATGGACATATGGGTTGTTTCCAGATTCTGGATATTACAAATAAAGCTGTTGCAAACATGGTTGAGCAAATGTCCTTGTTGTATACTTGAGCATCTTTTAGATATATGCCTAGGAGTGGTATAGCTGGATCTTGAGGAAGCTTTATTCCTAATTGTCTGAGAAAGTGCCAGATTGACTTCCAAAGTAGTTGCACAAGTACAACCCCACCAGCAATGGAGGAGGGTTCCCTTTTCACCACAACCTCCCCAGGATGTATTGTCACTTGAGTTTTTTATCTTAGCCATTCTGGTGGGTGTAAGGTGAAATCTCAGGGTCGTTTTGATTTGCATCTCTGATGGCTAAGGACATGGAGCATTTCTTTCAGTGTTTCTCTGTCATTCTGTATTCTTCTACAGAGAATCCTGTTTAGTTCTGAACCCCATTTTTTAATCACATTGCTTAATTTCTTGCTTTTTAACTTCTTTGTTATTTATATATTCTGGATATCAGCCCTCTGTCAGATATAGGCTTTGTGAAGATCCTTTCCCAGTCTGTAGGCTGTTCTCACAACAGGATCTTTTGCTTTACACAAGCTTTTCAGTTTCATGGGGTCCCATTCTGTTGGTGATCTGTTGAGGAAGTAAGCTCCTGTACCAATGAGTTCTAGGGTCTTCCCCACTTTTTCTTCTAACTGGTTTAGTGTGTCTGGTTTTATGTTGAGGTCTTTGATCCACTTGGACTTTAGCTTTGTGCAAGGTGATAAATATGGATCTATTTTCATTTTTCTGCATATAGATATCCAATTGGACCAACACCATTTGTTGAAGATGCTGTCTTTTTTCCATCGAATGGTTTTGGCTTCTTTGTCAAAAATCAGGTATCCATAGGTGTGTGGGTTCATTTCTGGATCTTCTATTCAGTTCCATTGATCCATAATTCTGTTTCTATGCCAATACCATGCAGTTTTTATTACTATTGCTCTGTAGCACAGCTTTAGATCAGGGATGGATATGCCTCCAGACATCTGTTTTTGTACAGGATCATTTTTGAAATTCTGGGTTATTTATTTCTCCATAGGAAGTTGATTTTTTTCCCTCAAGGTCTATAAAGAATTGTGTTGGTATTTTGATGATAATTGCATTGAATCTGTAGATCGCTTTTGGCAGAATAGCCATTTTCACTTTCCATCTTCTGATATCTTCTTCAATTTCTTTCTTCAGAGATTTGAAGTTTTTCTCAAAAAGGTCTTTCACTTACTTGGTTAGAGTCACCGCAAGGTAATTTATGCCATTAGTGGCTATTGTGAAGGGTGGTGTTTCCCTAATTTCTTTCTCGGTCCTTTTGTCTTTGGTGTAGAGAAGGGCTTCTGATTTTTTTTTTTTTGAGTTGATTTTGTATCCAGCCACTTTGTTGAAGTTATTTATCAGCTGAAGGAATTCTCTGGATGAATTTTTGGGGTCACTCATGTACACTATAATATCATCTGCAAATAGTGATACTTTGACTTCTTCCTTTCCAATTTATATCCCCTTGATCACCTTTAGTTGTCTTATTGCTCTAGCTAGGACTTCAAGTACTATGTTGAAGAGATATGAAGACAATGGGCAGCCTTGCCTTGTCCCTGATTTCAGTGGGATTGATTTTAGTTTCTCTCCATTGAGTTTGATGTTAGCTATAGGCTTGCTGTATATTGCCTTTACTATGTTTAGGGACATGCCTTGTATCCATGATATCTCCAAGACTTTAAACATGAATGGGTGTTGGATTTTGTCAAATGCTTTTTCGGCATCTAAGGAGATGATCATGTGGTTTTTCTCCTTCAGTTTGTTTATATGGTGGATTACATTGATTTATTTCTGTATACTGAACCACCCTTGCATGCCTGGGATGAAGCCTACTTGATCATGGTGGATGATATCTTTTATGTGTTCTTGGATTCAGTTTACCAGTATTTTATTGAGTATTTTTGCATCAATGTTCATAAGAAAGATAGGTCTGAAGTTCTCTTTTTTGTTGGGTGTTTGTGTGGTTTAGATATCAAGATGACTGTGGCTTCATAGAATGAGTTTGGTAATGTTTCTTCTATTTCTATTTTGTGGAATAATTTGAGGAGGATTGGAGTTAGCACTTCTTTGAAGGTCTGGTAGAATTCTGTGCTGAAACCATCTGGTCCAGGGCTATTTTTGGAAGGGAAAGTGTTGATGACTACTTCAATTTCCTTAGGAGATACAGGATTATTCAGTCTTTCTACCTAATCTTGACTTAATTTAGGTAGATGGAATCTATCAAGAAAATTTTCCATTTCATTTAGATTTTCAAATTTTATGGCATATAGGCTTTTGTAGTATAACCTAATGACTTTGGAATTCCTCAGTGTCTATTGTTATGTCCCCCTTTTCATTTCTGATTTTACTGATTTCAGTAGATTATCTCTGCCTTTTAGTTAGTTTGGCTAAAGGTTTGTGTATCTTGTTGATTTTATCAAAGAACCAGCTTTTTGTTTCATTGATTCTTTGAATAGTTTTGTTTCTGATTGATTGATTTAAACACTTAGTTTGATTATTTCCAACCATCCTCTTGGCTGTATCTGCTTCTTTTTTTTTCTGGGGCTTTCAGTTGGACCATTAAGTTGCTTATATGTAATGTTACAAATTTTTTTCTTGAAGGTACTTAGTGCTATAAATTTTCCTCTGAACATTGCTTTCAATGTGTCCCATAAATTTAGGTATGTTGTGCTTTCATTTTCATTGAATTCTAGGAAGACATTAATTTCTTTATTTCTTCCTTACCCCAGCTGTCCCTGAGTAACAAGTTGTTCAGTTTCCTTGTATGTGTAAGCTTTTTGTTATTTCTATTGTTGTTGAGGTCCAGCTTTAGTCTATGGTGGTCGGATGGAATACAGGGGATTATTTCAATCGTCTTGTATCTGTTGAGTCTTCCTTTGTGATTAACTATATGGTCTATTTTGGAGAAGGTTCCATGAGGTGCTGAAAAGAAGTTATACTCTTTTGATTTTGGGTGAAAAGTTCTGTAGACATCTATTAAGTCTATTTGATTTAGGACTTCTGTAAGTGCCTTTATTTCCCTATTTGGTTTCTGTCTAGTTGATCTGTCCCTTGGTGAGAGTGGGGTGTTGAAGTTTCCCATTATTAAGGTATTGGGATCAATGTGTGATTTAAGCTTTAACAATGTTTCACTCTTGTATTTGGAGCATAGATGTTCCGAATTGTGATGTCCTCTTGGTGGATTTTTCCTTTGATAAGAATGTAGTGCCTCTTCTCATCTTTTTTGATTAATTTTGGTTGAAAGTATATTTTATTAGATATTAGGATAGTTACCCCAGCTTGTTTTCTGGGTCCATTTGCTTGAAAAACATTTTTACACTCCTTTACTCTGAGGTAGTGTTTATCTTTGTTGCATAGGTGTGTTTCTTGAATGCAACAGAATGTTGGATCTTGTTTCCGCAATCATTCTGTTAGTCTCTGTCTTTTTATTGGAGAGTTTATTCCACTGATATTGCTAGATACTAGTGACCAACAAATGTTACTTTCTTTTGATGTGGGGTTGGTGGTGTTGCTGTGTTTCATTGCTCGTATTCTTTTGATTTTTTGTTGTGTAGTTATCTATGTCCTGTGTTTCCTTGGATGCAGTTGTTTTCATTGGGTTGGAATTTTCCTTCTAGTAACTTCTGTAGGGCTGGGTTACTGTGTACATATTGTTTAAATTTGGTTTTGTCGTGGAATATTTTGAATTCTCTGTCTATGTTGATTGAAAATTTTGCTGGGTATAGTAGTCTGAGTTGGCATTTGTGGTCCCTTATGGTCTGTGTGACACCTGTCCAGGCCCTTCTGGTTTTCATAGTTTCTGTTGACAAATCTGGTGTGATTCTGATAGGTTTAACTTCATATGTTACTTGGTCTTTTTCCCTTGCTGCTTTTAATATTGTTCCTTTGTTCTGTAGGTTCAGTGTTTTGACTATGATGTGATATGAAGAATTTTTTTCTGATCTATTCTATTTGGTGTTCTGTAGGCCTCTTGTATGTTTATGGACATCTTTTTCTTTAAGCTGGGAAAATTTTCTTCTATGATTTTCTTAAAAATATTTTTGGGACCTTGTAGCCTGATGTCTTCTTTTTTATTTACTCCTATTATTCTTAGATTTTGTCTTTTCCTGGTGTCCTTGATTTCTTGGATGTTTTGTGTTTGGAACTTTTCTGATTTTATGTTTTCTTTCAGAGAAGTATCAATTTCTGCAAGTGTATCTTCAGCATCTGAGGTTCTCTCTTCCATCTCTTGTATTCTGTTGGTGATGCTTACCTTTCTAGTTTCTCATATTTTCTCTATGTTCTCCAGCTCCAGATTTTTCTCTGTTTGTGTATTCTTTATTGATTCTAATTCTGTTTTCATGTCTTTCACCATTTCCTTCATCTGTTTGATAGTGGAGTCCTGCTTTTCAATGATGGCTTCTATTTTTTTATTCATTTCTTCTCTATATGCCCCTAATTGTGCCTCTATTTGTTTGGCTGTATTTGCATGTATTTCTTTGAGAGCTTTGTTCATTTCTTCTTTATTTGCTTCCATTTGTGTGGTTATTTCTTTGAGAGCTTTGTCCATATCTTCTCTGTTTGCCTCAACATGTGTGGCCATTTCTTTGAGAGATTTGTTTGTTTCCTTTTTATGAGCCTCTAATAGCTGGAAAAGCATAATTTTAAAGTCATTTTCTTGTGTATCTAGTGAATTGAAGTGTCCATTCATTTGGGGAGTTGCTGGTGAAGCCATGATGCACTGATTTTTGTTGGGTGTGTTCTTATCTGTACCCCTCACTGTTTGTTCCTGGAGTCTGTACTTCAGACTAGGACCGTCTTTTTCTTGTTTCTGGACTTTTTTTCAGGAAGATGAGAGAGGGTCACTAGTTTGGTAGTGTGAGCTGTGGTTTCAGCTTTACCTAAGTGAGGAATGTGATGCTGGCACTATTCACAGGCACAGTGTGCATGCGAGTATCCTGACTATTGCAGTGGCCTACAGACCACTAGTATTCAGCTCTGTTTGGGATCCAGGAATTATTTACATGGAATTCACTGGTAGACCTGCAGAGCAGAGGCTTCAGTGTTGGGATAGCTGTCCCAAGAAACCCTACAATGCCCACACTAGGGATGTGGGTGGTAGGGATCTGTTGTCTGGTGGCTTGCATAGAGGGGCCCTGGATCTGGGGCTGTGCAAACACTCACTTGAAGGCATGCTCACTCCCTTGCAGGACCATTTGGAAAGCACAGGGGTTCCCCTTGTTCTCTACTCTCCAATTTGATCCTGCTGGGGCAAATGTGGGTATAAGCAAACAGTCAGCTCAGGAGCAGGTCATGATGTCCACCTGCACTGTGTGCTGTGCGGGGCGCAGCCCGTGCTGAAGCCCTGGCAGTGTGGTCTGTGGCGGATTCTGCAAGCCCCTTCTGTATCCTTCACCTCTACCAGGGAATGATTTTGATGGCTGGTCCAGGGAGAGTGGGGCTGGCGGGCTGGGGAGTGGGGACTGAAATTTCTCTGTTCCAGGCGCTGTGGTCTGTGGTGGAATCTTCAGGCTGCCTCTCTGTCCTTCCCCTCTACCAGGGAAGGCTTTTGGTGGCTGTTCCCAGGGGAGTACCAGAAAAGGCTGAGTTGAGTGTCCTCAGTCCAAGATCTCGAGCCTGGGTATCTCTGCCAGAAGCTGCCCTGCGCTGGAGCCCGCCCTGCACTGGAACTTATGGCGGCTGGTCCAGGGGGGAGTACCTGAGTACTCAGGCTCAGATCCAGAACACGGGTTTCTCTGCCAGGAGCCACCAGCTGTGCTGCAGCCCAGGCGCTGTGGCCTGTGGCAGAACTCACAGGCCGCCTCTCTGTCCTTCTGCTCTGCCAGGGCAAGCTTATGGCGGCAGTCTCAGGGGAGTGCTAGGAAGGGTTGGGCATTCTCAGTCCCAGATGCTGAGCCAGGATTTCTTTGGTAGGAGCCGCCTCTGGCACAGGAGGTGTGGTCTGTGGTAGATTCTGCTGGCTACCTCCTCTGCCTACTCCAAAGAGAGAATAGAGAGTTGGATACTGGGAAGTACCTAGGGATCAAATCCCTGGAGGAGTCTGCAGGTGACCTGATTCTAGATGGACTCAGATCATGGTTAGTCTCTTTCTGCCTGGAAGCCTAATATAACTCTGTTCTGGGTTCAGCAGCCTCTTCACTCACCAATTTTGGTGTTTCAGGTCCTTCTCCTCTTCAGATAAGATGCACACTATTTGCTGCCATCTTGGATCCCCCCAGAACTCTGAGTTCTATTCAGTTCTGTTTTGGCAGTTCAGTTGAGTTGAGTCAGTGAGTTGAGAGGTAGTACAGTAGAGTTCAGTTCATGGAATTCAGAGGCAGTTTTTACAGACAGAATTTTACAGAGATAGGTTAAAGAGAGAACACGCTAGATACAGGTAAAGACAGAATGAGCCAGAAAATAAGAAGCCAGAAGATTAGAACAAATTGTTAGAGTTAATTTGAGGCCAAGCAGAACAATTCAGTCAGAAGTGAGAGAAGCCAGTTTGAATCAGTCATCTTGGAGAGGAGTTTGAACCAGAACAGCTGAGTTGGACCAACCAGCAAGAGTTCATAAAGAACAAGAAAAGGTGAGCTTATTCAGCAGCAAGTCTCAAAGGCTGGAAATGTTCTAGGCCTAAATAAGATTGTATGGAAGCTAGAATTCTCCAGGACTAGAACTAGGTTAGCAGTTGGAGACAATAAACCTCATAGAAAGCAATTACATCTGGTGAATAAAAGTTACATTTACAAGGGAATTTTCTATTTTGAATAAAAGTTTCTCTATAAAATGCTGAGTAAGGGTGTTAGGTGCAGCATATATTTGAGCAAATATCTGTGATAAGCATAGATGCAAAAATTTCTTATCAAAATACCTGCAAACTGACAGAAAACCATCAAATAGATCATTATAATTCAGTTGGCTTTATTCCATAGATACAGGCATGGTTCAGCATATGGAAATTAATAAATGTAATAAATCATGTAAGTGATTGTAAAGACAGGAATCACATGATCATCTACATCTTTCATGATAAAAGGCCCTGAATGGTAGGAACACACCTCAATCTAATAAAGTCTACACATGACATTTGAAAATTAAGATTGAATGACCCATATTCTCTTAATCATGCTGCATGTAAATTTTCCTCTGCAAAAATCCCCAGATCTTTGTAGCCCTAGGCCCATAGGGCTACAATAGCTGACCCTTTATACGGCATAGGGCATAATGATGGAGTGGTAAAGACACAGTGAGGACTATTCTGACCTGAAGAGCACATAGTTTTGAGACTTATAGTGAGACAACAGCTGACGTTTATGCAAGGAAATGCTGACCTAGGACCCATAACGCTGAGGGAAACAAATTTTTGCAGATTATTATCATTCTTCTTGTGGAAATAGCTAAAGCCAGGAAACTACCAAATTGGAAGAATGTTAGGTGCTTGCCTCATTGAAACAGTGATCTAGACTTTCCACAGAAAACCTGCCTTTTTCACTTTTGATTTCAAAATTTAGCTATGCTTAGGACATATGTAGTAGAAGAAAATTTTAAAAACCTATGCTTAACTTCTACTTCTGTTATCAAAGTCTAACTTAAAGGTATTAAATTCTTCTCTAGTATTATACAGTGTGCAAATGACTGGGTTGAGCACCCTGGGATAATTCAGGCTTTGATTTGAGGTTGGAGGTTGTTTCTTTCATGGTGAAGTGAGCATGAATACACTTCTCTCTGAGAGGCAGGGAAGTTGATTTGGAGAGCACAGTACACTCCCTGGCCTTATTTTCTCTGGTCATCCTTGCAGTACTGAGCACACAAACCCAGTCTGAGTGCACATTGCTTCTTCTGACTTGCATCCACAACAGCAGCTCTCAACCTGTGGGTCACAACCACTTTTGGGGTTGAACACCCTTTCACAGTTGTTGCCTAAGACCATCAGAAAACACAAATGTTCGCATTACGATTCATAACAGTAGCAAAATCACAGTGATAAAAATAGTGTTATGACTGGGGAATCACAACAACATAAGGAACTATATTAAAGGGTTGCAGAATTAGGAAGGCTAAGAACCACTGATCTTCAGGTTTCTTCACAGAGCTGCCTAAAGACTACTAGAGCCACTTGGTTTCTGTGCACAGAGAACTGCAACTTCTTCCTTCAGGGTGTCTTCTTGTGTCACTGTGACTCAGAATTAGAACCTTCCTACTTCCTAATAACCTTAAAGACAAAATATTTTATCTCCTGTTTACTTTAAAATATTTTACAGCCAAACCTATCTGAGGACATAGCTGGAAACCTCTCTTGAGCCTACATTTAGTTGTACCATAGAGACAAAGGTGTAATGTAAGTTTGTTGAATTTCTACTTGAGAGACCAAAGACTTAAAAAATCAGTGGGTATTTTTTTAAAGTTTAAAGCAGAAGCCTGAATGAAAGCTAGCTAGGTGGAGACACTTCCAGCCATCTTTGGGGAAGAACTAGCCTCAGTGCCCTGAGGGCAAGAACTAGCCTTACTGCATTCTTTCCTGCCCACTAATTATACAGCTGATAGGAAACCAGCCCATATAACCTGGCCAGAACTGTTTGTAGTCTTGGCTCCTAAAGTGGACCGATCATTTCAAAAGTCAGTTTTCCTTACCCAATCATGTAACGCCAAAGCATGTAAGTCCCTGCTTATGGTTTTGCCCCATAAAAACCTTGCTTTCCTAGACCGCGGGGCCACATTTCTCAGTTGTTTCCACAGGAAGTTTGCGTCTCATGTTTGAACATGTATACAATTGAAAAAAAAAAAAAACTCATGTATTTACAGTGGAGTCTATTCCTGGTCTTTTAGGGTTTGTGAACTGGGCATAACATACTCTGATGCAAAACTGATTCTCATTGACATTCCTAAATCAATGTTATGCCCAAGTCTTGAGGACCCCAAAGACCACCAAGGAGCTGATTCTGATGCAAATGCAGTAGAGTCTTTATTATAAGATCAAGCTCAGGCCCACACTGTGACCCACCTGAGTGTAGAACCCCCGACCTCAGGAAGAGAGGGGTTTTTATTTAGGTTACAGCACATTTCCAGAAATTCCAGCTTAGCAGTTACAGATTGTGTGTTCAGCAAGGGTAAGCTTGTTACAAAATGATTGGCCAGCTAACATAGCTAACATCGAGCAAGCTATCTATAGATCTCAGGAATGTTTGGTATTTCTGTGCCATGAATGTTCTTCCACAAGGTCAGTGGGCTGCCCAGCACAGATGCCCTAAACTGAGATAAAATATCTTCCCATTCTTGTGGTCACAGACAGGCTATTCCTTGGGTAGGGGATTTTATGGTTTTGCCTCTTGAAATTGGTGACCTGTGGCCTAGCTCCTGAGACTGGTGACTTGTGTGGGGGAGAGGGTCAGGTCTGGTCTTCTCATCAGCGTTCTTCCTATAGCCTGCAATTGATTCACATACAGTAAATCCATGCAAATTCTAAGAGTCTTGCAGAATATTTCATTGAGAAAAAAACCTGCAAAGACTGTGTATATGCTTCAACTAGCCTGAACTTGGTTGTTACATCACTGAGAGACTTCAGGGAGACAGTTTCACAGTTGGTTCAAACACACCCCTACTCCCAACTCTACCGCTACCCCGCCAGTTATGTGTGGGGAATTCAGAGACTTCTTTTCTTTCTGCTTTATCGTTTGACCTTGTTGCAGCTATCTTTTCTTTTGAATCCCAAGATGTCATTTCAAACTTTCAGGTTAAAAGATGAGATAAAATAGGAAAACACAATGAAAAGAAGAAAATATGGATATTTTCTTGTGACCACCATTATTTACTTTTATAAGTGAACAGTATTCTTATAAATTATTTGATGAGCCATTGACTTGCTATCATCTACCTTTACTGAAAATTTATCTGAAAAATAAATTACAAAAAAAAGAGAAAGAAATGAAGCTTTTTTTGGTTTCTACAAATAATGATTTATCTGATTAGGCTGGAAATACGACTCTTTAAATAAAACCAGGCTTTTATAAAACGTGAAAGAGTCATATAATAGTGGAAAATTGCTATGATGGCTACACGCAAAAAAAAAAAAATGGATCTGAAAACTAAACTTTTTTCCTTTTTCCCCATTCACATCATGTTCTCAAGTTCCCTAGCGATACAAAAAGGAGCTCTTCTCCTTAGGCTAGGAAGGAGAGAATTTCATAGAACAGAAGGTTGGCGAAGGCCCTGGACATCTGACTCTATTGTCACTCGTTTGGTGACAGCACTGAAGATATGGAGTAATAAGAGATGATAGGGAATTTTCCTCATTTCATTCTGCCACCAGCCCCAATAACACAACCTCAAATAGACAAGAGTTCAGTCCCATCGAAGCTGGGACATTAAATGAGTTCAATATTTTTAGTAAGAGTAGCAGCCAAGTGCAACTACTAATCGATTTGTTTCAAATGAAAACCTGGTCCCTAGAAACTCATCTCTCTTTGATGCTACCTGCTATCACTGAACATGAACTTGACCTTGGCACCAACAAAGGTATTGGAATCTTTCATTTCAAGGGTCCTACATGCTAGAGGGGAAGAAACTATATAAAATGGGAGTCTGTAAGTTTGGAAGATCTAGTTCTAAAGAATGGACAAATGTAAAGAATTGATACAAAGCATTTGAGATTTGGCACAATGAGATGTCCATGTGTTACCTATGAGTGGGCAGACTTAGCACACTGCCAGAAACTGCAGTTTCTATGAATTTGAACAGAATACATGTCCAAAGGCAAAAATCTCAATATCAAATCATTAAAAAGGATTCTATTTATGTGATATATGTCATATATAGTATGTATCTCACAGAAAATACATGTAAAGTATTATCTGTAAGCCTTTTACCTTTATTAATTCATTTAATACTTATATCCCTGTATGAATAACACTGTTATTATTATCCCCATAATATATGTGGGAAACTTATGTACAAGGAGATTAAGTAATTACTCAAAGTCACAGAACTGGTAACTTGTTGGCCCGGTAAGCAGAGTTGGTGCTTACTCAAACAGAGTGTATGATTTTGCTCGCTGGCATGCCTAATTCTAGAGGTAGATTTTCCTTTTCCAGTTAGACTTTTGCAGACACATTCCATGATATGCGCACACATCCACACATTTAATAAGAGTTTGGGAAAACTGGTTAGGCAATTATGATGGTTAGTTTCTAATTGCCAACTTGACACAGCCTAGAATCATCAGGGAAGAGAGTCTAAATGAAGAGTTGTCTAGTTCAAGTTGGCCTGTGAAAATGTCTGTGGAGAATGATTCTGATGGAAGATTGATATGGGAAAACTTCAGTTATTATGGGTGGAACCCTTCCTTAACCTGGGCTGGGGATTGTCTAACAGTGAAGAATACTAGCAAACAAGCAGCATGAGCTCACTCACTTGTTTCTGCTCTTGACTATGAATATGATATACCTGGCTGCTTGAGTTCCAACCTAGACTTCCCCTTAGTGATGGATTATAATCTGGATTGTAAGCCAAATTAGCCCTTCCTTCCATAAAGACCTTTCTACTGGGAGATTTCATCATAACAATAGAAATAAACTTAGAACAGAAATATTAAGATTTCAGCCCAGTGATTCAGTAACCTTTAATTTCCAGAATAACTTTGGAGATTAATATCACATGTAACCTAGTTTAGGAAGTATAGTCCTAAAGACAACCTATGATACACCAAGGTAGAATGGTGGTTATAAGTTCAGTTCTTCCACTGTGGTCTTAATAACAGGAAGGTAATAACAATGTATAAACCAAAGCAAATTTTAATGGTGCTCTTTGTCTTGGTCATTTTATTTGTGCCATCTGTGCATTATTTTAAACATTTTTCATAGAATACTCAATTTACTCATTATATAGAATTTATGATAGGAACCACCATTACTTCTATTTTACAGAGGAAAAAAAATGAAATAAAGAAGCCAAATAACTTGCCTAGGATCAGAAATAACAAGTGGTACTAGTATTTTAATTTTGTTAGATTGGCTTAATTTAAATTAAAAGTCACTTTTTAAGACCCACATAATTACCTGGAGAGTTATAATCCAAACCTTAAGACACTGAGAGGATTAACTAAGAATGACTAAATCCACATAGAAGGATTATAATGTTCTATCTCTTATGAATGAGCTAACTTTAAGAAGACCTTTGAAAGCAAATAGCACTGTAGGGTGCTGTGCTGTCCTTTGCTTTAATCCCGTCATCCACAGATTATTTAGTCACATGTGTCTCCAGGAAGCATTCTCAGTTTTTTCTAGATAACATTTTTGTTTTACGATAACTGTCATCATTTGCATGTGATTGAGTTAATGGTACTCCTAAATTCATTGCATGCTATCATCACCATGCTTGTGAAGGCTTACAATCAATGTTATAGTACACTATATTGTGCTGAATTTTTCTGTTGTTTCTGCTTGTCCTCTGCTTCTATTCTACAACTCTTCCTTCATACTGATTTTCATGCACTTGTTTGATCTCACAGAAATGTTTGTGTTTGGCTAGTATTTCCCTATGCCAAGCAAACAGGACTCTTTTGTGAGCCCTTGAACTCTATACTTCAGCATCTCTCTACAGTAACCTACTTTTCAATGCTGGAGAACTTTCCTCTCTGGTCTTGGTGAAAAGGCACTTGTTTGTTTGTTGTTTCTTACATTTTGTTGCATTTATGAAGTTAGGACTGAAGATGTGTTTCCTATTTTGCTGAGTAGCAGACTCCACATTGTGCCTAGATATTTCTTATTTATGAATTCTTAAGATTTATACTTTTAACAGGATTATGCTATTTTGAAAGTTGTATATATCCTATTATTTTTAAGAAATCTTATCTATAGTTACCTGAATATATTCTCTACAGCCTTAATGCTCTGTGTACCTAGGACACATTTCTCTCTATGCCTCCAATCCCCCTTTCATATGCATTAACCTGCTCGTGACTCAGCCTGACTTATAGAATGAACAAAAACGAATACATGAACAAATTAAATGAGCACAAGACTCATTAAGAGTAAGTTTTACTAAAGTACAGTGTGAGCTATTAACCTAAGTGACCCTTTCAAACAACCGGCAAATGGCCTCTGCTTCCCTATGTTCTGTTCACTCTAGTGGGGATGGCAGAACCCATGCTCTGCCCACCAAATGTTTGTCCTCACAAACATGCCTGCAAAATCCCCTGTGGTACCAGGAGGCAATTTCAAGTTCACAAAAGATTTCCATTTTAGCACAGAATTTAAATTATGTACAAGAGTACAATCAAGGTTAATCACATATTTTAGCATTAAAAAGACACTGCAGTACTTGAGATTTGGTATCTGATATGTGAAAATAATACATTGTTCACACGAAGAACACCTAATTGGCTGACAATCTGATACTTAACTATGCAACGCATCCTGCTGTTAATACTCTCTTATGCAGTCCCTTCTCTAATGAGGTTAGCACTAAATCAGTATGCTGGCTCCCCTAATCCCTCGAGAATTAAGCAGTGGTTTTCATCATTAAGACTTTCCGTGAGATAATGAGGAAATTTCCTGTGAATATTTGATTGGAATACAAATAAAACAAATGGGACAAACCAACATTAGCTGGAAATGAGACTGCCAAGGTTTGAGTTTTTAACAATTTGGGTTCTTATCCACGCCTACGTGTTATTGTTATGAATGGGGTCCTCTGTCCAGCTCTGAAACTGAATACCCAAACCTGACCATTTGCCTTACACACACAAAACAAAACAAGACAAACAAACAAAACTATAGCCCACAAAGACACCATACTGAGAGTAAGAATGCCAACACTCATAACATGCATAGCACTTGAATCCTGCCTGCCAAGAAATCCTTCACTGAGTCAGCTGTGGTAGCTCTTCTAGAGAGGCCTCTCACTGTGTTGATTAGAGTAGGCAGCTGGCGTCCACAAGCTAAAATATAAAATAACGTGACTCAATGGTGATTTTTACCTGAATGATGGGGGAGACGATGGTTCAACCACTTCAAACTTGCTCCTTCCAGATTCGTTGTAACAGTTGCCATTCTCATTGGTGGGGGTAGGAGGAAACATGACAGGAGAAGAATGTGTGCTGGAGCCTTCTGTGGGACACAAGCATCAGTTTTGTAGAAGTTACACTAGCTAGTACTTAGTTACGGCCCATATGATGTCGAGGGAAGCTGGAAAAGTAATTTGATTAAGAGCAAGCAGCATGTTCAGGCCATAACTTTGTACAAATAAGGGCAGCAGAACACAAGGGACTTGTTTATTTTTCCATTATTTCCTAAGTCGTAATTGAGAAAAGTGGTATTGTGAGACCAGTTTATGTGCTTTTGGTCATTGAATCACCGGTGGAAAACTGCATTGAATCTAAGGCCAGTCAAAGCAACCATGCCTCGCATCCCACAGCACCCTCTGAACTCTGAATATTCTCTTTAAGTCTCTGTCTTCACTTATTTCTTCCAGCTCGTTCTCATGTTGGTCCCACCTATCGTTTCCAGTTCAGGTTGCCACCAATTTGCCATTGTTAGGATTTAGATAAAAATGCCACGCACACAGCCAGTCTTAAATCCAGTGGGGCTTATTGGATGGAGATGGAGAGAGAGACATGGGGCAGAGGTGCCCTGACACAGAGAGGGGAGAGAAAAAGCAAGAGAAGGGAAGAGCAAAAGAACCAAAGAGCAAGAGAGCAAGAGGAGAGGGGAGTGGCCGACAGGTCACTATGTACCTGGTCCAGATGATGTCATAGGATGCACATACTGACGTAGGGCCTGAAGGTCCCTAAGGGAAGGACAGTTGAATTGCCTGCACACTAGAATAGCTATGATTTGGCTTAAGATTTTCTGACTGTGATGGTAAAAGTTAGATGCATTCAGTAGAAAGCTTTCTTCGTATCTTGAATTTTGATCTTTTTATGGGCAACCTAGATGTGGCCAAGGCTCACAATGATGAATAGTGATGTAGGGTAGACTTCCCTGCTAACCACATACTTATAAGGGAGAAATGACTGATTTCTTTAAAGTACAGTGTTGCTAAGCAAAGGTAAAGGTTGAGAGTGTCAAGCATGTTTTTGCTAAACGTTTTTCGGCTTGTGGTGGGTTTATTGGGACATTTTGAGCTAAGATTGACAGCATCTGTGCTCTTCTCTAGCACTTGTACATGATTAAAAGAAAACAGCCATAAAAATCTTCAAAGAACACTTATTCCTTATGTTTTTTCTTGCTTAACTTGGACTTTCTCTTTCCTAAAATTTCTAAGCACCCCAAGCCCTCCCAAGTGAAAGCCCTTTATTCACTCCTTCCATCTTTTAGGGTACTCAAAAGGTAGTTTTTCTGTCTCTTACCAATGTTTACAAATAAGTGTAGTATGTTACTAAGGATTAGCTCTGGAAAGCTTCTCCCTTTCCTACTTATAGCCCTCTCCTTTCAGCCTCTGCCTCATCCTCAGATATTTGACAATATGTATAAGCCAACTATAATCTCAAATGGTTTATATATATATATATATATATATATATATGTATATATATATATATTTTAACAATGTCCATTTAAGCATTATTTTGAATCTGATATAGTTGCTATCGAAATTGTAAATTTTCCTATTCCAGTCTCCAACTATACTATCTTTTCTTTTCAGTTTTTCATTTATTATCTTACTGCATCTGCTCTTGGATGCCTCATCAGCATAGTAGTTACTGCAACGGTCTCACATACCTGTCCTTCTCACTTGTTCAAAATGGACTATCATTCTTCAAAGATTGCACTAGTTTGCTAAGGCAGCAACACAGCACAGTACCATAGACTAGATAGCTTTAAAAAGGTGAAATTTATTATATCATAGTTCAGAAGGTTAGAATTCTGAAAATGAGGTATCAGCAGGGCTAGAAGCTTGACTTCTGCTTCATTCCATTACTTTGCTGAGAACATTGCTATCCCTTGGCCTGTTAAGGCATGCAATTTTTTTTCTTAATATAATATTCTTCTTGTGCCTCATCTTAGCATAGCAACCTCCTCTAAGGATACGAGCCATGTTAGAGTTGACCTCAACCTTCTCTTGTCGATATCAGCTTGGCTGACTATTTCTGCAAAAACTCTCTTCAAGGAATGTCTCATTCTTAGATACTGAAGTCAGGATTTTAACTTCTCTTTGTTTTTTCTGAAGGGGAATACAATTCATCCTCTATTCATTGTATTTGTACCCTGTCAATTAAGTTTGTCCAATAGCAGGTTGTGTCATAATATGTATTTGACCTTAGGTCCTCGTTACCTTATACTGTTGTGCATTCCATTTAAAAGTATCTCCAGTTTAGTTTGAAAAGTTGTTTATATTTAATATAAAGCATTATTTAAGTTAGCATAATGGTACAAAAATACTGGATTATCTAGAAACTTGTGTCATCCAATGTATCTATAATGTAGTATCTACAGCCTTAAGCTTTGGATGCACATTTGTGAAAAGAGTACAAAGTGGAGTTAGATGAACTGTCTGACAATAGGAAATAGACAGAGTGTTTTCAACATAATTTTTTTATTATTAACATTGAGATTATCATACAAGCCATGGGCTTCATGGTACTATTTTCATACACAGGTAATATACATTTCGTTCCATTCCACTGTTCTCCTCCCGCTCCTTTCCGACACTCCCATTTTCTGGTCTGCTGTTTCCCTCAAATAGTCTCTCTGTTTTTATATCAAGAAATTATATGCATGTCCAAATTTCAAAATCTCATTCTAATTTAAGAACCCTAACAAAGTTAAAAACTCCCTTTAGACTCCAGATTAAGAATCAATGAATAGGGTCTGAGGAGTAGGAGAGCAGAAACAACGCAGCGACCAGGAGACTGAACTCTGGGACCTAAAACGCCAGCATTGTGAGTGCCAGGTGAGCGGAACTCCTACGGTGAGAAAATCAAGTGGGAAAACCCTAGGGACACCCAGTTA
>CM053752.1:38038485-38066578 GCA_028658305.1 Pachyuromys duprasi
CTTTATGGCTGACTCTTTGACCCTCCCCCATATAAGCCATATAAGCGGGGGAGTGACAGACTGGCTAGATCCCAGGGGAGGACTTTGCAGCCAGCCCTGAGGAGACAGGATAAGCTGGGGTTGGATTGAAGGGAAGGAGGTCCTCCCCTGTTGGTGGACTTGGAGGGGGCAGGGAGGAGGTAGATGAGGGAGGGAGTGGGATGGTAGGAGGGAATGGGGGAGGGGGCTATGCCTGGGATTCAAAGTACCTAACCTGTGACTGAGATAAAAATAAATAAATTAAAAAAAAAATAAAAAAAATAAAAAATTTACAGAGTCAAGGATTTAATGATCCAAAGAAAGGGTGGAGGTCAGAAGACTATGTGTGCTGGGGCATGCAGACACAGAACAGGGAGGGAGAGATCCTTACTCCTACCATTCTTTTTTTATTAAATTCCCTATTAATTACACTTTATTCACCTTATATACTCCTGTAGGTCCCTCCCTCCTTCCGTCCCAATCCCTCCCTTTCTCCCCGTTCTGCACCCGTGTCCCTCCCCAAGACCACTGATAGGGGAGATCTTCTTTTCCTTCCTTCTGATCCTAGTCTATCAGGTCTCATCAGGAGTGACTGCATTGTCTTTCTCTGTGGCCTGGTAAGGCTTCTCCTCACTCAGGGTGAGGTGATCAAAGAGCAGGCCAATCAGTTCATGTCAGAGACAATTCCTGTTCCCATTACTATGGAATCCACTTGGACACTGAACTGCCAAGGGCTACATCTCTGCAGGGGTCCTAGGGTCTTTCTTGAGATTGATAGTCCAACCAAGTACGCCAACCATTCTTAAGATTGAAATAATTAGGGGTTGAACACATCTTGACCTCATTCTAACTTCATGATGGTTGGCCTGGTTGCACAGTCCATGTGCCCCACAGTTTTTCATGCTCTACATCAACTAGAGTTGGGAAACAATTATTTTAAGGTAGAAACACATTCTTTGAAGTGTCCCAAAGCAAGTACCATTCTGAAGAACAGGATTCAAATGTGTTTAGGAAATGCAGGTTGTCAGCAGCTTACAAACACTGCATCATTCCTAGTCTACGACCTTCAAAGAAATTGTCATTTCTATTCACATTTTCCTTGAAGAAATTCCAAGCATTCAGGTTTTGTGGTATTTTTGGTAGTCTCTACCAAACCTTTTAGACTGCTGAATCTTACTTGAAAAATGTCAGTGTGACATGATATTTATGCCAAATTGTCTAACAGGCCTGACACCAATGTAAATATTACCACAACCTGATGCTTTCACATCCATCATGCTGAAAATTAGGTACCATGTGGTACTGGCTGAATATTTCTTAGGTACGAATTTTCTCAATCCTCTTCTTTTTCTGTTTTCTTTTTTATGATTAAATAATAAACATCATGCTGAGAAAGAACATTTACAATTCTAGGAAATACTGCAAAAACAAAAGGAGAATCTCAGATGTGTCAAATCAGTCATTTTAATATTCTCACAATGTACTTTCTGGATGGTTGTTCCCTCAAGGTTGCAATGGAAATCTCTAAAACAATAATTTTGCGAAGTACTTTCTGTGTGCCAAGTACTTCATTCATTATTGATGGGAAAAGAGGATAAAAAACAATGTTTCCTATATAAATAACAATTTAAGGTAACAATGGGAGACGTGTCTAAGGGCAATATAAGACTTCTTTTTTAAAACACAGAAAACAACAACAATAAAAGCTACAAAATCCTGAGAATAAAATAGTTTGACATTCTTTGTCACTTTAGAAGGTTATTTAAAACAAGGTAAATTTTTAGGCACAAACTTTACTCCTTTTTTTTTCTCTGTTACTGTTACACTATCCTATCTTTTCTAGAAGATTTAAGCTTACAAAAGTGAAATTTCAGAAATTACTGGGATTTGCATGGTTTTTGTTTGTGTGTGTGTATGGGCTGAGGTTTTCTTTGGTATTGTTTTTGATTTTTACATTTTTTTATTTTTAAGGTTATAATGTAATTATATGATTTGCCTTTCCTTTTCTTCTCTCCCAACCCTCCCAGATACTCACCCTTGCTCTTTTTCAAATTCATGACCTCTTTTTTCGTTAACTATAATCACATACACACACACATATGCTCAATCTATATAATGGATATAATGTTACTTGTGTGTGTATTTTCAGGACTGACCATTTGGTAATGGATAACCAATTTCATTGATGTGCTCTTCGCTGGGAAAAAAAATATTTCTTCTTCTCTCAGTTTTCCTAGTTTCTTGTAGTTCTTTGTGTAAAGCTGAGGCCTCATGAGCAAAAAGACCCATGAATAAGCTAATTATTACCACCTTAGGTAAATTATTGAACCTCAATTTGTTAATTTATAAGATGAAAACAATAATACGAAACTTTCAGGCAATTATAGAACCTACCCTATATAAAACAACATCTAAAAGGCCCTTAGCACAGAGAAAAACTTTAGTTTGTTGTAAGCTAGCTAAATGACTTTGATTTTGCTCTTATGTTTTGAATTGCTAAGTGTTCTATAACATAGAATATGAAACAACAGTTTTAATCAATTATGGCTTTAAAAGCACTCCTTCTTTAAATAGGCCTGACTCTACTAGATGCTGCTATGGATTCCATCAAGTTTTGGATGTGCCTTTGTGACTTAATTTGACCAATGAAATGGGAGCAACAGTAATGAGAGGTCTTACATGTGGAAATGTGCTACTGTTGATACTATGCTTCCATCGCTCTGGAAAGTACTAAGAGGTGGTGGCAGAGCTAGAGATGCTAGAGAACATGTTCTAAGCCACATGGGCATGCCAAGATGAAAAAAATGAAAATTGTTTCATAGTAGTTAACATTTTATTTAGATGCAATTGATTGAAATTTAGTCCCAGTCAATAAAATGGCTTATGGGGTGTGGTTTCAATTCTGGAACATAATAAGCAAAATTTATACCTTGGAATGAGGTCAAGATCTATATCAGATATTGTCCAACATGAAATAAACTTCTGTTTTGTTTTGTTTTTTAATTTAAGACACTGAAATTACCACAGTAAACCTCAAAACATATGACTGCAAGCTTCAATTTGGTAGTTAGTATTTGTGGTGGTTTGAATAAGAATGGCCCCATAGGTTCATATATTTGAATGTTTAGTCACCAGAGAGTAACACTATTTGAAAAGTTTAGAAGGATTAAGAGGTGTGGCCTTGTTGGAGTGGTTGTGGCCTCTTTAGACGAATTGTGTCACTGCAGATAGGTTTTCAGATTTCAAAAGTCCATGCCAAGCCTAGATACGTTTTCTTTGTTTGCAGACTAGGATATAATTCTCAATTACTTCTCTAGCATCATGTTTGCCTGAATGCAGCTGTACTCCCCACCATAATGATAATGGCCAAATCTCTGAAACTGTAAGCAAGAAATCAATTAAATGTTTTCTTTTGTAACAGTTGCCTTGATCATAGTGTCTCTTCATAGCAATTGAGCAGTGACTAATATAATGCTCATGCGACTAATAATATTTGTGAAATATTGGCAAAAACGGACTTCATACTCAAGCTTAATGCAGGAAAACAGATATTGCTATCTGAAGACTTGTTTCTTCCTCTCCTAAAATGAAGAAATATGAGTTAGAACACAAATATAGAGCATCAGTTCCAACTATCATTTCAGATCATTTAGGTGATGAAACCCCATACTTGCCAATAATTCCATCTACTTAGTTTAAATTAATTTGGGGGGCACAAAAATCATAAAATTTCTAAGATAACCTCTTAGAAACATCTGGTAAATAAGAATTAATCTTAGCCCAAAGATGAGATTATAAGAAATGCTTCCACACGCAAGGTTAATGCTATGCATTAGAGCTGTCACTTGATCAAGTCATTTTTCACTTTTCTGGCCTTTAGTTTCCTAGACACAAAACAAAAATGGTGGATTACTGATATGAAAGATTTGGCATTGTATTAACTGGTCCATGTAGCATAGGCTTAGATTTTCCCCAAAACTTACTTTATTTAAGGTTCTTAAACACCTTTACCTCCCTTCCAATTCCCCAACCTTAGGTAGGAGATTAGTAGGGAAAGGGGCCATTGACCTCTTTTATATACTTTCTGCTGATTAGGGTTGATAGGTCTTTAGGGGATTATGAAACTCAGTCATCAGGATACCAGCCCAAAGGTCAACACCATGCAGCAACAGAAAGTCATTGAAAGCCACAAGACTCAGTTGGATTGCCTCAAGAAGTTCTGTGTAGTATCTCTCTGCAAAGTCAAGTGGTGAAGCACAAAGATCTGTAGAGTGCTGTCTATCCAAAAAGAGATGGCTTACGATATGTAAGCCTCTATATATGCCTTCTCCTCAGACCCACCCACTAATGTTCTCAGCTGGCCAAAGTCACATAATTTGCATGTGAGAGCTCACAGCAAAACATCACATGCCCTCTCATAAGCCAACCTACAGCAAAATTTCACATTCCCAGCTTGCAGTAAAAATGTCATATAACAAAGCTGAGTCTTTAAGAAAAGGAGAAACTTCCACTTCAATGTAGTTTCAAATGAGAAAATAAAATGACAGAGCCACTCTCTGGAGGCTGGTACTACTTAGGCTGAAAAAGTGAAAACTCAACGATTGAATGTGAAAATCACTATCCCTGAAGACACTAAAAATTAATCCAGATATACAGTGAATTTGTAGTGTTGTATTACAAGTAAAAGTGGGCAAATGCTTCTTAGCAATGATCATGGTCTTTCATCTATATCTGGCCTTGCAGCATAGTTGTGGGCATGTGCAAAACGTGTCCCGAAGTTGTTTATTGAATTGTTGGGTAGACTGACAAATCCATGGATGACTAAATAGAACACACAAATAATGATAAGATTTCCCTGGCATTCTTTTTCTTTTGTACACATAATTTGCTGTATAAAATGTCCCTTTGTGAAGAAAAGCATTGTGAATATAAATTTAAAATGTTTGAGTAATTGTTTCAGAAAGCAAACTGAAGTAGGAGTCAAAAGATCTTAGTTGCTGAACTGTTAATTGGTAGAATAACTTTAGTATAACTGTTTCACCCACTGAACCTCAACTTTTTTCCTATTAATAAAATTTCTATTAAAAATTTATTGTATTTCCTGTGAGTGCTTATAAAAACAAAATAGTTTGAAGAATGAGAAAGAGCTAACAAAACGAAATATGCATCAATTGAATACAACGATTGAAGAGTGGTTTTTTATTTTCATCAGTAAAGGTTCTCAAAGGGAATAACCCCAAGAACCTTGCATGATGATGGAAGTCCTTCTCTGATTCTCACTGAACCATGAAATTGCTCTTCATCAGGAGTCCTGTGCTTACAGTTTTACCTCTAGAAAGTAAAAGAAAAAGTCTTCCATTGTATACCTGTTCTCAATGAAGACATTGGTTTTACCTTTTCTACTATCACTTTTGTTATTAATTGTAGTTTATTCACGTTGTAACCCCCCTGTAGCTCCCTCCTTCCTTCCCTCCCAATCGCATCTTTCCTCCTCCTCCACACATGCCCTTCCCCAAGGCCACTGATAGGGAGGTCTTCCTCTCCTTCCTTCTGATCCTAGTCTATCAGTTCTCATCAGGAGTGGCTACATTGTCTTCCTCTGTCCTGGTAAGGCTGCTGCCCCCTCAGGGGGAGGTGATCAAAGATGAGGCCAATCAGTTCATGACAGAAACAGTCCCTATTCCAATTACTATGGAACCCACTTGAACACTGAACTGTCATGAACCACATCTGCTCAGGGGTTCTAGGTTATGTTCATGAATGGTCCTTGGTTGGGATATCAGTCTCAAAAAGACCCCTGGGTTCAGATTTTTTGGTTCTGTTGCTCTCTTTGTGGAGCTCCTATCCTCTCCAGGTCTTATGATCTTGCCCTTCTTTCATAAGATTCCCTGCACTCTGCCCAAAGTTTGGCTATAAGTCTCAGCATCTGCCTTGATACCCTGCAGGGTAGAGCCTTTCAGAGGCCCTCTATGGTAGGCGCCTGTCCTGTTCCCTGTTTTCTCCCTCTTCCGATGTCTATCCTCTTTGCCTTTCTTAATGGGGATTGAACATCTTAGCCAGAGTCTTCCTTCTTGATTAGTTTCTTTAGGTGTACATATTTTAGTATGTTTATCCTGTGTTATATATCTAATATACACTTATGAGTGAGTATATACCATCTGTGTCTTTCTGCTTCTGGGATAACTCACTCAGAATGATCTTTTCCAGTAACCACCACTTGCCTGCAAATTTCATGATTTCCTTGTTTTTTATTGCTGAGTAGTATTCCATTCTGTAGGTGTACCACAATTTCTGTATCCATTCCTTATTTGAGAGACATCTGGGTTGTTTCCAACTTCTGCCTATTACAAATAAAGCTGCCACAAACATGGTTGAGCAAATGTCCTTGTTAAATACTTGAGCATCTTTTCGATATATGCCCAGGATTGGTATAGCTGGATCTTGAGCAAACACTATTCCTAATTGTCTGAGAAAGCACCAGATTGATTTGCAGAATGGTTGTACAAGTTTACATTCCCACCAGCAGTGAAGCAGGGGTCCCCTTTCTCCACAATCTCTCCAGCATATATCACTTGAGTTTTTGATCTTAGCCATTCTGATGGATGTAAGGTGAAATCTCAGGGTTGTTTTGATTTTCATTTCCCTGATGACGAAGGACATGGAACATTTCTTTAAGTTTTTCTCTGCCATTCTATATTCTTCTATTGAGAATTCTCTGTTTAGAATTGTACCACATTTTTTATTGGATCAATTGATTTGTTGCTGTTTAACTTCTTGAATTCTTTTTATATTCTGGATATTAGCCCTCTGTCAGATATAGGGTTGATGAAGATCCTTTCCCAATCTGTAGGCAGTTATTTTGTTCTGATGACAGTGCCCTTTGCTTTACAGAAGCTTTTCAGTTTCATGAAAACATTTATTGATTGTTGATCTTATAACCTGTGCTGTTGGTGTTCTGGTTCAGGAAGTTGTCTCCTGTGCCAATGAGTTCAAGGTTCTTCCCCACTTTTTCTTCTAAACGATTTAATGTGTCTGGTTTTATGTTGAGGTCTTTGATCCACTTGGACTTTAGATTTGTGCAGGATGGTAAGTATGAATCTATTTGCATTTTCTACATGTAGACATGCAGTTGGACTAGCACCATTTGTTGAAGATGCTATCTTTTTTCCATTGTATGGTTTTGGCATCTTTGTCAAAAATCAAGTGTCCATATGTGTGTGGATTTATTTCAGGGTCTAATATTAGATTCCACTGATCCACCAGTCAGTTTCTGTGCAAGTACTATGCAGTTTTTAGTATCGTTACTCTATAGTATAGCTTGAGATCAGGGATGGAGATACCTCCAGAAGATCTTTTATTGTAGAGAATTGTTTAAGCAATTCTGGGTTTTTGTTATTCCATATGAAGTTGAGAATTTTTCTTTTAAGGTGTGTAAAGAATTGTGCTGTCAATTTGATGGGAATTGCATTGAATCTGTAGATTGCTTTTGGTAAGATGGCCATATTTAGAATATTAATCCTGCCAAGTCATGAGCGTGGGAGATCTTTCCATCTTCTGAAGTCTTCTTCTAATTCTTTCTTCAGAGACTTGAAATTTTTTTCATACAAGTCTTTGACTTGCTTGGTTAGGGTCACACCAAGGTACTTTATGTCCTTTGTGGCTATTGTGAAGGGTGTTGTTTCCCTAATTTCTTTCTCAGCCCTTTTGTCTTTTGTATATAGGAGGGCTACTGAATTTTTTTAAATTAATTTTGTATCCAGCCATTTTACTGAAGGTGTTTATCAGTTGTAGGAGTTCCCTGGTAGAATTTTTGGGGTCACTCAGGTATACTATCATGTCATCTGCAAATAGTGGTACTTTGACTTCTTCCTTTCCAATTTGTATCCTCTTGATCTCCTTCAATTGTCTTATTGCTCTAGCAAGGACTTCCAGAACTATGTTGAAGAGATATGGAGAGAGTGGGTAGCCTTGCCTTGTCCCTAATTTCAGTGGTATTGATTTAAGTCTCTTTCCGTTAGGTTAATATTGGCTACAGGCTTGCTGTAAACTGTCTTTACTATGTTTAGGTAAGTGCCTTGTATCTCCAAGACTTTAAATGTGAAGGAGCATTGGATTTTATCAAATGCTTTTTCAGCTTCTAAGGAGATTATCATGTGGGTTTTTTTCATTAAGTTTTTTTTATATGGTGGATTACATTGAGGGTTTCTGTATATTGAACCACCCCTGTACACCTGGGATGAAGCCTACTTGGTCATGGTGGATGATATCTTTGATGTGTTCTTGTATTTGGTTTGCAAATATTTTGTTGAGTATTTTTGCAACAATGTTCATCAGGGAGATTGGCCTGAAATTCTCTTTCTTTGTTGGGTCTTTGTAAGGTTTAGGTACCAAGGTGACTGTGGCTTCATAGAATGAGTTTGGTCATGTTCCTTCTGTTTATCCTTTGTGGAATAGTTTGAAGAGTATTGGTGTTAGCTCTTCTTTAAAGGTCTTGTAGAATTCTCCGCTGAAACTATTTGGTCTGGGGCTTCTTTTGGATAGGAGATTTTGATGAATACTTCTATTTCCTTCAGGATATAGGAGTATTTAATTGATTAACCTGGTCTTGATTCAGCTTTGGCAAGTGGAATTGATCAAGAAAATTGTCCATTTCACTTAGATTTTCAAATACTGTGGTACATAGGCTTTTGAAGTAAGACCTAATGATTGTTTGGATTTCTTCAGTGTCTGTTGTTATGTCCCCTTTTCATTTCTGATTTTGTTGATTTGGATAGTGTCTCTCTGCCTTTTAGTTAGTTTGGCTAAGGGTTTGTCTATCTTGTTGATTTTCTCAAAGAACCAGCTCTTGGTTTTATTGATTCTTTGAATTGTTTTATTTGTTTCTAATTTGTTGATTTCAACCCTGTATTTGATTATTTCCAGCTACCTACTCCACTTTGGTGTGTCTGCTTCTTTTTTCTCTAGGGCTTTTAGGTGAGCCAGTAAGTTGCTTGATTGAGATGTTTCGAATTTCTTCTTGAAGACACTTAGTGCTATGAACTTTTCTCTTAGCACTGCTTTCATTGTGTCCCATAAATTTGGGTATGTTGTGCCTTCATTTTCATTGAATTCTAGGAAGACTTTAATTTCTTTCTTTATTTCTTCCCTGACCCAGCTGTCATTGAGTAGCAAGTTGTTCAGTTTCCATGTGTGTGTAGGCTTTTTGCTATTTCTGTTCTTGTTGAGGTCCAGCTTTAGTCCATGGTGATCAGATAGGATACAAGGGATTATTTCAAGCTTCCTGTATCTGTTGAGGCTTGCTTTGTGACCAACTATATGGTCTGTTTTAGAGAAGTTTCCATGAGGTGCTGAGAAGAAGGTAAGTTCTTTTGTGTTAGGGTGAAAGGTTCTGTAGATGTCTGTTAGGTCCATTTGATTTATGACCTCTGTTAGAGTTATTGTTTCTTTGCTTTATTTCTGTTTTTTTGACCTGTCCTTTGTTGAGAGTGGGGTGTTGAAGTCTCTTACTATTAATGTGTGGGGATCTATGTTTGGTTTAGGTTTTATTAGTTTCTTTTACAAATGTGGGTGCCCTTGTATTTGGGGCATAGGTATTCAGGACTGTGATGTCTTCCTGGTGGAATTTTCCTTTGATGAGTATGAAGTGACCTTCCCCATTTCTTTTTATTAACTTTGGTTGAAAGTCTATTTTATTAGATATTACAGCGGTTACTCCTGTTTGCTTCTTGGGTCCATTTGCTTGGAAAACAGTCTACCAGCCCTTTACTCTCAGGTAATGACTATCTTTGTGACTTAGGTGTGTTTCTTGTATGTAACAGATTTTGGGGTCTTGTTTACCCATCCATTCTGTTAGCCTGTGTCTTTTTATTGGAGAATTGAGTCCATTGATGTTGAGAGAGATTAATGACCAGTGGCTGTTAGATCCTCTGATTTTGATGTTGCCTGTGGGAGTGTATTTGTGTACTTGGCTACTTTTTTTTTTCTATAGTGAGGTTTAATTATTTCTTGTGTTTTCTTGAAAGTTGTTAGGTTTTGGGGGGTTGTATTTTTCCCTGTAGTATCTTCTGTAACACTGGATTTGTGTGTTTTTGTTGTTTAATATCTTGTTTTATCTATCTATGAGGACTGAGAGTTTTGTTGGGTATAATAGCCTCAGCTGACATCTGTGTTCTCTTTGGGTCTGCATGGATATCATGCAGACCCTCTGGCTTTCACAGTCTCTGTTGAGAAGTCAGGTGTGATTCTGATCAGTTTGCCATTTTATGTTACTTGGCCTTTTCCCCTTGCAGCTTTCTTTGTTAGTATTTTAGTATTTTTCTTTGTTCTGTATACTTACTATTTTGATTATTATGTGGCAGGAGGATTTTCTTTTCTGGTCTAATATATTAGGTGTAGGCCTCTTATATTCTTATAGGTCTCTCCTTTAAACTGGGGCGATTTTTTTCTATGATTTTGTTGAAAATATTTTCTGGGCCTTGGAGAAGGGAATCTTCTTTTTCCTCTATTCTTATTATTCTTGGGTTTTGTCTACTAGCATTTTTTTAATTTTCCTTCTTGAACCACTTTGGCTGCTTTTATGTTTCCATTCCATACTCTAGACGTCAGTGTGCCCCAGATCCAACCTACAGACTTCTTCCAAATGAATATATATATTCAAGGTGCCATGACACCTACTATTTTAGTGAGGTGTCACTTTGCATTTAAGATCATTTTTACCATAACATGAACTCCCTTTTTTGTATCTGTTAGTTCAGTATTTCCAGTTGTGTCCCTAATAAGTATCTATCTTAAACTCAACCACTCCCAAACTCATCACCTCACACCATTTTTTAAATCATTTATAAGACAAACACAAATAACTACTACGAAAACTTTAGATTGTGTGTCAGTTTGTCTTAGGTCAAATTGACACAAGCTAGAGTTATTTGGAAAGAAAGACTCTCAATTAGGAAAATGCCTCCATAAAATTGGTCTATAGAAAAGTCTGGATAGTTAAATTTATAAGGCTTCAGACCCTGAGTTTGAGGGTCCAGGGTTCAATTCCATGTTACCTCTTTTTAGGTGAACCTGGTGACCCACTCCTGTAATCCCACCACTCAGGGAGGCAGAAGTAGGCAGATTACTCTGAGTTTGAGGACAGCCTGGTCTACAAAGCAAGTCCAGGACAGCCAAAGCTATACAGAGAGACTCTGTTTCAAAACAAATCAAACAAAAAGATTAACCTATAGGCAAGTCTGTAGAGCATTTTCTTGAATGATGATTGGTACGAGAGGACCCAGCCCACAGTGAGTTGTGTCATCCTAGGAAAGGTGGTTGGTCCTGAGTTGTATAAGAAAGCAGGCTGAACTGATACTCCAACCAAGCACCATGCATAGAGATAACCTAGAATCCCTGCACAGATGTAGCCCATGGCAGTTCAGTGTCCAAGTGGGTTCCATAGTAATGGGAACAGGGACTGTCTCTGACATGAACTGATTGGCCTGCTCTTTGATCACCTCCCCCTGAGGGGGAGCAGCCTTACCAGGCCACAGAGGAAGACAATGTAGCCACTCCTGATGAGACCTGATAGACTAGGATCAGAAGGAAGGAAAAGAAGACCTACCCTATCAGTGGACTTGGGGAGGGGCATGCATGGAGAAGAGGGAAGAAGGGAAGGATTGGGAGGGGAGGGAGGGAGCTACAGGAGGGATACAAAGTGAATAAAGTGTAAGTAATTGAAAAAAAAAAAAGAAATTCCATCGGGGGAGAGGGGGAAGAAAGCAGGCTGAACAAGCCATGAAGAGCAAGCCAGTTAGGAGCATTTCTCCATGATTTGTGTTTCAGTTTTCAAAGACGTGGAGTTCATTTTGTACTGGACAAGGACTGCAGGGTGTGGAGACCACCCTAGAACATTCTTGATATACCTGCTGAGAGTTCATTGGACAGGGATAATTTTCCCTTTCCCCATGGGGACTAATTACAAGTAGTTTTTGGTATGGAGTGGGCCCAGTACTTGGATCCTGTCTGACTTGAATATGTGAAGGTCCTATGTGTGATGTCACAGTCTCTTTGCATTAGTCCTCTTCTATCTGGAAGACACTGTATCCTTGAAGTTATCCACCACTTATAAATTATAAGATTATAAATCTTATAGTCTTTCTGCTTCCTCTTATTCATAGATCCCTGAGCCTTGAGGAAGAGAAATTCTTGAAAACATCCCATGTAGGACTGAGTACTCCAGAGTCACTCTCTGTACATTGTCCGGTTGGAGATCTCTTTGTTGATTCTCATATGCTATAAAAAGACACTTCCCTGATGAGGGCTGGTTGATCTGTTGGTCTCTGGGCATTGCAATATGTCATTAGGAGTACTTTCATTGCTTCGTTTCTTTAGCAAAATAATAGTAGTAGGATTCCCGTATGCCTACAACCTATCTGGTTTCAGGTTCTTGGCCACTTTGCCAATGTCAAATACTGGTTCCATCTCATGTAGTGGGCTTTAAATTCTATCTAAAAGTAGATTGTTATTTCCATAATATTTGTGCAACTATTGTGCCAGTATTCTTGCAGGAAAGTTGCTGCTTAGGTCCCAAAGCTTATAGTTGAGTGATATCGATGACCATCATTTTCCTCCAGTAACATACAATTTACCTTCCAGCACAATGAACAATAGTAAGTAGAAGTGAAACATATACTTGGGAACCAGATCTATTCCCTCATGTTCAGTGACATAAATAAGTGCTGTTCTTAACCATTTTGGCTTACAATCTGCTTGTGGAGAACAATAAATGGCCTTGGAAAGAACCTGTGGAATTTTGGGGAATTCATAAAACCTCTTTGGCCTTGCCGATTTTTCTCAACAAGATGTAACTGATTCCTGACACCAGAAGTTGGAGTTGGTGACACATAATATCTCATTCCGGCTTTAGCTCTCTCATTATTTGGTGACCGCATTTAGTCTCTTTTCATATACACATGCATTTTAGGAAGCTGCTGCAGCAGGAGGCTCCCTGTGGCTTTTCAAAAAAGTCTTTAGTTTTAGTTGTTTCTTCCTTATTCTTTCCTTCACTCCGCTCTTCTTTCCCCCTCTCCATTAATCCTCTTATTCCATCTCCCCAATCTCTCCATAACACTATATACTATTTCTCTTTACTTTGGAGTTCTTCTTCTCCACCTCATCAGAGGCATTTCAGAGGTCACCACGTTGGACTTTTCTTTACTATTATTTTTTTTTTATATCTTTCCTTGGTTTTGCTGTTCCTTAATTTTTATCTACAGAACTACTAGATTAGTGTTGTTTCCATTTTCAGCTTTTTTTTTGTTATCTGTAATGTAAAGGCATTGGTTTTATATAAAGAATAAAGAAGCTTTGAGAAATTAGAAGAACTGAAATCTGTACTACACTCAGCTTAGGAAGTAAGCAAGAAGATACAAGGTTGGTAATGAGCTCTTATTGAATCAGAAAAACTGAGAGATACAGTATAAAATCTTAGCATTTCAAAGAAACTGGTTACTTTGCTCTCTTTTCCAACTCTAATATTATTGAAAAGTATATGCATACATTAGTATTGAAATATGTGTTCATTGTAGAATGGCTACATGGAATTAATATATTATTATCTCCAACATTTCTAATTTTGTGGTGAAAATATTTAAACTCTAGGAATTTTCATGACCTACTTAATTTTTATGGAAAAAAGAAGAACAAGCGATTTAAAAAAAAGAGGAAAAAGAGAAAAGAATGGAGGGAAGAAGAAGAAGGACAGAGACAAAGATAGAAACCAAGAAAGACAAAGATAAACCTTGGGACTGAAAACAGGAGATGAATGTCATTCAATAAAGTAAGAGTGTGTGTGTGTGTGTGTGTGTGTGTGCGCACGCGTGTGTGTCTGTGTATGAAAGAAAAAGAGACAGATATTCCTAAATAATGCGTAACAATTTTTAATCTACACAGTTGAATATCCATTAAAATCAATATTTTACACAATCATCAAAGGTCTCCATAGTCTTGCAGGAAAAAAGTTAAATATGTGACTATAATAATATTTTACATATTTCCAGTCACAGTTGAAATTTTCTTCATGGAAACACTTAAAATTTAATGTTTGGACGATCCAAGCTACCTTTTAAGTTCTAAGATGATTGCCATGCCATAGTTAACTAAATTCTATATAAAGAATAATTCTAAAATGTCAAAAGGTGAGATAGACCGGACCTGAGCTAATACACGGTTTCCTTTATTTCTGTTCTGTATAACACACAGTGGCAGAAAGGAAAACCCACTGGTCATAACAGATATTCTCATCAACATTCCGAATAGGTGGTGACTGCATCTGCCAAATGCCATACAGAAGCTGTTATGAGGAGTCAACAGAGTTTTAATGTTAACGTTATTAGTAGTAATGCTCACCTCACCTACTACATTCATATTCTCCTCCCATTCCATTAGAATGTTAAGCTTCCTCTTCCATCATTTGCACTTTTAATTCTCATTGATTTATTTCACACATTTCAAGTGCCTATAATGCTCTAGTGAGACACATGGCCCTCCCCCAATGGAGTTTTATAGCTCTTTTTTAAAATTATTTTTATTTTATTTTTTCTCCACAATTTATTCATCATATATCCCGATTGAACCTTCCTCCCTCAATTCTTCCCATCCCATCCTCACTCCCCCCTCTTCCCCCCATTCTTTTCCCCTAGTCCACTGAAAGAGAGAGCTCTCCTCCTTTGCCATCTACCCATAGCTCACCAAGTCTCATCAAGACTGCCTGGATCCTCCTCCTCTGTGGCCAGGTAAGGCAGCATCTCCAGGGCAAGTGATCAAAGAGCAGACAATGGAGAGTTCATGACAGAGGCAGCCCCTGCTCCCCTTACTGGGACACCCACATGGAGGCTGAGCAGACAATAGGCTACATCTGAACAGGGGCTCTAGGTCTGTTTCCCTGCATGGTCCTTGGCTGGTGCATCAGTCTCTGCAGGACCCCCTTGCCTCAGATTTTTTAGCTTTGTTTGTCTCCTTGTGGCACTTCTGTCCCCTCTAGGTTTTTCTTTCCTGCTTTTTCCATAAGACTCCCTGTGCTCTGCCCAAAGTTTGGCTGTGAGTCTCAGCATCTGCTTTGATCCATCCCCTGTTGGGTGAATCCTTTCAGAGGACCCTCTATAGTAGGCTCCCATCCTGTTTCCTCTCTTCCAACACTTCTGGTGTCTATTCTATTTTCCATTTTGAATGAAATTTAAGCATTCTCCCTAGGGACCTCCTTAGTACTTCTTATTCCATCTTATTGACTGGCAGCTTCCAAATCCCGCTTTTTTCTGCTGTCCTACAGCTAGGCAGACTTATAGAAAGCCCAAATCTCCTTCACACAGCTGAGACATAAAAGCCATGCAAGTCTTCATCTATACCTGGGAACTCCCACCCTTAATCTCATCTATCACCAAAACCTCAAGTCAATCCATTCCACAAGTTCACATCAAACCATTTTTAACCTCCTCAATGACCCTTCCCTGATTTTCCTTTTTTCAGAAAGCTCATTGTGCAAATTTCCATGGGAAATTTGGGATACATGTGTAGCCATCACTTTTACTTGAGCAAATAATGGATCAGGCCCATAATATGTGGAGTGCCTATTTAGCTAAACTCATAGCTAGCTCTCCAATACTTGAGTCATTCAAGGAGCAGAGACAGAGAAATTTTCACACATGCTACCTGTCTGGGCTCATCCTTTCAGTCTGTCTTCTTTAAGAAGGTGAAAGCTCACTTTAGGGAAGTTATACTCAACACCCTGGAAATACTATGCACTTTCTATTATTTCTCTAGCCACATATGCATGAGAGATGCTTGAAGCCCATCTCAAGCTAAAGCTCCAAAGTTGTGGAAATGACTGATCCCTTTGCATCATCTTCTAAAGCCTGAGTCTGGTAGCTGCCTTTAATATTCTGTCAGATTTTATAGCTGTTATGTACAGGTAATTGGTATACCATGAAGATATTCTGTTTTACCCCAAATCATAAAATCCTTTCAACCAAATATTATACCTTAATAATTATATCTTTTATTTCTATAACTTTCAGCTGGTTCTTTATTTTCCCAGGCAGTTATATATAATCCTTTTCTTTTAATATAGTAATATCTGGTATCTATGGAGTATAACTCTTCTGTCTGCAATTTTTACTGCTTTTTTCTCTTGATAATTGTTTTCACATGATTTTAAAAATAGTTACTTCATTTTTTTAAGCTAAAAATTTGCTCAATTTGGTCCACAGGAATCATAAGGGATGAGAATCTGACAATATTTTTTCTCAAGGCAGGTTTTTCACTTGTTTCTTTAAACTTAAGACCCCTTTTTCCACTGGTAATAACCTTCCTGAAACATAGTCAGAGTCAGTGTTATGGCTTATTATCTGTTCCAACATAGAGCCCTCTGTTGGAAGGATATCATTTGATTATCTACTGTCATCATTGAAAAATTCTCAACAGTTTGAAGAATCTGGACAATGAGTTTTGATCATACTAATTCACTCCCTAGATCCACTCCTGGTCCTCTACACATTCATCATTGTGTCCTGTTTTCTCTTTTTTCTTATTCTTTCATATATCCCAACTGCAGTGTTCACTCCCTCCTTCAGTAATTTCCAAAACTCCTCTCCTCTCCCCCATACCCAGTCCTCCTCTGTGTTCCTTCAGAAAAGGACAGGCCTCCCATGCATGCCAACCCATCATGACATAGTAAGTTCCAATAAGACTATGCACATGCCTTCCTATTAAGGTTGTCTTTTATATATATATATATATATATATATATATATATATATATATATATATAAACCTTTTATATATATATATACCATCAAGTCAGTTTTGTACTGTGCACTGACTCTTGAATGTGTGACCTTCCACTGGAGGATGGAGCTACACTCTTAAGGAAAATGGACTCTCCCTTTCCCAGCAGCTATACCTGAAAAGCCAATACCTTTTCAGACAGTAGCAGAGCTGTCTGCTCACTTCCCTCCTGTATTCTGGAATTTGGTATGGTTTGAGCTTTTACAGGCCTTGTGCGTTATGTCATAGCCACTTCAAGTCCATATGTGCAGCTGCCCTACCACGTTAAGAAAACACAGTAGTGGTCAACCATTTTCTTTGGCTTTTAGATTCCTCTTATCTCCTCTTCCACAGGGATTTCTGAGCGTTTAGAAAAGGGTATGTAATAAGGATGTTCCACTTAAGGTGGAGCATTCCATATTTTCTTATTTGTATCTTGACCATGTGTCTCTGGTCTCTGTTAATCACCAAAAAAAACTTCTTTGTTGAGGGTTGAAAGGTGATTCAGTCAATGTGTACAATAACAAGTCATGAAAAGTCAGTTAAATAGCATGTCTATTTATCAGAATTGTAGTAGTGCTTTCTTCCCTAGGAACTGTCTACCCACAGGTTCTTGGCTTGATAATGGTGCCAGTTACAGGTGTCGTCTTGTGGAGTAGGATTTAAATCCAATTAAAATGTAGTTAGTTACTCCCATAATGTGAATGATACCACTGTGTCTGTGGGCATATCTTGCAGGACCAGTCATTATTATAGTTCTCAGGACTCACACTTGGGTAAGATTGATGATCACTTTCTGCCCCGCTCCCATCTTGGGAGCACACTTATCACTTTCCAAAACTGTGACAGCTAGGCAGGAGAGATGAAGCCTACAAGTCAGTACCACCTTCATTTCTTATTGTTTTGATTTAAGTGTGTGGGGTATTTAGGAACAGAGTCTTATTGCCAAGTTCTGGGGACAACAAGTGACACTGTAAATAGCTTTTTAATGTTTGAGGTTTATAGGATCTAACTGAACAACAACTCAGTAAGATGTAGCCCAGTCTTGACACTGAAATTTTTATTTGTTTTTCTGCGATGCTTAGTAGGCCACTGTTAACTGAATATATGGATATATATGTATGTACGTATATATATATACTGTTTCCATATATATATATATGGAAACAGTATTGTTTTTACAGTACCGATAAGGTTTTTCTAAGGGTCTTTAGTGTTATTTAGCTCCTAGATATAAACAGGTGCAAGGCAAAAGCGGTGTTTCCTGACTGCCTTGACTTCTATCAGCCTCCCTTCCTCCTCTCCATTCTTTACCTCTTCCTTCCCCTGCCCCAACTGTTCCTCCTCCTTTTCCTCCTGGTGCTGCCGTGATGATACCAGTTGATATTAGACTTCATCTTCTTTGCTCTTCTCCTTCTAACTTAAAAGCATCAATTCTCTAAGAATCTTCACAAAGAACTGGAGGCAACTAGGATATCTGGGAATGGGAGAAGTGGCCTTCCCCAGAAAAGAGTGTACTAATTGGTTGTTTAGTGCTAAATGGTCATCGCTGGTGGCATTATACTGACTGAACAAGTCATATTCAGTACTATATATTCAAATACATATACTTATATGCATGCAATAAGAGTTAGGTAGAGAAAGGTACTCTAAATTTGAAGGAGAGTGGTGAGAGGTATATGGGAGAATTTGGATCAGGGGAAGAAAAGAGTAAGTGTAATCAGATTATAATACTAAAGGTAAAAATATATGAAACCACAGAAACAGAGTCTTCTAAATCAATAGGACTGTTGAGGCATCCAGCTTCATGACCCAAGTAACTACTGAGCTTCCAGCTCCTCCAGCTTGCAAACAACCACTGTTGAACTACTCACAGGATTTTGTACAAACTAATCTAATGAATTGCCTATTACAATATGTACATGTAAGTCTGCTGAAGTTGAAATTTATTGTCTTTCTTGTTGTCTATGTTTACTTTCAGTTCAAATGGGACAAGAAACAGTTATCAGTCAGTCTGCATTTACTTTAGGATCTTTCTGTGCACACATGCAAGTTTTGCTAACTTTAGTTCTGCAGCCTGTGGCCTGCACAGGGTTTTGCTCACTTCAGAGACTCTCCAGTTAGCATGCCCTGGGCTGGCTCCTATCTCAGGCAAGGAATGTCCCCTGAGTGTGTTGGAAAATTGGGGAAAGCAAACACAGCACTGATATCTTTGCTGGCATGCAATCTTAAAAGCCTTCAATCTGCAGTAAAAGTACCCCCTGAGGAGGAGGCTGCAGAGATAACATGTCCTGCTGGCCATCTGAGCTCCGTGGTTCACTCTGCTACCAGTATCAATCCATAAACTAAGGGGGCACCTCTGGATGCTAGGCAACCCACTGGGCTCAGGGACTATCAGATCGTCATCATATAGGGAGGAGCCACCAACCACCACACCTTTCACAGCCTGAGCTTCCTGATGCCTGAACATCTCCACATGTCTGAATCTGGCTTTCCCCTCCGCACAGCTGCAGTGTTTGGTCATTTCTCCCAAGGAGACTGTAAAGTGTTCCCAAGATCCCTGTGATTTTCTTCTTCCTCTCGAGTTCCCAAAGAAGTTAAGTCTCAAACAATAAGCTCCTCCTCAAGATGGCTCCTGGCTACAGACCTCTGAAACATGATTAGTGGCAAAATGACTTCATTTTCCCATGTTGACTGATAACAAAAGAGATTCACTATCACCAAATCTCCCAACTGTATTGAAGGCTTGTGAGAAGTGTGTGTTTGTCCCATGACTAGAACCACCAGGCCATCTTCACCAGGAACACCTGGCTTACTTTTTGGGTCAGGCTTCAGCTTTTAGGCCTTATTTTAAAATAATAATGGGCACTTTCTTTAACTTCATTTATTGGAAAGACCTCTCTCCTACAATGAAGTTCTCTGTCAATGTTGAGTATCTATTGATTATATATGTGGCCATCTACATTTGGACTTTCCTTTGCCCTTTCTCACCATGGTGATTTATCTTCATGCCAATACTTGACAGTATTAACTTGATCAGCATAACTGTGAGTCCTAAAATCTGGTAGTTTAAGGGCTGGGAGATTGCTCAATGGATAAAGCATGTGCTGCACAAAAGACAACCTAAGTTCATATTCCCAGAACCAATGTAAAAATCTGGGAGCAGTAAACTGAACATATGCTTAAATCCAGGGGTCCACTGGTAGAAGAGCCTTCGTTTTTCTCTGAATTGAAGGAATAGAACCTGAAAATACAGGATTTGATTGTTTAATCACAAAATTCAATGAACAAAAGATAAAGAGTTTTACCATATGAAATCAAGACCCAGAAAAAACAGTCTACTGTCTGTAAGAACAGAAGAAAGGAAAGGAAACCCATAGAAAAGGAGACAGAGAGAGTTTATTATTTTGAAGTCTACTGACAGGTGGAATAAGTCAGAGTAACATAGCCCAGAGACCTAGAGTAAAACCAAATACTACTGTTCTTTAAAATAAATAGGTATATTTATTTATTTTATGTATGAATGCTGTTTTCATGTACACCAGAACAGAGAATCGGATTCCATTACAGATAGTTATGAGCCACCATGTGGTTGTGGGAAATTGAAATCAGAACCTCTGGAAGAGCAGCCAGTGCTCTTAACTGCTGAGCCATCTTCCCAGACCCTTAAAAATATTTTTTAAAGACAGAAAAGTGGTGATAAAAGGACTCTTAATAATATTCTTCTAATAATATTCATAATAATATCCATAATAATTCCTAATAATATTCATATATCAGTTCCTGATTCAGCCATCAACAAAGCATCTTCCTCCTACAGCAGACAGGAACAAATACAGAGACCCACAATGAGACATTATGCAGAGAGAGAAACAGAGAAAAAGAGAGAGGGAAGGAGAAGGGGAGAGAGAGAACACACAGAGAGAGACCTCAGAACACACAGCTCTGAATGAGATGTCTTCATCAAAACCCTTCCCTCAGAACTGGAAGAGGAGGTAAAGTGTATAAGAGCCAGAGGAGGAGGACACCAGGAGACAAGTCCCTTTAAATAAACTGAGCAAAGCTCATATGAACTCAAAAAGACTGAAGCAGCAAACACAGGGCCTGCATGGGTCTGCATCAGGTCTTCTGTGTATGTATTAGGACTTTCAGTTTTGTATTTTGGGGGACTCCCTAGTGTATGAACAAGTGTCTATTTTTGTGCCTTCCTTTGGACTCTTTTCTTTCCTTTGCTTTGCCTTGTTCAACTTTGATGTGATGGTTTTTGTTTTATCTTATTATATTTTGTTTTGCTAAACTTTGTTGTCTCTTTGAAACCTGTTGTTTTCTAATGGAAGACAGATAGGAAATGGATCTGGATGGAAAGAGACATGGGAAGGAACTAGAAGGAATAGAGAGAAGTGAACCATTATGAGGATATATATTGTATGAGAAAATAATCTGTTTTTAATAAATGGGAAAAACAATTAATTTCCTTAGTAGAAGAGCAAATAAAGAGGTGAGCAGAAACACAGAAGCCTGTTATAACTAGTCATGTAGAAAGGCAAAGGCACTGATGGCAGAGATGTGAAAAAAGAGAATAATTAACTTTTAGCTATACAACTCTTTTTCATTTGCATTTTTCTTCATTTGGTAAAATAAAATTGCTTCTAAGGCAAATATTTAAATTCATTTTGAAGATATTTCCTAATTACAGTTGTATGTATTTTGTAAACAACTTTATAGTTGGGTATTGTACTTTAAACTCTATTAGACTTTTTATTAACTGGGAAACTTGTTTTACTATTCAGAGATTATTCTTTAGCTGGGACTTTACACAATGGAACAGTGGTGACTTTGATAGAATTTAGACCACAGATGATCATGAACAATGTAGCAATGCCCCAAAAGGCTCAACATTGTAATGAACAGTTAAAACACAGAAAATTCCTGTCTAACGTGCTATTTGACATACTAAAAATGTGTCAAATGAATGAACATGAATGACTGAATTAGACTTATTCAATAAGTACAATGTGAAAGATAAATCTAGGTAAGAAACTTATAATGAGCAAGAATTTAACACCTCTTGTATTTTATTCTACTGAAAATTTGATGTGGCCTCTTGACCTCTGAAAATGACGTTCTATTTATCTGATAACTCCAGTTAACACTGACTGCTTTTGTGTGATTCACTATTCTGGGTTTTTAATGTGATAAACTAGGAAATCTTCACAGTCAACAAAGTCTAATAAAATTTTCTACAATTAGGCAGTATGCACCCAGACTGTCAGCACTGTCAAAATTCCTAAAGCCCTGCCCTGTCGATTGTTTAAAACCAATCACTTAATTATCAAGAACACAAGCTACTAAAAAAATGTCCCTCAGCAGTGACTACAAAGGCACTAAGTGTGGGACCCGTCAGTAAGAGATAAGACGTGAGTGTCCATTGAGTTGACATGACTACAAAGAAGCTCTGATGGTAGTGTCTGCAGTACCTTCAGGCTATCCCAAGAAGCCCATCATTGGAAGAACCATCTGACCAGGCAGGAGGAAAACAATCTCATCAGCACAGACCGAAATAAAAGTCATACAGGATGCCCTAGTATCTAAAGAACTGCCATGATTCAAAGACACAAAATCGTAGACATTAATGATTTTAGTAAAAACCATCAATTTAATGGAAATGTTGGAGAATTTTTATGCAGTTTCTATGTCATGCTATAATTCTCCAGAATAGTTTAATTAGTTTTAAGTAGTCTGTGTCAATTAAACAAAATATATCCCAATAACCATTAACTTAAAACAACACAATAGCCAATAAAGCAGAACTTATGAGTTAATAAAAGGAGTCCTTTCTACATTACTCATTAACTATTGTACTATACTCTCTGAGCATATATTTAGAAAATAATAGGTCATATATTTAATGCATGCATTAATTTTAGTAATTAAACCAATATCTATGTATTTTGAATAGCATATCTGAGACCTGTTTTTAATTCTCTGATATGCACATAAGAAGATACAATGCAGAATAAGCCATCCATTCAAAGTTAATAATGGGTAAATACCAAGGCTGATATTGAAACCTAGACCAACCCTGAAGTTCATGGTGATAACCATGATGTCTCCTAACCTGTCAAAATATCACCTGCAGTTTTTCTTCACCACATTTCATTTGATGAATCACGTAAGTAACTTCATAGTGCTAAAATTGCTATTTAAAAGAGTATTGGTATACGTTTAAAGTTCTGGCTTTGTTTTAAAAAACTGATACATAAATACATTTGTGTTTTTTTCATTTCTAAAATTGTTTTGGGAATTTTTCTGCCTTATATTCAAATCAACCTAAAATCAAAGCAATAATGTACACCTAACACATTTCAGTGTCCTGATACATTCTCTAATGAATTGACAAGATTATATTTGTATAAAATGAAAGGCTAAGAGAAATGTGCTTTTTCTGCTTTCTTTTTAGAGCTTACTCCAGTATGCCATACTATGCTCATGGGAATAGGCTTAGGAAGTTCTTAATCCAGACAGATCAGGGCATGAATATTTCAGTTAAATTATGTTCTATTTCAGCTGCTAAGACTGGGATTTCTTCTGTTACTCTTTTGTATGCCTTCTTGTTTTTGTGCTTCATTGTTTCTTTATGTCTTTGTCCATATAAACTTTAATTTGCTTTTATCTTCCTATTTTAGAAGTTTCATATGTGTTGTTTCTCCAGTTACATACATGGAAACTGCTAATTTTTGTAGAGAACATCCTAACTTCCATTTTTTTCATCATCAGTGACAAAAGATATGTTGTAATTTGTTTCTACAATAGAAGAGAGATGAGTCTGTGCATTTCATTCACATTGTCCATTATTCCATGCCTGACAATATATTAATTCATAATATTTGTAAATGCTATCTGAAGCTCTAAATCATCTTTATTAATGTTTAACTTTGTGCATTATCCTGTTAAATATCTGATGCTTGTAAGTGGCAAAAAGAAGATTCCTAATGTGTCATTCCCCTGGCTTATAAACAAAAACTGATGGAAGACACACAATGCTTCTCCATGGCCAACAAAATTATCTGTACATTGAATTTAGTGTTTATCTCTTTCTACATTTAAATTTTATTTGTATAATTAAATATGCATTTAAGTTGTATACTGTATCACTTCATGAAAAGTGTATCTCACTGAATTTTCAGTTCTTTTTTATTACTCTGTTGACACATGCATCCTAATTTAAATGATTTAAGTGTAATATTGAGTAAATCTCAGCCAATATGATTATTCTATAAATGAAATTGTATGTTCTAATGCCTCTCTAAAAGTTCTTCTACAAATTTTTTTATAAATATATCTCTGGGATCAAAACTTCTGCGTGGAAGCAAGTACTAAGCCACATGCTTAACTGTATATACACTTCAGCCTAACTAGACTGGAAAGTTCTTCAACTGACTACAGCAATTGGTGCTCCCATAGACAGGTGGACTTTCCAACACCATTCTCACCCCTACTATTATGTGGTTTTAAGAGGATGCTATATAAGGTGCCTGATTTAGATTCAGTTTTTAATTCCTGGGCTAATGGTGAGTTGGGCATCTTTTCATTTGTTTATTGGCCATGAAGGTTTAGCTTGGCTGTACATTGCCTATTCATGTTTTTCTGTTGGCTGTCTTCTTTTTATAGATAGAACTTCTTCTGCTTTTTATTCAGGATATAAATCCTTCATTAGTTTTAAGTGCTACTAAAAGAATTTTTTAAGAATACTGCTTATGAGACGCAAGATGGTGGCACAGATCAAGTACAGTTTCTGAACAGCACACAGCAGTTTGGGAGCCATACTGTGGACCCCAACCCTCCAGTGTCTGTGTTTCCCAGGTGAGAGGAGAGCCTCTGGTGAGGTCCAAACTCAGGTTACTCAGTGATCCCGGGAAATGTTCCCAGGCGCCCGCTAGCACATGTCTGCAGCCTCAGGCTACACAGCCACTCCCACTGCCTGTGGATACCGGGTAAGGGGTCAGGGGCTGTGTGCATGGCTCCAACCTCAGGACTCCTGATACCTGGGATCCATGGAGACATCCACAAGCTGATGCTCCAAAGCTCAACCTATCTCCCTAAGGAGACCAGCGAGACCTCTGGGATCACAGGTTCTCCAAATTCTTCAAAATGGCTGCAACCAGTGAGCACAGTGTCTGGGCAGCTAGAGCTCCTTAACCTCAGAGCAAGAAAGTCAGTAGTGGGGCAGCTGACTCCCGGCCTTCCCCAGAAAGAGGAGGGTCCCCAGGCTCCTGAGGACTCCAGATGGTTCCCACAACCATACATATGAGGAGAGCTGCAGGCAAGTTCTTAAGAACTACCTTCCAGTCCCAGACCATTTCTACCAATGTGAGGAAGGTCCCTGCCGGAACACCCAGCTTCCTGCCCAGGGCTCTTCCCACACCAGTGAGTCCAGTTGAATCCAAGATACCAACATAAAGCCAGACACACTAAATCCGTTAGAAGAAAAAGTGGGAAGAGCCTTGAACTCATTAGCACTGGAGACAACTCCATGAACAGAATACCAACAGCGCAGGCTCTAAGATCAACAATCAAAGAATGGGACCTCATGAAACTGAAAAGCTTCTGTAAAGCAAAGGACACTGGCAATAGAACAAAAGGACTGGGAAATGACCTTCAGCAACCATACATCAAAGGGCTAATATCCAAAATATATAAAGAATTTAAAAATTTAAACACCAAAAACCCTCCAAATAATCCAATTTAAATTAGCTCAACATTGTTTGTAGCAGCTTTATTTGTAATAGCCAGAAGCTGGAAACAACCCAGATGTCCCTCAACTGGGGAATGGATACAGAAATTGTGGTACATCTACTCAATGGAATACTACTCAGCAATAAAAAAAAAAAAAAAAAAAAAAAAAACAAGGAAATCATGAAATTTGCAGGTAAATAGTGGGGACTGCAAAAGATCATCCTGAGTGAGCTATATCAGAAGCAGAAAGACATACACAGTGTATACTCACTCATATAGACATATAATATAGGATAAACCTACTAAAATCTGTAAAGAAACTAATCAAGAGGGAAGATTCTGGCTAAAATGCTCAATCCCCATCCAGAAAGGCAAAGAGGATGGACATCAGACAAAGGAGAAAACAGGGAACAAGTCAGGAGCCTGCCATAAAGTGCCTCTGAAAGGCTCTGCCCTGCAGACTATCAAAGCAGATGCTAGGACTTTGGGCAGAATGCAGCCTAATCTTATGAAAGAAGTGGGAAATAGTAAGATCTGGAGAGGACAGAAGTTCCACAAGGAGAGTAACAGAACCAAAAAATCTGAGCACAGGGGTCTTTTCTGAGACTGATACTCCAACCAAGTACCATGCATGGAGATAACCTAGAACCCCTGCACAGATGTAGCCTATGACAGTTTGTACAGAGCCTGCAAACGCCATTACAAGATGGCACCGGCATCCAGCCAGCTGACTGGTAAACAACTGTCATTGCACATGCGCCTGGGCTGGAAATGAGCCCCAGAGTCACGCCATTCGGGTACGTCATATGGACTGACTGGCTTCTGCCAATCAGGAACCAACACGTCACCTACGCCACCCAGTAGGGTATATAAGCCGTGCCATTTTGGGGCTTGGGGTCTTCCTCCATCCACTGCTGAAATAAATGCTTGCTGCAGAAGAATCCTGGTGTCCATGTGCGTTCTTGCTGGCAAGACGACTACGCGACCCGCAACTGGTGCCGAAACCCGGAATGCTGGGAGACCTGCTATCGTTGGCTCCAAGGAGACCCCCGTTCACGGGGAGGATTCAGAACTGCAGAAGCTCGGTAAGCTCTGAGAGATATGTTTGGCCTTGATCTCCTTCTCTCTCCCCAGCTGGCCGAAGCTTTGGAGGCTTTTGTTATCGTTGTCATAGATCTCATCCTGTTCATTTTGGTTTCGTTTTGTTATCATAAAGGGTGGCTTTAAAGTGATTATTTTTCTGTAACTAATTGGCATAGTCGGACGTAGATAAGCCGCGGTGCTTTTTTCTCCTGTGTGTCAGTTCCTCTCGTAAATAAGAGAGCAACATGGGAGCGTCTCATTCCGTGATTACGGCATTACAATCACTTTTACGACAGCATGAACTAAAGGTTTCCACCAAGACTTTAGAAGGTTTTGTGAAAGAGATAGATCGAGTCGCCCCCTGGTTTGCTGTCTCAGGGAACCTCTCGTTGGGTGCCTGGGACAAACTTGAAAAGGACTTGGAGCGTGAACAGGTTAATGGGAAGCTTAGGGCTGGAACAAAACCATTATGGAAGCTAGTCCGTTCCTGCCTGCAGGACTCCAAATGCCAATCAGCCAAGTTAGAAGGGGAAGCAGTTTTAGGGGAGTTACAAGACAGCATGTCAGAAACAGAGCGAAATGAACGTTTAGGGGCCTGTAAAAGGAAAATTAAAGACAAGGAATCAGACCCCTCTAAGGAGGAGAAAATTAAGGGAAAGTATGCCCTGGGAGAGAGAGATAAGAAGGAGTCACGGAGAAGTCCACGCCCTAATCAGAAAAAGCCTCTGTATCCGGTAAAGGAACTGGAAGCTTTGGGGCTCTCCAGCTCTGACTCAGAAGAGGAGGAGTTAGGAGAGGAAGTGGCACGGTATGAGGAAGAGAGGTACCAGCCGGATGTAGGGAGGAACAAGCAGTGAGTCACAGCTAGACACGCAGCGCCCCCTACTGCACCGCCTCTGTATGCTCCAGCTTCTGGATCTGTGACTTTTATGTCACCGGATGACCGGAGAAAATTATATTTGGAGTGTCCGGTTTGGGAAACGGCGGAAGGTGAGCGTGTGCATGTGCCGCTGGAGTATCCTTTGATAAAAAAGCTTGCAGAATCAGTCAACAAATATGGGATAGATGCTAATTTTACCATCATGCAGCTTGAAAGGCTTACCAATACTTCTATGACACCAAATGATTGGGAAACCTTGGCTAAGGCTGCTCTGCCCAATATGGGCCAGTACATGGAGTGGAAGGCTCTATGGCATGATGCTTGCCAGTCACAAGCACGACTTAATAGTTATACTGAAGACAATCAGAGACAATGGACCTTTGATCTCTTAACCGGTCAAGGTCAGTATGCTAATAACCAGACTAACTATGATAGAGGAGCTTATGGTCAAATAACTCTAGCTGCCATTAAGGCTTGGAAAGCACTCTCCAAGAAGGGGGAGCCTACTGGGCATTTGACAAAGATAGTGCAAGGCCCCCAGGAGCCATTTTCTGACTTTGTGGCCCGTATGACAGA
>CM053752.1:38066678-38078647 GCA_028658305.1 Pachyuromys duprasi
GATTTGGTGGAGGAAAGACTGGATATTCTTTTCCAGTTAGCCCAAATAGGATGTGAACGGAAAATGGGCGCACTTTGCATTACCAGCATTCAATATGAGAATTTTACGCGTGCTGCTAATCTATCCAGGGAATTGAGCTTGTATATTGCAGGAAACTGGTCTGAGGGATTCGATGAAACCCTTGAGGCATTAAGAGTTGCCATAGCGACGATCAACTCTACTCGAGTGGATTTGTCACTGACGGAGGGACTGTCGTCGTGGATTTCTTCAGCCTTTTCTTTCTTCAAGGAATGGGTGGGGGTGGGTATATTTGGCACAATAGTTTGTGGAGGTGTGTTTCTGGTCTTCTGGTTTTGCAGACTCAAAAATCAACACAACCGTGACAAGGTGGTCATAGCATAAGCGCTTGTTGCAATAGAACAAGGCTCCTCCCCAGAGGTATGGCTTTCTATGCTGTACAAATAAGCATGTGATAGCCCTTGCATTCCCGGGAGATTACTCCATTGCACGGGAAGGGTATCACACCTGCTTAAAGCATATTTCCATCACACTCAGTCTGTTAGGCGAGGCACTGCACAGAGACTCTCAAATCACCTCAGCTGGAGGCTCTCTGAAAGGCATGTTTGATTGCATGAGGGTTGTGTCTAAATGTTGCCCTCCCCTGGGAAAAAGGACACTGGCCGGGTCAAGACGGTCAATGAATGAAGGTTCAAAGACCGTACCAGTACATGTGCCATCTGCACTGGGGATCAGACCTCTACCTTTGGTCATTGTGTCTTAATAAAACAAAAAGGGGGAGATGTACAGAGCCTGCAAACACCATTACAAGATGGCGCCGCCATCCAGCCGGCTGACTGGTAAACAACTGTCATTGCACATGAGCCTGGGCTGGAAATGAGCCCCAGAGTCACGTCATTCGGGTACGTCATATGGCTTGACTGGCCTCTGCCAATCAGGAACCAACACGTCACCTACGCCACCCAGTAGGGTATATAAGCCGTGCCATTTTGGGGCTTGGGGTCTTCCTCCATCCACTGCTGAAATAAATGCTTGCTGCAGAAGAATCCTGGTGTCCATGTGCGTTCTTGCTGGCAAGACTATGCGACTCGCAACAGTTCAGCCTCCAAGTGGGTTCCAGAGTAATGGGAACAGGGACTGTCTGACATGAACTGATTGGCCTTCTCTTTGATCACCTCACCCTGCGGGGGGAGCAGCCTTACCAGGCCACAGAGGAAGACAATGGAGCCACTCCTGATGAGAGCTGATAGACTAGGATCAGAAGGACAGAAAAGAAGACCTCCCCTATCAGTGGACTTGGGGAGGGGCATGCGTGGAGAAAGGGGAGGAAAGGTGGGATTGGAAGGGGAGGAGGGAGGAGTTTATAGAGGGATACAAAGTGAATAAGTGCAATTAATAAAATTTTTTTAAAAAAATAAAAAATTGAGTACACAGCTAAACAGAATTCTCAAGAGAAGAATCTTGAAGCACTGAGAAGCACTTAAGATTTCTTCATGCTCAACATCCTTAGTCATCAGGGAAATGCAAATCAAAATGACTCTGAGATTCCATCTTACACCTATCAGAATGGCTAAGATAAAAAACTCAAGAGACCACACATGCTGATGAGTATGTGGAAAAAGAGGAACCCTCCTCCATTGCTGGTGATTATATCTTGTATAACCACTCTGGAAATCAATCTGGCGCTTTCTCAGAAAGTTGGGAATAAAGATACCAGCTATACCACTCCTAGGCATATACCTGAAAGATGCTCCACCATACAACGACATTCGTTCAACTATGTTCTTAGCAGCGTTATTGTAAAAGCCAAAATCTGGAAACAACCTAGATATGGATAAAGAAATCGTGGTGTATTTACACAGTGGAATACTGTTCAGCTATTAAAAACAAGAAAATCATGAAATTTGTAGGCAAATGGATAGAACTAGAAAAGGTCATCTTGAGTGAGGTAACCCAGACCCAGAAATGCATGCATGGTAGATACTCACTTAAGGCAGATATTAGCTATGTAATAGAGGATAACCATTCTACAGTCCACAGGCCTAAAGAAGCTAAATAACAAGTAGAACCTTAGGGAGGATGCTTAATTCTCATTCAGAAAGGCAAATGAAATAGACACCTGAAGTAGTTGAACAGAAGGAAGAGGAAGGGAGCCTACCACAGATGTCCTCTGAAAGACTCCACTCAGCAGGGGATCAAATCACATGCTGAGACTCACAGCCAAACATTGGGTAGAGCACAGGGAATCTTATGGAATAGTTGGGGGAGAATGAATCAGAGGGGCAGGAGTTCCACTAGGAGACCAACAAGCTCTTTGTGGTAAGCTTCTGTCGTGTTCCTTGTTTTTGCCCTCTTCTGATGTCCATCCCAATTGCCTTTCTGAGTGAGGATTGACATTCTTACCCAGGGTCCTCCTCCTTGCTTAGTTTCTTTAGGTGTACAGATTTTAGTCTCTTTATCCTATATTATATGGCTAATATCCACCTATAAGTGAGTATATAGTATGCGTGTCTTTCTGCTTCTGGGACACCTCACTCAGTATGATCTTTTTCTACTTTCCACCACTTTCCTGCACATTTCATGATTTCCTTATTTTTAATTGCTGAGTAGTATTCCATTGTGTGAATGTACCAAAATATTGGTATCCATTCCTCAGTTGATAGACATCTGGGTTGTATCCAGGTTCTGGCTATTACTAATAAAGCTGCTATGAACATAGTTGAGCATCATTTGGATATATGCCTAGGGATGGTATTGCTGGATCTTGAGGAAGTAGTACTCCTAATTTTCTGATAAAGTGCCAGATTGATTTCCAAAGTGGTTGTACAAGTTTACATTCCCACCAGCAGTGTAGGAGGATTCCTCTTTCTCCACATCCTCTCCAGCATGTGTTCTCACTTGAATTTTTTATCTTAGCCATTCTGATGGGTGTAAGGTGAAATCTCAGGGTCGTTTTGATTTGCAGTTCCCTGATGAATAAGGACGTTGAACATTTCTCTGCCATTCGATATTCCTCAATAGAGAATTCTCTGTTTAGCTCTGTACCCCATTTTTAAATGGATTACTTGATTTGTTGTTTTTTAACTTCTTGAGTTCTTTATATATTCTGCATATTAGCCCTCTGTCAGATACAGGGTTTGTGAAGATTCTTTCCCTGTCTGTAGGCTGTAGTTTTGTTCTGATGACAGTGTTCTGATGACAGTGTCCTTTGCTTTAGAGAAGCTTTTCACTTTCATGAGGTCCCATTTTTGATTGTTACTCTTAGAGCCTGTGCTGTTGGTGTTTGCTCAGGTAGTTGTCTCCTGTGCCAAAGAGTTCAAGGTTCTTCCCCACTTTTCTTCTAACCAGATTTAGTGTGTCTGGTTTTATATTGTCTTTGACCCACTTGGACTTTAATTTTGTGCAGGTTGATAAATATGGAACTATTTGCATTTTTCTACTTGTAGATATCCAGTTAGACCAACACCATTTGTTGAAGATACTGTCTTTTTTCCACTGAATGGTTTTGGCTTCTTTGTCAAAAATCAAGTATCCGTAGGTGTATGGGATTATTTCAGTGTCTCCTATTTGATTTCATTGATCCACCATTCTGTTTCTATGCCAGTACCATGCAGTTTTTATTACTATTGCTCTATAGTACAGATTGAGATCAGGGATGGAGATACCTCCAGATGATCTGTTGCTGTACAAGACTGTTTTGGTACTTATGGATTTTTTGTTTTTCTATATGACCTTGAAAATTGTTCTTTCAAGGACCCTAAAGAATTGTGTTGACATTTTGGTAGGAAGTGCATTGAATCTGTAGATTGCTTTTGGCAGGATGGTCATTTTCACTATGTTAGTCCTACTAATCCATGAGCATGGGAGATTTTTCCATCTTCTGATGTCTTCTTCAATTCCTTTCTTCAGAGACTTGAAGTTTTTTTCAAACTAATTTTTCACTTGCTTGGTTATAGTCACACCAACATCAGGTAAAGAAGCAGTCATCAAAAGTCTTCCTTCCAAAAATGAAGCCCATGGCCAGATGGTTTCAGCACAGAACTCTACCAGACCTTCAAAGAACTAACTCCAATTCTTTCAAAACTATTCCACAAAATAGAAACAGAAGGAACATTATCAAACTCATTCTATGAGGCCATAGTCACCTAGATACCTAAACCACAAAAAGACCCAACAGAAAAAGAGAACTTCAGACCTATCTCTCTTATGAACATTGATGCAAAAATACTCAATAAAATACTGGCAAATGGAATCCAAGAACACATAAAAGAAATCATCCATCATGACCAACTAGGCTTCATCCCAGGCATGTAAGGGTGGTTCAACATAGGGAAATCCATCAATGTAATCCACCACATAAACAAACTGAAGGAGAAAAACCTCATGATCTTCTCCTTACATTCTGAAAAAGCATGTCACAAAATCTAACACCCATTCATAGTTAAGGTCCCAGAGAGATCAGGGATACAAGGTGCATACCTAGACATAATAAAGATAGTATACAGCAAGCCTATCACTAACATCAAACTCAATGGAGAGAAACTCAAATCAATCCCACTGAAATCAGAGACAAGGAAACACTGTCAACTCTCTCCATATCTCTTCAATATAGTGCTTGAAGACCTAGCTAGAGCAGTAAGACAACTAACATAGATCAAGGGGATAAAAATTAGAAAGGAAGAAGTCAAAGTATCACTCTTTGAAGATGATATGATAGTATACATGAGTGATCCCAAAAATCAAACAGAGAACTCCTTCAGCTGATAAACACCTTCAGCAAGGTGGCTGGATACAAAATTAACTCAAAAAAATCAGAAACCCTCCTGTATACCAAAGACAAATGGGCTGAGAATGAAATTAGGGAAACTAAACCCTTCACAAAAGCCACAAATAACATAAAATATGTTATCTCTCTTATCTCTCACGTCTAAGACCTATAAGATAGGATAAACATACTGAAGTCTATACACCTAAAGAAGATAAGCAAAAAAAAGAGGACCTGGGGTAAGAGGATTAATCCTCACTTAGAAAGACAAATGGGATGGACATTGGATGTAGGAGAAAACAAGTAGCAGGACAAGAGCCTACCACAGAGGGCCTCGGAAAGACTCTACCTAGCAGTGTATCAAAGCAAATATTAAGACACATAACCAACCCTTTGGCAGAGTGCAGGGAATCATATGAAAGAAAGGGGAGTTAGTATGAACTAGAGAGGACAGGAGCTCCGCAAGGACCAAATATATCAGGGCACAGGCGTCTTTTATGAGACTGTTTCTCCAACCAAGGACCATGTATAGATATAACCTAGAACCCCTGCTTGAATGTAGCAAATGGTAGCTCAATATCCAAGTGGGTAACCTAGTAAAGGGAACAGGGACCTCCCCTATCAGTGGACTTGGAAAGGGGCAGGGAAGAGATGAGGGAGGGATGGGAGGGAAAGAGAGGGAATGTGGGAGGGGTCTACGGCTGGGATACAAAGTACATAACCTGTGATTAATATAAAATAAAAATGTAAAAAAAAAAAAGAATCACATGGTTGCACTGAGCCTACTTGGATAATCTAGAACAGTGTCTGTAATTAAAGTCTGCCAATTACCAAATGTATTTTTTTTCATATAAAATAGAACTTGCTTCCAGAATTAACATATTCACTTGTGTGTGGGGGGTGTGGGGTTGTTCATGTGAACACACATGTATATGTTGAAGCCAGCGGTCAGGGTGAGGTGTCTTTTTTCAATAAATTCCTACAACTTGCTTTTGGGAACAGGGTCTCATATGGAGCTTGGAACTCCCCAATTTTGCATGACAGCGGGATAGCCATCCAGAAGAACCTCTCTCCACCTGATGGCACTGCAGTTACACATTCTCTCAAGCTTGAGCTCAAGTCCTCATAGTCATACAACAAGCACTTTCATTAAATGAGCACCTCCCCAAGTCAGAATGTAGACATCTTTTAGGAGTCCATTATCCTACCTCTCATAGTTTTGAGAAGAGAGAGAACTAAGTTTACAAGTCGGGAATACGAGACTTAAGTAAAGGTAAAATGGTTCCCTAAAAATCACACAGCCATCTCTAAGATTGAATAGAGTCATTCCTGTGTCTTAGAAATGAGTTTTGACCCAGAGGAGATAGGAGCTCCACAAGAAGACCAACAGAATCAACTAACCATGGCCCAGGGCTGCTATGGATACTGAAGCACCAACCAAGGACCATGCATGCACTAGATCTATGCCACCTATACAGATGTAGCAGAAGGGCAGCTCGGTCCTAGTAAGGTGCCCTAGTAAGGGGAATAGCTGCTGACTTCTGACATGACTCTGTTGTATGCTTTTCAATCACTTTCTTCTGGTGGGGAATTCCTTGCCAGGCCACAGTGGAAGAGGATGTGCTCAGTCCTGATGTGACTTGATATAATTGGGTGGGTAGGGCTCCACTTCTCTGAAGAGTAGGGGACTGGGAATAAGGAAAACAGAGAGCAAGGTTGGGACCAAGAGGAGAAGAGGAAAAGGCCCATGGCTGGGATGTAAAAATTGATAAATTTTTTAAAAAGAAAGAAAAAAGACAGAAATAAATAATTATTCAAAATGAAAACAAACATCTGAGTTTTGTCACAAGAAGATTCAACGACACATTCTTATAAATGTTAGCACTTCCTGATAAAATAGCATCTCACTGCATGTAAGTGAGTCTAGAATATTTTTTTAAGTTTAATGCACAATATAGAAGTTAAACATTTCTTTTAAAATCAAAATTATAGTACATTATTAATATTTTACATAATTAGACATGAATATGACAGTAAACCCATGTTAAACGATTTAGATTTGAAAGAATATCCCTTTCAATGAAACTTGAGACTGTATGCTGACATAAGAATGGTGATACTCTTTCATTAAGCACTTCTTGAACTTGCAAATGTCTAAACGCACTTCCTGCCACTGCACTAATACTCTGCATTTGATCTTCAGGCTCAAATGTAAGCTGACACACTGCGGTCATAGCACACACACAGTATTTCATTTAGTTAATAAATGTCTAAGCATCTTTCTCTTAGAAAGGTCGGTGTTCTTCAGTTTGGGACTGTCATTGGAGACACTTCTCTCTTTTCAGTGAGGCAGCAAGGTACATGAGTTCTCAAATTCACAGAAATTAGAGCGTGAGTGAAACAGAGAGGTCAGCACATCCATCAGCATGACGCACAGGGACCTTCTTCTGCTGAGGCCTCTTCAGCAATTTATTGCCTTCTGTTTTGACACCAGAATAGACTGTGCTGTCGGCCTCATTTGGAAGGTCACTGCCCATCTCTACATAGTAAGTGCTCTTTTCTCTCAAAATCTTTCTTTTCCTATTATAATTCAATGTTCTTGGTTAGTTCCTGTCACACACTGGTTATGAAGGTGTACAAATAATTTTAATCTATGGAGAGAAACCATCAATTTGCTCATTCTCTATGAAACTTGTCAGCCTCTTTGGAGAAAGATGAGACCAGCATATGAAGAAAACACAAAGACTGATCCCAGGACTCGGTTAGAGAGACCCTAAGATCTAGAAAGAATTCTTCCCTCAAGAGGAAGCTAATTGTTCATTTTCATTCAGGTGTTGATTGAAGTCTTATACCTACAAAATTCAGAGATTCCAGGACTCAGTACATCCAAGTATGGGTGAGAAGGTTTCCTGAGGCCAAAGTCTGGTGTCTTTCCCAATCATTTCTCCTCCTTGCTTTCTGATACAGGTCTCTCGATGAGGGTTTTTTTTTTTAATGGGATGCCTGAGGTCTTGGCATATCTAAGGGACATAAAAGAACTTTAATGAAATGCAGGGAGTCAATTCACATAATTTTCTAGAAACCATCAGGTTCTTTTCTGAGCACTGGGAAGAGATGTATAGTGTTAAGAGAAAAGGGGAGAAGCACATATCAGTTCCCACATGAGTGAGAGAAGGAATGATAATTGAGGGCTTTGAGAAGAGGAACACATTCTTTTATGGAAGCAGGCATCCCTTTTCTGTAATCCCATCCATGCACAGTGCTGGTAGGGCCTGAAGGCACTACTAGGAAGTTTGATTGTTTTTTTTAATTCTCTAGCTGGACAGATTGTGTAGTTTAATAATAGAAAAAAAAAAAGACTTGGTAGTTACATGACATTGATCTGAAAATCACTCTAATACTCCTGGGAAGGTTTGTAAAGATGTTTAACCAACCAGAGAGAAAATTTTAACATAAAAGGGGACATGGGTAATAACACCCCACTTGTAGGCTTATTTTTCTGAAAAACAAATAATCAGACATTTTGAATAATTCAGAAGGAAAGCATGATGTGTTGCAACTTTGATAAATAATGTCAATTCTACTAATTTTCTGCTTCCATTCCCTCATCTTCTTTTTTTCCATAATGGGGTATGATTAGAAAAAGAGAGAAGAAGATGGTTGCCACAAGAGGACACTGTGTCTGAGGAGTAGGACAGCAGTAACAACACAGCGACCAGGAGACTGAACTCTGAGACCTAAAACACCAGCATTTGTGATTGCCAGGTGAGCAGAACTCCTATGTTGAGGAAATCAAGTGGGAAAATCCTAGGGACACACAGTTATTCCCCGGAAAAACTCCGGGTGACCAGTGGTGCACAGCCCTGACCTGAACAAGCAGCCACTCTGGGTGCCAACAGCTGCCATTCCGGACTGGGTCACACATTCTCCCATCCAGACTGAGAAGGCCCCGGGTACCATTTCAGACCGGCCTGCATACAGTCGGTGCACACCTCTCGGCAACACCTGCAACCACTCCAGATCCTGTGTGTGCATCCACAGGCCAGTCTGAGAATGCCCAGAATCCATTCCCCAGACAGGGCTGCATCAGGCAGTCACACTCCCCATGGAGGCACTAGCCTCCACCACAGACCAGGACACACAGTATCAGGTCCAGGCTGAGGTGCCCCCAATTACCATCTCAGACTGTGGTGCACAGCCCCTGGCCCAGAAGGAGGCGCCAAATCTCCAGTCCAGAGGAGAGCTCTTAGCAGCAAGCCCAGGTCAGAGCATGGAGCCTCCTGACCAGAGAGGCACCCCCAGCTGACATCTCAAACCTGAACACTCAGCCTCTGGCACAGAGTGAGGAGCCAAGGCTCCAGTCCAGAGTGGTGACGAGCCTGCAGTGCTCACAGCTTCTAGCACAGAGCACAAAGCCAGGCACACAGATCCCACAACAGAGTTGAACTGAGGCAACAACACACACTATCAAACCACTGGAACTCCCTGATCTTCTTGAAGAATACTCCTGACACGAGAGATTGACAGTTCCAGTCCGAAGTTCAGCCTTAAAGCACAAACAGCTCCTAGATTATATATAAACAAATGCCCAGAAATCGGCGAAAGAACTCACCCAACAAAAATCAGGACACCATAGTCCCACCAGAAACACCCAAAAGTAGTGGAGATTTTAATTCAGTGGAGACACAGGAAAATTATGTTAAAGCTATGATTATGCAGATATTAGAGGAACAAAAAGAGGGACAAAGAGAGGAAATGAACAAGGCCTTCAAAGAAATTCAGAAGAATTTAACTGCCCACAAAGAGGAACAATTAAAGATAGACAGAGAGGAAACAAACAAAAAAGGAGTCACAGTGAATCAGATGAAGAAAAGATACAAAGCATGAAAACAGAATTAGAATCTATAAAGAAGACACAAAAGGAGAAGAACCTGCAACTGGAGAACTTAGAGAAATGATCAGGAACCACAAAGGTAAGCATCAACAATAGAGATGGAAGAGAGAATCTCGGGAGCTGAAGATACGCTGGCTGAAATGGATTCCTCACTCAAGGAAAAAATAAAATGGGAAAAGTCCCAAACACAAAACATCCAAGAAATCAAGGATGCCATGAAAAAACAAAACCTAAGAATAACTGGAATAGATGAAAAAGAAGATTCCGGCTCCAAGGAACAGAAAATATTTTTAAGAAAATCAAAGAAGAAAATTTTCCCAACTTAAAAAAAGAATTGTCCGTAAACATACAAGAAGCCTACAGAACACCAAATAGACTAGACCAGAAAAGAAATACCTCTCGTCACATCATAGTCAAAACACTAAACCTACAAAACAAAGAAAAAATATTAAAGGCAGCAAGGGAAAAGGGTCAAGTAATATATGAAGGTAGACCAATCAGAATCACACCAGACTTCTCATCAGAAACTATGAAAGTCAGAAGGGCCTGGGCAGAAGTCATGCAATCCTTAAGGGAACACAGATGCCAACCAAGACTACTATACCCAGCAAAACTTTCAATCAACGTAGATAGGGAAAACAAAATTTTCCATGAGAAAACAAAATTCATGCAATACCTACATAGCAAACCAGCCCTACAGAAGGTACTAGAAAGAAAACTTCAGTCCAATGGAAACAACTACACCAAAGAAAATATAGGATAGAGATAATTTCCCAACAACAACAAAAAAGCAATAAATCACAGTAAGACCACCAACTCCATAATAAAAGGAAATAACAGTCACTGGTCACTATTATCTATCAACATGAATGAACTCAACTCTCCAATAAACAGATACAGACTAACATAATGGCTGCGGAAACAGGATCCAGCATTCTGCTGCATCCAAGAAACACACCTATGCAACAAAGATAAACACTACCTCAGAGTAAAGGGCTGGAAAAATATTTTCCAAGCAAATGCACCCAGAAAACAAGCTGGGGTAGCAATCCTAGTATCTAATAAAATAGACTTTCAACCAAAGTTAATTAAGAAAGATGAGGGGGGGCACTTCCTTCTCATCAAAGGAAAATTCCAACAGGAGGACATCACAATTCTGAACATTTATGCCCCAAATACAAGACCGCATATATATGTAAATCAAACATTATTAAAACTGAAATCACACAATGATCCCAAAACCCTAATAGTGGAAGACTTCAACACTCCACTCTCCCAAGAGACAGATCATCTGGTCAGAAGCAAAACAGAAACAAGGGCACTCACAGACACCCTAAATCAAATGGGCCTAATAGATGTCTACAGAACATTTCACCCCAGATCAAAAGAGTATACCTTCTTTTCAGCACCTCAAGAAACCTTCTCCAAAATAGACCATGTAGTTGGTCACAAAGCAAGCCTCAGCAGATACAGGAAGATTGAAATAATCTCTTGTATCCTATCTGACCTTCATGGTCTAAAGCTGGACCTCAACAAAAATAGAAATAGCAAACAGCCTGCACATACATGGAAACTGAACAACTTGCTACTCAAGGACAGCTTGTTTAGGGAAGAAATTAAGAAGGAAATTAAAGACTTCCTAGAATTTAATGAAAATGAAAGCACAACATATCCAAACTTATGGGGCACAATGAAGGCAGCGCTAAGAGGAAAGTTCATAGCACTAAGTGCCTTCAAGAAGAAATTTGAAACATCTCATACAAGAAACTTAATGGCCCAACTGAAAGCTATAGAGAAAAAAGAAGCAGATACATCCAAGAGGAGCAGACGGCTGGAAATAATCAAACTCGGGGCTGAAATCAATCAATTAGTAATGAATAAGACTATTCAAAGAATCAATGAAACCAAGAGCTGGTTCCTTGAGAAAATCAACAAGATAGACAAGCCCCTAGCCAAACTAACAAAAAGGCAGAGAGAAATGGTCCAAATCAGCAAAATCAGAAACGAAAAGGGGGACATAACTACAGACTCTGAGGAAATCCAAACAATCATTAGGTCTTATTACCAAAGCCTACATGCCACAAAATTTGAACATCTAAATGAAATGGACAGTTTTCTTGAGAGATTCCACCTACCTAAATTAAGCCAAGATCAGATAGGAAGATTGAATAGACCTATATCCCCCAAGGAAATAGAAGAAGTCATCAACAGCCTCCCTACGAAAAAAAGCCCTGGGCCAGATGGTTTTAGTGCAGAATTCTACCAGACCTTCAAAGAAGTCCTAACACCAAT
>CM053752.1:38079147-38110056 GCA_028658305.1 Pachyuromys duprasi
GACATTGCAGCCAGCCCTGTGGAGACAAGATGATCTGGGGTTGGATGGAAGGGGAGGAGATCCTTCTCAGTTGGTGGACTTGGAGGGGGCAGGGATGAGATGAGGGAGGGATGGGGAGAGTGGGAGGGAATATGGGAGGGGGCTACACCTGGGATGCAAAGCACCTAACTTGTGATTGATATAAAAATAAATAAATTACATTAAAAAAAAGAAAAACAGAGAAATCAGATTTGTGGTCATGAGGGTCAGTACCTCCTGGACTGACAAGAAACTTATTAATCCTGGAAATTTCTGTTCAGCACATTAGCAAAAAATATGTACCACAGATGATTCTAAAACCCAGCTTTCCTTTCCCCATTTTTACAACAAATTTCATTAAAAATACTTATCATTCAAAAATCCAAGCTTTTTAACATGGAATACAAATCAACCCAAAGTGTAGTCCCTACCAATCTGGCATACAGGTATATCTGTTCAGAGCTGGTATGAACAAGGTATTTTATTAGTGTAAAATGAATAAGGTGAAGGATTTAGAAGAGAAAATTTTATTAACTTAAATTTTCATTGCATCTAACATGGCTTCTAAAATGCATATACATTATTTTTAAAATTATTAGTACAAACCTTTTGGATCTCCTCTATCTATATTGCATTAATGAGGACCTAACAGGCCTGAGGATATTAAACTAAGCATCCCTCTCAACAGACTAAAGAGATAGAGATAGCTCAGTCATAAAGGTGTTTGCTGTACAAGCATGAAGACTTGAGTTTGATCTCCAGAACCCACATATGAAAGCATACACTTGGAATGTGAGAAGACAGAGACAAGCAAATCTCTAGCCTGTTCAATGAATCCAAGCCCAGTGAGAAGCTGTCCTACAAAATAGGCCTGGAGAAATGCCTTAGCGTATAATTGTATTTGTGATACAAGGATGAAGACCTGAAGTCAAACTCCCAGCATCAGTGTGAAAAGCTGAGTGTGTCCAAATGTATCGTAACCCTAGAACTATGAGTGACAGGAACAGGAGAATCCCTGGGGCTTATGGCTGCCAGCCTAGTTTGAGGTTTAGTGGAAGACCTTGTCTCAAGGAAATAAGAGGGAGAGCGATAAAGCAGGATTCCTTACTGTGGCTCTGTATATGTATGTGCACCTCTACACACATAACATACACATAAACACATACATATACACACACACAGCAAGGTGTGAAACTCGAGGTTGACCTCTGGCCTCCTCATGCTGCATTCACACATACAACATACACACTCACATACTTGTATACACACACAAACACACACATACACCTACAAACAAATAGAATTCAAATTATAAAATCTAAAGATTTGTGGTTTGGGGTTTTGTTTCTTTCTATCCTCGAGATGAAGTTTGTTGTGTTTTTTTCTTTTTAAATCTGCATCTTCCCTAATGAGCTCTAACAAACACTTTTATGTTTTCTGAACTAGCTTCATTTTAGTAAAAATTAATAAAACATTAGAGGATTAGTTTTCCTACCCTCCGTACCTCAATAAATGAATTTCCTGATTTGCCCAGAAAGCACCAAATGATACAGTTGAGCAAAGCAGTTGCTGCATCTTCATAATTATTCTTTGGCCTAAGGATTTTATCCTTGGGTTGTTCGGAAGCATTATTAATACATGACATTTTAAGGTTGGTAACTTTCTTCACAAATGGTCTTTCATTCACATGTAAAGAAAAAACATATCTCTTTGCATGCATTTTCTTCCAGCTCAGAAACTCTTAGACATGTAATCAATTTTGGCCCATTTAGGAAACACTACTTTCCCTGGGAAAACCATAGTCCCTGTGACCTGGGACAGAGTTGCTACGGTTTTCTGACCACAAGCAAGAACAGTCTCAGGGACTCAAGTCTCGTCTCAAACTGTTCTCATTCATTATGTTGCCCAGGCTGAATGGTGAGCCAATTGTTAAGGAGTTTGTTCTGTTTGGGACTGTTCTTGTGTTCCAGGGCACAGAACGAATGGTATTCAATTGCCAACCAAGGACAAGAATGATAAGCAGAAGGAAAAAATATGATCTAAGATGTTTTAAGAAGACTTCCTTTTCTCCTCTAAAATTTCCACACACTTGAGGGTTTGTTCTCAGAACTCTAGCTGTGGAGAAATATATGTGCCTTTCACTCCAAATGTCAAAACTCCATGGTTCCAGTCTCCTTACTTTCTTCTCCGCTGTTAGCTTTTCTCAGACAGTTAGTGACCCCAAGTTGTGTATTCCCTTTGAGGATGTGAGGCATCTTGTCAGGCTCTGATGTATCTTTTCAAAGTCGTCTTGGAAATAACCCATGACAATAGCACTATGGCTATTGTTTCAGAGAGCCTAAGAGCTGGAAAATGACTGGCAGTGTGTTCTCCCAGAGATGCAGCATGAAAAGGACACTAACTTCTCTAGCATGAACTCCCACACCCTATGCAACCATCTGAGGTCTTAGACTGGGGGGAAGACTTGAGAATAAACAGTCAGGCACTGAGCTATTCTGCTTGGTAAAGCCAAGGGCTCACTTTGGTTTTGGGGGCTGAGATCCTCCCTACCTGAATTCAGATCACTTCCGGAAGCACAAACGTTATGCAGCCTGCCACAGTTGTTCTATCAGACTTCCCTATGCTGTTTCAGCTGTAAATAAGTGCTTAAGAATGTATGTGTTTCATGGATTTGACATGGCTTCTAGTCTAAGGAATGACTCTCATGTGTATCCTAATTATGAATCTGGACGTTTTACTTATTTATATGCCATTTTTTGTCATTTTGCAATTGAAACAGGAGAAGCCACAGGCTGTTACAAACTATACTCTTAAATAAGTGAAAAAGATCCACAAATATCACCAACAAACATTGACAGTTATGATGTTGTTTGCGTTTGCTTTCTAGCAGGTAAAACAGTGTCTATTTTGGCATCTATGGCAGGCATCTGCATCTCCTGCCTGAGAAAGCAAAACAAAATGAAGAAATAAGTTCTCATTTCTGCAATGCAAGTTCACTCTGTGTTGGCCAACTTACAAGCTTATTATGAAACTATACCCATGCACATTACAAAAGAGATTACAGGAGGTAACAGGAAACAAGAGAAGCTGTGATTTAATTTAAGTTGCATCCCTTCCAAGGTTCAGAAAAGCAGCCTTGGGTGAGTGAGTATGAGTGCTTCATGAACATTGATGGGGGTGTGAAGGCTGGAAAGCAGACAGCTTTGGGTTAAATATTAAGTGACATATGATGAATGACTTGAGTAACAGAAGGACGTCATAGTCTAGGGGGAGCTGGACTAGAACTTGGGCTATTCTTGTCAGCTTCTTTCTTATCTCAGACTATTATATTTCTAGTACATTTTGCAGTTATTCTTAAAAACTGTAAGAAAGAAAGAGGGGGGAAAGGCTGTGCTAAGGTTATAAGACAGTCCTGTATTAACTAAGCTATAAACAAAATTTAAACTAGAATAAGTACTCTCCACAGTAAGTTTGTGAAACAAGGCTTTCAGTACTTGCGGAGACTCACAAGAACCACAGGTTTTTAACCCCCATCAGGCTTTGCTGGTATTGATAAGAATCTAGGTGGACACTGCACCTTAGGCTAACAGGTGCTGTTGCTCAGTGAGGCTTACAACTCAGTCTTCATTGATTCAGTATGTGAATGTCTTCATTTTTCACTCTGAGAATTTCTTAGCTTATGTGGCTTTTCACACAGGTCCATAAATTCCACTTATCTTTGCTTAAAAAAGAAAAAAAAAAAACACACAAACAAATCCTAGATAGCAAGTGCATTCTGCTAAAAGCATTCCTTAGATAAGGTTTATCTTGCTTACAGAAACTTCTTTGTGTAATTGACAGGAAGTCCAGCATTATATTATTAAATGACAGTAGACTAAGTCACCTGCATTCTTTCATAAGTGGTTTTCCCTATCCACTGACCACTACACCACTGAGCCCTCCAAAAGAATAAATTAGTTGGAGTCTTGCTTGTTAATAAGTTTCTTCTTGTTGGCTGTCTCCTTCCTAGGAAAGAGTAAGCATGACAAATTTTATTCTAGAAGGCCACTACTGCATCCACTCTAATTAAAAAAAAAAAAAAAAGAACTATTGTTATTGTTAGTGGTGGTCGAATACTATTAGTTAAAGTTCTCGGCACATGGATCTATGGTTGTAGCTTAGCTGGTAGTCTTTGCCTAAGAGGCCCTGGTTATTATTCCCCACACTGCAAAAACAGGGGGCTATGGCACAAGACTGCAATCCTTGCACTCAGGAGGTAGAGGCAAGAGGAGAGAGATTTCAGATCATCTTTGACTAACTAGAATGATCCTGTCTAAAAATATATAAATATATACGTGATTCTTCCTCTAAATCGAATGTATTCTGTCTGCTCTTTTGTTTTTTATTAATTTCTAAAATATGTTTTGTAAAGTGCCTAGTTAGCTGCTGTTGACACCACACAACATACCATGAAATGTGTGAAATACTTTCATGTTTACAAATTAGGGCCTGGGTGTTAAGCAAATAGCATACTTTTTAAGTAAATAGTTTGTCTGGTGAAACACTGGTTCTGAGAGTCCCTGCTTTGTCCATCACTGTTTGCCCTTTGAGAAGAGCTTCCTGGACCTTGATGCTGAGGATCCCAAAGCTAGCTACAGATTTAACAACAAGCACAAAACTGCTCAGATTAATTAGTCATCTTGGTAATGAGCATGAATTTTGCCACTTGAAGACTTGGCTGTTAATAAGCTCTGGCAGCTTAGTGGGACTAAAGGAACTAAGACACTAAGCAAACATGGGTTCCGTGACCCTATGGTCCCCTTTGACTGGGATAGTCCTGCTTTCGAATGTTATCACAACGCAGTTTGTAAGGGAGATGTCAGATCATTTACTCTCAAATTTTTCTGTGAGGACAGAATACTATTAGAATGCAGGTAAAGCTAGATAATTGCACATTTAACAGAAATGTAAAACGAGAGGCAGCAAGCAAGAAACTGAGTTGAGGAACATCATTTCTAGCCTGTTTCAAGATAGAAATAGCATATTGTAGGAAATGACATTGGGAAGGGGACTTCTCAACCTGACAACAGCCACAAAAGAGTACATATCAACCGATAAGACCCTTGTGTCCAAGGCGGTGGTAGGAGATGTGAGTATTAGTGGGGCAGGGATGACCTATATAACTTCTGACTTAAGTAGCTTTCTCTATGGATTGCTAAGCAAACCCAGAAGGTTTAATTGAATTTTTCAATGTGAAGCAGTTTGTTCGTAACATAACAAATGATTCTGGGATAAAGTATTGTGCACACGTTGCGTGTTAGTAAAACCATTTTTATTATATAGCTTGGGACACCTGAGGTGGGTGGCATTTGTACACCCCATAAACTTCATGTTCAACTAGAACTGAACAGTGTGAAAGGGTCTGAAAAGGTCTTTTCAGATAAAATTAGGGGTCTCAAAATAAAATTTTTGGGTTTAGGGAGGAGCCCAAATGTAATTACTACTTGTTATCTATAAAGAAGGAGAGAATATGGAAAGATAAGACACACAGACACACCCCCACACATGAACACACATACGTACATAAACACACAAGCATACAGTGAGAGAGAGTGTGTGTGTAAAGGTAGGGACTGAATCAATGTGTCCGCTACCCAAGGACTGCAACAGGTTGCTGATCATGGCTAGAAAGCAGAAAAGAACCAAGTGGTTGTTTTTTGTTTTGGTTTGGTTTGGTTTTTTCCTCAAGGCACACAAAGAAACTGAGCTTGCAAACAGCCTCCTGACCTGGGAAAGATTAATTTCTGTTTTTTTAAAGCCACACAGTATGTGAAAACTTGTTGACAGGTACCTTAGAAAATTAATACAGGAGCTCAGCTCATTTACATTAATTTCAAAAAGTTACCTTAAATTATAAAATCCAGGAGACAAGGCTAAAATTGTGTGTTTTCTATTATGATAGAACAAGTTTCATTACTCTTTTGTTTTGGCTTTGTTTGAGTCAGAATGTCACTATGTGCTCAAATACGACCATGAACTTGAGGTCCTCAGTGGGCCTTACATCCTGCAGTGCCCCACCCCCACCCAGTGGCTGAGACTAAGACACTGCTTCCCTCTCTTCACTCCAAACTGAACCCAGGGCTCTGCATACAGTTTGGCACTCAGTAAATGTTTGCTGAAATAACCAAGCCAGCTCAAAGAATGAACCTTAAACACTTTCATTAGGCTCAGCTCTGTGTTGTTGTTGTTGTTTTATTCCAACAGGACAGAAAACAATTTGCCGGTAGTTTTGTATTTGTTTTTTCAATTAACTGTGTATAAAGTGATTTTGGAGTGATGCGTCAATATAAAATAGTTCACAGAGATCAGGACATAGTGGGGATCTGCACAGAAAGATGGACAAACACAGATGCTACTTGTAGTAAGTGTCATTATAGTTATGTTCAGGCTTCCAGAGAAGCACAAAGGAGACATAGCCATCTGTCATTGTCAGAAGACAAAAGATAAGACGGAAGATGCTGAGGTACATCTCAGGTATGAGTACAAAAGTATGCAAGTGTAAGTAAAGGGCATAAGGTAGAATATTTGAAGCAGAGATGAGAGTTTACTTACAATCTGTACAGATGAAGGAGGGTAGGACTTATGCAAAAGTAGCTTGGGCTCCTGCTGAGTGTGGGGTGAAACAGGAAATAGATGGAGTTGGAAGCCTTGTCCTGGTGGGACAGGGGGTACTGAACAGCATATTTAAAAGTGGGAAACCGTGATCATCATGACAGTGATGACACCTTGTTGCACAGACTGATCAAGTTACATCCATCATATTCTGATGGAAGAAATTCACTTGAAGACTGCCATGTCAGTCATGCAGAAAGCCAACTTAGCAAGCATTTTTATTATAAACAAACCCGTGTGTTTTATGAATGAAATTTCTAATGAAATACATTAAACCACTGTGTCCAGCACTTGGCAAGGATATCATCTTCCATAACACCTGCAGTACTGTAATGTGAACATTATTGCCATCTGATTTTACAAGTAAGAAAACCAAAATACAGAAAGATGACATCTTACCCAAAGTTACACATATCTCAAGCCAGGACTCAAAATTAGCTTCTTTTTTATTTTATTTTTTATATTAATCACAGGTTATGTATTTTGTATCCCAGCTGTAGACCCCTCCCTCATTCCCTCCCAATCCCATGATCCCTTCCTCATCTCCTCCCTGCCCCTCTCTAAGTCCACTGATAGGGGAGGCCCTCCTCCCCTTCCATCTGACCCTAGCTTATCAGGTCTCTTCAGGACTGGCTGCAATGTCCTCCTCTGTGGCCTAGCAAGGCTGCTCCTCCCTAGGGGAGTGGGGGTGGGATCAAAGAGCCAGCCATTGAGTTCACGTTAGAAATAGTCCCTGTTCCCCTTACTGGGGTACCCACTTGGATACTGAGCTACCATGGGTTATATCTGAGCAGGGGTTCTAGGTTATATCTATACATGGTCCTTGGTTGGAGAAACAGTCTCATAAATGATCCCTGTGACCTGATATAATTGGTCCTTGTGGAGCTCCTGTCCTCCCCCTTCTTTCATGATTCCCTGCACTCTGCCAAAGGTTTGGTTATGAATCTTATATCTCCTTTGATACACTGCTAAGTAGTGTCTTTCAGAGGCCCTCTATGGTAGGCTCCTGTACTGTTACTTGTTTTCTCCTACATCCAATGTCCATCCCATTTGTCTAAGTGAGGAATTAATCCTCTTACCGCGGTCCTCTTTCTTGTTTATTTTCTTTAGGTGTATAGATTTCACTATGTTTATCCTATCTTATAGGTTTGTATAAGTGAGTATACATCATGTGTGTCTTTCTGCTTTTGAGATACCTCACTCAGGATGATCATTTCTAGGTCCCACCATTTGCCTGCAAATTTCATGATTTCCTCCTTTTTAATTGCTGAGTAGCATTCCATTATGTAAAAGTACCACAATTTCTGTATCCATTCCTCAACTGGGTTGTTTCCAGGTTCTGGCTATTATGAATAAAGCTGCTACGAACATGGTTGAGCAAATGTCCTTGTTGCATACTTGAGCACCTTTTGCATATATGCCTAGGAGTGGTATAGCTGGATCTTGAGGAATCACTATTCCTAATTGTCTAAGAAAGCACCAAGTGAGAGAAATGTGTCAGTGGATGTTTAGAAGGGAAGCGGCAATTCCAGCAACCCCCCAATAAGCTAAGCTTGGCGGCTAAACCCAATCTGCCAGTTAAAGAAATGAGTGATGCTGAGAGGCAGAGAGATTAAATCAATGTATTAGACAGAGGAGCAGGAGATTCAATGACTCTGAACAAGGAAGACAACTGACAGCGATCTCTGACCTGCACACACAAACAAACGCATCCATGTGCAACCCACACTCGCAGACACAACATACACACATACACAAACACTGCAAAAACCATTTAAGAAACAGAAAGAAAACAGACACAAATTGAAGGCCAAACTGTTAGGTTTTCATTTTGGTTGTAAGCTACCTTGTGGGCCCCAGCGAGGAGTCAATGCTTTTTAAACAAAAAATGGCTTCCAAGTGCCTCAAGTGGTCTCTTATTTTTTTTTTTAAGATTTATTTTTTATGAGTGCTCTATCTGCATGTACACCTGCATGCCAGAAGAGGGCATCAGATCACATTAGAGATGGTTGTGAGTCACCATGTGGTTGCTAGGAATTGAACTCAGGACTTCTGGAAGTGCAGACAGTGCTCTTAACTGCTGAGTCATCTCTCCAGCCTCAAGTGATCACTTACACCCAGGTGCATTGATGTGATGATGATGTGATGATCACCAAGGCTCAAGGGGTGGGAGGGTAGACTTTCAGTCAGTTCTAAACCCTGTCAAGTAAAATGGGGAGGGGCAATTAGCATAAGGAAAAGCCAAGTAAAAGCCCAACATGACATTAGTTTTGCATCTCTGTCACCTCTTTGTTCCTTTTCTGCCTGTCTAATCCAAATGTTCTGCCCTGGTCACAGCTCTTGCTGGCCTTTCAGTGGCAGGTGTAATCTTCTTTCAGTACTTCTAGCCAGTCTTCTCTTGGCTCTTTCAGTTTGATTATGTCGCCAATGAAACACTGTGCTGCCATCTTCTGCAATGGGGTTCTGGGTTTTCACAGGTGTCATAAGAACCTCTTCATCAGGAAGCTTCCCGATGAATAGGGCTTGGAAAGTATTTGTAGTGCATTGGTTTGCTGTAATTGCTTTAATAAGATGCCATAGTAGGGTGGCTTCCATAATGGATATTCACTCTCTTGTGGTTTTAGAGACTAAAAGTCTAAGACTGAGGTGCTAGAAGTTTTAATTTTATCCAAGCCTCTCTCCTTGGCTTAAGGATAGTCATTACATGGTCTTTCCTTGTGTACATCCATCCTTACTGCTTCATCTCCAGATCACTGTCTTTTGGGAGGACACAATCATACTGCTGTGGAGTCAACTCTATGGTCCTCAGCTTTGCTCTGTCATTTCTTTAAAAGCCATGTTTCTATGGTCACACTTGGGCAAACTGGGGTTTAGACCTCCCATGTGTGAATTTGGAGGACAGGGTCACAAGCCCATCAAAACATGGGCACTACCTCTACAGAGTATCTAACATTGCTTTGTGATTTACAGACTGTGGGGATTTAATGTTCCTATGTGAGATACTTTCCCTCATTTACCAAGGGAGTAAAAAAGACATGAAAGCTGAAATTGTTATGGATATCTGACTGGCTTCAAACTGCAGCTTCAGTCCTTGATATCCATTGCTTTGAAGTAAGTCAGTGATATTTCTAAACCTCATCATACTGTAATAGTAGTACTTACCTCAGAGGTTTGGTGTCATAATGCATGTAAAATCCTTAACCTATTCCTTGGCTTAACATAAGTACCTCAGAGATACTAGATAATATTATAGTAGTTGAAATCCACATATAAACATATATGTGTGTGTATATTGTGTAGATTACAAGTCTATAGTTATAGGGATGAGCACAAGGATAAGATTTCACAGTGATAGAGTATTCCAAATTTCAAAATGTTGGCATCTGTTTACTGTGGTCTATTCTGGAAAATTGTTCATTAAGCCATTGCCACCCTTATAGTGGCAAAATTGAGATTTGGTTTAGTACCAGCTATTATTCAACCAGACCCTCCTCCATCTTTGGTAGTGATAGGGAAAATGTATTATTTTGTCAATTGATGAGAAGAATAGATGTCTTCTGGGAAAACATTCTTCTCATTCCTCTCCTGAATAAAGACTAAATACAAAGTGTAAAGGCTGGAGAGATGGCTCAGAGTTGAAGAGTACTGGCTGCTTTTTCAGAGATCCGGAGTTCAATTCCCAGCATCACATGGTGACTCATAACCATCTGTAATGAGATCTGGTGCCCTCTTCTGGCCAGCAGGGGTACATGCAGGCAGAACACTGTATACATAATAAATAAATCTTTAAAAAAATATACAAAGTTTAGTTGGTTCTGAGACCTGCTTCCTAATGTCACTCTGTAATAAGGACTAAAATTCTTCAGGGAATAGCTTTTCCTTGGATGAATATGAGAAATATGTGATGAATGTGAATTCATATTTCTCAGAAATAAAAAGGGTGTTCAGACAGATAAACAGAACAAAAAGCAAAACAAAACAATGGGATATGCCAAAGGCTTACAAAAAAACAACAAAATAGGGGTGATGGTTCAGCATGGCTGTCTACCTGATCAGATCTGGGACCAACCAGGAGCCATGTGTCTGAATAGATCTTTGAGAGTATTTCCTGGAAGGAATGGCTGAAGGGGAAAAAAGTCTTTTCCCAGAATAGGCAGCTCTTCACATATAAAGTGATGGGGGGGTACTTAAGCTTGACTGCCCTAGGTCCATGACTGGCAGTGCATCTACTCTGCTGCTGCTGCTGTCGCTATCACTGTTTGCTGATACTGTAACTTGGCTTCTTTGGCTTTCAAATGGACTGAAGACCTGTCCTCTAGACTGTATGTCCAGACTAGGAATGCTGAGACATCCATACTTATAAACTGAGCAGATACCACATTCTTAGCCTCTCAGTTTTCTGACAGCCATTGTTAGACTACCAGGCTAACAATGTAATCGTGTAAGCCAACCTGAAAATTCCTCTTTATAATAGATATTAATCCTATTAGTCCTTTTCCTTTAGAGAACCTTAACTAATCCAGCATCCAGTAAGCAAAACTGAAATCACCTGAGACATAAAATAGTAAGAGAATATCAGATTAGAACCTATGGCAAAAATAAGCGTTTATAAGTCTACAATAGTAATGAAGGACTTGCATGAATAAATGGAGAAAATGGTGTTTGGCACAAGTGCAAACAATGCCGTGTTTACCTTCACAGACCTGCACTCCATTAATGACTATGGACTACCTTCACAATGGTAATGAGGGTGCAGAATGATATTCGTCCTTGTCTGACAATTTCTCTAGTTGAATCTTCTCTACCCTTCCCCCACCAAAGCAGGATTATAGAAATGCTTCCTTCCATCCATCCTCCATCACTGATAACCAGGCCTACCTTCTCTCTTGTGGTAGAAGGTAAACTCCAGGGCCACAAAAGGGATTATTCAACACAGCAAACAAGAAAAATATCAAGAAAATGTTTAGGGAAGATTGGGAGTCACTCTGGTATCAGGCACAGGCAGTACTTGGGTAATGTTAGTGTGATTCCTCAGTGCCTTAGTCATTGTTCTATTTTTGTGAAGAGACACAATAACCAGTTCTCAGAAAGTATTTCATTTCAGTCTTGCTTACAATTTCAGAAGCTTTGTACATTATCATCATGGTGGCAATCATGTTGCTGAAGAAGGAGTTGAGAGCTACATCCTAATCCAAAGGCAAAGAACAAGACAAGGTCTGGCATGGGGTTTTGAAACCTGAAAGCCTACCCCTCAGTGACACTATTTCTCCAATAAGGCCACGCCTCCTAATCTTTCTAATTCTATTAAACAGTTCTAATCCCTGGTGAATAAGAATTTAAACCTATGAGCCTATAGGGTCCACTCTTATGCAAACCATCACGCTCAGGATGGAACTAGGATACAACTCACCCAAGAAAATGAACCACTCCAGTATGCTGCTTCCACCTTCCAACTCTGGTTCCTACTGGAGCCACATGGTCCCCTCCCAGTTTGTGTCTATGCACTACTCCTCCTCCTCCTTTTTTCCTCCTCCTCCTCTTCTCCTCCTCCTCCATTCGTTAACAAAGCCTTTCTCCTTTTCACATACTTCAATTTTATTGTACATGCCCTGAATTTGCCCTGCTGGACACTGTTTTAATATCCTGAATGACAAAACCACGTCATGCTCTCACATCCTCTCTCTTAGTCCCTTCACAAGCAGCCTCATTAACAAAGTACAACATCAAACAATATCAAAACTGGTGCCAAAAAGTAATATTCCTAGGATATCCTATTTTATCTTTTTTCTCCCCCCCCCCTTCTTCCTCTATCCTTTATATATCCCAGTCATGACCATTCTAGGGATAGTCTGTTATGACAGGTACAGATGAAATGAGGAAGCAGAAAATGGAAAATACTATCTGTTTTGCAATATATCTGGCAGGTAGGGGTAAGGGTGAGTATGCAATTATTTAGAAAAGGTTTTCCTAGGAGGAAGAACATCCTAATCAAAGCAGACAGGAGAGACAAATATAGATATGGCAGCTGTAAGTTGATTGATAATTTTCATGCATAGGAGTTAAATGTCACACTGCATATTAGAAAATCCCCCATGCCATTAAAAAATGGTGAATGCATCAGACACCATTTCACATGAAGACTCCCTGGCTTGTCTGAAGGATACCTAGAGGGAACTGGAAAGGAGAGAGGCACTGAATTTGCTCCAAATACCTATGTAAATATGAGGTGAGAGACAAACAAGCTATAAACCATAGCAAAGACTGTGGATATGAAGCATAGGGTCATCTGACTGATCTTAAAGAACAGAGAGAACTTACCAAGTGACCATTTGTGCATGATACAGGGCTTCAGGTCCCACCTGGACTATTCCTTATAACCTATATTACAATGGCCCATAAGGTTGATATTATCACCATTACATTTTATTTCATTCACAGACACTGATCTGAGTTGGATGTCAGCCTCTGGGATTTGTTTTGTGCTACACCTCTTCTTCTGATGTAGATTTTAAGATGCCTTATATCCAAAAGGACCATCAACTTTCTTTTTTCCTATATAGGTATCATATTTCCACCAAAAAAGGCTATTTGTTCAGTTCCTTGACTCCAGTCTATCCTATCATACCCTTTATCAATAAAAGTTGTAGAAGTGACAGTGTGCCCATTTTAAGCACTTTGGGGAGGGTTTAAGTTTTCCACCTTTGTCTCTTAGAATATTTAGTTATATTGATGCTTTCTCTCAGAACCCAACAACATAAAAATAAAGCCAAGCTTCACAAAGAAATCATATATGGGTGAATGATCCAACTTATCTCACAGCTAGCCAGCACCAACTTTTAGCCATGTCAGAGGGTTATCTGGGACCATCAAATGATACCATCCCCACCTACCCAAAAGACCATAAGAGAGATGCTCAAGTAATTTCAGACATAGAGAACATAACAATAACAGCTTCTTAAGCCACTAAGCTTTGAAAGAACTTGCTCAAAGCAATAGTTATTTAAAGCAGTTATAAATGATACGATTGCCTTTTACAAGTGCCCTCCGGTGCCAATATATGCCAAGGTGTATTACATGGGGTTACTACTTGTATGATGAAGCACCATGACCAAAAACAACTTGGAGAGGATTTATTTGGTTTATGGCTCCACATCACTGTTCATCATTGAAGGAAGTGAGAACAAAAACCCAAACAGGACAGAGGAACCTGGAGGCAGGAGCTGATGCAAAGGCCATGCAAGAGTGCTGCTTATTGGCTTGCTGCACATGGCTTGCTCAGCCTGCTTTCCTGTAGAAACCAAGACCACCAGCACAAAGATAGCCCCACCCATAATGGGCTAGATTCTCGAATATCAATCTCTAATTAAGAAAATGCCCTACAGGTTTGTCTAGAGCCTGATATTATGGAAGCATTTTCTAGGGCTTTCTTCTCTCTAAGGATACCAGCTGTGTCAAATTGATACAAAACTAGCCAGCATGCATAGTTAACCTAAGTAATCACCCATAATTTGCTGTCTATTGCTATGATAAAAACACGGACCAAAAGTGACTTGTGGAAAAAGGGTTTATTTGGCTTATGGGTTAGAGTTCATCATCAGGGAAGCCAGGGGAGGAGTGAAAGTTAGGAACCTGAAAGCAGGAAGCAAAGACCACAGAAGACTGTTGCTCACCGGTTCCCCGCCCCATGATTGCTTTCCCCTCCCATGGATTACCCCCCCCCCCACGGCTTGCTCAGCTTTCTTTTATATAAAGCCCAGAACACCTGTCCAGAGGTGGCAGCACCCTCGGTGGGCTGGGCTCTTGTACATCAATCAGTAATGAAGAAAATTCACCACAGATATTCCCACAGGCAAATCTGTTGGAGGTAAGTCTTCAGTTGAGGCTTCTTCTTCCCAGGTGACTCCAGTTTGTATCAAGTTGATGCAACTAACTATCACACTAAGCAAGTGCTGAATAAATGTATGATGAGTCAAAAAGGTTTGTTAAGTAAGTCAATGTGATAAATATGTGAAACTCAAGAGCCCTTAATGGCATGAAAGTCAACAGCTCTTAATGGTTGGATAATTGCAGAGACTACACTATATTTTGTCTAATAGTGTCCTTTAGCAGAAAAAAATGCTTATGGATACATTTATACAGCTCCATTGCCTATTTGTAACCTAATCATTAGCCATCCTGGGGAACAAAGGAAAAGGAAAAGACAGTGAGTCAATGACAAAAATCTAATATGATATTTTAATAAACTTGAGGGTAAAGACTTATCAAGTGAACTCCTTTTGTTTTCTAATGCAAATTATGTCTGGCTTTTCTAACAGCTCAGGCTTCCCTCAAGCCTTTTTCCCATGAATTTTCACATTAGCATCTTTGCTGCTGCTTAACGGCAGGTAATGCGCTTTGAAACCATCTTCTTTTCCGAGAGCTCGTTAGAAACTCTCACCGCTCTGGCGATGCGTGGCCCTGAAGTTAGACTTATTAGTGCAGGAAGAGCAATAGATGCCTACGTGTCAGGTCTATTTACCAGCTAAAAGCTTGTTGCAGGGAAACATTTGTCTTCTGTGGGATGTGCTGACTATAGCTAGTTTATTTGGCTCTCTTCCTGACAGGAAATGATCTTACTGAACCCAGAGCTGCATTCCAGAGTGGGAAATTATTACACTCCGGGCCAGGTCACTCACCAGTTTGGTTTGAACTGAAGGAGTTATTGCCGGTGTTTTCTCAAAGTCTTTCCGGCAGTCCCCAGGCTCTGGCTGTTCAGGTGCCAAATCATTTATCTTTGTAATTGTGGCATGCATTTGAGTGCGTGGGACACAGTTCACTGACCAGTCAGCTTTGTCTGCTTCCCTGTCCCCTCTCCTTTCTTTACCACATTCCCATTTGATAAATTTGAAGAATTTTGATTCATTTATCTTAATAAATCTGAATGCAAGCCCATCGCCTCCTTCCTCCTTATTTTTACCTAGGTTAGGTAGATTTCTGGGTTGCCAATCAACTGGCTGGGATCCTTTCCGTCTTACTTGATAGAAATCTTGGGTAGGCAAGGAAAAGATTTTCAAGTGTCGGTCTGTTTTGCTGCTCTTGTTCTCAGTGATTGATGGCAGTGAGTGGAAACTGCAGCAGTTAGCAGCTTCTAGTATCATAACTCTCATGCATACCTTGGGTATTGGGACCTTTAGCTCTGCAAGCATTGTGGCTCTATGTAGGCCTCAGAGCCATGAGTCCTCAGTCATGATTCAGTACTGAGTTATATAATTTCCAGACCTGGGGTGTCTGAGACCCATGGCCCTAAAGATTTGGCAACTGTCTAGAACTTTCCCAACCCCATGGGACATGCAATTTCTATTGTCCTATAGCCTTCTACTGTTCTTCAGTTCTAGCTCACCACCATCTCTACCCTCCTCCATTCTCTTTGACACTGCCCTGGCCACTCTCTCAGTCTGCTGCTGCCTTTTCTTCATCTGTCAAGCAGTCACCTTGCCTCTATGGCAACCCAGCCTGCCAACCCTTCAGCTGTTGCTGCTACTCCCATTCTGCTGCTTCTGCTATTGCAGTCACTCTGCTGCTTCCAGTTCTTGATGCTTACCAGTTCAGCTTGCACTACTGAACATTGATAAGAAAGCCTTCATTAGGTTGAATGTTGTAAATGGAATCAATACAGGAGGATATCTTCCAGATAACATACTAAAGCTGAACCTTCAGAAGCCAGAGCAGTCAGCTGTGATTACTGTACAGTTTCCTCAAAGCATCTGTAGTGTGTTCAAAATGCCAGTGCTGGCAGATGGGTACTCTTGCTCCTCTTTTGCTCAATGCAGTGAGACTTGCAAGAGCAAGTGTGTCTGCTGTCAACTGGGGAATTCAAGCACTTTTCTTGATTACAAGAAAACGAACATTGTAAGTGCTTATGAAAAAGAACTAGTACTTTTAACTCATTTAAGGATGGTTAACACCTTCCTGATCCCCAAGAAAAATGTGGGCTCTGGTCATTTGTTTTGCACACATAGTCTTCTACCTAATCATACCATCCACCATCCATTCTTCAAGTGGTGCCAAACTGCCAGTGAACTTTGTTTCATTCATGTTTAAAATACTTCTCTGAGCATCTCTCACTGCAAGAAGGGAGGAATGTGAGCTCTTCAGCACACACTCAGAGCCCTTTTTGATCCTGTCTCCTGGTATTTCCTGGCTTCATTTCTCACTACGTGTCACTAGGAAAACTACAGCCTAATCATTAATATCATATGGACAGCCCCACATCCCAAAATATTTCACATATTTCTTTGTCATCTTGACTTGCCAGAACTTGCCCTTCTTTTATGACCTAATTAAAATGCTTCCAGCCAATCCAGATCCTTTCTTGTTAATTTTTTTTCTTGTTGAGTTGGTTCCTCTTCCACCTTACTTGATCTGTTATATTTTGTCCTGAAAGCAACAAACACAGGAATGAAAATCGAGAATCTGAAAGCTTCCTGCTGGGCTTAAGCCTACACTGATCAAATGTTCCTGACATTGAGTGATTTATTTCATCTTTTTATCAGTCTTCACAGCTATAAAATGGGAACATGAAAATGTCAGATTATGATATTTCTATGACTTCATTATCTGGCAGTGATAGAACATGAACCTGGGTCACTGATCAGAAGTTCTCAAAGTACTTTCCAGTCTCACCTGACAATGTGTTAGAATCATGATTCCAAGGTTCCACCTCCAACCCACTGAATCAGAAACATAAGCACCCATCTGCAAGCTTAGCAGAGTATCATTCATAGTGTCAGGGGTTGTAAAGTGAGCAAAAATAAATAATTTTTTAAAAAAGAAAAATATTATGATAAGCTTGTGCTGGGATTACAGGCATGTATCACCATGGCAGGCACCAATTTTATTTCTTTTTGGCAGTTTCATACATGTATATGGTGGGTTTTAGTCATTTTTCACCCTCAACTCTCTGTCTTATCCTCCTTTCCTCTTCCGATGAAACCCTTCTTTTCAAGAACTGGCTCTCCTGCTCTCAGGTCTATGCTACCCACGCGGCTTGATGAGAGGAGCTGGCGTGCATGTGAGTGTGACGTTCTTTACTGGAGGCAGCTATGCCACTGGAGAAAATGACAGTCCCTTACCCAGAAGATGTGAACTACCAATAGTTCTTTCTGGAAATGTTGGGCCTCATGAGTCCCTCCCACTAAATGTTAAATTTAGAAAAGCACAACACACGCATAATGTCATAAATGTCCAGTTTCTTTTCTCTACCCCCCACCCCTCTTCTCAAAGCACAAACACGGCTTTCTGGTAATGGGATTTCCAGACAGAAAGATGTGTCTGAGGGAAAGTTTTAGGATAATGAAAAGGGTTGCAAGTGAATAAAACAATTACTGCAAATGAAGTCAAATAGTCTTACAAAAGCCTATTTTTCTCTCCTTTAAATAAAGATTTGGTACTAAAAATGCCGGGGAAAGCTCCCAAGGATAATCCCACTATATAAGCCGATGCTGCAGGTCCTGAAGGCGGAAAATGAATGATTTAACTCTGTTTGCATATGGAGATATTTGTTAGCAAAAGAGAAAAATATGTCCACATGAGCCCATAGAGAAATTAGGCATGCATGTAAAGTCAAGTAAATATTTTTTCTAAGTGCTGTTTTATTTCCCTAGACTCTGGGAAGTAAAAAGAGCATAATGATTGTTATTTTATTGAGGTTACAGGTGAGGCACTGTGCTGGCTGCTTAAGTTAGATCTTCAATATCTTCCAAAGGGCTCCATATCAAATCCCAATTCCCTGGAGGAGGATGCTGGGAGGGAGCAATTTCTAAGAGGTGGGGCTTATGGGGGTGGTCCTTATGTCACTAGGAGCTTCCTTTTGAGATTGTGCGAGTCCAATCTTTCTGCAACACTTTGAAATATGCCTGCTACTTTTAAATATGTTCCTGCCATGGCAGGCCACCTCTACCAGAAGCCACAGCAGTGAGTTCCTCTGTCCGTATATCGGACTCTGAGCTTCTGAAAATGAAGAGCCTAAACAAACCTTTCTCATAAGAAATTATCTGCTTTAGGTATTTCATTGTAGTAATGCAAATGCGACTAACATATCGTTTCAAAGATGTTCATTTGTTTATCTTTTCAGTAAGCTGAAGTGGTATTATGATTCGTATTTTCTAGCTACAGAAAGTGATCCATGAGAGACTTGGCAATTTGTGCAAAGTCTATGTGAGGAGGCAGTGATGCTAGGGCTTAACCAGGTATTTTTAAGCCATGTATCTGTCACTCAGAGCATCTAATGATGGATTCTGGATCTCCATCCTACAGAAAGCTCTTGACCAATGGATTGCACAAAAATCAAAGAAAATCAAGAGAACATGGGGAAACATTGTTTCTTCTTCTCATTTATATCTAACACTTCTTTGCTCACCCACATTCCAGAACCCATAACCAATGCCAGAATCTATTTTAGTTGATGTCACCTTTGCCTACACCATAGGGTCACATAGGAAATTAAAATACACCAAAACCACAGTATTACTCAAAAGAGTTTTCATTTATTCTGAGAGGGGAGCAGGACTCCATACTATTTCCACTTGAACACGTTATAAGTTTCTCTAATTCCGCATTTACACAAATGCTTTTTTTTTCATTTTCTGTCAGTTCAATCCAAAGAAACTGAAACAAATATCACCCAGAGCAGCATCTTGAATATCAGTAAGTGTGCCAAGTAATTCAGGCCAGACACCTGGCACTTATCACTACTTCTCTTTTTCTTTCATTTTCATTGAGTCCATCAAATGGGATTGGGTGCGAGGCAAATGTTTCTGAGTAAAGAAATGCATTCATTTACTGTGTGCATGTGGGTGTGAGCTTTCATTCGGAAGGATAAACTTACTTAAACATTGCACTTACACAGACATGCACACAAACACATGCACGTCACTCTATACATAGCTTCCTCTGTCATTTTTGAGAACTCAAGCTTCCATGAAAAACCGGGAGTGCCGGCCTTTCTACTCAACAGCATTTCGAAGCCTTGGGAACCTTTGGGCTCTGACGTTTTACAGTTTTATTCTTTTCCTTGTCCTTCCTGTTTTCTTAGTCACTGTCATATACACAGATACTGTGGGTGGCCCTGAGGAATACCCACCACTCTGAAAACAAGCTGACAGTGAAAGACTCCCTTAAAGCAATGATTTCCACCACTTTTTAGTCAGGCAAGCAATAAATGCCTTTCAAGACTAATTAAACAGACAAGTCAAGCCAAGACCTCTAATCACTCACAAGTGTTGTCTCTCGGAATTACAGGGTCACAAGGAAAGTGCCTCTGATTTCCCATGCTTACTCTGCTCAACAGTGGTCTGAAGAGGCCCTGCAACTTTAGGCTGTGACCACACATCGGCAGGACTCGGGGGCCAGTATCAGGATGATATAGAAGAGTGTTTCTTCTCTCTGAGTAGTTCTTGGCAGACACAGTAAGAAAAGTTTGGGCTTTGTATTTTATCTGAGAAATAAGAACATCCTACAGTAGGGCTGTCAAACATAAATAAACATGGGCCACATATGGAATTCTATGTTTTTTCACAGGCACAGTAAAAATTAATTGTTAGAACGGGTGATATTTGTTTTAGTAATATACTTTGTCATACATGAATCATAATTTTATCATAATTTTAATTTAATGAAATATGCTACATTTTCATACTTCTCTCAAGAACCTGTGTGTATTTCATATAAATAGCATATTTCAGTTGGAGTGCTAAATTTTCAGTAGCTCAGCTGAAATTTAATCTCATGAAAGCATTAGAGTTATATTGAATGGAAAATATTTTAGCTTTTAATTAAATTTAAAATGTAGTTTCTTTGTTTCAAAACACATATTTCAAGAGCTTAATAACCTGTGGTAGGTTTTAGCCATTGCTCTAGACAGTTTATTTTCACAAGTAAGAATGTAGATTTTACACTAAACTTTAATATTTTTATAGTTTCTAAATATTAAATATTTTAAATATTTTTATGTGGGAGCCTTGGCTAATGTCCATTCCCACTTCTTGTGCCTCTACTATACATACTCACTTTCCCTCCTCCCCCAAAATCTCTCTCCTATATTAAAGTATGCTTACTTTAATTTGTGACTTTCTAAGATTAAACATGGCTGTGGGTTTGGAGCCATCCATTGGAGTCTTTTCTGGTCAGCAGAGGGTCCTGAGTAAAGCCGGTGATCCTCTCTCCCAGTAGCCAATTGTTCAGTGGTAGGGGCCCAACAGCCACGTCTTCTTCCTTGACTGTTGATAGAGCTGGTTCTGTGTGGGCCCAAGGCAGGTAACTACATTTCATGTGAGTTAATGATTGCAGTAGTTGTACTAAGTCTAAAAAAACCACATTCCATAGTCTTTCATTCTATCTTCTGGCTCTTACACACTTCCCACCTCCTCTTTCTAAATACTCCCTGAGCCTTAGATGAGGTGATGCAAGTGCTCTGTTTAGGGTCTGGCCCACATCTGTCACTTATTTTCTGAATCTTGGGCAGCCATGAGTTTTCTGTCTTTACCACTGCTCATGGCTTAAAGCTGTCTAAGTATTTAGAAGATAGCCACGTCAGTTGACCGCCAGAAATATCTTCCCTGCATGGGCCTACCACCTCTCCATACCTGTGTGGTTAGCCAGGCGTGCAGAAGCAGTTATCAGTCACCCCTGCCATCTGTGGTCCATTCCAAATTGGTTCCTCACTGACACATCAGCTAAGCTGCTGTTGCGTAGGTGGGCGCCTTGTCTTTTAAATGGTTTCTTTATACTCCCTTTACCTTCCCACCCCTACACTCTCATTTCCCCAGCCTCCCCACCCCCACCATGAATAAACCCTTCCACCCACAGAGTTCCTCCTCATCATTTTCTTTTAAGCTCTGTTCTACTGTCCTTCCTTCAAGTGATTCCCCCTGGTTCTCCCACTCCATCGCCTGTCTCCTGACTTGTGATGGACTCTGTGTGAGACACACCATACTAAAGAGATGAAGCTAAGATCTTCATATAAGACAGAACATGTCTTTTTAGTCCTTTGGGGCTTGGGTTACCTTACTTAGGATAATTTTTTCCAAATCCAACCATTTTCATGCAAATTTCATAAATAGAGTTTTCTCTGCAGTTGAGTAACATCTCATTGTGTATATACCAAGTCTTAATTATTCGTTCATTAGGGGTTGGATGTCTAGGTGGCCCTCATTTCCTAGAGATCATAAATAAACAACGTGGATGTACAAGCACCCCTGTTGTAGAGTCCGGAGTCCTCAGTGTGTACATCCAGGAATGGAATATCTATTTCCAGAAGCAGTTTTATTTTTAGTGTTTTGAGAAATCTTCAGACTATTTTCAAAACTGGCTGTACTGGTTTTTACTCCCACCAGCAGTGAGTATGTGTTCCTTGTTCCCTGCATTCCCATCAGCATTTGCTGTTCTTGCTTTATGATATGACAACCGTTGTGACTTGGATGAGGCAGAATCTTAGGGTAATTTTAATCTGTATTTCTCTAATAGCTAAGGATGTTGAACACTTTACAGTGTTTTCTAGACACTTATATTTCTTCTTTTGTGAACTATATGCCCATTTTTAATGGATTATTTGGGATTCTTTGGTGTTTAGTGTTTTTGAGTTCTTGTATATTCTAGAAACTACTCCTTTGTCAGATATATAAATGGCAACGATTACTGATCTTATTTTTTGTGTTCCTGAAGTCTTACTCAGAAAATTATTGTTTACTTATATATGGAAGCATGCTTCCTGCTTTTTCCTGTAGTCCTTTTAGATGATCAGGTCTTATGTTGAGATTTCTTATCTATCTGGACTTGAGTTTTAGACAAGATGGTTAATGATGTGAACATCTCTTCATATATTTATTGGAGAAATGCCTGTTCTTCAGTCTTGTCATTTTATTAGATTATTTATTATAATTATGATTAAGTTATAATCATCCCCTATAAGGAGATACAAACTCTTTATGAGGTATATAATTTGAAAAAGTCTCCAAGTCTGCTGGTTGTTTTTTCATATTTCTTTTTTGCTTTCCTTTTCTGCTGTTGCTATTTGAATTCAGGACCTTACACATACTAAACAAGATTTTTATTATTTAGGTACTATCATACCATAGTCCTTTTTAAATTTTTTTGTTATTGCTTGATCATTTTGTACATTTATATAATAAATTTTAACCATTTTCACCCATCAGCCTCTCAACTCTCTCTTACACTGAAATCCTTCTTCTATCACCCCTCTAATTTTGTTGTTGTTGTATGTATGTATATGATGATTCAAGAAATTTAACTAAAGTTTCTTGCATGAGCATGGTGGGTAAGGTTTAACACACGGAAGCAAGGGAAACATCTTAGTGGCTACAGCACTACAGAAAATGGCATCCCCTACCCCAACAACTATTTTCTTCCATCAGCCCCTCAGTTGGTCTCATACCCACCCTCCTCTTTCTATGATAAAATATTGATAGGCCCAATCATGTGCAAGTTTTATGTGTATAACCACAGCTACAATGCAACAGCTACATGTACAACAGCTGTTGTGTCCAGAAGACATCTGTCTGCTGCATATACCCCATCCTCTCTCTCTCTTACAATCTTTCCACTTCCTCTTTCATGGTGTTCCCTGAGCCTTAGTGGAGACGATATCCCATAAATATCCCATTTCAGATGAAGAATGCTATCATAACTCATTCTTAGCATTTTGGCCAGTCGGGTTTTTTCATTGGCTACCACCCTATTGTAGTAAGAAAGTTTTCAAATGAAGGCCGGGGACTGTTACAGAGACAACCAACCACTTACTTATTCTAATTTTGAAAATAAAATTACTTCATTCTAATTAACTAACAAGTAAGATATCACAGAGCTGGTTTAAGGAAGCCATCCAAATTTTTGCCCAGACTGAAATCTCCTATCATACATTTAGAATGGCCATTTTAAAGCCACAAAGCTTTGCTTTGCATTTAACACTTCCTCTATCAATTGTGCTTTTACTTACTTACATCCATAACACAAAAGAAAAGCCTACAACAGAGTTGAAGCTAGAAATATGATGAATAGCTTTATATATTCTTTAGTGACAGGGCTGCATTACCTCTCTTGTGAATAGAATGCTGTTTTTCCTTTTTTCTCCGCTTTTGTCCCTGTCCTTTCTTTTTCTTTCTTCCTCTCCCCTTCTTGCCACTATTTTTCTAGTTTTTTTTCAGAATTTCATAGTGTATTTTGATTATATTCACCTCCCCAATTCCTCCCAGATCTACTTTCCTAACCCACCCTCAGTTTTCAGGATGCTACCAAAGGAAAAAAAGTAATCACCAGTGTTACCCAAGTGTGAAAACTGAGAGCTATAGCGATGACTAGATTGGTAACACATGCCTACTGGTATACCTGTGACGTGAGCATCATTTTAGGAATTCTTTGCACCTTGACCAGTTGGTCTCTGTGCTAATTACCATCTACTACAGATAAAAATTTATCTGGCAAGGGTTGAGAAATGCATTAATCTATTGATATAACAACAAGTGATGAGGATTTGGTTTAATACTATGAGGAGTTAACATTCTTTTTTTTTTCTTTCAAGATTTATTTCCTTCCTGTCCATGTAGACCTTGTGAGTTCTGATGTTATTACATGGTTATTTTCTCTCCCTTTGTCTCCTAAGAATTTTACTCCATGGTGGTCAAGAGTGGCATTGTTTGAACGTCTGACTTTAGGCCCTAGCACTTTAAAAATTGTCATTATCCTTTTTTTTTTTTTTTTTTTTTTTTTTGAGAAACTGCTTTCTTGGGGGCTAAAGAGATGGCTCAGAGGTTAAAAGCACTGGCTGTTCTTTCAAAGATTCTGAGTTCAATTCCCAGCAACCACATGGTGGCTCCCAACCATCATACAATGAGATCTGGTGACCTCTTCTGGCCTGCACAGAACACTGTAGGACATCTTTATCATATCTTTTCTCCAAAGGCTCAATGTCAATAATTTTCTGATTGTATTTGAGGACCATTCCACAGGAAGGAATTCATTTCTGGATCTGTAAATCTGAGCAAGAACCTGTCACTTTGAAGGTCATAGTGCCTAGAAAAGAACCTATGATGACTGTTTTACTAAATAGTCATGTTATCAGACTACTTTCTAAATGCTCATGTTCATACTCTTTCTTGTATAAGCTTTGAAGCACATGTTTAAAATTTTTGTTAAAATTCATTTTAGGAATTCATTTTTCCTTTTTTAACTTATGCTTTTGACATCATGAATATTTGCATGTTTTCTGTCTGTGCTTATATTTATATATTTGATTCATTTTGTATTAACATTTCTGTATTGTGAATAAAAATTTAAGTTTAATTTTTGCCAACACCTACATAGTTGTCCTAGAATCATTTCTATAAAAAGTGTTATTTCCCACTTACTAATCATGACATCATTGTCAAAAATCAGTAGACTCTCTCCAATATGGATTGTAGACATCTTTGTCAAAAATGAGATTGTTGTAATTGCATAGGCTTATACCTATTCTATTCCATTAATCTCTTTGTCTAGCTCTGTGTTAGTGCCATGTTGTTTTAATCATCCTGGCTCTTTATTATAACTTGATATTGGGCATAATACTACATCTATATTCATCATCATTATCATCATCATCATTGTCATTTGCTTATGAATGCTTTGCTTATTGAGTTCTTTAGTACTTTTATATTAATTTTGCGTATTGGAAATAGATTCTTTTCTCATACGATACATCCTTACCACAATTTCTCCTCTCTCTACTCCTCCCAGCATCCCTCTCCTCAAGCTCCACTCACTCTTCAGAAAGGAGCAGGCCTCCAACAGGCAACAACCAAACATGACAAAACAAGATAAACCATGATATGAATGAAGGTTTCCATATTAATTTTAATGTTTATTGGATTAATGGCATGGGGATTTTATTGGAATCACATTTAATCTAGAAATTGCTATTGGAAGAGTGACCATTTTCACAATATTAATTTTTTCCAATCTGTGGCGATCAGAGATTTTCCAATTTTTGATTACCTTCTCTGATTCAGTTCTCAGAATCTTAAAGCTTGCATTGAAGAGTTCCTTTGTCTCTTATTTGAGACTGTAAAGTCTTTATTTACTTTTGACATTATTAAAAATAGGATTATTTCCCTGCTTTTTCTCAGTGTGTTGATACTGATATATAGAAAAGATACTAATTTTTGTATGTTAGTTTTCCTCCCAGTTTGTTAAAAGTGTTTATCAGAATGTGTTTAGGGGTTATAGTAGACTTTTTCTTTCTTTCTTTTTGTTATTGTTTGTTTGGTTTTGGTTTTGGTTGTTCAGTGTATCCCTGGCTGTCCTGGAACTTGCTCTATATCGGGCTTGCTTTGATCTCAGAGATCCATCTGCCTCTGCCTCCTCAGCGCTGGATTAAAGGTGTGTGTCACCACTGGCCAGCTAAAGTTGAGTCTTTAAGGTCTCTTATGTATAGAATTATGTTATCTTAAAACAGGTATGCTTTAACTTATTTTCCTGATGTATTCCTTATTAGTTTTTTTCCCTTGATTTTTTCTTGCTAAGACTTTGAGCACTATATTGAATAGGAGTGAATAGAATGAGCAACCTTGTCTCATTCCTGACTTTGAATTTTTCCAAAGTAGTCTACATTTAGTAGCATATTGGCTATGATTTTGTCATATAAAATCTTTATTGAGTTGAGGTGTGTTCCTTCCAGCCCTATTCTCCTCAGGACTCTTATTATAAATGTATGTGGGCTTTGTTTAAACCTTTACTATATCTAACATTTTAAGATGTTAATGTGATTTCTTTAAGTCAATTTATATGATTTATTACATTTATTTATTTGCACACACTGAGCCATCCCAGTATTAAAATAAAGCTAATTTAATGATGGTGTGAACAGTCCTTTTGGTGTATTCCTGTAGTCCATTTCCAGGTATTTTAATAAGAATTTTTCCAACTATGTTCAATAAGGATATTAGTCTATGGTTTTATTTTAGTTGGTGCATTTTTATCTGGTTTGGGTATTAAAGTAATACAGACTTTTATTTTAAATTTATCATGTATTTTGAGAAGCATTGGTTATAATAACATGCTTAAAACTCTGGTAGAATTCTGCTATGAATCCATCTGTATATGAGCTATAATTTTTAGTAGGGAGATGGTGATTTAGTCATCTTTGCTGCAGTCTTCTTACTTGTTATATTTCTGTTCAAACTGTTATCTCAGTTTAACTTTGATGGGTGAGATGCAACTACAAATTCATTTTTTGAGCTTTCCAACTTATTATTATACTGGTTTTTAAATACATCTGTATGGTTTTCTGAATTCATTTTATAATCTTTGCAATGTTTCCTTTTCATCTATAATTTTATTGACTTAGGTATTCTCTCTTTTAGTTAATTTGGCAAAGAGTTCACCAAGATAGATTATCTTTTCAAAGAAAACTCCTTTTTCACTGATTTTTTTCAATTTGTTTTTATTTCATAACTTCTGCCTTTTATCATTTCTTTTAGTTCACTGCTTTGGAATTTGTGGTTTTAATAGTGTGAGGGATATCAGCAAGTAACTTACTATCACACCTGACAACCAAAGTTCAATTCCTGAAAATCACATAGTGAAAGGAGAAAACTGGCTCTTATAAGTTGTCCTCTAACCTCTGAGCATGTACCACAGAACTCATGCATTCACAGCCCCCTGACACATACATACACATTCATACACAAAATAAATGAAGCAAAATAGCAAAAACAAAAAATAAATGGTTGACCAAGGTCACTTATATAAAGTCAGAAGGAAACAGTGGACAAGAAGTCTTAACTAAAATTTTATAGCATAGGTGGCTAATTTGAAATCTTTCCTTAACATAAATTGATAAATGTATTTATTATACATCAGTGTTTCCCTTGAACACAGAACTCAGAAAAAGTTCAATATCATTGTTACACTTTCTTTTAAGATGGATGAACTCAGTTGTTGCTGAACAACTGAAAGGCACTCATAAATCTCCTTCACAATATAAAAACAGGTCTAATAAATAGCCACTGTAATGACAGTTGCTTCTACAAAATGAATCATCTGATGAGACGTGATAGCAAAGGTCTGTTTTTAGAATTTTGAATAGATATAGATGTCTTCAAAAAATGCTGAAGTGCAAAATAAATAGTAAGGTAAAAAAATTAATTGAAACAAAAAAAACATAATTGAGACAAATAGCCAGACGTTTTATCCTGGTAACCACAAGCATAGGGAATTTCAAGAAGGTGGTGGATAAAACTCACAGATGTTAAGAAGCATTGTTGTGGAATTATGTTCCCTAACTAGATAACTTATTTGTATCTCCATTAATCTCTTCCAGATGGCAAATATATGGCCCATTGCTCTAAAAGTTATTAAATTCAAATTTTAAATTGCATAGTTCCTGTTCAACCTATTAAAATAATTAATTTCTTCCAGGAAAAATAGACAACTACTTAGGTCACAGGATTTGTTGAAGGTCACTTTACATATGGGCTCCAATGGAAACGTTATCTACTATCATTCTGTGGTCTTATTTGATGAGACTAGAACTGATGGAAGGTCTATAGAAAATTAAAAGAATCATTAGCAAGTAGGTCTAAAAAAAAAACAAAATCAAACATAGGAGTCTCAGTAGAACATTTTTAAAGAAAGCTTCTCACTTTCCAAAGTTATGAGTTGCTACAAAAGTCTTGGGTCAGCATTTACATTAAAAAAAAAAAGCTATCTTTCCTGGCTCAAAGGTCCTCTAGTAGAAGGTCCTTATTACAGTACTCTTCCAACTGGATAGAATTCTCAGTTGCCTAAGCATTGACTCACTGGAATTTTACTATTGGATTTATTGCTAACAGTACTTAGTAAGGTCTCTTCCAATGAAATAAAGAGCAATTGTTCTGAAGTCTCTTCCAATATATGAAACATTCTTGTAGAAGATTATAAAAAGCTAGTTGACAGAAACAATATAAATAGGTATATTTAACTCACCATGGTATGAGCACAAATATTTTATAATATTTTGTCATGTCATGATGCAATAAGACAGAATAGCAGAAGAGGTGAATCTCAGGAATTATACTCACTTTGTTCCAACAGATGGCACCACACCATGCTTATGATGGCAGCACCAAATGAACTAAGTTTTTAAAAGAATATATGGAATTAATATTGAATAACCAATCAGTATTTCTTCCCTGGGGAAGATTATTTCTCTAACTCTCATAATTCTTTATTTTCTGGGGGTTTTTGTGTAGGGTTAAGGCCTCATTGGCATTCCCTCATCCACTTTGACGTGTCTATTAGTGTCATCCTTGTTCAGCTCAGGTTTAGGGATTCATGTTGGTAATAGTCTGTAAGTGGATCTTCTGACATTACTAAAAGATAGACCCTCACAGCAAATTCTCTGGTCCTCTGGCCCTTACAATCTTTTCATCTCTCTTATATATCATTTTCTGAGTTTTTGGTGCAAGAGAGCTTTGTAGCTGTATCCTTTAGCTCAGCTCTACAATTCTGAATTTTGACTGGTTGGTTTTGCTGTAGGGGTTTTCATCTATTGCAAACCTGGTAGGGAAAGTGGTAAAAGGTATGATAGCAATTGGATGGAACAAAGACAGGATGGATTTGATCAAGACACATGTATGAAATTGTCCAACAATTTCTTTTAAGGTTAGGCTTTCAACATGTTCTGCACAATGTGTAACCAATGTATCCTTGAATGAAAAGACTGAAAAACTGTGGAGCTACTCAAAGTACTTTTGGCATATTGAGCTCAAATATCTTTGCTAATTTTGCTGGTGAAAAGATTGCATTGGTCTACCCAGAAGAACGTGGTTGGTAAATATAATAGTTTTCTTTTTAAGGAGTAATGTTTTACAGAAGTCTTTCAAAGGTGTTTCTATTAAGTAAGGTCCCATCACTTGGTAAAAATATAGGATGTCTAAATTTAAAAATAAAGTAAAGCATCTAATAACAGTAACTCCGATACACGTAGTTTCTCAAAAGGAAAATGATGTGTCAGGTCCCGATGTACAATAATACATATTCAAATCCTATGGATGTTGGACTCTGGATAAAATCCATCTGATGGCTTTCAAAGTGCCATTGAGAATTTGGATACCAGGTGTGTCCAACTTTTACAGTTTTCACAGAATTATCTTGTTGGCAGTTGACATGTGTCCTGAAAATAATCAACCATCTTGTGTCAGTCACTGTATTGGTGGCAATCCATTCCAAAAATACCTTTATGAACAAATAATGTTAATATTTCTTTGAGATAATCTGGAATCACAAAAGACTATCTTGATAGTACCAAGGATTATGTCAGTAAAGCATAAAACTAAAGGTTATGTTCTTAATTTTCAATGTGTCACCAGAATTAACCTTTGAGAGTGAAGGTTGTATCATGACCTTCATTGCAGCACCTTGTTTGGTTTTATGTCCTGCTCTAACTTTAAGTTTACTGTAGGAGAATCTCAAACTTTATAACAGCTGTCCTTCAAGGCAATAAGAATGAACCTAAAGTTTCTCAAGTTATCACCTTTTCTTTTTAGAGAGGTAAGAAATTCTCTCCTTCAGAATGTGAAGGTTGAAAGCTACTCCAAAACTCTATGTGTTCTTAATATATATTCATTGTCTATTATTTGGTTGGTTAACCAACTCTGTAAGTTTAGTAGTTGTACCACCTGAACCAGTTTTTCTTTAAGTAAAGAATCACGTGCTACTGACCTATTTTAAATGATAGAGTATAGATCCCACTTCACAACCTCTGGTGTCAGTTTTGAGATCAGATCCATCAACACAATGTTAGGTCATGTTTCTCAGGAGATTACTAATCCATGTGAGTGAGGTATACAACAAAGTTCCTAACTCAATCAAGACAGTCACACTGGTGCTGGGGAGCACAGAATTCAGTGGATTGCACAGGTGAACAGGTCTGTGAGAAGAGAATGTGTTGAGGTTAATGGAATGGATAAAAATTGTTATATACACTCATCCAGTTAGTATTTGGTGAGAAACCATGAGATCTGGAAAAGAGTCTAGAATTTGATAAATATCAAGACATGTAGCTTCACTTATTTTTCTGTGTCCAGGAAACTAAGGCTTTAGAATCTGGTCAAGGTTGACGGTATAGTAAGCAACAAGTTTGTGATGGCACTCATGAAACTACATTTAAACCCCAAATGCAAGACCACAACACTCCTGCACAAATTGATAAAACAGTGGTTAATAACTAAG
>CM053752.1:38110556-38126832 GCA_028658305.1 Pachyuromys duprasi
CTAGAATTTGATAAATATCAAGACATGTAGCTTCACTTATTTTTCTGTGTCCAGGAAACTAAGGCTTTAGAATCTGGTCAAGGTTGACGGTATAGTAAGCAACAAGTTTGTGATGGCACTCATGAAACTACATTTAAACCCCAAATGCAAGACCACAACACTCCTGCACAAATTGATAAAACAGTGGTTAATAACTAAGAATTCTTAGAGACTAAGCATATTGAGAAGACTCTTTCAGAATATGGAAGTCCTGTTGAGTTTGGTAAAAGCAAAATTTAATTGAAATAAAAAAATAATTGAGACAAATAGCCAGACATTGTATCCTGGTAACCACAAGCATAGGGAATTTTAAGAGGTTGGTGGATGAACCCCAGATATGTTAAGAAGCATTGCTGTAGAGACTCCGCAGAGTCTCATTTGATCAATCTAAAAGGCATACTAAGATCACAGAAAGGTTGGTCTTCTTTGCCTACAGCATCCAAATATCCTTTGTAGCTATTTTTGAGCAGGGGCCTAAGACAAGTTTTATAAAATGTAAACCATCATGGATGATGGGTAGTACAAACCAAATCTTGGTGTAATCTCCAAGAAAACTTTGAATAACTGAATGTCATTAAACTATAAACAAATGCTATTTATACAGTGGTTACTAAACAAAAGATTTACCCAGCATGCATCATGCGAGTTTTTCAGAAACTCCAAGATAGAAAGTGTTGTGAGAGCTCTGTAGTGAAAGAAAGGATTTCACACAAATCTTAACTAAGACTGTTAGAGACAACAAAGCCAAAAATATAGGGGCCCAGGAGGGCTGACAGAGACTGATGCATTAACAAAGGACAATGCATAGGAAGGACCTAGACCCCCTGCTCAGATGTAGCCCATAGGCAGATCAGTTTCCATGTGGGTTTTCTAGTAAGAGGATCAGGAACAGTCTCTGCTCAACTCAGTTGGCTGCTCTTTGATCACTTTCCCCTGTCAGGGCTACCTAGCCAGCCCACAAAGGAAGAAGATCCAGACAGTCCCAATGAGACCTGATAGGCTAGGGTCAGATAATACAGGACACAGGACGGGAGGAGGACTTCCCCTGTCAGTGGACTAGGGTAAAGGGGGTGGGAGAGAAAGAGTGGGGACTGCGAGGAAATGAGGGAGGGGCTGCAAAGTGAATAAATTGTAAAAAACAACAACAGCAATAATTATTATTATTATAAAAGACTATTAGTGTGGGAAAGTTAGACGTAAGTCAACTAAAAGTGTTAGCCTACGGCCATCTGAAAGAAAATCTAGATTGAGGGATTGTCTAGATCAGATTGATCTGTGACAGTGTAGTATTTAGGAGATTGTTTTGATTATTAGTTGATGCAGAAAGGCTGAGACAATTGTATGATGGCCTTGGACTGTATAAGAAAGCCAGCTAAGCATAAACAAGGGGAAAAGCCAGAAAACTGTGTTCTTCTGTGGTTTCTACCTTTGAGTTCTATCCTTAGCTTCCTTCAATGATAGACTATGAACTGAAAGTATAGGTCAAATAAGTTCTTTCTTTTGACCTACTGATAGAAAGGAGATTAGAATATTAGCATTGAATATAGTTAGATAGGATTTGTTTTTGTTTTTGTTTTTGTTTTGTTTTGTTTTGGCCCTAAATTGAAAGTAAGGCAAAAACAGTGGAGTCTGGCAAAAAAAAAAGTTCTGATGAATTTGAAATCCAGAATGAGATGATTCTAGGTGAGTCTTTTGACTAATTATTACAAAAGTTTGTGATTAGAATTATATATGGACTGCCCATTGTCTCTTAGTCCATTTTCTGACACTGTACCAAAATATCAGATGCTTGCTAATATAGATAGTATAAAACTAATATAGATAGTATAAAACTTGTAGTTTTGGAGTTCTAAGAGAATGAACCTAGTATCTGCTTGACTTTTGTGGAGGTCTTCTGGCAATACCACAAATGATTGACAGCATCATAGTGGGATTGTGTGCCACAGAAAAGGGGAGAGCACATAGTGAGACAACAAGCAAGATACAAAGGCCAATACAACAGAACTGCCTTGACAATAATTTGCTCAATTGGGCCCAGGGGTCTTTTCTGAGACTGATACTCCAGCCAAGGACCATGCATAGAGATAACCTAGAACCCCTGTACAGATGTAGCCCATGGCAGCTCAGTGTCCAAGTAGGTACCCTAGTAAGGGGAACAGGGGCTATCTCTGACATGAATTCAGTGGCTGGCTCTTTAATCACCTCCCCCCTGAAGGGGGTGCAGCCTTGCCAGGCCACAGAGGAAGACAATGCAGCCTGTCCTGATGAGACCTCATAGGCTAGGGTCAGAGGGAAATGGAGGAGGACCTCCCCTATCAGTAGACTGGGGGTAGGAGTATGGAAGGAGAAGAGGGAGGTAGGGTAGGGTTGGGAGGGAATGAGGGAGAGGGTTACAGCTGGGATACAAAGTGACTCAAGGACTGCTGTACCATCAAGACTTGTCTTAATCCCTTCTGAAGATGGTATGCAAGACAGATGCTTCTTCCATTAGAACACATCTTCTTAAGGTTCTACCACCTCACCTTACCAAAATGGAGGCTACGCCATCAGCATATGACACTTTGTTGCATGAACTCAAAACATATCCAAACCAAAATACTTTGCATACCTTATCTAATCAAGCAGAGATTCTCTGTCCTTCTCTCTCTGCCCCCTCTCTCTTTCTGTGTGTCTGTGTGTCTCTGAGTGTGTGGTGTTCATTGAGCCCACGGTGTTGGTTACTTCTCCAATAAGGAATGTGCAACTTGAAATTTTCACTAGATTTTCTTAGTGGTTCCAACAGCTGCCTCTCCATGTTGAGAGCAGTCGAAGAGTAATCCAATGAGATGACACATCCTTATATTATAGTCTTATAATAAGTCCTCAGCCTTGAGGTTACAGTGATCCACCAAACCCTTGAAGAAAAGACTAGCCAGCAGGCAACTTAGAGTTTCAACAACAGCCAATTGCAATGTTTAGCTCTAAGAAAATTAACAAGAGAAGAAAAATGAGACTTTAGCTTATAAATCTTCACTCTGTAGCCAGATATATAAGGAAACTAGAAAAATGAATAACCTAATAAGACTCAATAACCTATGAACGATGAAAGACCATTTCGACTTTATTAAAGTGAAAGGGAGCACATGGGGGCTTACATATCTAATAGCCACATGCAGTTCACAAAAGGTATAAATTATTTCACACATATGTGCACAGGAATAGCATCTGACATCATCTCTGCTGAAGCACAAGTCTCATACCTTCTCAAGTCTCATGCACGTTTTGATCAAAGACAATCTCAAGAAAGCTTATTCTTGGTCACTCAATCAGAGATCCAACTGAACTCATTAGAATTTTCTGCCTATTCACACAAATGGAATGGGCGAAGGGTCTTCTTACATTTTCTCTGCTGGAAGATACCACGGAAAATCTCAAACTGCTATACCACTGGGAATGGATAACCTGGGGTATATATCCTTCTCTGCCAGGCTGACCAGCAATTCCTCCTTGTTGAAGATGTAACTCTCTGGCCTGCAGCTCATTATAAGTGTGTCATGGAGCAACAAAGCAAAACAAACCAGCTGAAAAAACCTATCTACCCAACAAAATGAAACTATTAGTCACATGTTGACATTTTCATAAAGGGTGACCTGAACAGTTTTTAATCCAGCTGACAGGCACATTTGGTTGTTCTAATGCCTTACAAAATAAAGTCTGACCAAAGTAAAAGATTTATACAGTATATTTATAAATACAATGTTTAAAGCTTATTTCCAAAGAAGAATACTTAGTGTATCTAATTTATGAAAATAAATATATGTATAATTATCACAGAAAAAGCACTGTAGACATAATACAAACCTTCTATGACATTACTTGACATATATACACACAATATCACTAAAATCTGTCCCCCAAATATATCATGATTCCAAAGTAAATAGGTTCCTTATCAGGAGTAGATGCTAAGCATCAATGTAACATCAAGATTCAGAAATCAGTGTCATGAATCCTGAAGAGAAGACAACCAACCAACGATGTACAACGTTCAAGTTCAAAAATTAACCTACAACCATGTTAATATTTGAAAGTAACTAAAATGGCATAACTCTACACTGTTGTCTTACAGTAGAAAAAGCAGCACTAGGAATCTGATGCAGAAAGCTCTACCCTGGGCGCTAGAAACACTCACCATCATCTTCATCCTTCCCATGTAGAATAAAAATTTTAAAACATTCACATTACTAGGGTTTACTCATACAAGTGTGACATAGGGGATCCTGTGAGCCTCTGGATTTAACAATACTTCCCATGTGTCTCATTGTACCACTTCAAATAACCAGCATCATATCTAACCCCCTTTCCAGTGAAAAGGAAAAAAAAAACTTTATGATTTTCCAGGGGCCTTTTCGAAATGTCACTAGTTTTAGGGGCTAATGAAGCTAATCAAATAATGTACTTGACACAACAGCATTTGGTTTGCTAAGGTTTCCTGACTCCCTCCCCTCATCTCTTTGTACCTTTCCTATGCTTTCAGTTGTTTGCCCAGCTAAAGTGAAGCTGCTTCCTGTGTGTTCTTAACCACAAACCAAGACTTCCTGCCCTTACGTTCCTGTTATCTCAGAATTAGATGGTGTTTGCTAGGCTTTAAGAATATTCTCAACTCCACCTCTCACTTCCCTACTTCTTTAGACAAACAAGAGTCTGAATATAAAATTTTGCTCACCCATTCTTTCCATGAGACATTTGTGATGTAAGCTTTAAGACTCCTTGATAACTCTCTGCTCTTCCTATTGCAGCAGCCTTCTTGATATAATGTTTCTATGTTCATGTCCAAACTGGATGTTTCTCTACAGCAATAATGATACCATGACTTGAATAGAATTCTAACTGCCCTTCAGCTGTTGTTGTTTTGTTTTGTTTTTTGTTTTTGTTTTTACAACATGCCAGGACTTGGACAGAATGTTGCCTTCCATCTGACCCAAGGGACAATGCCATCATTTGAACTCATTGAAACCTGTCTTGGAAAGCAAAGTCCACAATGGTGAGTCTCTACCCACCCAGTTCCAATTTCCCAAAGTTATAGATGTTTTTGTAGCTCTTCAAGTTTACTTTAGTTTTTCCTCAATTTTGTCTCTTTCTCTCTAAAATTTTTGAGATTTTTTTGAGTCTTTTCTTCAAGGGTTTGGTGGATCACTGTAACCTCAAGGCTGAGGACTTATTATAAGACTATAATATAAGGATGTGTCATCTCATCCTTAAATTGTTTCTCTAAAATTTTCCACCTTTTTAAAAATATGATTAAACTTCATGAATCCTTCCTGGAAAACCATACCTCAGTTTCAGATACAAGGCCTCTAGAACTGGCAGGCATTTCTTTCACTGTCAAGGTAAACTGTGAGTCATACAGTACCCCTCACACCCCCAAACTATGGGATACATGCTGCTGAGAAAACTTGGAATCTTCCCAAACTATCTCATTCTGTGAGGGGCTGTTTGATTTCATACCTCTGAGATACCATCCAAGTAGCACATAGTCTTTCTCCACCTCCTTATTTGTTATAGATAGAAACAATTACATTCATTTTTTTCATTTTATGAAATAATTTATCTATTTACTTTATATTCCAGTAGAAACTTCCCTTTCCTCCTCTCCTCTCAGGCCTTCCCTCTCCCTTAGTCCCCAACCCTTTCTTCTCAGAGAAGGAGAGATCTCTAGAGAGTAGCCAAGGGATGGACCCAGACAGGCCCCCCATATGTAACAGATGCACAGCTTGGTCCTTGTGTGGGACCCCTAACAGCAGGAGCAGGGGCTGTCTCTTACTCTGTTGCTTGCCTTTGGATACCTTCCCCCTAACTAGGATGCCTTGTCTGTACTCAATAAAAGAAGATACACCCCAGTGTTTTTTATCATAAGACCTTCTTATTACCTACGCCAACTTCAATCTTCCTAACTCCTCTGTCTTACTTGACTAGAGTCCTAGAATCTTACCAACTTCTATACTTCTACTCACTCTGCTCTTTTGCCTGCCTCTGCCGGACCTTACTTTGTCCTCAAATTTCTTATGGGTTTTTTTTTTGGTGTTGTTAAGTGCCTCTGCCCCTTACTGGTAGCTCTGTGCAAACTTAGGGATACCAACAACAGTCTAAGGCTAAAAAAAATCTAAGTAAAAATGAAGTAACTGTTTATCTACAAGAGCAGGATTGAAAGACACCAGATGGCAGCCATTGTCTCTCCTCTCTCCCTTCTTGCTTTAGCCCACAGAAATATACATCAGGCCAAAGAACAACATAAAGGGGAACTACACCAATAATGGTGAAAAACTTCAGCCTTCATATTAAAAGCTTGTTGCTCCAATTTGCCCATCTGCTGAAACCATAATCTTTATAAAAATTAAAAAGGCAGGCAATGAGACTGCATTCTTTTCTATAAACAAATCAGCTTTACGTTTCTGTGATAATGCCTCAACTGTGGCTAAAATTTAAAACTGGAAGATGTTAAGCTATTTATGTTTCTGACAGTATATGTATGTATACATGCATGCATGTGTGTGCCTATAAATCTGTGTTTGCGCAATGTTTTTTCTTCCATCCAGATGGTATTACAACATTCGATTCTAAAATCCCTTAAAGGAGCTCATTTTGGTTTGGCTTTGAGCTAAAAAAAAAAAAGCCTATAAAAATTAAGAAACTAAAATTTTCACATGACCAATGTAAAAGTAAGTGCTATTATAAAAACTTTAATAAAATGTCTTAAAAATTCAAGTTTACATATTTTAGGTGAATCTTTAGCTAATTAGAATAATTTGATATGATGCTTGATAAATACAAGGAAGTCTTCTGAATTTTCAGCAAGGCAAGCACAGATTTATTTCATTTGGGTGTTTCTTCCTTATGCAGAGATACTTAATATATTTGCTTGATATACATATTCTTGTTACATTCTAAATATGCACTTGATATTCATGACATATGATCACTCATGACTATTACATCTGAAATCTTTTTTCGTAGAAATTATGCTTATCTATTTCATAAGTTAGGTGCCATATGCACTCTTCTTTGAAAATAGAATTAATCTTTTCATGCATGTATATTTAGCCTAAACCTTTTGAATTGACTTTAAGTGCCAGATAAATAATCAAATTCCCCTGTCAATTGCACTGTTTTGTAGTTAACTTTCACTAGGTCTTTTACTGTTCAAACTTTTGAAGTAATATTCACCACAGCCATTGTAACTCCACCATTTACAGTGGATTGTGCTATACTGTGATAGTTCCTTGGCTAATTAGCGACATCACTAGCAAATTAGCTACAGAGCAGAGAGCTTTATCAGCAACAAAACAGAACTATATCCACAGAAAAGAAACATGCCAGGTCCTCTCAGATAGAATCCTCTGATGGCACTTTTTAAATAATCATGGAGCCATATCAGATATGAGTTGAGGTTTCCATAACTCTGCAGCTAAGAAGATATGGTGGGTCCGTAACTGCTTACACAGGTGGAAGTAAAACAAGGATTAATTACGTAGGACAGATTGACGGACAGGTGGCTACAAGTTTTTCTGCAATGGTGTTCATGCTTTGATGCTCTATTTTCTGGATGTAAGAAATATCTTTTGCTCAAGCTATTTGTCACTCAAAATATTTCCATAGACTGGACTCATATCTTATAAACAGAAATGCAAATTCTATCTCTTCCTTCTCAACTCACCCTTGCAAAGTTCAGAAACTTTTACTAAGTTTTCTCATTTCTATGACTATGAAGTTGTTTGCCAAGACTCAATAGAAGTGTGTCATGTCCTTGTTAAAAGGACACAATTGGAAACACAGACACTTTAACCAAGTATTTGAGAATGAGTCTGAATTCGTAGCAGTTTACTATATACCTTTAAGATCTGTGGTTGGCTCTCTGGGGAAATCTTGCCTGGTTCCCAGCTTACAGGGTCTCCAGCCTTATATGTGAGGAAAGAAATTACTTTCCACCAGGCTCTGGAGTCAGAACCTCTTTGGAGTCCCGAGGAAAATAGAATCTCTGCCGTATCAACATGGTCTGCAAGCCACATACCATAGTAAGCTTTTAACCTGGCTTCTTACTCACAGAGGCTTTGAGAAGTACAGTTTGAGATTCTTTTTTGCATCTTCCAGTAAATGTAAGAAAAGCCACCTTAAAATTGCCATTGTTGCTATATCTGTGTGGATAACCAAGACAAATTCAACAAGGTCAACCAGATTCCAGACTCAGTGGTCAAGAAAATTCATTCTTGTCTCTGATCAAAAAGTGAAAGAGACTTTAGGAAAACATTCATGTTTCAGAGGTGCAATGGGCCAGTCTTCTGAATCATCAGAGTCTAGTCCTGTGCATTTGTGTTCAAGCTACTTTGTATCTCTTTTAAACTGCATATGACTGTTTGATATGACTGTTGGATATGCAGAGATTTAATTGGTTTCTCTTTCCACTGTGGACATGTTAATTTGGGTATCAACTTACAAAATAAACCAAGGTCTTACGCGTTGTATACATTGTCAGCCTTCCTCAAATTTTCTGTTCCTTGCACAAATTGCCAAACTTCAACCAAGTTTTCTGATCTTCTGATTTCTTTCTATATTTTATTATTTCTCAAAGAATCTCTGTATCTCTAAATTAACCCTTTACTTTGCCTCTATTCTCTTTACTGTGAGATTCGAACTTCTTTGTGCAGATGCTTGTTGTAGTCCTGGGTTTTCTGCTTCTTTCTGGCTGATAAATTTTAGTGTCTTGTTACACATTTGCAAAGAATCATTGCTGTTGCAGGCTATGACTGGGCACTATTTTCTTCTAGACTTGCCACTGTTCTTACCACTAAGCATATCCACGGAAGTGCTAGGAAAGGTTGCCCGGATACTTTAGAACTCTACCTGTGCTAGTGCCCTGAAATCACAGAAGTCTATCCGCCACACCTGACTTCCCTGAAATGGACATTTTTGGTTTCAGCTTCTACTTTTTTAGTTAATACATCATTTTTTTTCTCAATATCTCCCCTTTTTCTTTGTGTGCAGTGACTGAAAGGACACTTCCCTGATTTTGTCAGCATGCCAAATAGTCCTTCTATGTGAAAACTCCGACACTGGAGCCTGTTCCGTTCTCCCATAACCTAATGGAAAGCATCCTTATCATGGTCCCAGAAAAGTACGCACCAACTTTTACTACCTTACCCCTGTCACTTTCCTAGTCATTTACTCCAGGACCTCTTGCTCACCAAGGTTTCTTTTATATTCCCCTTACCAGAAATCCCTGAATTAGACTTTTTTGAGTTCTTATTACAATAGTCTACTTTCATAGCATTTCCCTTATTCAACTTCAGTTGTGCATTTATGTCCTTGGCAAAGCCAAGAGATCTTATTTGAGATTTGCTTTGAGGAATTTAAAATACATAAAATTATCAGATAATGTGAGCACAATTGAATAAGACAGTGTGGTGCTCAGAAACAAAGCTTCATTTCCTATTCAACCAAAATGGCATTAAAAGAGGTTTAGGGGTTAAGGATTAATTCAACAGCAGTGCATGCTTACCATATGCAGAGACCTTACTTTAATCCCTCAGTGGGGACAGAGCAAAATTAAAGAAGGTATAGGTGATAACTCACTCGAGGAACTTTCCAGATATTTTAATTGGAGATTTTGTTTCCTTAATAATCAAGAACATGGTAAAACAACACAGAACACGTGAAATTATTCTGATAAGAACCTGAATGTTTAACTTCTTAAGTGATTACTCATAAGGTAAGGGAAAGTCTTTTACAACATCTTATGAACATGACTAATCTAAGAAAATGTCGTTTCAATAGAGAAAAGCAAATAATAGTATTGCATCAGCATAATACTTGAAACTAAAGTCTTATTTAAAATTTTGTAGACAAACTCATTTATACTTTCTCTTTTCATACCTTGGAAAAATATTCACTTTATTTAAATTTTTAAACAATTTTTCTTTTCCTTAACAAACAATCTTTCATTATTTTCCACCAATTTTCTCTCTGCCACTTTTTTTTCTTGTCTCACCTGCACACATCGATTATAACCTCTTACTGTGTATATTTGTGCAGAAAAACTTTGTGGCTGAATAAAGAAAAGTTACAAATAGTGCACTTGGTAACTTGTGAGGCAGGTAGAAATAGGAGAAGAGAAGGTAAACTGAGGCCAACATCCAACAAAACACACACAGTTTGAGATTTATACAGAATGAGCAGACAGAAAAATGCCGAGGAAGGGGAAAGTGTGGGTGAGGTGTATGAGAAAAGAATCTATTTCCAATAAAAATATATAAAAGAAGAACGTGCCTCATCAGATGTTCCTTCTTACATCCGCTAAGACAATTTTAATTTACATTTTGTTGTAAAGTAGAAGTAGGTTTCTTTTGTGTTTGTTTCTCTCTTCTCTCTTTGTTTAACCACGTTACAACCTGATCCCAGCGCCATGCCTCTCCCTGCAGTTCTGTCTTCAGTCCCCCTTTCTCACCTCCTACTTCTCAGAGAAAGGGGTGCCCTAAGAGGTACCAACCCACCCTGGCACCTCAAGTCTTCCACTGATGCCTGACAAAGCTGCCCTCCCCCACTCCTTCCACCTCCCCTGCTTCCCCTCTCCTTGAATTCCACTCCCCCTCCACTTCCCTTCAGAAAGGACCATATCTCCAAGAGACAACAATCGAACACAACATAAGATAGAAACAAGACAACAAAGCAAAAGCCCTGATATCTAGACAGGACCAGGCAACCCAACAGGAGGAAAAACAGTCTCAAGAAAAGCAAAAGGGTAAGACACAAAGTGCCTCCCACAATTAGGAGTCACACACACACACACACACACACACAAACCTACCAACCTAACAAGCATAATGTATCTGCACTAGTGAAGACCATGCTTGCTGATTCAGTCTCTGTTAATCCACATGAGCCCTGCTTAGTGGACTATGTTCTTCTGGTATCCTCCATCCCCTCTGACCTCTACAATCTTCTCTCCCCCTCTGCTGTGAGTGTTCAGTGGAGCCCTCCAATTCACACAAGGTGCCTTGGACCAGCTTTCTGACAGCTACAAATGAACAGAAAACACTAGACCCATGCTAATTGCTGCTAGTTTAGCTGTTTCTAACATACAAACTCTGTGAAGTCACTTCCATACTCAGTCTAGAAGTTGAGTAGAAAATTGCTAACAGTCAAGGTTATCTGATTAGCTTTAAGTAGAGTGTAGGAAGAAAAGATTAACTCATATGTGGTTTTCGTTGGGGAAAAGACTAATGTAAGTAACAAGCAAGGGCAAAATCCAGATGACTTATAAGATTGTACCATTTAACTTCTCAGTAAGAAGAAAAGAAGGAAAGGTCATGACTTTGGGTTTATGAAGGGTTCCCTGTACTCAGTCCACACACCTGGCATTCTGACATCAGACTTTGCAAAATTATTATAAAATTTCACTATTACCATCAAAAAAAAGAAAAAGGAAAATGCTGAGAGTAATTTGATCTATAGAGAAGGGATGAATTCCTGTTAACGACTTAAAAAGTTGTTTGCTGAGAGATAATTGGAAATTGGGGGGAGGGGGAATGGGCAATCTCTGGGACAGACCTAGAAACCTAAGACAATGGAAACTCCCAGGAATCTCTGAGGGTGACCATAGCTAAGGCTCCTAAGAGTGGGGGATACAAAACCTGAAAATGTTGTCTCCAGTAGCCAGGCAGGACTTCTGGTGGAGGGATTGGGCGCTAGCCCTGCCATAGTGCAATTTGTCCTGCCTGCAGGGTGTGCAGGGGTAGAAGTGGAGGAGGGATTAGGGGAGTAGCCAACCAATGACTAGCAGGCTGACCAGCACCATAGGAGGGAGCCCACTCCTCACACTACTAATGATATTCTGCTGTACTTTCAGACAGGAACCTAGCATAACTATCATCCAAGAGACTTCACCCAGACACTGATGGAGGCTGAAGTGGAGACCCATAACCAAAAATTAGGAGCTTGGGGAATCATGTTGAAGAGGGGGAGGAAGTATTGGGGGAGCCAGGGAAGTCAAAGACATCACAGGAAGACCTACAGAATCAACTAACCTGGGCTCCTAGGGGCTCACAAGACTAAACCACCACCCAAAAAGCATGCATTGGAGGGACCTGGGCCTGCTACGCATATGCAGCAATTGTGAAGCTGGGTCTGCATGTGGGACTCCTAACAGTGGGAGCAGGGATGATGATCTCTGACTCTATTGCCTGCCTTTGGATTCCTTTTCCCTAACTGGGCTGCCTTGCCTAGCCTCCATAGGAAGGATGCATCTGGTCCTGCTGCAACTTGGTATGCCAAGACAGGTTGATATCCATGGGAGGCCTCCCCTTTTCTGAGCAGAAGGGGAGAGAGGAGGGGAAGGGAGAGTAGAGGGAGGATCTAGGATGCTACTTGGGAGGGGAAGCTGCAATCAGTATGCAAAGTTAATTAATTAATTAATTTTAAAAGTTGTTTGCTAAATGAATGCTGAAACCTAAATATCAGGGGTGAAGACTGAGGAGGCTGATAAAGCATCAAGGTGCAAGTGTGGTCATTTATCATGATCAGTGACTGTTTCAACCAGATTCATTGCTAACACTGACTGGATATAGCAAGGCTAAAAGCCCAGTATGAAGAAGGCCCAAAAGAGGCTGATGGAAGTTTGAAACTTAGTCAAGACGAGATCCTTTCTGTTTGTTTGATTGTTCATTTATGTTTTTTTTTAAATAAATTAGTTCTTAGATAATCTCTCTCTCTCTCTCTCTCTCTCTCTCTCTCTCTCTCTATCTCTCTCTCTCTCTCTCTCTCTCTCACACACACACACACACACACACACATGCAGGCCCTCCCCACCAGTCTCTTTATGACATTTTGTTTGTTTTATCATCCCCTTGGTTTAGTCAAAATATCTTCATGATAACTGAATTAAGACTATCCATGGGAGGCTGATTAAATCACTAGTGGGTACAAACTGAAAGTAACAGCTGTCTCTTTCCCTTAATCAAGCTATAGGAAATAACTCAGAGTTGAGGACTTTTGAGTTCTCTCCTCCATTTTGTCTCATTGTGGAAAGGTTCATTCCCAGGCAGATCAAGCACAGTCACTCATATTTATTGAGAGTTCTGATTGAAATGGCTGTATATGTTGTCCACAAGATTGAATTATATAGCCCTTCTCCCTGGCTTTGGTTCCTATGGTCGTTCTCCCTGTGATGCAATGTCACCAAAGCCTTGCAAGAGACAGTGTAAGTGCTTTACTTATGGCTGAGCACTCAACTGCCAAATTCTGGGAATCCTGTGTAGCCATCAGTCCTTGCCTGCATCACTGTTCACTGGAAAGTTTCCCTCCTTAAGGCTAGAGTGGCAATTGTCTTGCTCTCTTGTCTGGGCTGACCTCAGACTGCTAATTCTTGTGCCTCCATCTCCTCACCAATGGAACTACAGGTGTGCAACACTGTACCTAGTTCAGGAGTAGATAACTATCATCTATCTTCCCTATATTACTATTTTGCAGAAAACCAGCAGGGTTTGTGAATATGTATCTCACTTATAGCTGTAAATATGACTTATATAGAGATTCTCATGATAGCAAAAATAAATATGTTCATGACTGTACCCAAATATGTAGGCCTTCAATATCATATGGAAAAAAGGCAAAGGTCTGTAAATAAAAAAATATGTTTAGCAATTAATGCTGTGTTGTTTTATATAATTTAAATGTGATCTGGATATCTAATGAATATTAATTACTTCAACTGGGCAACATCGTAAAAATCTTAAAGTTATCAAAATCTAAAAAGCAGTCTTCAATCTAACATACTGCTAAAGATATGATTGTTTTCTTCAAATTATAGTTCAATTTGAATAAATATAAATTTATATCTTTGTAACCGGAGAAATAGCAGCAATTGAAATGATAATTTATTAAGACAGCCTGAATAGAGTCAAAAATCTGGGCCTGGGGGAGGGGTGGAGGTGTGCAGAGACTGATGCACCAAGGACCCTGCATGGAGAGGATCAAAACCCCCTGCTCAGATGTAGCCCATAGCAGCTCAGACTCCATGTGGGTTCTCTAGAAAGAAGAGAGTGGGCTGTCTCTGGCATAGAGTCTGTTGCCTGCTCTTTGATCTCTTCCCCCTGGTGATGCTGCCTTTCTAGGCCACAGAGGAAGATGATCCAGGGAGTCCTGATGAGACTTGATAAGCTAAGGTCAGATGACAAGGGAGGGGGGCTCCCCCTTTCTGAGGACTAGGGGAGTGGGAAAAGAGAAGAGGGAGGGTGGGACCAGGAGGAGACAAGGGAGAAGACTACAATCAGGATATAAAGTGAACAAATTATAAAAATAAGTAAAGACAGCCTGTATAAACTGAGCAAAATACTGCCAAACTACATAAAAACTACATGACTTTTTAATTCTTAATAATGATCACTGAGGACATACTCCTGTTTATAGTAAATCACCAATATTAAATGAGTTGCACTTGACAAATTCTTAAAACATATGAATTTGTATTTGCAAGGATACATTTTAACATACTAAAATTGGAAGTTCATTTTTTTCATTTCTATTAATTTTTGGAATATTCCTTTTAGACAAGGGCAATTTAAGGCCAATGACATGGCTTAGCATGTAAAAGCATTTGCCACCAAGCATGAGGAGTAGAATTTGGTCACTGGGACCCAACAGAGTGTAAACAAAGAACTGATTTTTTTAAGTTTTCCTCGTGTTAACCTTGGTTATAGTTGGGATTGTTATCACAGTCTCCTATACAGAAACAAACTGAAAATAAGGACTCACACAATTTAACAAATGAAATACTATCAGTTTATTCTGATTGAAGCAATGATACAGGTTTGATAATAATACACTGTTAAGATTGACAGTGGGCCCAATAAAGTGAAAGCAGTCAAGGAGTTGAAAGAAAAGCAGGGCTGGTCACACAGGAGAATATCCTGTGTGGCTTTCTATTTTGACTCATAGAGTAGGTCATATATTTATTTCTCTTACTGTACTTGTCCCTTACCATAATGCATCTGATTATAATCATATATGAGTTCAATTCTGCAAAGATATTCTTCCTAAAAGTTCACTTACACAGTTTACCTTACTGTGCAAGCATCCAAAACCAGTTTGTACCTGATTTCCCCTTCTATTCTTCATACCAGATACATTAGTAATACACTCAAATAGAAAATGTCTAGATTTAATTGTTGCTATGAGTGAAGAAACTTATAATTTTGTTCAGAGAGGGTGTATCTGTAGCCTAATGCAGGTTGGATATTAACAGGGTCTGGGTTGTTTTGTACACAGTTTGGAAAAAAATCATATGCATATATCATTCAGGTGAGAGAGCTAAGCTCCCAAGTATAAGAGATGGGTGTATAATCCAAAATCAAATAGGATTCCAGGCTACTAACCTTTTCCCTGTTCTTGCCTGCCTCAACTTCCCTCTGAGAGACTTTCCCCCTAATTCATCAGGGATGCTGAAGGCAGAAGGTCAGTCTTCTGTAACTTCTTCATGCTGAGTAGGGGTGTAGAGCTGAGTAGGGCAGAAATAGTCTCTCCTATTCTTTCCCTAACGCTATTATATCTCCTGAGGCCCCAATTGGAAAGCATATACAAAATTTCTCAGCCAGTTAGTCTAAGGTCCAGCAGATGTACCCCTCTGGCCATGGTCAACCAATTTTTAACCAATGAAGCCCTAAAATAAGAGAATCAGAGAGAGAAATGCTCCCCAGGGAACACCAACAGCATTGTCATTACCAAGTGGGGTTGAAAGACCGCTACAGTATGTAGGCTCTAGGTTGTATCTACTAGTCCGAAAAATTTGGACATTTTGTCCTGGTTTTCCTCATGGCAATTGCTTAAGGTTGGGTTCAATATGGTATCCAGTATTAGGCCAGGGTTCATACCTCCAGGTGGGGCTCTATAGGGCCACCCTTATACCTGTTGGATGATTAACCCTCGGTCTTCCTGCAAGGAACTGTTAGGCCAATTCCCACCTGGGTACTTGAGCCATTTCATTTCATTGTGTAGGCAAAGAAGGGATTTGGAAGTTGAAGTCCAGGCTCAATGTGTGCATCAGGGCCTGGACTTGCGGTTTGCTTAGTTGTATTGCATCCCTTTTAACTCCCCCTAATCCCTGTTGCTTATATCTTTCTATTCTCAGAAGGGGTGATGAGCAGCCAGTGCCGGTATAGGACTGGACATTTCCAGAAGCTTGTGTGCAAGGGAGAACAGAGTGCAGTCCTTC
>CM053752.1:38127332-38210845 GCA_028658305.1 Pachyuromys duprasi
GAAGGACTGCACTCTGTTCTCCCTTGCACACAAGCTTCTGGAAATGTCCAGTCCTATACCGGCACTGGCTGCTCATCACCCCTTCTGAGAATAGAAAGATATAAGCAACAGGGATTAGGGGGAGTTAAAAGGGATGCAATACAACTAAGCAAACCGCAAGTCCAGGCCCTGATGCACACATTGAGCCTGGACTTCAACTCCCAAATCCCCTTTTTGCCTACACAATGAAATGAAATGGCTCAAGTACCCAGGTGGGAATTGGCCTAACAGTTCCTTGCAGGAAGACCGAGGGTTAATCATCCAGCAGGTATTGCACTTAAAGACCTTGCACTACGCCCTTGCATAAACTTTTCTCCTTTCCTTAGTACATGTTCCTCCTACCCCTCTTCACTTGTCCAGCCGTTTAAGCTCAGACATCTGCTGCAGAAGGCTCGCCTCTGGACCAGTTTGATCTCTGTTCCTACAAAAACCACAGTAAACAGGAAGTAATTGCTCCCTGAAAAACATCTCACAAGAGGCCTTTTCGGTATTGATTCTTGGGGTGTTTTGTACATTCATCAAGACAGTGAGGAGAATGGCTAGCCATTTTTCTAAAGTCTCATGGGGAACACTGGCTAGCACACATATTAAGTTTTGGTTGACTTGTTGATCTTTTCTGGAGAGCTGAGTCATCTGGGCAGAATGTAAATGATATTTAATGTCTTAGACACTCCTTCGGTTATTGTGAATTAAAAGTATCCAAGGGAAAATTCAGTAAAACCTTTGTTTTTTCCATAGCTCTCTGTGTTCTGATGGGAAAGGCCTCTATCCATCCACTAAATGTGTTCATTAGCGCCTTAGAAGACTGCCATGTAAGTAAAACCTTCTTCTCTTAGAAATTCTTGTTCATGTTCCTTGCAGTGCCTCTCTGCTGTTTGTTTAGAGCAGGTGGTTCTCAACCTTCCTAATGTTATGTGTGACCCTTTAATATACTTTCTCACGTTGTGGTGACCTGAGCCATAAAATTTTTTTTATTGCTATTTCATAACTGTAATTCTGCTATTGATATGAATCATAATGTAACTATCTGCTAAGCATGATATCTGATATGTGACTCCTGTGGAAGTGGTGTTTGAGGCCCCCAAAGGGGTTGTGACCCACAGGTTGAGAACCACTGGCTTAGAGAGATTATGGCTTCTGCTTTGATCTTCCGTTCCAGTCACAACTGTGGACCCATAGGATAGTTCATCCATGAATGTAGTTCATGTCCAAAGAAGAGTAATTTGTTTACTCATGAAATCCAGGACTTCCTGTGATTCTTCAGTAGTGGTGATGATGTTTCCTGGTGGAGGCAATGAGGATCTCTCCTGGCTTCCTTAGTCTTCCATTTTCTGGGGCCATAAGTCTTAGATGTCCTTTGCCTCTTCCTATGTTCTTGGAAGACACAGAGGAGCAGAATTAAGGTCTGTTGATGTGTTTTCCCAATGTCGAGGCTCTGTCTGAACTTTGGATATTCCATCCATTATGGCTGTCATCATTTTGATTTGAGTTTTATCTCTAAATTAATTGTCTTTCCTCCTTTTGGTTCTGATTTCTAAAGACAATGAAGGTCATGCTCATGAGCTGGTTTAGTGGATCTGGGGAAACTGGTCTCTTGTCAATGAGCCTCTTGAGAAAAGAACTGGATCATGTGTTGAGTTAATATCTCAGTGAGGGTTGGAGAAGTTCTATCTATAGTTAAGAATGGGAACTTATTATCATTATCATCATCATTACTACAATAATCACAATTGGATCCTCACAGGCCATATACCTGGTCAAGTAAGTTAAGAAAGTGTCATGATCTCTCATGGATACCTTTAACAATTTGAAAGGGATATGACATAAGGTGTTTCATGAGTTTGGCCCAAGTAAAGAGTGACTCTTCCCTAATTAAAGAAGGAGGATTAGTCCAGCTCACATGAGAGAAAAAGGCACCATCTCTGAACTCTTTCAATCCAGAGACTCTGTTATTTAAAGACTTTGAGGACCTCACAGTGTAATAGTAAGATGTCACAAGAATTAAGTCACAGAAAAGGGGGCTAAAATCATCCATATTGGTGCTAGCAGACAACAGATGGTTTAAAGCCAGGAGAAGCCGTCAAGCAAGGGTAGCAGAAGGAAGTGTCTCTATTCCAGAAAAGAGCAGATTTCCTCAATGAATAAAAGTTTGGCACTTTGTGTTTCTTTCCCTTTCAAACATTTACTTGCCTTTGTAGGCAGACCTATATATAGGCTACTCAAGCAGTACCACAAAATGTGTTCCTAATGCCTGAATCTCAAGAATAGTAAAACTTGAAGAATCACTTCGGATTTGTATAAAATCAAAAAAGAAAGCAGAAGAAAATGAAATGGAGAGGGAAGAAAACATGTTTATCATTTCTAAGATGCTACAAGAGTTTGGTTTTGCTCCAGAGAACAGAAATAACATTTCTATGAGGAAATTTACCTTGTTGTTGGTTGGGGAAATGCACTGGATGCTTCTCCTCCTCTCCTCTTTTCTGTTTCTAGCAAAGGAGATGGTGAATAAAGTTCAGCTGCAGCCACCTGTATTTGATAGTGCAGGAAGAACACAGTCTGATGGATCTCTTCAACCAAACTAATTACTTCAACTTGTCATCATAGTCACAAATGTACAAATGAAAAGGAGGACCAGAACGTAATGATGAAAGTATTTAGCAGTAATATAATAGAGAGTTTATTTTCTTACCCCTGGTTGGCTCAGCAAATATTTTACTAATGGTCAGGGTCTGAGTTGGGTTCTGAGTTGTCAAACATTCCCAGCTTCCTGTCCTCTTATCCAAAGAATGAAAAAAACCAGAGATCACAGACACTCGCATATAAAACAATATAAATTTATTCTTAGGGAAACAATGCTACAAATGCTTCGGGGAAACACTGTTAAAATTTACAGTGGGCCCAATAAGTAAGGGTAGTCAAAGACCCTGGGAAACATCCAGGGTTCCCCCAGGGTCTCTTCTAATGGAGTCTAGGCTAGTTACTCAGTAGCGTATTTTGGGTGGTTATCTATTTTGATTGTAGATTAAGTCATATATCCATTTACCTACTGCACTTCTCCCTTCCCATAATGCATCTGATTTTAATTATATGTATGCAAAATTATGTAACGGCAAAGACAATAAACATGTTTTTTTTTTCTCCTAAAAGTTCCCTTGTAGCACTCAGCTTACCTTACTATACATACACCCAAAACCAGTTCAGGCTGGATTGGCACTTTTGTTCTTCATACCAAATACATTGAGAATTTGAATAGAAAATGTCTACATTTGATTGTTGTCAGAAGCAGAAAAGGGAGAGGGATGTATCATAGCCCAGTGCAGATGAAGGGATTCTGGAGTTTCTCTGTGCATTGTTCAGAGAGAGAGATGTACATAGCACATGCAGCTAAGGGGAACTGTACTACCAAGCCAATCATTAGGAGAGAGGAGTATGTGCAACCAAACAAGGTCCCAAGCTGCTAAATTACTCCCTATACTTTATTTCCTCTCTCTGACTTCCACACTATGTGTGTCATGTGCAGATACAAATAAATGAATAAATAGATAGGTAGGTAGGTAGATAGATAGATAGATAGATAGATAGATAGATAGATAGATAGATAGATAGATAAAGACATATTTAGCTGTAAGTCAATAAAAATAGAGCTTCTAAAAATATAATCTACTTTAACAATACTATCTGATATTAGGAAAATACTACATTCTTACAGATATATATATATATATACATACAATTTAGTATAAATTAAGCAGAAACACAGAAACATTGGATTCACTTATTGGTATACACAGACTCATTTTCCTAGTAGCTACAAATTCCTTAGGTTGTGCTTGAAGAAAATTAGATAAATATAAAAAGAGTCACTTGTGCAATATATTGTCATTTTTCATCTAATAGAGACAAAATAATTATAAATAGCTAATTCATTAGAAGATATTATTAAATGACCGTAAAATAAAGAAACTCCATCACTGAAATTCAACCGAAAATTCAAAAAAATGTATCAGTCAAATCCTTACCTGCCACCATCAGAATAGAAGCTGGAACACAGAATCTTGACTTAAACTCATCTGTATTTGCCAGGGATTTGGGGTAGAAACAGGACTTCCACACTCTGGGCAGCCTTATTACCTGGTGAAAGACGAGGGGTTCTGAGGGCCAGGTCCGTATCCTGACTTACAGCACCACCTGCTAAAATCAAACCAGATAAGTGAAGAGAGGAACAATTACTCACGTTATTGCAGAAGGGAAGCCACTTCTGAGCTGCAGCTGGCTAACTGAAGGACTGCCTTGATCTGCAGGAGCTTTTATAGGAGTGGGCCGGGGATCTGTGATTGTGACCGCAAGCATGTGACTTTTTTCCGGGAAATGTTTTTTTCACCAAATGTGGTTAGTGGGTGTGATGAACCATGAAAAAGAACAAGATGTTCGCGAGAACGGAAGCTGTGGTGGCTCAGGTTTTCTCACCACCCGCTCATATCTGACACCTGGCCTCCTACTTCAATGTAGAGACAGGCCTTGCTTTGCATTTGTAGTGAGACTTCTCAGTATTGTGCCTCTGCTTCTCACTACTGTGATTACAGGAAGGCACATCATGCACAACTTTCCACATCTCCTTATTTGGACTTATCTAGGCCCAATTTGCATAAGACCTTGCTCTATAGAACTTCTCCTCCTTAATGGCTGCTTCCTTCTTTTTTCTTTCCTTTCTTCCTCCTTTCCTTCCTCCCTCCTTTCCTTTCATTCTTCCTTTCGCAATTCAGTTTCTTCAGAACCACCAGAGGAGTTAAAGTCAAAATCTTATTTTATTTTATTACCAAGCTCTTAAAAAATGCTTTGGGCCACTGATAGGGGAGGACTAGGGAAGAGGCATAGGAGGAGAAGAGGGAAGGATGGTGGGACTGGGAGGAGATGAGGGAGGGGGCTGCAGCTGGAATACAAAGTGAATAAATTGCAATAAATAAAAAATATTTATTAATTATTTAAAAATTAGTTATTATTCATTATATTAAAATTAGTTATTTATTATATAAAATTATTTATTATTTATTACATAAAATTGTTGGTTAATTAATTAATTAATTAATTAATTAATTAAAATGCTTTGGGCCGGTGACGTGGTTCAGTCAGTAAAATGACCTGCAACAAAGCCTGGCTTAAGCCTGATCACCAGGACCCACATGGTGAAGGAGAGAACCAACTATTGCAAGTTGTCCTCTTACCTAACACAAACACACACTCACACACACAGCACGCACACTCACAAGTAAACAAATGCAATAAATGTTAAGTAGTTGTGCAGTTCCCCTTCATCTTCTGACTCACCTCTCTCCGTTCGCCAGTCTCTGCTGCCCAGCTGTCAGTCTCTGCAGCCAGTAGCTCTCTCACTCTGTGTTCCATCTCCATATCCACCCATGACATGGGCCTCTCCTGCTGCTTCAAAGGCCCTCCTTCCATCTTACGAAGTCCTGATGTCTGAACACTGGAGTTTCTTTTATTTATTTATTTATTTATTTATTTACCTTTTTATTTTATATTAATCACAGGTTATGTACTTGGTATCCCAGCCATAGGCCCCTCCCACATTCCCTCCACATCGGCCCCCACCCCGCCCTCATCTCCTCCCTGCCCCTTTCCAAGTCCACTGATAGGGGAGGAATACTGGAGTTTCAATAGCACTACTGCCTTAAACCACTCCCATTGATGATAAAATACCACAGACTGGGCAACTTTATACGGAACATAGATCTGTTTTGGCCTCGTGGACCTGATGTCCAAGTCAGGAATCTGCAGTTTATGATGGCCTTTTTGCTGGTAGAATCCATGGCACTACTGCACGTGATGGTTAACCCAAGTTTCCAATCTTGATTGAATGGAGAGATGCCTATGAAACTGCATGTGAAATCACATGTCAAGGTTAGTGATGGTAAAGCTGTATTATATAACAGAAAAAAGAATGTGGGCACCTCTGTCCTATTGTTTTGAGTCGCTGATGGATTAAAAAAAAAAAAAACAGGCAAAGAGAGAATGTACTAGCTTAGAAATGCTGCTATGTGTTTCCTGTTGTCCATGGTGGGAGATGCTCCGCCACATCATCTCCACCATGATGGTCTGAAGCTATATTCATCCTGCTCCCATTTCTGTTGTCTTCTTGATGTCAAGTTTACTTAAACTCTTCTATTCTTTAGCTCTTCCTTATACAGCGTGTACCATAGCAATCAGCAAGTATCTTCCTTTTTTTTCTTTATTCATTAGTCCAGAAATTTCTGGAACCATGTGCAATGTGTTTCTTTTGCATGACAAGAGGTAACAAAAGGTTGCAATAGTGAACAGGCATTAACGCTTCTACAGGCAGTATCTGGTACACTACAAACATTCACTAGACACTTGTGAAATTAATAAGTGGTGAGCTTACCTAATATTTAAAACTGAACAATATGCAGAACTGGCAAAATATATTTCACAGCCCTGATGTGAAAACAAGACAAACTTACAGAGGAATTAGAAGAAGGTAAAGATGTATGGGAGAGAGAATGAAATGGTGATTGGTTTTTAAATGAATCAGTTGCATCTCATACACCCTAGTGAACATAAGTACCTGCTAGTCAGCCACCCTGAGTGGCCTGTACATGCCCTTTTTCCAAGATCACCTTTCTTTCCTCAAAACCAAGTAGCCTGCAATTGTGGACTTCCTCCATAGAGCTTGGTCCTGAGATGGCATCAGAGCAAACCACATGCTGAAATCAGTATTGCTGCTTTCTAGTAATTAATTGGAATGCTTTTGTATTTCTAGGTCCATGAGAGAGTGTCCTCAAAGTCAAATGCACACACACAAGTAGTATGGCTCCTTCACAATATACTGTGTATAGCCAAGGCACCGGTCTGTACTTGTTGAAGCAGAGGCTCATAGGATAGCATTCCATTCCTTACAGGACGAGCGTGAAGTCCCTCGAGATAAATCTTAATTTTGTTTTCTCCATGTGTATTCTACTTGCAACACACTTGTGACTATTCAGATAATAGTCACAATATTAGAAAACAAAACAGGCATTTTTAATAATATTCATAAATATAGTAGAGTGTGATTTTCCCCCAAGACCATGCTCCAAACCTGTAGAACAGTACCATAGGCAGAGTGACTCTTGAAGACCCAAATTTCATTAGAGGGCAGAAATGGGAGTGTGGAATGCCTTGGTGGAAGATGCAGGGCTTCATTTGGATTCCTCTAGAAAAAGAAGCTGACACAAGGATTATTGAAGGTTATTTGGAAGACAATCCCAGGAAATATCAGTAGTAAAAGTGAAAACAGAGATAAGCAAGAAAAAGAACCAAAGGAAAAACCAATTGTCATACAAGTGTTCAGGAGGAACTGCCAAACGTGCCAGTGAGATGGTTCAGCTGAATGACTGGAAAGCTGAATGTGCTTAATGCATGGAGTCACATCAGGGTTCTTTGAGAGATATTCTCTTGATAATCCCTCAATATTTTCAGCATGCATGACCTCGGAGCTAACATGTTTTGTGCCAGAAAAGTCCTTAGGTAGGAAATTTTGTGTTCTTCCTGCAGGGAACTATTGAGTAAACAGGCCAGGAGAGTGTGGACAAGTTCAGTCAGTTCTAAGTGGGAAGATATATTGTTAAAATATGACCTCTGTCGTATTTCAGTTAAATCTAAGAATTGTTTTTAAGTTATCTCAGCTAGTAGGAAGACAAAAACAAATTATGAATATATGTAGCTTCATTGGTTGACTGTGAAAAGCATTGTCTAATAATTGGGTTTCTAAACTCTCTTTTGGGATTTTCATCCACTTCCTTTGTAAGTGTATCAGGTTACTTAGTTCAAGCAAATCCAGCCTGTCTAGTCTGTGCTTTAACCCTTCTTTCAATACCTTTCAAATACCCTTTTCTTATATGGCAAAGAGCAGAATCCTCTGCAAATATAAACTTAGGAAGTGTATTTACAAACCAGGACTAGAGGGTGGAACCAGGGCATAAGGGAAGAAGACAGCCCAGAGTGCAATTTCTCCAGAAGCCCCAAACTGCCACTTGGCACAAATTGCTTCCTGAGTATGGTGCTAACTTAATGTGGAGAGTCTGGACTGCTGCACTCCATAGTCTATCAGACTTTGGAATCACAGTATCTCAGCCAGAGGTGAGCCACAGAAAGTCCAGTCCATAGATTACATAGTCTTCCACTTTCAGATGGTCACAGTTCACGAGAGGAGACTTACAGGAGGGACCGTGAAGTTAGGGGGTCCTGTCTCCAGCATTCTTTAGCTTCTCCCTTGGACCTTGGCTAATGTTTCTGCCAGTGCCAGGTGCTGCTGAAACTGCCTTGCCTGAGGAGTCTTGGTCCCTAGAAATCATTGTAAATCAGCCATGAGAATTTTGAGGCTTGTACCTGTTGGCTATTTAAAGTCAGAATTTATTCCTGCCTGTTCCTGTCCTACCGTGGTATAACACAACTCCTCAGTCCTTAGTTACTCTTCTTTTTTGAGATGGGTTATTGGACTATGATTCCACTGAGCTTCAAACAAGGTCTCACCTCCTCCATGAAACATCCTCTGATCCTCATAGTCTTTTGCACTCTTTTTTTTTTCTATAACTCAGAGTACTTGATCCTTATACCTTTTATCTGGCTTAGTCCTATTTTGATTCTTCATTTTGGAATGTTCTTTCCCATTAGCTTTTGGCCAAGTCATCTGGTCAGCTCTAAGTCATTTGGCCAGCTCTAAGTCTCGTCTTTCCAATGAGAACTAAACAGGTTCAGTTTCACGTCTCTGAACTCTCTTCCTGCCTAACCAGACTGCTGTGTAGCACTGGCTTTGTGAACTCACATGGAATCAGTGATTTGAAGAGTGTAGCTGCACCAGAGGACTGAACTATGATTTTCTGATGCTAAATCAGCCTTCCAAGAATTCCCCATTTTATTTGCTTTTCAGTGACTCTCATCAGACCACTCTTTTGCTTAAAAATAAGTAACAGTTTTGAGAGATTTGAGCACTTTACATTTGAAAACCAGCTGAAACTCTTAAAAGCATATATTTTCAGGGAATTCATTGCACATTACTTGCAAACGAAGGCTATAACTTTATCTCACACAGAGAGATCTGGTTGTTTTTCTGGTGTTACTCAGACCTGGAAGCTAACAACTTCACCCAGCCTAAGGATACTGGGTGGTGGTGGCGAGGGCAGAGACAACATTTCTGTTCCTCACATCAAAAGGCAATTCAGCTTCACTGGACATTGTTCTGAGGCCAGAAACAGCCCTAGCTGCTAAATACAGACTACTTTGTCTGGAGAATGTCACTTACTCTCTTTGTTTCTGAAGCTCTCTGGCTGAAGTGCTTTGACACATTAGAGCCTTTTTATGTGAGCTTAGAGAAAAAGGAAAAAACTCAAGCTGCTTCATTTGTAATTAATTACTTCTTTGAGGAAGACTTTCCCTTGTAATTACAGTATTTATCTCTATGTATCTATTATTTCTGATTGTTTCTATCTTATATGCTCTAGTTAGAAGCAAAAATTAGATGCAAAAAAAAATAGAACCAATCTCAATTTTGTGACCCCAAATATGCAATCTAGACTCCATAAGCAATATGGAGATGAGATAGAATATTTATATTGCTATTAATACAGGTTAAAATCTGTTGAATGCATGCTGTGAGCCAGGCACTCTGTGCAGCTCTTCACATGAATCAGCCTATTTAATTCTGTAGCAGTTTTCCTAGACAGGTAATATCATTATCTCTGTTAAACAAACACAAAGGCTTAGACTCAGAGAAGCTGAGTCAATTCGCACAGATCAGATAGCTAGCAGATAGAGAAGGAGAGCTGTGAGGCACAAGAAGCCCTGGCTTTCTTCTTAGCTGGGACCAGCTAAGACCCAGTCTTGCTAGCCTGGAGATCAAAGAAAAACAAAGTTCTCAGGTCTCAGTTTCTTGTCCATTATAGCCATGGCAGTTCATATCGCTTAAGCATTTGTTCATTTTAGAGCATGTACAATTTTTTTTTTACTGTTTTATATTTTGCTCATAAGAAACACTGGTAACTCTAAACCTTATTTCCCAGTTCTCAGGTTGCTGTCTACATGCTTTAAATGCACTAACTCACTTAATCTGCACCAGACTGTGAAATAAATACTCTTCTGCGTGTACTTTTTCCATATCCAAGGAGGTTATTTGATCCCAAACAATGACATTTAACCGTATCAGACAGATTGGCATCTAAGTAGTTGGAGCTCCAGGTTATATACTTTTAATTACGGTTATACAAGACAGTAATTTAATTTTCTTCTTAAATGAAGGTACTTCAGAATGATTTTTACGTAGATTCTTATTCTTCCTCACTGCTTTTTCTTGTGGCTCTTGCTTTAAATTTTAAATTCTTAAAATTCACAAAAATCTTCTAATATTTTTACATTTTATCAGCTTTATTATAAATATTTGCAAATAAAAACATCTAGGGTTGTGATTTTATTATATATTACTTTTAAAGCCCTAAATATTAAATCAAATGCATACATTAATAATAGTTTACCATTGATTTCTTCTTCTAGGAACAATGCTGAAAGATAAAAATCTTCCTTTAATTTTCAACTTTTACCACTTTCAATGTGAAGGGTAGCAGAATTTGCTATCTCCAAACATGCCAGTTTGTTGTAATGATCATTCTGGCCAAGAGTTAGTGAAGGTCTACACAAAAAAACTATCTGCTCTCCATCTTGCTAAAAAACAGGAAATAAATGCATAAAGACACCTGTCCATCCTTCCTCACGAAGTTCCTTACCAGAGACAACTTCACACCCCTGCCGGCTTAAACCAGAAACAAGAAGTACCTGTTTTATAGGTGTTACTTGCTAGGTTCACCTTCTGTCAGAGTACCAAACGTTTGTCTTCCCAAGATATCTTCGCAGGGTCCCTATATCCTTTTCTACTGTCTTACACTTCTCCAAATTTGTACTCTTCATTGGCTATAATGCTGTGGGATTTCCAGTTCAAACCAAAGTTTTTGAGTCTCATCTCTGATTCTCATTATGTGTAAGATATATATATGTGTGTGTGTGTGTGTTCAAAAACTTCTATTTACTTTTCCTCTGTTAATCTGTCTTTTGCCACAGAGCCCCAGCTAAAACCCTGTAAAGGAAAAAGAAAAAAAATTTCTTCCTCTGCAAATATAACAATATAATTCTATATGGACCCAGGAAGAAAGTTAGTGATGTCTGTATTAATGATGTTTATGTTATGCCTTTAAAAATTATATCAGATGACAGATTTGAGGAAATTGACACAAATACAGAATACCCAGAGAAATTATAATGAGCACTAAGTCCCAAATTGGCTAATTTTACTTTATGTATGTCATAGAAACAGGCTAAAGTCACAGGAGCTCAAAAAGACTGGTAAATAAGTCCCTCATCATCAAAAAGTAGAATAAATAATTCAAGAACAAACCTAGGGGAAATGTAATTTTAAAAGAAATTCTATATTCTTTTTTAAGGAGGAGCAAAACGTAGTGAAAGAGAGCCAGTGAGTCAGGAATTTCACTGCAAAACCACCGAGATATAAACTAAAGCATATCTAAAAGAATTTCTGACAATCAACACATCACCCCCAAAGATTTACACCAACAAGTAAAGAAGACACTTCAAAAGTAAACAGATTCACTTTTTAGTGTGATGTCTATTTACCTGAAAGTCTGCAGAAGCAAACGATTCAGCATTCAGAGCCAAGCTAAGCTTTCCCAAATTCCACACACAATACAGTGAATTGCTAGAGAAAAGGGAGACACCTTTCCTGGCTAGCCTGTGCTCCATTAGTGTAAGGAGTTATTGTAGCTACAGTTAAACAAGTTGACAGGAGAAAACCTAAGAGAATAGCTTGGAAGTGTAAGATTTGAAAACAGGAAAGTAATGTTATGCAAAGTAAACGATGATAGTATAAAATAAATATAGATGCATAAAGGAAATTGGTAGATCATAGGTGCTTATGAAGATACATAGATATGTGTATACATCTATACATATGATAGACAGTCAGACAGACAGAATCCACAGTATTCTGTGGAGCTGTGAAGAAAGATTTCAAGAAGCACAAGCTTAATAGGTTTTATACAATATTTTTTCAAAATACTAGATCTAAGAGAATGATACTATGTGATGGTCCAGACTAAAACATATCCATAAATTTTAGGTTTTAGTCCCAAAATATAGAGGAAACCTACAAAAACTTTCATAGCAGAAATTTTTCTTGTATATTGAATCTAATAAGAAAAATATTTATAGTTTATACATTTTTATAACTTTTCTACTTATTCACTGTTATATTTTATAAAAGAATAAAACTCTGTTGGGTTAGACTGTTTCACTATAGGTTGAGATATATGCAATGAAACTACATTTAGTGTTAGGGAAACTATGAATTTTTCGCCTCTGTCACTTTATAAACTTACCTGTTTAATTAGACTGCCATGTACCTGTCTGAGAAAGCTATGGTTACCACTCACTTTGAGAGATAATAAAGGCGGTAGGAAAGCTGATTTAAAGAAGGGGTGGAAGCACCTTCCTGCTTCGTCGTAATAGCAGGAGCTGTAAAATTCTACAGTCACAGGTAGCCAGTAGTTTGCCTCTTTCCACCACCAGTTCTGAGATTATTTTTTTCTCATATCTGCACATTGCTCCTCAGTACATTCTTAAGAGCTGTATCTAGTCATTCATGGAGATTGTAAGATCCCTTCCCTCTTCACCCCTAGGCTGAAGCTGCCTTTGAGGTGACAAAGCAGGGGCGATGTGGGGTCCCCTTTCCAGCTTTAGGGAATTAGATGGAGTCTGTCAAGCGGCTCAGGCTCATCTTGCTTCAGTGGCATCCTTTTCCTGTAGCTGTGTAGGGCAAAGCTGGCTTCCAGTGGGATTTGTTTTTGCAGAAGGTACAAAGGCATAACGGGCTAAAAACATTTCTGCAAAGAAAAACAAGCTGAAAGCCCCAAGCACCCCTCCCATGTTTACAGCTTATCTCCAGACCACAAAAAGAACATTCTTGTTCTGTATTTCACACATTCTGAAAAGAGATAATGGTTAAGTCAATGCATTCATTTGGCCACACCCTTTAATTTTCTTGAGAAAGCATTATAAAGTCTTATAAAATGTCTGCCTTATCCCCCAGACCAAGTCTCTGTTTCCATTGTCTCTTAGGCTAGCTCAGATCTGCAGGATTACTAACCCCAAATCCCAGATGCCAAAGCCACCTCAGTCTTCTACTCATTTGATAGTATCGAATAAAATTGGCTTCCTGCCCCTCATCTCTGTATCTTTTAAAAATCCACCTTATACCCGTCAGAATGACTAAGATAAAAACAACTCAAGTGACAACACATGCTGGAGATGATGTGGAGAAAGGAGAACCCTCCTCCCTTGCTTGTGGGAGTGCAAACTTATACAACCACTTTGGAAATCAATCTGGTGCTTTTTCAGAAAATTGGGACTAGCACTACCTCAAGATCTAGCTACACTACTCATGGGCATATATCCAAAAGATGCCTCACTATTTAACAAGGACATTTGCTCGACTGTGTTCATAGCAGCTTTGTTTGTAATATCCAGTATCTGGAGGTTTTTGTTTTTATCAGAATAGAGTTTATTAGACTTCTGAGTCGTTCCTTCTCCAAGGTCTCCTTCATGTCTCCACAGGTTGGAGAGTTTAAGATGTACCACTGTGGTGTTCAATGTTAAAGCATGTGTGTTAGTATGAAGTTCAATGCTACAACACATTGCACTTGTGCAGGAAAGGCATTTGGAACATAAGTGAATTGAGTCATGCAACTTTCATCCTCAGGATGGTGAGTAGCACTTCTGGAAGACAGAATTAGCATGGAAGGCAGAATTAGCGTGGTCCCTACGTGCCTTTTCTGCTGATCTGTAGCCCACCTGGCTATTTCAACACTGCTTGTACTTGTAAGCTGGCCTGCTAAAATAGGCATCTGCTAGTACAAGCTGAGGCCAGGAAGCTGCCTAGATCCCCATTTCTCATAGAAGTAGATTAATGGATAAAATAAAAATAGAAGAGTCCTAAAACTTATCACTGTCTTAAACCATAAGAAAAATTAGATGATTGACAGCTATTTTTTTCAAGTCCATTAAAACAGAAAGAAAAAAGTTTTAAAGCACCCATCACACACACACACACACACCCCAGATACATGAATAGAGATAAGTACAGTAAATGTACAGAATTAAGAGACAATGGGAAGTATGCCTATTATCACATTTATTGTGAACATCTTTCGTGACTTCTATTAAAAACAATATCTTCTGGGAAGGAGAGGCGGACCTCCCGTATTTGTGGACTTGTGGAGGGGTGTGGGAAGAGAAAAGGGAGGGAGGGTAGGATTGGGAGGGGATGAGAGAAGGGGCTAGAGCTGGAATACAAAGTGAATAAGCTATATTTAATAAAAATAAATAAAATTTAAAAAATGATCTCTTCTAAATTTCAAAATAAAATGTATTGCAAAGAGAGCTAGTGATATATTTTATATAACAAAATTAAATCCCCTTAAAGTACAATGCAGTAATATTGAATGAGTAATTAGCCAGCAGGAATGTATTAATTCCCACTCTTAGTATGACTAATGAAATACCTATTCCTTACAATATTCTTTATTTTTTGTGGGAAAATATTTTTTATCTTTTTACAATTTGTTTATTATATATTCCAATTGACGCTTCCTCCCTCAACTCCTCTGAGTCCCACTCTCACTCCCTCTTCCCCCCATCCCTTCCCCTAGCTCACTGAAAGGGGGAGTTCTCCCTCTCTGCCATCTCCCCATAGCTTATCAAGTCTCATCAGGACTGCATGGATCCTCTTCCTCTGTGGCCTGGCAAGGCCACATTGCCAGGGGCAAGTGATCAAAAAGCAGGAAATTGAGTTCATGACAGAGGTAACCTCTGCTCCCCTTACTCAGGGACCCACATGGAGACTAAACTGCCAATGGGCTACATAGTCCTTGGTTGGTGCATCAGTCTCTGCAGGACCCCTTAGGCTCAGGGGTATTTTTTTTAGCTTTGTTAGTCTCCCTGTGGGCAGAGCACAAGGAGTCTTATAGAGGAAGGGGTTATAGAAGGACACGGAGGGGACAGGGGCCTTACAATATTCGTACTCCCACCTAAAACATGTAGCAAATAAGAAAATATTCGAAGGCATCAAAGGAGGGAAGAAAATGAGACAAAACCATAAATACTAAAAAGATAATTACAAGTTAAATAACTTTTTCAAAAATTATAGCAACCATAAAAGTATTTATTTAGGAAACAATTAGTAAACATACATTTTAATTTGGCCAGTTTATCTAACACTGAAATGCATGCCAATAAATAAATTTTAGAATGAGAAACTTAGTGAGTTGCTTGCACCTGAATAGCATTTATTGTTTTCTTTTGTCCACGATGATTTAAATCAATGCCTCATTTGTCTGAGAGATGGAAAGCTGTGTGAGGACCATTGCTGAGTTGTGTTCATGTTTCAGTTACCCCCACAGTCAGTGCTGAGTTCATGTTATTAATGCATGGGAATGCAAAGCAAAAGAGGCCTCTTACTCACAGGACAGGAGGAAGAAACTTCAAACAAGGTGAAAATGACTTAGAAAATATGAGTGTTTGGCATGGGTTACAACCCTTCACCTTTCCACTCATAGTGAAGACCTCGAATCCAAACAAAGAACAGTTGGTTACTCTCACCAGAGTAGAGTAAAATTACTGTGCCACAGGTGGGAATATCTTTCCCATTGGACTTCTAATTAAGAGGTCACAGCTAATGTGGGTCTTGACCCTTCTTCTCCCCAGCAGTCCACTTAGCACCCTCTGGTGGTCTGAACGCTAGACAGCATGGAGGAAGTTCTCAGCTAGTACCCATCTACATACCCTTTATCCTACAGCCAACATGTATACTGTCATCTGTAATAACATCTTATCTTCTAATTCTAGTGAGCAGCCAAAAGGACTAAGACCTTGTACAGGAGGCTCCTGGGGGCTCTCTGACCCACTCTTATGGAGGCATCTCATACCTGGGGCTAGAACTACATTCGGTAGCCCACAGTTTCTAGGAACAGCAACATCTGTTCTTGCACTGTGATTTCCTCCAAACTCCTTTCTGTGTTTTCTGTTTGGGTTACTACCTCACCCACTATAACTTTTCTCCTCCCATGCCTTTCCCTGTAAACTTCATAATTACATTTTTCTTCACAGTTGAATGAAAGTCCATTGTATATGTGTACCACATTTTCATCCATTCATCAGCCGATGGGCATCTGGGCTGCCTCTCTTTCCTAGCTATCATGAGAGTAGAGATGAAAACAAATGTTCAGGTATTCCTGTAATAGGGTAGAGAGCACCCTTTGGATATATGCTCAAGGGTGGAATAGCTGGGTCATAGGGTAGTTTTATTTTTATTATTTTTAGGACTCTCCAGTCAGGTTTCTAATTCTAAAGTGGCTATACTAGTTTTCACTCCTACTAAGGTAAAATCCACACCTGCCTTTGTTGTCACTTGCATTCCTAATAATGGCCGTTCTCACTTGGGTGAGATGAATTTTTTTTTCTGTTGAGAAATGGTCCTCACTCTCTAGCTCTGTCTGGCCTGGAACTCACTATGTTGATCAAGCTGGCCTCAAACGTACAAAGATCCATCTGAAGTACTGGGATTAAATGCGTGTGTGACCATGCCCAGCTGAAATGGAAACTTAAGATAGTTTTTCTCCGCCGAGGACATTGGACACTTTAAAATGTTTCCTAGACGTTCATGTTTCTTGTTTTGAGAACTCTTTGTTTAGTTCTGTAGTTAATTTGCTTTTAATTGGATTGGTTTATTTCTTGGTGTTTGCTTTTTCTGAGCTCTTTTTATATTTTCATTGTTAATCTGTTGGATGAATAGCTAGAAAAGATTTTTCTCACATTCTGATGACTGCCTTTTCACTCAAGTGACAGTTTCCTTCATTGTACAGAAACTTTTTAATTTCATGAAACTCGTTGTTTAGATCATTAGTCTTATTTCCTGTGCTGTAGGAATCCTATTTGGAAACCATTGGCAGTACCTATTTGTTGAAGCTTTCTTCCTCCCATTTCCTCTAGCATTTTTAGTACATTGGGTCTGCTGAGTTTGTTGATACACTTTGAGTTTTGTGGGAAGCAATGAATAAAGATTTAGCTTTGTTCCTGCATGCTGACATTCACGTTTCCCGACACCATTTGTTGAAGATGTTTCCCTTTCTCTGAAGTATATTTTTTGGCATCTGTGTGAAAAAATTGGATCGTTGTATTTGAGTAGATTTATATTAGGGTCCTATATTCTATCCCATTCCTGTTACTGTAAAGCTGGGTAACAACCCAGGCCTGGGGAAGTTGTAGGTTCACAGAAAGAATTCATTATTGATGTTTAACTAAATTAATAGAGCAGCAAGCTGACTCTAACTATCCGTACTTATACCCAGAGTTAAAAGCTGCTGCCAGACTTAATCAGAGAAGCTGTTCCTTTCAAAGAACGGTGGAGAAAGCAGAGACTTAAAGCTGAGCAAGATGCAGGAACTAAGTAATTCTTGGAGGCCGAGCCCTTTTAACAACACATTCATACCATTCCCAAAAAGACCTAGGGAACATTGTGTAAGATGGGCGTAAAGAATGTAAGGATCTCATAAGCCCCACACCATGCAGGAATTCTGACTGGGGTCTTGTGTACATGCCCACTGCTGCTGTGAATTCACAGGTACAATGGCCATATCACATCTAGAAGACACTGTTTCATGGCAGTCCTTCCCAGACTTTAGCTAACAATCCTTCCACATCCCCTCCACGAGGTTACTGAAGCTTGAAATAGAATCATGATATACGTACCCCACTTAACTGGGGGCACTCTACCATCACCTACTTACTTTCTGCTCTTTCACAAATTGTCAATCTTAGTATTAACTGTCGTTCACTGTAGAAAAGAAATGCTGATGTGGGCTAAGAGCTACACTAATCTACATGTATAAAGATAAGTATTTAGAAGGCAGTGTGAAAATATGTGCGTTTGGCAAATAATAGTATATTTTCATTAGAGTTTATGACTGACCATTATTTATTTCTTCCTTGAGAAATGTTTCTTCAGATCAATAGCTCATTTATCGATTAAATAATTTTTTACTGTTTGTTACAGTTCTTTATATAGCCTATATAGATATTAATTTCCAGTCAGTTATAGTTGACAAAAAATTCCACATTTTTTTCTGACTGTCTCCTCACTGTGGTTACTTTTTAAATTTTTTTTAACCCTAGTGAAAATGCATTTTAACTTCATGTACCCATGTATCAGTTTTCAGGGTTCTTTCGTATGCTACTGGCATCCTTTGTCAGAAGTCCTTCCTGTCACCTATATCTTGAAGTGTTTTATCTGTATTTTCATAGAGTAGTTTCATGATTCCAGGGCTTACATTGTCTTTGAACAATTTTGAATTGATTTTGTGAAAGCTTAGAGAAGCAGACCTACTTTCATTTTTCTAGGTGGATATCCTGTTTTTCAGCACTGTTTCTTAAAGAGGTTGTCTTCTTTCAATGTATGTTTTTAACACTTTTGTGAAAAACTAAGTTGCTGCAGCTGTATGAGCTTAATTCTGGGCCCTCTCTCTTATCCCATTGGTCTGTATGTCTATTTTTGGACCAGTGAAATGTATTGTGATGCCCGTACACAAGTGTCCCTGCTAAGAATTGCTGTGGTAATTTGAGGCATTTTGTACTTCCCTGTAAGAGTCAGGGCTGGTTTTCCTAGTGCTGTAAAGAATTTCATTGGCATTTTAATGGAGATTTGCTGAATATGCAGTCTTGATCAGTAATATAAGTACCTTCACAATATTAATTCTGACAAGCTATGAGAATGGAATGCCATCACATTGTCTAGTATCTTCTGTAATTTCTTTCTTCAGTGCATAAAATTTTTCACTGTAGACATTGATGATCTCCCTGAGTGTTTTCCTTTTCTTCTTTCTTCCTTCCTTTTTGCTTTGTTTCTTTTTTGTTTTGGTTTTTATCTTGTTTTATTTTTTTGTTGTTGTTTTGGTTTTGCTTAAAGCTATGGGAAATAGAATAGTTTCCTAATTTCTTTCTCAGGAAGTAAATTGTTGGCATATAAAAAGGCTACTGTTTTGTGTGTCTGTGTGTATTTGTTTCTATATATTGCTATCATGATGAAAGTGTTATATAATTCAAGAATTTTATGGTATTTTATGATTCTTCAAGTACAAGACAATATTGTTTGCAACGAGAAATATTTTGATGTCTTTATATTAATATGCTTTTATCAATTTACCTTGTTTCACTGGCCTAGCTTAGACTTTGAGAATAATATTGAATAAGAACAGAGAAAGTTGAAATCCTTATCTTCTTCCTGATTTTGGTGAAAATGCCTTCAGGCATTCCCTGTTTGGTAAAGTAACATCAATATATTTTTATATACAGTCTTCCTTATGGCACGGTATGTTCCTTTTGTTCCCATGTTCTTTGGAACTTTTATCTTAAAGGAAAGTTGAGATTTGTAAAACACCTTGTGACCACTTAGTCAATATTCTCTTTCTTGTCTCACAATCTATTTGTGTGCCCTATCACATTCAACATTTGCATATGCTGAACCAGGCTGACAATTTGGAGAAGTGAAATGTACTTTTTCTTGGGGATTCTTGTCATTCTAGAAGTAGGAGCTACAAGATCACATACTTTTAGAAGATAGAGGCTTTGATACCTGATGAAAAGTCCAAAGACAGCAAGGAGCAAGGCTGTCCAGAGGAACTCTTTCATTTAAAAAGGCTACACATTTCTGAATGTAAAGTAGTCCTGTCTGTTCTTCAGAGAATGGATTCCAAGATATTCCGTGAAAGCCTAAAATCAGTAAAATATTTACTGAATACAGTTAGATACCTCACATAAGTTGGATTACTTGCATATTTGTTCCTGACTTTCATTTAGGAACATGTCTAATTTCATCTGTGTTTTCAGATTTACTGTGTATGTACATTTTCTTTTCCTCGGATTGCCATTTAGCAGCCTCTACTGCATACCCCATGTGTTTACTGTCTCAGATTTTTTCCAAATATTTATGATCATGAAGCTTTTCCAGATTTTTCTACATCTTTCTTTCTAAACTAGGATCTTGATTCCTCGATTACAGAATGCAGAGTCTTATCTACTGCCACTTACCAAAGGGAAATGCTTTATAGGGTTTGCTTATAGTAGAATTTTAAAAGTCTGTGTTTTAAAAGTCTGTGTTTTTGTCTCCAACAGGCTAAGCATGTGTCTCTCATCACATTTCTATTCCTCATGGGATTTATCACAATATCTTAGATGTACTAATTGTACAATAAATATTGTCTAATTGGTTGAGTACTCATGAACTTCTTGGAGGGACATTTCATTTGGCTCACTGTCTCCAAGGTTTCTGAAGTACCTGGTGCATAGTAAGTGCTTAATTTTATTGCTTGTAGGAACAGGAAAGATGAACATGGGTGAGCCGAGACCACACTGCTGATCACAGAGGTCAGTTTCAGCCTGTGTCCTGCCTCTCACAAGTTCATGCCTCCTGTAAACACATCCCTAAGGGTCCAGGCTACGTCCTGTGTCCCTCATGTTACTTCTCACCTACCTTGTTGTCACAAGACCTTTCTGCACTTCTTCACCTTGGATTGCTGAAGAAGGGCCTTCTGTTACATTCTGGTCAAGAAAATACTGGTTTTCTTCTCTCCTAAGGCTGCTTGCTTGCATATGTGACCTCATTTATTCACAGATTTAAAAACCTGGTGATTCTCTTGTTCACGTCTTCAATCCTGACCTATTCAGTAACTCCAAAACTGTATTGTCCTACAACCTAGTTGGTATTTCCACTGAGAATTCCACATCCAATATCTGCTACCTCTACATTTTCCTTAAACCTGTACCTCCCATTATATACTTTGCCCCTTCTTATTTTCCCTTGTTCGTTTGTTTCAAATTCATTCCATATTTATTTCTTATAGTCATCCATTGCTCCACACCAATCCACTTCAAAATTAAATGTCTTAAAAATAAAAGCTTATATTTTCTTTATCTGGTTCTCTGTGTTGACTGACTCCAAGTAAATCCTTCTTTCCTCTTCTCTTTCATTCTTTCTCTCCTTCCTTCTTCTTTTGTGGTACCTGATAACTAATCACAGGGACTTACCTAGGCAAGTAAACACTCTACCACTGAGCTATAACCTCAACCCCAGTTTCACATTTCAGTCCAGGTTCTTGTGTGATTATAGCCTAGTATCAGCCAAATCTGTGGCTGTCTGAAGGCTCCTTCATTTTGATATTTAAGGTGGCCCACTCCTCAATCTAACAACTTATTCTGGATGCTTAGCTGGAGCTGTGAACCAGAACTCACCAGGGGCTTCTCAACCTGTTTTGAGATTCTTAGAGCAGAGTGACTATAAGATCCTTTATTCTGGGAGTCCGTATTCCAAAAGAAGTGTTACAAGGGAAGGAGATAGAAGTTACCATATCAAAGAACAGACTGGCACAGCAATACTTATGCCACATTATATTGGTTAAAGCAATCCTAGGGCCTCGGAAGATTTGAATGCATAAAGAAATCAGTTCTAGTTACTCATGAAGATACACCAAGATAACATAGCAAAGGGCCAGGTTGAATGGCAGACTTCACTGTGGAAAGCTATGGAAAGCAGAACCCATTGTTTTACTTTTCAAGATATCAGTATATCTCTCCCTCATTGGCTTATACTGGGCTTTTCCTTTTCCTGGGATGTTGTTTTTTTTAAAACAAGTGTGTTTTGCTTCCTTGCAGCTTTCTCACATACTCACTTACTTTTATTATGCCCTTCATTGATTGCCTTATTTGACAATACACAAGAGCACTTCCTCTTGTGCTCATATAAAATTGCTATTACATACCCATTGAATTCTTGCTGGACCAAAAATTTAATCAGGCTCTTAAAAGTTGAATTGGCTGAATCATTAAGGTCTAAACCATCTTCCCTGAATAGTTCATTCTATGAGCAGACTAGCCAGCAAAAGGAAAACATTGAAACAACCTGACTTTGCCACCTGCTCATTCTATTTGCGTACCTTCCTCTCTTAAAAAAAAAAAAAAACAAAAAACAAGAAAAAGACTAATTCAAGTTCCTCCTTCTATGCAAGAAAACCCACTTTCTGCTTGATTTTAAGGTTCTTAGGACTTCTGAGAGCAAAACTTTCTCTCAACTACAACCTTAAAGTTCTCATCTCAGTCTGCTCATTTGATTTGACATCTGGAACTTTTAATTTATTTTAACTTATATAAACATATATGTTACTTATGGCTTTCTAAGAGTATATATACCATACCTATTTAAATTCATATGTTTATTGAGTTATTCCCTTTTCTTATTAGAATCTAAAACACATAGCTAAACATGCTTTCCTGTTTCATCTGCTCATCTCCCATTACCTCCTTCACACATATCAGGTGCTCAGAGAACATGTGAGTTTAATAATAATAATAATAATGATGATGATGATGATGATGATGATTTGTCTGCAATGTGATGGAAGCTGAACACACCTAGTACATCAAAGTATAAAATAAAGAGTTATTTGGTATTGTCTCTGCAGTAGAGGTCACATTCTCTACCCCGTAGCTAACAAAAATCTATGACACATTTCTTAAGCTAGGTTCCTATTTCCATCATCTGATCCAAAAAGTGGCACTCTGTTTTATTTATTTGAGTCTTTTCTAAGTCCCTTTCCTCTCTTTGAGTCTTTGTTCAGAGACAAAAGCCATTTCTTCCAGATTGTTCTCCGTGATATTACTAACCCAATGAGTTTTCAGTCACCTCTTCTTAGAACATCCCTAGTGGATTGTGTCAGATTCAGATAACACTGAATACAAGCCATTTCTGCAGCCCGTCCTTGTAGCCTGTTCCATTGCCCTCAGCTCTAGTGTTCTATCTGCTGATTTAACCAACCCTTTCTTCCTCGCTGATCTGGATCTGCCTCCTTGGTGGTGTACGATCTCTATCTCTCTCACCTGCAGAGTTCCACATGATGTTTTACTTAAATAAGTTTGTGCTGTTGCTGCTGCTGTTGTTGTTGTTGTTTGGTTTTTCAAGATAGGGTTTCTCTGTGTAGCCCTGGCTGTCCTAGAACTCACTCTGTAGACCAGGCTGGCCTTAGACTCAGAGATCCCCCTATCAAGTGCTAAGATTAAAGGCATTCACCACCACTGCTTGACACTAAAATAAGTTTCAATACCCACATCCAGAGATAGAAAAGGAAGAATTTTCTGAATTTTTTATAATCATTGATTAATTATTTATAGCTTGAATTTTTTTCATTAAGGTCACAAACTTTATATCCCAGCAATCTTTCCTTTCCTCACACATAGACAAAGAAAGGAAGAAGAAAGAGAAAAACCTAATGATTTGCAATCACAGTGATCTGCAGATAACAACCTGGATATTTATCTTATTACATATCACAGATCACTTCAGCAACATATAAGGACCTATTAAAATGAAGGGGAAGCCAGTGCTTCTGATTGTGGCCCAAGATCACTAACTATGGGGTCATGATCAAATATATTCAAAGCACACATGTTTCTTGGGCTCACAAAATTAAGCTGGGAACCACTTGAAAGAAATTTATAGGATTTCTGGGCCAGAAGATAAAGCGAAAAAGTTAAAAACTGAAAACTGTAGGACAAAAAAATTCTCTTACATTTGAAAAAAAAAGAAAAAAAACTTTTTTTAATTCACATTACATGCCAATTGTAGTCCTCTCCCTCCTCTTCTCCTGATCCCTCCTTTCTTCTTCCCTATATCTACCCTTCAGAAAAGGGGAGCCATCCCAGCACATCAAGACTTATCAGGACTGAGTGCATCCTCTACCACAGTAGCCTGGCAAGGCAGCCTCATTAGGGGGAAGTGATCAAAAAGCAAGCAAAAGAGTTCTTGTCGGAGACAGCTCCCACCCCCCTTACTAGGAAACCTACATGAATTCCACCAGGTACTGTCCATCATGTACATATGTATAGGTGCCTAGGATCCATCCCATACGTGATCTTTGGTTGGTGTTTCAGTCCCTGCAAGCCCCTGCTAAGCCTGGGTTACTTGGTCTTCTCGTGGAGCTCCTGTTCCCTCCAGGTCCTTCTTTCCTTACTCCCACTCCCTGCACTCTACCCAATGTTTGGCTGTGAGTCTCAACATCTGTTTCAATCTGCTGCAGCATGGGTCCTCTCAGAGGACAGCTATGCTCAGGCTCCTGTCATCAAGCATAGCAGAGTGTCCTTAATAGTGCCAGGGATTGGCTTTCTCCCACGGCATGGTCAGGCATTGGTTGTCACCCGGTGAACCACAAGTGTCAGTCCTTGGAAGGCTGGCTTATACCTGCAGAAAATAAAAGATCACATTAAATGAGATCCTGTATATATATTAGGGTTTGTTTGATAGGTCTTTGAGTATAAGCCCATTGCCTTCCTGGAAGCCCAGGTCCCATGGACTGCCCTGTATGGAAGGAAGCAACAAATGAAGTATAGGATGGGGGCTCCATAAAGATGATGTTGCCTACTGAGAAAAAGAAAGAAGCCACAGTATCTCATGCACCAAACAGAAAAGAGATAGATGTCACACTGGACAACACCCTATTGTTTTTCAAGGAACCCCTACACAACACTACCATGGGGTGTAAACCATAAGTTTTAAGCTATCAGAAGACAAATGTTACATGATCTTCCTTTGACAACAGTCTTTCTGTGAAAACAACTCCCAGCCAACTCAACCCCCATTTCATCTTTGAGTGTTCATATTACCTTCCAATATTTTTTTCACAAAAGCTTCCCCTTTCGGTGTTATTTAATTTTGCACATAATTCTTCCTGGGATTGCTACCAGGCAGTTGCTTCAGTTGCTTATTTTATATCCTCCAGAGTATGAAGCATAACTTTCCCCAAAAGCCCTGCCATGAGTGATTTTAAATTATAGCTGGCAGATGAATCTACATAAGTCAACAGAAGTTGGAATAGTTCAAAATTCACTGCTCCAGCCTTATTTGCTTGAAATATGTAAAAGAACCAGTCGATTAAAATAAATAAATAAGCAAAAGCTGTCAAACACCTGAAGCAAATGCTACCATTCAAATGGATATAAAAGACTAGCAGGAAGAAAAACAACTACCATGTTTCCCTCTCTGGGTATTGTCTTAATCCTAAATATGGTGTTGGTAACATCCGACTAGTAAAACAGATAATATTTTTTATTCAGATAGCATAAAAAGTTGAATGTGTGGATAACAAAGAAAGCTTAATGTAATTTGGGCGTATGCTCTAGAGAAAGGAAAAATTCAAAAGTTCAGCACCTTTGTAGACATGTACAACAGACAACAGAAACAAGAATGGCTAAGCAAACGCTGCCCTGATGGGTGCACTCTTGAGGAGCATGACCTTAAAAATTATCTTAAAGCACAGACACAAGGTAGAGGCTTCCTTGAAACAGACTCGTACTGCATATAGACACAGACAAGTCCAAAACGGAAAATACTCAAACAGGCATGTCAAATCACATGAACCTCAGGCCAGGTAGCTGAACTGGAACACAGTACATTACCAGGGGACACACCGTGTTTGAGTGTGGAGGGTGGAAGGGTGATGATGCATCGTTTGTTCAGTAGTGGGGACCGCTGTCCTTCTGGCTGGACAACCATTGTCATGAAGCCATAGCAGGTGTGATTGCCCCATGAGACCTCAAAGGACTAAGCCTAGTAGCATTCTCTGATAGAGATGGGGAAGGACTCACAGGGCAGTACACAATAAGATGGTCCCATCCTTCCCCCAAAACATAGAAGAACATAACAGTTGCTGTGGTGGAAACAGCTCTTCTATGATCTCCCCATATTCTGCCCACACTCCTGTATGTTATTTTTGACCATGTCACTCTAAGCAACCCCAGTTACATCCACTGGTTTGCCAGCATGGACATTAGAGGAACCATTTCTCTGGTCTGTTGTAAGCTCCTTGTGAAGGGATTGATACTCGGTTCAAGACACCTCAAGACCAAGTTCTCAGCACAAAAGAGATTTATTTGTCCCAGAGGATCAAAGCATAGGGAGTGAGAGACAAAAACAGGAGATAGAGGGTGAGGGAAAGGGAACAAGGGAGGTAGGGAGAGAGATTTGTCCTGGAGGGACAACAGACTGCCTCTGGATGGGGAGGAGAGAGATGTGTGGGCAAATGGTAGTTTATAAAATCGAAAGAGGAAAGCCTGTGTTAGGATGAGGTGTTTAATTTTAATTGGGCTTATTGATCAGGCCAACCACGGGGGGGAGGTTAATTGCTGGAATTCAATACTTTGATAACTGGACCTTGGTAGTCAGCCTCAGGAAGAGGAAGCGGTCAAGTAAGGGAAAGGACCTCCCCTGAGCGGGGAGCAGCCTTGCCGGGCCACAGAGGAAGACAGTGCAACCACTGCTGATGAGACCTGATGGACTGGGATCGGAGGGAAGGAAAGAAGGACCTCCCCTATCAGTGGTCTTGGGGAGGGGCTGCAAAGAGGGGAAGAAAGGAAGGGCTGGGACGGGAGGAGGGGGAGAACTACAGGGGTATATAAGGTGAATAAAGTACAATTAATAAAGAAATTAATAAAAAATGAAAAGAAAGGGAAAGGACCTCAGCGACTAGTTTTAGGAAAGTAATCTAATGATTTTTAGCAAGGAAGAAGGCATACGGGAAGGGCAAGGCCGGTGAGAGCAGTGCTTGCCATGCTCAGGCTAGCTACAGTCCCTTCACACTGTCTAGGTGAATATGCATTTGTCTATGTCTCCCCAGGAAAAGATGGTGAAATGATAACATTGCACTAAAGTAAGCCAATTGGAAAAGCACTCATAGTTGCTATAAAGTTGCACTCATCACCTGATTCTGGCTCTTTGCTTTAAACAGTCTCAAGTGACAGTCTTGTTAGAAAGCTTTTAGGCAGAATCACAGATGCAATCTTCTTGCTCAGTGATGGGAACTTATACATGGGGAAATGGATTAATAATACTTTTATCTTCCAAGTTCATAAACATGAAGAAATAATTATTAGAATTGAAAAGAAAAGTTAAAAATCATAAAAACAACTAAAATAAACTAAATGCATTCTGTTAAACTAAAAAAGTATTTATTTTAAACTCAACTTCCAAAACTACTTTATTACTCTATTGATGTTCAAGACCACACTCCATCTCTCTACTAAGCCGGGGAAAATGAATGAAGCAAGTTTTGGAGTAGCAGAAGAGTACGGTATCAGGACAGAGCTGTAATAATTAGAGAAACATATTTTCTTAACTTCCTTCCTGGGGGAACTCTAAAGGTTGTTGTCTGTCACAGGCAGGCAAAACCCAAGGTGGAAACTGTGCTTATCTGGTATAGATTAGAGTTAAGGGCTACTAATATACTTCACGGAGTTTGCAGGGCATAGTACCAAAGAGAAGCACACAATGCATAAAGAAATCCTTGGGATGTGAGAAGGAATTCCCTGTGGATCCTTGACCCAGGGATATAGCTATGGTGAGCACATCCCTTCTGTAGCACCCAGAATCCCTTGGTAGTTACAGACTATACAAAGGAAAGACCTGTTATATAATAAAAATGTACCTGTGTAAATATTTCAATTAACTAAAATATTTCTAAAAAGCTATTTGGAAAGAAGAGGAAACCACAGAAATTATTAAAATATTTCAAATATGGCAGCAACAGAGGATATATATATATATATATATATATATAATTACTGCTAGATACATATATTTAGACAAAAAAAATTGTTCAGACCCCTATATCCTTTTTCTTAAGAGTTAGAGAAAGATGAACACAATGAGCTAAAAGTAAGTAGAAAAAGTCATATGCAAACATTTTTAGGAAATCAAAAGGCTAACAGCAGACTTTTTTAAAAAATGATTACCAAACATTTTCAGATTACCTCTGACATGACACATGCCATGATTTATGCTACATGTTAATTACATGGTTGTTTCTGTCCCCATGTTGGGTACATCAAGGACTTCCGTGATGAGCGTCACAAAATTAATCTATCATAAAACACCTTTCCTTCAACTCTTATACTTGAAATATTCCAGGAACACAAGATGTTTGGCAAGTAAATGAATGATAAAATGTTAGCTACCTTCATTTTGTTGTTGTTATTGTTTTTAATAAAATTGTTTATTTATTTACTTGTGGAATTCTGTGAGAGATGGGGAGGAAGGATTATAAGAGCCAGAGGGGTCAAAGACTCCATAAGAAAACCCACAAAATCAACTAACCTGGGCCCACAGGGACACACAGAGACTGAGCCACCATCCAGAGAGCATGCTATACAACTGTTATACATGCACACTGTCTGCAAATATAGCAGAATATCATTAACCCTGTCAGGGTGGCTCCCTCTCATGGCGTGGGCCTCAAGCTGGACCGGTCACTGGTTGGCTGTTACTTCAGTTTCTGCTCCATCTTTAGCCCTGCACATCTTGTAGGCAGGACAGATTGTAGGTCAAAAGTTTTGTGGCGGGGTTGGTGGCCCAATCCCTCCATTGGAAGTCTTGCCTGGTTCCAGAAGATGGCAGGTTCCACATCCCCCATTGCTAGGGGACTTAGCCAGGGTCACCCTCATAGATTCCTGGGAGTTTCTATTGTCCTAGGCTTCTAGCTCATCCCAGAGATGCTCCCACGGGTAGCTTTATTTTTAATTAACCTTATTTAAAAAAAACTTGCAAGTAAAACATTTAATTAGCCCTATTTTTATTTTTTCATTGTTTGAGAATTTTTATGTGCATAGAATGTGTTTTAAGCAAACCTAAGCTCTCTCCTCTCAATCCTTCAAATTCTCTCCTCTCTCCCTAGCCGTCCACCACTTTTCCTTCTGTATGTTTTTTTTTTTTCAGTAGACACACACTGCTTGTGCCTTACAATCTGACAATCCCTTTTCTATGACATCAGATCTGGGGGTGTGCTATAGATGTCGCATTTAGAACCGAGTACTCCATAGTCTCTTATTCTTTGTACATTGACCAGGTGTAGGTCTCAGTGTTAATTGTGATCTACTGCAAACAGAAGCTTCTCTGATTAGAGCTGAGATATACACCAGTTTATGGCTATCAACATAGAAACTTAGGTAAAGGTTTAATACTATGTCCATTTAAGAGACTAAGAGTGATAGGTTCTCCGCTAATGCCTGTAACACAGTAGGCTGTGGATCAGGGGCCGAGCTAACCGTATCATGCATGAGTTTGTTTGTGGACCAGGCTTTAAATCCAATTGAAAAGATGTTGTCTCTTCCCTTAACATTCCTGCCACACTTGAGTAAGCATATCTTGCCGGGCTGGCCATTACTGTACCTCACAGTACCACACATCTGGGTAAGACTAGTCATTTCTTTTCTCCTTCAGTAGGGTGTATAGAAACTCCTAGCACTAAGAAAGCTAGCCAGTAGGGAAGAAGGTTCTAGATCAGCATTAGCTTGATTCATCCACACCTCATGACTCAAGTGGAGGTAATTTTTAGCAATAGGATCTTACAATCAAGTTCTGGAGCACTGACAAGACCAATGGCAACAGTCTGTAATGTGGAGAGGATTTCTGGAACTGCACTGATCAACCACTTAAAAAAGATAAGCCAGGTACTGAGACATTTCCTCCCTTATTTCAGACTTACTCCACTTAAATGTTTATATGTATGTGCCAATATCAGGAAGATTCTATAGTACTAGGTTTGCTTATGGCTTTTTGTTCTGATTTTTTATTTTGAGACAGGGGTTCTCTGTGTAGTCTTGGCTGTCCCGGACTCGCTTTGTAGACCAGGCAGGCCGCGAACTCACAGAGATCTGCTGGCCTCCACCTCCCCGAGTGCTGGGATTGCAGGTGGGTGCCACTGCGCCTGGCTTCCTCTGGACATTTTCAAGTCCTCACTGTTAGGAGCTCAACTCTTAGAGGGCCCTGGAAGCTCACCTTGCTGAGTCATTTCCTTGGCATTCCTGTTTCTGTGATGCCAGTTTTCTGGCCAAAAAGTTCAAGAGGAGATGAAAAGGGAAAGGATTATTGTGTTAAAAATACTCATACTAGAACTGCGGCCACACTTAGCAGAAAGGAGTAAAATGTTTGTCCTGTTGGTAAAAGCCACTTTTCTCAACTTTCTTACCTTCTGGCACTGCTTCTTTTCACTGATTGAACCTATAAATTTTCTTGGGACAAAGCTGAAGCATAATTGAGGTTACTGAACTATTTCCCACGGTTCAGAACTGTGCCTTTGCATTGTGAACCACAGAAATTAAAAAAAAAAAATCACAGGCCAAGTAAAGATCAGAAGTAAACGTGTTTAGCTCAGAAAAGAGTTGGAAACCACAGTTATCAAAAATTAACAGCACTCCACCCAGGAAGTGGTTTCAGGTGTTGGCACATAAAAAATTACACTGTGTCCTGGCCCCAAAATAAGTTTAAAATAAAAAAAACTACCAAAAGTATTTATGCAGAATGGACAATATGTTAGAATCTGTTCGAAACCCTTTGGTTTACTCATATATAATATACTTTTATATATATTCCCTATCAGCAAAAAATACACTGTAACTTTGTTGTCCCCTTTTAAAAAATGGCAAAGTCCCAGTCAGAGACATGTTAAATGTACTAAATTCTCAGAGATAATTTGTGTTGGAATCAGGCTTTAGATTATACAATATGTTTTAAAAGCCATTGCTTTTACTACTGCCCAGCCCACACCAATATCAAAGGCACATTTAGTATGAACATAAGCTCCTGGTCAGATGGGCAGGCTGGCGTACAAAAGCTCTTTGAGGAGTCAGAGGCCTGAAGGGTAGTATGCACCTGAAGCTTGAGCCTTGATGACAGTTAAGGCTGTAAGAGCCTACAGTATCATTCTTCACTTCCTCCATCCTAAAGTATGTGTGGCTCTGAGCTGAGCTAATTCCCTGAACGAGAGTCACACCAGCATTGATTTAACAGCTACTGTAGACTAGTGACACACAGGGGAAAGTGGGCTTTGTAGAGGATGAGGTGAAGCTTCCACAACATGTGTCTGTGATGAGACTCCATATGAGCTCTTGTTGCTGCTCTTACAGAACTTACAATCTCAAGAGAAAGTCAAGTATCAGTCGTTGAACCGAATGGTGAGTGTGTAGCCATTTGGCGATTGAGGCACTCTGATAGGGAGGAAAAAGGTCTGTCTGTGTTAATGATACACAGAGGGTCAGCTGGCCCTGGGGCAGTAACAGTGTCTGTCTTAAGAAAGAAATGCTTGGAGAGGAAATAAATGTTAAAAAAGAAAAAGATTGGGGTGGGTGACACAGGAGAAATGAGAGTTTTAGAGTTTTGAACAGAAACAACCTTTTTAAGGCAAAGAGCAAAGGTGAAGCCTGAAGTCTCCCACCGTGGCCAGCCCCAGGGTAGAGAACAGGTATGCAGTGAGTTGCCAAAAAAAAAAAAAAAAGTGGGCCAGGTGGCCTTTGATTGGGCCACAGACTCTGTACAAAGAGAACTGTGAAGGTATGAAAGGAAATATGCAAGCTAGTGGCCTAAGGAAGGGACATCCAATGCTCCTGAGGTGTGATCAAATAATGAACTTTGGACCCTTCTTCCTTCCTGCAACCTCACTGCATTCTCAGCAGAGCTCTGCCTGCTCCTGAGGCCTGGGAGAACTTTGATATCACATATACACAACCCCTTCCAGCAAAGCCTTCTCTGGCCGTGTCTGGATCCCAATATGTTCCCAGTCTGTGGAAAATAATCATTGTAGGCTTGATGGCAAAATGAAACTACCCCATGAGCCTCTCTTTCTTTAAATGCTCAAAAAGATGGTGGTATTAACTTATGATTAAGATAAGATGTGTATTATGTTCAGCACAGTATCCACTTCTTAGTAAATAAGTAATAAGTAACAACTTAATTTGTATTCAGTCGCCATTCATTTTGACTTCTGTGTTTCCCCAAGTGCAGAAGAGTGAACGTTCTAAGATCTCACCCTGTGAAAATAGACAGCTCACCATTGCATCAGCCCAGTAGTCCACTAAGGCATCTTGCATGTGAGAGCAGCCTGTAGACAGACAGACAGTTTGAGCTTCTCCAAGGTAGATTTAAAAAATGAGCTGAAGGGAAGCAATGTTGACTTGTTTGTAGCATTAATTCACTGTTTTGTTTCTTAATTGTAAATATTTCACATGGAAATAGTCATTTGATAAAAATCTTTTCTATGTTTATGGACATTTTTTATTTATTCAATTTACAACTGCAGGATCATTCCATAATGCATATTCTGAATCAAAAGTAAATAAATAAAAATTTAGTGTCTTCCTTCAAGGACAGAAAGCAAAAAAAGAAAAAAGAAACAAAACCTTTAAGTTAACAACAGAAAAATTGAAATAGAGGTACTGGCTAGGGATTTGAGTTGGGTTTGAGGTCTGTGCTCTGAATCTACCAACTAAGAGTGAAGAGTATTAATAATAGCAGAATTGCCTGCTTGAAGAAGTGCAAACCCAAAAAAGGTATTTTCCCACCTAAACACTGAAAAATACCCTATTAAACCTCCAAGTAAATAAATTAGTACTAAGCAATGCACTGAACATTTTCTTTTTTCGTTATTATTTTTATTATTTCATTTTTTACAATTTATTCATTTTATATCCCATTGTAACCCCCTCCCTCAACTCCTCCTGGCTCCACCCTCCTTCCCTTCCTTCCCTCATCCCCTCTGAATTCCTAGCATTTACTGCACTGAGACCATCATGGCATCGTGGTTTTAAGTCTTCTGTGTTAAAGATGTAGGGCATAGGAAGAAGTCATTATGTGTGCATTATGTCTGTGATCTCACAAAAACTGCACTTAATGATAACTGGCTACATATTGAGATGCCTGAACACTCTGGGACTAAGTTATTCTAATATAATGAATTGAAATAAGCATCAGATAGGAGGAAGCAGGCTTCTGGACCTGCAATAGCCAGTGGTTGTCTTTTGATCTGGACTGAATTTGAGCATTGGGAGCAGGATAAAGGAGAAACTGGGAGGTGGCAAACACATGAGAAGGGGTGTGGGTGCTGGGAGAATCACTTGAGAAGGTATCTCATCTTCATTTCACCACACATCCAACAGCTATGAGCCTGCCTCTTCCTGGAAGTAAAAGCTAATTCTTTGTTTTGCTGAGCTCAGTATGCCTGCACAAGTCTCCAGCTCAAGAGCACTTCCACATAACTCTTGGTTTTTTAGGCATGTACAATTTTTCATAATTATAGTATAGTTCTTAACCCCCATTCTCAATTCATTTTGTCAGTGAAAGGACAGGCCAGTAACCAGCTAGCAGGAGGTTAAGTTGTAGGCTTATTCTTATAAGCCAGCATCTGCTCTCACTTTGAAACTGAAGAGGGAAGCTAGGGCTGATTGTTCTTGCCTCGGAGAGATACACAGGCTTTGAGAAGCCTGAAAAACCAATTAAGAATAAGGAGATGGCTCAAGTGAGGTTCTGCTTTTCCCCAGCAGACAGTTGGTGGAGGGTGGCCTTGTTCTTCATAGGCTGCTATGGAGCTACTGTGCTTCCATGAGATCATGTGGTTCAGAAGTGCCATCCTGGAAGTGTACGAGTTGATAATGATGCCCAGGAATGCTGCATACAAAATATGGGACATCTTATGCTTGGACTTATAATCTTAAAGCTTCCCTATTATCCCTTTCTTTTGGAACATACTACTCAATTTTGGGATAGTAGAACAGGCTGTTGTTTTGAAATAATTCTCTGAATTTAGATTCTGCAAAACATTCTTAATAATGCTGGAGTCGAGATTCAACACAAGCTTGTCAATAATCTATGTGCTCTGCTTGATTCTTAATCCCTAGCGAATACAAGGCTCTACAATCAATATTTATAGAAGTAAAACAAAATTAGTATGTGGTACTCAAAAGGTATAGTTTGTGTTTCGTTATGTGGTGTTGTTTATAAGCAATAAAACTTGGCTCATAGAAACTGCTTGATAATGAAGCGTTTAGCAATGGCTTTCAGCTGTTCTTCTAACGTCACAAGTAGAGAAGCAGCTAAAGATATGACTGGAAACACTGCTGCACATACACACAGAGAGAGAGACAGACAGACAGACACATGCACAGAGGGAGAGAAAGAGAGACCCCACAATTGGCATGTGAGTTGAGACAATTAACTCAGAGATTCTGGTTTGCCAGCAGTAAAATTGAGATGATAATAATAGTTGCTGCCGGAGGGGGGCATCCTGATGTTGGTAGAAGAGGTCATATTTTCTTTCACTGTCATTGTGGAGAGTTCAGCTGAAATTTCTTCCTACAGCTCAGAAACTTGTGTCATCTTGCAGTTAAGCACTTCCCCACCAATCGCTTTCTATTCCTGGCTTGCCAAGCAGTGCATCCTTGTCCTAGAGACAATCTGTAGAGGTTCGTAGTTTGACCTGATTTGTTCAATAAAGGACAGCTTGAGAGAACCACGCCAGCACCACAAATGCCAGCTGGATCAACTTCAGCCTGTTGAAACCCCTTCTCCCTGGGGGGGCAAGTGCTTTTCCAGAGATACCGCCGAGTCCCAATATAAACTTTCTACAAGACCATCTCTGATTCCGGGTCTTTTCCCTAGCATTGTGATTGTTATTATATTGGATAGGTCTTCAGAGACCAAAGTGCCACACAGATGATTGGACAAAGTAGAGTTGGAATCCTAATAAGCGTACCATGGTTTCAAGTCTAGCCCATCCCCTTTGCCTTTTACCTGCATCACCCTGTCTCTGCACAGGAAATGGAATGAAGGCAATTACACCACAATAGAATTTTACTTTTTGTGATTATTAATATCAGTGTTTTCTGGCCTTAACAGCAATGATTGTCAAAAAGTCAACTATTCCATAAGAACATCATTTAGTATGGTTTTCCTATGAGAAGATTCCCTGGGATCCAGCCATACATACTTAGCTTTCAGAAACCTTAAAATTCAATGTATTATTTACTACTTACAGAACTAATAGTGAATAAAAGTTTGAGCAAGAAGAACTTTGGAAAATGACCATTCACTTGAGCAAAGGTCCCTGTCATTTGTTGATTCATTTCTTCTCTTCTGGACCACCTAACCAAATGGCATGCATTGTATGCACTTAAAGTGCTAAGAACTTCCTATATAGTCTCCAAGTTAATCTTCATATCAAAACATGCAGCTCTAAAAGCACTAAATTTTGTACAAGATGACTCATATAGGACAAGGCAGAGGGAGAACTATACTCTGGTTGTTCCCAAACCCCATGTTTTCAGTACATAATATATTACATTGCCCTCCCCACCCCTAGAGCACAGATAAAATGAAATTAAGCCCAGGAGAGGCTGTAGAATGTAATATCAAAGTCCAAGAGACAACACGCATTTAGATACTTGATCTTCTGAGACTTCTTAGAAAATGCACAAGTTGACATTTAGGTGATAAGACTCAGTTCTGAATAGAAAGTTCAGAAATTTTGTTAAAGAGACAGAGTAGAATGGGCCCAAACTTGAATCTGGCAGATTTGAGTCTCTTTTCTTTCCTTATTAATAACTGCATGACCTTAGATATCTTATTTAACCTCTCTTGCCTTCATTTTGTTATTTATGAAAGGCCTCACTGACTTGTAGATTAAAGAAAGCGTAAAATATATTAAGGTGAATAGCTGACGTGTAGCAGACACTTAACATATGATATGTGATTCAAACTAAAGAAAATATCTAGGTTAGAGTAAAGAAGTGGGAAAAGGTTAATCAGCTTTCTGTCTTCAAGAAAGCTAAGCCCGGGCTGGGAAGATGGATCAGTTGGTAGCATGCTTCCTATGGAAACATGAGGACCTGAATTGGGGCTTCAGGTACTGACATGAAAGCCAAGTGGAGGGGCGCACAACAACCGCCAGCATTCTGAAGGGAGCAGAGACAGGTAGATGCTAGGAGCTCAGTGGCCTACAAATGTAACCAAGTGAGCTCCAGGTTCACCGAGAGACCCTGTCTGAAAGAAATAAAGAGCAACAAAAGAAGGCTCCAGATACTGACCTCTGCAAATACACACACACACACACACACACACACACGCACACTCATGGGTGGGGCAGGAAAGTAATCACTAAGCCAAGCCAAACAAAGTCTGGGTTCTTTCCTTCATGTTTTGGTTGCACCCTGCAGGCCTGCATGGACATACACACACAGTCAGGAGCCTCTGCCCACAGTTCTCAGAGGGCTTGGGTATGATAATAAGCTTTCACATGAAGTACAGCAGTACTGTTCTTAATTAAAATTTCTAAGTAACTCTAGTTGCTGACAGTCTCACCACCCAAAGCCATGTTTACTTTGTCAATTATTCAAGTTGCAGTAGATTAAATAAAAACAAACAAACAATGCCCATGCTTTCAAAAAATAAAACCAAGGAAGTGGGCAGTACGCATCATTTGAACTAATACTGATCTTAGGTAATTGGAAGAAACAGTAAAATAATAAAGTACTAAGTACTTTGACAATGGCTAGTTAGTAACTCTGTGGACATTTTTAGGGAGAAAATAGCAATTACATGACAGACATTCTTAGCCCTCATCATCAGAGGCCCTTTACCAATATAAGCTAATTAATCTCTCCTGAAGCACCCTGTCAGCAGGCAGCAACTGGTCCCCATTTGAGAAAGGAAGTAAGAGAGACCAAACCATGCAGTGGAAAATATATTTCTGTTCAGCATCACCAACAGTTTGGTGCTCTGCTTAAAGCATCCAGGAAGATCCCCACACCAGTGAAGACAGATTGTTTTCTTAATGAGCACCTTGCACAGATGATGTATGTAGTCAGTACAGTGAATTTTTGGCTCCTCCTAACCTCCAAGTTTGCCTCACATCATTCTTCCTGTCCCAGAGAATTCCTCACCTTGAGTTGCTGGCCCAGGCATTTGCACATTCTTGAATTTATCAGCTCTTGTTCTTATATCCAGTGAGAGTGTTTTGACGTCAAACATACAAAATCAAAAGAAAGGTAGAGCAAACTGTGCCTCCTTCTGTAAAACCAAATTTATCATGTTAAAATGTGTTTCACAACCCTCAGCTTCAGTCTAACTATTAAATCAAAAATTACTTCAGGAGTTTGATTGAGTCTTTCTTAGTTAAGTAAAAAATATAAAGGAAAAGTGAATTGTATCTTATATGCTCTAACTTAATCCACAGTAAAGTCTAAGACAATATCTCATTTTCAGATAATGTATTCTTTAACTAAAAGAGGGTCCATATTCCAGACATATTCCAGACCTGAGACTGGCTGGATCTGCCTATTTTGGGGGTTAACTCTGTGATTCAGAGCAAGACCATGTATTTCATGGGACTTCTGATGGTCTGATACCCTACTGAGACAGGCTCAGCTTCATCGGGTACAGGAGAACTGCAATGTTTTTCTCATCCTAACTCCACTTATTCAATAAAAGCCCTCTTTAGGAAGTTAAACTAATAATGAAGAAATGGAGAACAAAAGAGTGGAATGAAACAGAAGGAAGATGAAGAGGAGGGAAAAGTAGGAGGATGAAATAGGGATGGAAGAAGAGGACACAATTTATTAGTCACAAAGTTAAGGCTTTATGTGTGTCACATTCATTTACCATTACATAAGATTCTTAGGGCAGGATAATTATCATATAATTTTATAAATGAAACTGGAGAAGCATGGGCATTGGGAGTGCAAGTGACCTCTCCAAGTCCTCATAGTAAGCTGCATGGTAAACCAAGACCTCACCTCAACCCTATTCAAACATGATGTTTCAGATCTTCCCATGGATAAGCATAACAGAGAGTTCAAGGTATTTCTAGTCAAACACAACAAGTTTCAAGTCAAATCCAAATACAGTTTCGTTAGGGTAGCATGTGCAATTGAGTGAAAGGGAGCCATTTGTTCCCACGACATCACTCGACAGGGAGGATGGTCATGTACAGGGGGTAGTAAGCTTGAGGATCTGTTGACCTAATTTCAAAAGTCCTCTGTTCCACCCCTCCTCAATAAAGCACGCATAACAACAGTACCTACACTGTGAAGCTGAGACAAGGATTAAAAGAATATTTATATGCTTAATGTTTTCAGGTCACATGAAAAGCATTCAGGAATCCTTAGCTATGTTTTAAACTTATTCAACCCCGTGGAATTGCTCAAAGAACACTGAATTAACTGACGTTGGTGGCGCTGGAGTAACACAACCTAAACTTTAACCCTATATCATCAGCCTCGTGTGATAGAACACACCTGCAATCCCAGTGCTCAAGAGAGAGAGGTGGGAAGATAAAGTTTGAGAGGAGCCTAGGCTATGGAGAGAGTTATAGTCTTCACTACGTAATGAGACTCTGCCTAAAAGAAGCAAACATATATCTAAACAAATCCCACATTGTCTACTTTCTGTGCTTTCTATATTAAACCATCAGGGCTTTGCTTAGTTTCTGTGTGCCTCCACGTTTGGTCTTTTAATAAGTTGGTCATAAAGGTTAAATGAGTTTGTCAGAAAGGAATTCGGTCTGTTTTCTGCCTAATTATAAGAATTTGGTAAATGTTAGCTATGTGTAGATTTCAGGTAGGCATATCTTGTGCAATGAAAATACTCAGTCCATTTTTTTGACACATACAACTAACAAAACTTGGAGCTCACAAATCCAAACTCAACAAACAGTTTTTGTGTGCCTGCTCTGTGGAAGGCAATACCCCACTGGCCAGAGACCTACACATAAATAAACATAAAGTCGTCACATCAGATAATTATATATTCTGGCTTAGACAATGCACCCAAGAAGAGTGAAGAAATTGTTACACATAGACTTACAAAGTCTCAAGAGAGCATGCTTTTAATTTTCTAAACATTAAAGCTTTTTTGTACCAAACTCTTCAATAGTGTACAAATCACAACTCTTCTCTCATTAGCTGACAACCATTCTCAAATGCTTCTGCAGACAACAGGCTTTGCAAAGCTGCTGTTGCTGCTAAGTAGCTCTAAAGTCCTTCTTCCTGTCAATTATTCTAAGGGAAGCATCTAGATGATAGAGGAGGCAACTAGGGTTGAGAGCTGGTAGTTAGCACTTGGTACTCTACCTGTTCTATATGTAAAGTGTGTGTGAGTGTGTGTGCATGTATGTGTGTGTAGGTGTACTTGTACATACACACATGATAGCCAGAGGTTGACTGCAGCTGCCATTTCTCAGTTCTTGTCCACCTTGCTCTTGAGAAAGCATCTCTCACTTGGCCTAGAACTCTGTGTAGGCAAAAAGTGAGCCCCAGGAATCTCTCAGCCTGTCTGGTGCTGAGGTTTTAGTCACATGTCCATACAACCAGATCTTTTCAATGGATACTGAGGCTCAGACTCAGGTCTTCATACTTTCTGACCAAGCTATCACCCCAGCTCCCTGCCTGATCTGTTTCATCTCCGAATCTCCTCCAGTCCTCTGTTCCTGCCCACATTTGTGAATTCTAAACAATTCTGCAGAGTCTTCTGCTTAGTCCTCACCACAGGCTTGGCTCCTGCTCAGTTCTCAGTCTCTAGACAAGAGAACTTCTACTTGACATGTCCCTTGAGCATTCCAAGACTTCCTCACTAAGAAAGTGACTAAGGCAGGGCCATCAGATGGAGCCACTGTGACTCTTCAAAGCATTGCCTGTTAGCAAAGGGGCAAGGTTACCCATGTCTACATCACAGATTCTCTTCCAAGGAAGACTTACTCAGCTCATTTCCAAACTCCCAGGAACACTTACCAGTGACAGAGCTGGCCCAGAACTCAATGAATGACTCTGCTTGGTGCTTGTTCTATCTTCCTCAGAGAGAAAGAAGCAAATTACACGAAAAGCCCTCCATCTTGGCCCCACCATTGGAAACCTACATGTCTCTTTCATCTTATTTTTTGCTGAACAGTCTATCATCTCCCCTCAAAACATGGCCACACTGTGAAGATCTCATCTCAAGCACTGGAAAATGTCACCTGTTCACTTTTGCTCTACCTAGATTCCCCTGTATCAAAGACCTGCACAAAATCTATTTCCTACAAAGTTTTCTGATACTTCCTCTAGGTAAGATGACTCAGCCTCGATTTCATCTTTAGACTTGGAATATTTTGGATCCTTTCATGAAATTATTCAAAAACTTTTTATAAGTTCCTGCTTGCTAAGGGAACAGCATGTAATCATCCCCCAAATCATTTGAGGCAAGTATAATCATTTAAAATACTCTTTTTTAAAACAAGAAAGCTGATTAACATTCAGTATCCTTCCAAAATCAAATGGGATGTGGATGGTAGAATCATTTCTGGTTCTGCTTCACGCTGAAGACTCCTGAAGTGCTGGGAGGTCAGAAGAGAAACTCGCCAATGACAAGCTTCTCAAAAGCAAGCTCCCTGCACAGAGAAAGAAACGCTGTGACCTAGAAGATGTTGGTAGGCAAAGGTCAGGAGGCTGTGGCTACTGAACCGAGTTCCCTAGTGGCAAATGTGTGAGATATATGGAATAGGGAAAGTTATACAGAGCTCTCATTGGTAAGTGGGTACTTGCAAGTGAAAAGAAAAGAAATCTATGCCAAGGCAGTGAGATGAGACAGGTATGCACTTCCCATGAACAGGACAGCTATTATAAAGAGCTGTGTAAATCAGAATGAGTGGGCTTCAAAGGTGATAGATATCCTTTCTGCCAGAGAAACTTCACATCCTACATTAAAGAGTTAGAGATCAGCCCTTAAAGGAGCAACATGTGGTGTTGATGCCACCATCTTCTAGAAAAGCGTAGGTCATTGCTTCCTCTATCCATCCTCCACCTAGCCAGTTCATGCCCTGTGCCCTGGTGTACATAGAGGTGCATACTGGGAAGCTATGGAGCTTTTCTCTTCCTCCCATCCTTCTCTCGCAAGTCCTCCAATTTAATTGTATATTAAAGGACTAATGTCTAGCTCTATTGATCCTCGGGAGGTTAGAAAAAATTAAACAACAATTCTCTTTTCATTACTATGGCCTTATTAAATAAGGGTCCGTAGGTCCTTTAAATATAACGTAAAATATCTGAGTAGTGACTTATGCCCATACTGGGAATGGTAGAAAGGATGCATCTCAATTATTAACTCTGGCTCATTACTAGTATCTACCTAGAAGGATACAAGTCAATCCAAGAAAAGGTACCATTGTACCATTGTTGATTATTAATACCTACCAGAAAGGAAAGGGAGAGAAATATATTGCAGCATCACTATGTACTGAAGAGTAGCAGGGGCTTAGGGATGTCTTCCCTTGCAGATGTAACTCTGGAGGGCACAAGAAGCAGTGGTGTCAGATGGACAGATAGCAGTAGAGAAGGGAAACACCTAGCTTTCTGGCTGACGTAACTTTCATGGAAGCTTAAAAACATCATGAAGAAAAATGTGTTTGGAAAACCTCCATTATGTGACCATGATTCAGATGTAAACAATGAGGGGTCAAGGTCAGGAAGAGGTTGAGAAGTAGAATGGAGCCAGGTTGTATGGGACATTTCTCTTTTATCTGGACACAATTGATTTGACATTGCAAACAAAAAGTTAAAACATATGTTCATGGAATAAGACTAGTTGAAAATTTTGCTCACATACCTCCTGTTGGTCACACAAACATGGATAATTTTCTACCTCAATCAGTTGTTCTACCTTGCCTGACTGAGCCAAGTTCAATATGATAAACAGTCTCAGAGACTTCAAAATATCAAATATAGATTAAACAAACTCTCATGAGATGGGTATCAAGAAAAACTAAATAATCTCAAGAATATTCATCTAAAGTAACTTATTACCCAATTCGGGAATCCATAGTCCACATTCCTGATATAATCTTCAATTCTGGAAATAGGGAGTTTGTGAGGAAACAGCTTTCAGTACTTGGCCATTTTAATGGTCTTCCATATCAGAGTGAGCTGAACGTGCTATTTTGTTACTTCAGCCTTGGTCTGCCATTGTCATTGGAGCTAGACAGAACTGGCATAACTCTGCTTCCATTAATAGATGCCTGCTTATTTGAGGGCTTGTATTCCTATTTGTACTTATAATTCTTTGTTTCTTAAACTGCAGCCTAAAACTCTACTGTTCCTCAGTTCTCTTTTAAAGTACACGCCAGCTCTTTTCCAGAGGAAGTCTTTTGCTGGGGACATCTGAAGGTTTTAGTGTTCTTTCGTCCATAGCTCTAGTGCCTAACTCTGAACAATCCTGACAGTATATGTCTTCAGGAAATGGACTGGTATTACTTAGCCCAAGTCAAGGTTCTCTGCATTAGAGTCCCCTGTGCAGTAGAAACACTGTGGTTCATTGGACTAGCAGGAGCCTTGGGACACTTCCTTGTGCTTGCTGCCCTACATAAGGCTCATATTTTGCTGATTCACCAACATTCTCTTAAGAGCCAGCTCTCCAAGTCAACCATACAGTTCATTCTTTTTGTTCTTGTTGTTAGTGTTTCTCTGTGTAGCCTTGGCTATCCTGCACTCTCTTTGTAGACCAGGCTGGTCTTGAATCAATTTGCCTACCTGTCTCTTTCAAGTGCTGGAATTAAAGGTGCACACCACCATGCCTGGCAGAGTTAATTCTTAAAATATGTTCATCATTAATTATCCTGTTCATTAGTCCCCATTCATATGGCACTTAGCTTCATACTCAATTAGATGACAGAATGGAGCTCTCTGAAAATGAGACTTGTCTGGCTCCTTTAATATACACTTCAACAGATTTCTAGTTCCCTAATTAAACCTCTCTGTGACGGGCAGAAGCTGAAAACAAGCACATCTGCCCATAGAATTAAATGTTTATCATTTTTCTCTTCAAAACAAAAGGCATCCACAGGGTTTTTGATTAGCATTCAGGTAGAAGTAGAGGACTGTGGTTTTAAAAGGCAAATGTACTTAAATCCAGAAGCAGAAAAGACCTTGGGCTGATTGAGGAGGGTTTCTTCTACATGCATGTACAGAAATAGTCATTCTGTCACTCCTCAAGAAAGAGAGTGGTCAGGAGAAATGCACAGATACATCCTGGGACAAACAGCCTCATTTCTGAAATCAAACAGATCATTCTCCCTTGATTTTTTTAAGTATCTTTGTTGTGTTGCTTTGTTTTGTTTTTGAGACAGAGTTTCTCTGTATAGCCTTGGCTGTCCTAGAACTTATTCTGTAAACAAGGCTAGCCTGAAACTCAGAAATCCTCCTGCCTCTGCCTCCCATGTGCTGAAATTAAAGGCATGTGCCACCACTGCCTGGCTCTCCCCTGATATCAATACCTAACTTGAAAGAGGAATCCATGGAATCCATAGACCTGAGCATAGCTCACTATACTTCCTGTTCACGCACCATGGATGTTTCTTCTCTGAACTTCAGGTAATGACAGCTGGTTTCTCATCAGCCTGCAAACTTACTGGTTAAGGGAAATGCCTTGTGTTACTGAGAAAAGCTGTTATAAAGTACGAATAATACTGCATATACATATGATAATTAGTTGTACATTTCACAGACTAGACTCCGTAGAAATCTCTACTATCTCTTCTTCCTCAACCCCTACTGCAGAAGCTGTCATGCATTAGTTGCTTAATAAATGTTTGCTGAGTTGACTTCCATTGAGTTGGATAACTAATTGGCAAGGTTCTCTAGGGGGCAACAATCTCCTTTTACACCAGCACTATTGCCTTGCTCATGGCTGACATGAGAAAGTATGTGGCCGAGCAAATGAATGAATAAGTTGAGAAGAACTAAAGAGATGGTTCTTAACCCTGAACACACTTTAGAATCACCTGGAGAAATACTTTAAAAAATTAATCTCTGGGACAATGCCTCAGAGAGCCATTTAAAAGTTCCCACAGGATATATTCTAATGTACTTTTAAGGTTGAGAACCAATGACCTTGAATAATAGAGAAGTTTCTTTCTTTTTTTTTTTTTGGTTCTTCTAACCATATGGGGAGTTTTATCTTCTTGCATGCAAAGCGTTCTGAAAAGCCTGGCACTCTCAAATGGTAGAGTGATGTTGCTAGGGTTTTTAAACACCACCAAAAAGAGGTTTCCTGCACTGTTGGCTAATGGACCTCTCAGTGCGCATCACCCTGGCAGACCTTTCACCCCATTGTCTGCATATAACTAAGCATCCTAGGTAAGATCAACCACCATGTGGGCACCCAGGCTGCCACCTTGTGGCCACTCTGAAGTGACAGATGCAGCAAGTCCTTAAAATAGACTTCTATCTCTCTCAGAGTATACGCAAAACTTGGGCATGTGTTTTCTGTTATTTAAGAAAAAATGAATATCCTATTGAGAAAAAAATGTTCTGGGTGCTTCATGGTGAAGAGAAAGCTGCAGGCATGAACACCAGGCTGATGATTTATCTATCCCTGAAGAAAAAGAAGTGACAAAGGTCAAGAAAAGATAGATTCTGTCAAATCCATCCCTAAATCTTCAGTTCCTTGAGGAAAAAGGTGTAAGATCCATCACCCCATCCACAGTATAACTCCCATATTGTAAGACTGCAGTTAGAGCAGTTGTTTACCTTGGCTAAGGTAACTTTGACTAAAGTAGAATGGCTAGAGGCAGAAAGATTTCTGTGAGTTCAGATCTAGCTTGGACAGCATAATGATTTCAAAGCCAACCTAGGCTCCATAGTAAAACATTGTCTCAAAGAAGAAGGAAGAGGAGGGAGAAAAAGAGGAGGAAAGAGAAAAGAAGCAGCAGTCAGGGGGACTGCATAGATAGCAAGATATGGTGGTGTGCACGCATAGTCACAGCATTCAGGAGACTAATGTAGGGGAATTGGGAAGCCAAGGCCAGGATCAGCTCTCAAAAACAGAGACTTAAAAAAAAAAACAATAAATAATTGTTAAGTTCAACATTTAACTTTTTAAACACGTGTCTTCAGAAAATGAAGTTTCTTTCCATCCTAAAGAAACAAATTCAGGAACAAAAGTCATGTTTCAAGACATGATTTGCATGTTTGCTTACGGTAAACAAAACACACGTGAACAGGAGCAGGCACTGTTTCCATACACTTCACAATACAACGTATTTAGATGACAGAATCCTTATTTCTTCATGAAGAAAATAGGTGGCGATACTATTAATGTTTTCCCTCAGAGACAGGAACTAATATCTTCATTCCCAACTCTTGGCCAATCTGCTGTGATGAATACTTAAGAGTTCTTGGTAAAGGAATATAAATGTTAAATACGAAGTGTGGATTGCACACTTCACACCAGCCTGCTTTTTCAGGGTTTTAAATGTGTGGAAAGTGGTGAGAGCTGTAGTGCAGACAGACAGACCCTGGTTCACATGTTAATTCCACCACCATGAGCTGTGAAATGTTACTGAATCCACTCCAGCATCCAAAACCTCTGTTTCCTCATCTCCAAGTATGGATGATAATCTCGCCTCCTGAGCATTTTACTCTGTGAATGGAGGGAAGTTACTCAGACAATGGCTGAAAGAGAGGACACCAGAATACTAACTGAGTAAATGGACTTTCCTTTATCCATATGATAATGTTCATAAATTGATTTGATTCTACACCATTTTGAATGCCATGGCTATTAAGAGAGTACCAGAAACAAATTATTCCTAATATCAGAAAAATATAGAAAGGCTTCATCAGGGAGCTGGAGAAAATGGGAAAGCTTGCTGAATGGCCAACTGAATCCTGACAACAGGTAAAGCCTACGTTGTGACACAGGTTTAAAAAGCAAACTATTTAACCAACATCAGCTTTTAATTAAAATTTCATAATTTCCCACTTCTGCTTTCTCCTTCCAATCCCTCTGATGTACTCACCCTTGCTCCCTCTCAAAATCATGGCCTCTTAATTAGTTTTATTGGTACAAACACAAGCAGTGAAATACATAAATGCAAACTGCTCAGTCTATTTAGTGTTATTCATATGTATGTGATTTGGGGGCTGTCCACCTGCATAAGCAATTAGCTGGTTCCTTCCTGGAACAAACATGTGTTCAGCGATGACAGACATATGGAAACAGAAAGTAAATAAATAAAAATAACCTCTGCCTTCCAGTTCCTACTGGCTTAGTGATGAACTAGTTGCTATCTAGAAAGCGGAATCATAAGCAACAGTGGGCATCGACAGCTCTGGTCCAGTAGCAACTCTCTTAGCACCTCTGGTGAAGGACATGACTCCAGGACCCAAGATTCCAAATCCTCCCAGAGCACAGTCTCCCAGCCGGACTCTAGATCAGAGGTGGAGGTTCTCCAGAAAACATACAAGCTTCCTGGAGGGTTTCTTTAAGTTCTTTGTCTGTTTCTGCCTTTGTGCACTGAGCCTTGTTTCTTATTTCATTTTGTCTCCCTCTAGCACCAGCTGATTGAAGATGGGGGTGATTCGAGTAATGAATGAATCCAAGATTAAAAGAAAAAAGTTTGCATTGCCCACAGGAACTCATACCCGTTGTGGATGTCTGAAGAAGACCAAGCCAGCCACAATTCCAACAAAGATGGAAAGAAGCTGCTGAGGCCCCATCTCTAACTGAGAAGCTATTGGCAGTTGATATCCGCAGGGGAGAGGAGGAATTATTCATCTTTGGAAGTGTGGCCACTGGGGTGCTGCCCATGCTCCATTGGACAGCCCCACTCCTGTGCACATATGACACCATTAACTGGGCTTACTAAGTTATTGCTAAGAAGAAGAAGAGGACATGAATCTGGGAAGAATGTGTGTTATCAATGACACTGGGGAAATTAGAGTGGGGGAATGTGGTGTGGAGAGAATCATATTTCAATGTGTATATGTATGAAATCCTTGATGAATATTTATTAAATTTTTCCAAAAATATTGAAAGAAAGTACTGTTATGACTGAGATCAACGTTGTCAGGACACCATGGGGACAGGGACACTAGAAACACTGAGCAGAGCTTTTAAGAAACCATGGCCCTGCTTTAAGAGTCAAGCATAACCTGCAGCTCTGAAAGATGCTGGCACTAGAATCTCTAAGAAGAAACCCAAAGAAGTAAGTCGACTGCAGCTTTTCAAGAAGCGGCAGTGGCAGTGGCATGGGCATGCTCGGTGAAGACTGCCTTAAGCTGTCATGAAGAGGGCTCAGAAGGAGGACTTTGGAAGGTATGAGAAGACCACAGACTTCCTTAACACAAAGCGTTTTCTCTGCCCCAACTCTAAAACTCTAATATTTTTACCCACTTTAAGTGTCTCCACTATGGCCTGGTAAGGCTGTTCCCCCGTCAGGGTGAGGTCAAAGAGTAGGCCAATCAGTTCATGTCAGAGACAGTCCCTGTCCCCATTACTATGGAACCCACTTCGACACTGAACTGCCATGGGCTACCTCTATGCAGGGGTTCCAGGCCATTTCCATGAGTGGTCCTTGGCTCGAGTATCAGTCTCAGAAAAGACCCCTGTGCCCAGACTTTTTGGATCTGTTGCTGTCCTTGTGGAGCTCCTGTCCTCTCCAGGAAAGACAATGCAGCCACTCCTGATGAGACCTGATAGACTAGGATCAGAGGGAAGGAGAGGAAGACCTCCCCTATCAGTGCACTAGGGGAGGGCCACAGGTGAGAAAGAGAGGGGGGGGTGGGATTGGGAGGGAAGGAGGGAAGGAGGGAAGGAGCTACAGGGGGATACAAATGAATAAATGTAATTAATAAAAAAGGAAACAAACAACAAAAACAGAGTGTATCCAAATAGATTGCATTAAAAGGCATGTGGCTGTGCTTTCTCTGAAGAGCTACAGTGAGTGTGTTGTGTGGTTTGGTTACTTTATTACATAGAGAGAAGGAACATGAAATAGGGTTGAGATGGTAGAAAAGAAAAAAGAAAAGAGCCGGAATAAGAGAAGCAGGCTCCTTTCTTTTTACCTAGCCTGCCAACTTGTTCCATATAGCAGACAGCCTCTACTCATGAGTGGCTATGTAAACTTAAGCGAAATTAGGAATCAAGCTCCAATAGCAGATTAGCCAGGTTTAAGATGTCCCATAGGCATATGAAGCTTAATGTCCGCCATATTGATCACTGTTTCCACCACACTTGTATTGCAAAGTCCTATCAAATCAGTTACTCTAAAAGAAGCACTCCATCTTATGCTTCAGAAGCAATGGGTTCCCAAAGGAGCTGAGCACACTGTATTGTACCAGAGAGAAGGACAGGAAGGGGGATGGAGAGGAGAGAGAGGGACAAGGGAAAAGGGCCCATTCTAGTGTTTTGCAGCCTCATTCCTCCAAATATCAACAGTGGACACTCAGTGGAAACTAATGCAGTTGATCTTTTATTATGAATTACACATTGATAACAGACATTGTATATATTGAAGTTCTCATGGCAGAGTCCATCTGCTCCTCACATACTTAATACTATCTTTACGGGCTCTTTGATTGGAATTCCATAATGAATATAGTCTACTATAGTCCTCTCTGTTTCTCTCTCTCTATATCTCTGTCTCTCTCTGTCTCTCTCTGTCTTTGTGTATGTGTGTGTGTGTGTCTGTCTGTCTGTCAGTCTATCTGTCTGTCGTGTCTTCAGGCTTACTTTCTTGGTGGAGTCTGTAGTTAAAATTTCCTAGAAATCCTTTAACCATTTGTTATGTTTACATTTTCTAGGTTCTGGAATTTTATTATTATAGGTAGATATTCACTATCTGACCACAATGATTTTATGAAAAACAAGATTATAGAAGAATAGAGACTCCATAACATAAGTAATCCACATTTGAACAAAGGTCTATGTGACACATGGGGCTAGGGTCTTACAATATACTCTTTCATCTCTGTAATGAATAAAGAATATTGTGAGAAGGCGATTTTCACTATATACAGGTTGAGAAAAGCAGCCATGACAAGGCCTCATGTTACACTGGCCACCAGTGTTTGAAGAACACAGCCTGATCACAGAGTCACAAGTTTTCTGAATCTGTTTCTATAATGGGAAGGTTTTTAATCAAAGGATCTCAGGGCCCTTCAGGCCTACATAATCGTTTAATGGTCTGGGTTTCTATATAGAATCCAGCATGGAGTGAATGAGAAGTGCCTTGTTTCCAGGTAAAAATGGCTTCTGAGGCTTATTATTTCAATGCTAATGAAAAGCCGTCGGAGCACATTAGGAAGCTCCAAAGTAGATGGTTAACTAATTCACTCACTTGCCAATTTCTCCAATGCACTGGACCCTAAAGAGAACTTTTCTTTTATTAAAAAGAAATTACTTTTTAGAGGAACTACTGTCAAGTTTTTTGCCAGGTCCATCGCTGGATGAATTGAGCGTGGCTATGACATGTTTTTGTGCGCATGCGCTACTTCTGCTTCTTCTTTCGTTTCACACTATGTTTGAAGCTGCTTTGTAAATCTCAAGAATACATTGGAAGAAAATTAAAAACCACTGCCAAAAACTATAACCATCACTGAGCTTTGTCATAAACTTTAATTGGAAAACTGATATCAAGTATGTGTCTTTATTACGTTTTGAGAGCATAAATAATATACGTAATCATCCAAAGGCTGAGCTATGCACGTGGCTTGATTATTCACACATAAACAAAAGCGCAGTGCACTGTGTTATCAATTAGTGTCCAGCTTCTTTGGAAGAGCGATGGGGGAAAACAGTTGGACCTCAGCTGGCAATTTACATTCTCAAACATCTTTATTCACAAGCTGTAAAAGCAAGCTGGTAACAGTCGCCAAAGTGGTTGCCAAGACAACTTATCTCTGGATTTAGTATTGCTGCTTCAGGAGGGAGGCCTAGGAGGAATTTAATTAGATAACGCCTCATCCTCCTTAGCCAAAAAAGGATGGATTTTCTTTCAAGTTAACGTTTCTATGGAATAAGAAGTCAATGGAATCAGAGTAGACACAGACACTGAGATGGACTCCATTGCTCCCGCAATGCTGGGTAATTACAGCGTCAAGTACTGCTTACATACACTCTGCCTCAGTTGTTCATGAGTGTGAATTAAGATGCAGCCAGGGTGCAGCAGATAAATGTCTTGTGAATAAATAAGTAAACATGTTGACACATATATCCAATCGAATTATGTATGGATGGATGCATTTCTTTTCCTTCTTCCCTCTTCTCAGAAGTAAATGGGAAGTTTACTAGAAAGTTAATTTTAAAACCAAGAAGGAGCATCAAAGGAAAGATAAGTCAGATATAAAACTGATGGAGATTTTAGAGTTGTTAGAACTGTGCTTCACAATTGGTTCTGAGCCTCCAGGTAACCATGGCAATATTGGAAATGGTGCAAATTACATGGCTTAAATTATTCCCAACATAAGGGAATACTTTTCTGTAGTGTAAAGGAAAGCATTGCTGTGAACAGAATTGGTTTTGTTTGGGGGAGGGCGGCTTGAAACCCATGCAAAATTTTCACTAACATTAAAAAAGTCTTAATATAAGTGTTACACTACAAACCTCATAGTTTTTACATAGTTTTGTTTTTCTACCAAGCACCTACAAAGAAATTACAGGGCAAATCTAGGTTAAGCACATTTGCCTTACAAAAGCTTTTCAGTTTCATGAGGTCCCATTTGTTAATTATTGATCATATACCTTATAAGCTAGGGTCAAATGGGAAGGGAGGAGGACCTCCCTAACAGTGGACTTGGAACAGGGCAGGGAGAAGATGGGGGGGGGCGGCTACGGCTGGGATACAAAGTAAATAACCTGTGATTACTATAAAAAATTAAAATTAATTAAAAAAATTGTTGATCTTAGTTTAGAGCCTAAACTTTTGGTGTTCTGTTCAGGAAGTTGTTTCCTGTGCCAATGAGTCCAAGGCTGTTCCCCACTTTCTCTTCTAATAGATTTAGTGTATCTGGTCTTATGTTGAGGTCTTTGATACACTTGGACTTGAGTTTTGTTCAGGGTGATAGATATGGGTCTATTTGCATTTTTCTACATGTAGACATCCAGTTAGACCAGCACCATTTGTTGAAGATGTTTTCTTTGTTTCCATTGTATGATTTTGGCTCCTTTGTCAAAATTCAGGTGTCCATAGGTATGTGGGCTTATTTCTGGGTCTTTGATTCAATTCCATTGATGAACCATTCTATTTCTATGCCAGAACCATACAGTTTTTATTACTATTTCTCTGTAGTATAGATTGAAGTTGGGGATGGACATACTTCCAGAAGTTCTTTTATTGTGTAGAATCGATTTTGGTATTCTGTTTTGTTGTTGCTGTTTGTTTTTTCATATGAAGTTAATGATTGTTCTTTCAAGATCTGTAAAAAAAAATGTGTTGTTATTTTGATGGGAATTGCACTGAGTCTATAGATTATTTTTGGTAAGATGGCCATTTTTAATATATTAATTCTACTGATCCATGAGCATGGGACACCTTTCCATCTTCTGATATCTTCTTTAATTTCTTTCTTCAGAGACTTGAATTTTTTGTTATATCGGTGTTTGTTAAAAGGGTTGGAAAGATCAGGGATACAATGCATATTCCTAAACACAATAAAAGCAATTATAGAAAGCTTATAGCCAACAGTAAATTAAGTGAAGAGAAACTTAATGCAATCCCACTGAAGTCAGGGACAAAACAAGGCTGCCCACTCTCTCCATATCTCTTCAAGATAGTACTTGAAATACTAGCTAGAGCAATAAAACAATTAAAGGAGAGCAAGGCAATACAAATTGGAAAAGAAGATATCAAAGTATCACTATTTGCAGATGATATGATAGTATACATAAGTAAACCCAAAAATTCCACCTACAGCTGATAAACACCGTCAGCAAAATGGCTAAATATAAGAGTAATTCAAAAAATTAGTAGACCTCTTGTATACAAACAACAAACAGGCTGAGAAAGAAATTAGGGAAATTGTCCCCTTCACAATGGCCACAAATAACATGAAGTATCTTGCTGTAACTCTTAACTAAGCAGCTACACTCTTAGTGCTTACTTTATACATAAATTATTGCCTAGTCTGAAGACTAAATACTTTCAAAACTCTCCACTGCAATCAGGAGTAATCCTGTTTTTTAAAAATATGTAATTCCCCTTATTTTGTATCTAATTAAACCTGAAATCTATGGAATATTTCACAGTGTAAGAAGAGCCCAGGTTCAATGGTGCACTACCCTTGGCTTCCTGTCTTATCTTCCACATGGATAACAGTGCCAGTGTCTTCTATATGCTGTTTGGGGAACTGTAATTCAGTTCCATATACAGTTTAATGATGCTTTATTAACTAAATATTAAAAATGTTAAGTTTAAAAGAAGTAGGGATGATCAATAGAAACTGGATATTTCCTGCCCAACTGTAATAATGTGTGTTTGTTCAGCTAAGGAAGGAAAACAATAGTTCCATTTCAGGTGTCAGATCTGAGTATATTCTCAAAAAGGGAAGATGCCCAGATTCTGGTGTTGCTTGTCCTTTGAGTGCTGCCGGGCACCTTTCAGCGCTCCCCTCCTCATGAAACATTTCTCAGTTGGATACTCATCTCCTCTGTGATGCCTCCTTGCAAACTATGTCCCAATCTTAATTACTCCCACTCCTAAATGCCGTCTGCACAGACCCCACAGCACTGTTTTAGTTTTCGTGGGGTCCTGAAAATTTAGATTTGTATGACACCTGCATCAGAACCTTTTCATGTAGGCTTCCTCAGGTAGCTCAAGTTATAGAAATTAGTGACTTGGTGTAGCCATTCATTTTCTTTAGTTACTCTACAAATATTTGGAAATCTAGACTACATATTACATTGTATGAATATGTAATCATGAATAAAATTATGATTATATAATTTAAAAATATATGTTGTGGTAGATTTTTTTTCTTCTTTGGTATTCTGCCTGGGAATATCTGAGAAACAGATACTAAGCTATATTGAGTTTAATTAATATTAAACAGCATTAGGTTGGCAAGTCCTTGTCTTTTCTGCTGCCAAATTTCTGATCTCATAAAAATCTAAACTGGCTCTCAATGAGTGACATTGGGGGAGCTAATTTCCAAGCTCTGACACTGCAGCTAATTCTTCAGGCTTGTCCACCTAACCTTTAACAACAGCAGATATTAGAAACTCCGGTAAACCACCCTTGACAGGGGCTAATCCCTTCACACAGATATTCATCTCTAATGAAACTTTTTCCTTTTGTCCTTCAGATTATCCTCTAAATGACTCAAGCACTGTCAAACTTAATGCACAAACAATGTAATAGAACTTTGATAGTTTAATGTTAGACCCAATGTTGTGTTTCAGTACAGATAGGAGATCACTGTCTACATGGGTGACCAAAGTTAGGAGTGTCTCACTAGGCTCAAAAGGGACTCTGATCACATACGATAAGCAGATGATAAATGTAACTTTCTAAAACTGAGAGACTCATGTGTTTTATCTGAAAGGCATTAAGAATCATTTAATGCTATAATTCTCAAATTAGTAAGAAGAGAGGAGACAGTGGCAATCAGACTTAGCAGAGGTAATGAGAGGGAAAAGCTTCCTAAACATATATAAATATGACAAGATGCTCAAAGACATTTTTACAACTTCCCACAAGTTGCAAATCACTGATGCAGCAATGCCTGACAGCCATGACTACTATCCAAGGAGCTTTCAAAACTCCTTACTCACAGGTCATATCACAGACAAGATTAGAGCCTCAAATTGGACTCATCCCAACACTTTATGAAAGTACTTAGGTGCTGGATGACTCATTGGTTAAGAGTGTTCATTGTTCCTTCAGATGAGCAGAGTTCAGTCCCTAGTACCCACATTGCATGGCTCACAACCCTCTGTAATGGGAGCTTCAGGGAATCTGCAACCCACTTCTGGCTTTCCTGGGTATAGACACACATACACACATATACACACACACACACACCACATAAATTTAAAAAATAAAATATTTTAAAAGGTGAATAACAGGCCAATCAGCTCCTCTCAGAGACGGTCCTTGTCCCCATTACTATGGAATCCACTTGGACACTGACCTGCCATAGGCTACCTCTGTACAGGGGTCCCAGGCCATCTCCATGAGTGGTCCTTGGCTGGAGTATCAGTCTCAGAAAAGACTCCTGTGCCCAGACTTTTTGGATCTGTTGCTCTCCTTGTGGAGCTCCTGTCTACTCCAGGTCTTACTATCTCCCATTCCTTTCATAAGATTCCCTGCACTCTGCCCAAAGTTTGGCTATGAGTCCCAGCATGTGCCTCAATATCCTGCAGGGTAGAGCCTTTCAGATGCCCTCTGTGGTAGGCTCCTGTCCTGTTCCCTGTTTCTTCCCTCCTCTGATATCCATCTTTGCCTTTCTGAATGGGGATCGAGCATCTTAGCCAGAGTCCTCCTTCTTGATTAGCTTCCTTAGGTATACAGATTTTAGTATGTTTATCCTATATTGTATGTCTAATATCTATTTATGAGTGAGTATATACCCTGTGTGTCTTTCTGCTTCTGAGATACCTCACTCAGGATGATCTTTTCCAGTTCCCACCATTTACCTGCAAATTTCATGATTTCCTTGTTTTTTTATTGCTGAGTAATATTCCTCTCAGTGGGGAGCAGGCCACAGAGGAAGACAATTCAGCCACTCCTGATGAGACCTGATAGACTAGGATCAGAGGGAAGGGGAGGAGGACCTCCCTTATCAGTGGACTGGGAGAAGGGCACAGATGGGGAAGAGGGAGGGAAGGTGAGATTGGGAGGGGAGGAGGGAGGGAGCTACAGGAGAGATACAAAGTAAATACACTGTAATTAATACAAATAAAATAAAACTAATTTTTAAAAAGGTGAATAACAGTTCAATGCATGTATAAAACATTTCCTTTTCTAACCATCCATCCATCAATGGGCATGTGTTACTTCTACCTTCCAGCTATTGTAAATCATAGTGCAACAAACATGGGAATGCATATACCCTTTCAAGATCCTGCTTTACGTTTATTGTATATATACAAAGTGTGCTTGCCATCTCATCTGGCAGTTCTCTTAGGTTTTTTGAGGAACCTTCATACTGATTTTCATAGCAGTACACCATTTTACATTTCAACTAATGGTGTAAAAGGTTTCTCAAGTTATGGATTGCTTACAGTATCTCCATGTCATCTTTGCATAGGGGCCATGCTAATCTTCTCTGTGTGGTTCCAATTTTAGTAAGTGTGCTGCCAAAACAAGCATTAATTAAATGAATGGTGATCCAATTTTCAGAAATTCTTATTAACAAATCCCATGAGGTTGGCAGACAGACTCTCCCAGATCTTTTAAAATATGCATATTTGAATAATTTATCTCATTTTTAAGGGTAGTCAGATAGATGGTCAAGGAAAGGTTGCTAGCAGGCTCTAACAGTAGCAGTGTCCATCGTGAACATGAAGATGTCAGATTCCATCCCAGACCCACTGGTTTTAATTCTGTGAATGGGGCTCAGAAGCTGCTTGGAAAGCCTTCCATAGTTACCAATACATGAGAAAGTTTGAACCCCTTTCTGGGTTATGATTTTAAGGGTTTTAAGAATTCTCTAACACTCTTGCTTCCATGTTACAAGTTCATTTGACCCAAATGTCAACAAATAAATTCCTTTTTAAATTTTATTTTTAATTTATGCATTTACTTTACATTCTGATCACAGCCCCTCTCCTCTCCTCCCTGTCCCTCCCTCTCACCCTCTTCATCCTCTCCCCTCTCCCCTTTACTCAGAAAAGGAGGTTCCACCCACCAACCCACCCCAGCACATCAAGTTACATCAAGACTGAGTTTCTCCCCATCCACTACAACCAGGCAAGGCAGTCCAGCTTCACCAAAGTAGGCAGCAGAGTCCACATCATAGACACTACTCACTCAACTTACTAGGGAACCCACATGAAGACCAAACTGCCCATCGGTTACATATATGTACAGGACCTAGGTCAAGTCTGCATGCTCTTCAGTTGGTACTTCCATCTCTGCAAGCCGCCATGGGTCTGGTTTAGTTGACTCAGTTGGTCTTGCAGTATTGTTGTCCCTTCCAGGTTCTTCTATCCTTCCCTTCCACTCTTCCACAGGACTTCCTGAGCTCTGCTTGATGCTTGGCTGTGACTCTCAGCATCTGATTCTATCAGCAGCAAGGGGATGTTGGGGGTAGGCTCTCAGAAACTGGTTACATTAGGCTCCATTCTGTAAACATAGCAGAATATCATTAATGATGGTTTTGGTTTGAAAGTTTTGTAGGTGGATTGGTGTTTCTCTCCCACCACTAAAGATCCTACCTGGCTTGAAGGTGGACTCCTCAACTTTCATGTCCTCGACTGTGAGGAGGCTCAGCTAGGGACACCCCTATATCCTCCCTGCAGCCCACCCTGTCGCAGGTCTCCAGCTCGTCTCAGTGATGCCCCCACTTTTGGCTTCCCTTTTCTGACCAGGCCCTCAACCCTACCCTCCCCACTCTCCTGACATCTCTTCCCCCATCCCCCTTCCCACAACCTCTCCTGTCCAGTTCCCTCTTTACTTCCTCTTCCACTGTCTATTCTATTTCCCCGTCTAAGTTTCAAGGAAGGTCTCTCTTGAGCCCTCCTTGTTACTTAGCTTCTTTGGGTCTGCAATTAGTAGTATAGTTATCCTGTAATATATGGGTAATATCTGCTGATAAGTGAGTACATGTGCATTAGCGTACTTTTTAAAAACTCTTTTATTTACATTTTTTTATATCTTTCTTCCTACTCCACTGAATCACTTCCAACACCAGGTAGGAGAGATAAAGGGTTAGTGGGAGAGGGGTGCAGTTCTCTTAGCTGATTTCTGCTAGTTAGGGTCGTCAAGTTTCTCGGAGAGGGTCCAACCCTCTTTTCAAGAGATCTCCAACTTGTCTCACTGCAACAGCAACAACCAGGATCCACAGGAGGAAGCAGCAGCAGCCTGGTTCTTTCTCAGAGCTCCCACACTCCCTAGGCTCTGGCATTTATTCTCTCCAGAGTCCTCAAATTTAAACTATCTGCAGCTGGCAAAGAGCGCCTCTCAGAGCCCACAGGAGGCAAATAGTTTGCTGCTGTGGATTATTTGAATTAGTCCCACATCCCACACCTGGGATTAAAACAAAAACATGTTTACATCTACAACACATGTGTCTTTCTGGGCCTGGGTTACCTTGCTCAGGATGATCCTTTCTAGTTCCATTCATTTTCCTGCAAATTTCATGATCTCCTTGTAACAAATATATTTCTTCTTACTTTTCTTTTTCATTAGTCAAGTGGTTGGTTGGTTGCTGTTTTCCACTATGAAAATTTTCTTGTTCTAAGAATCAGGAAATTGAAGATTATAAGCAGGTTTTGGGGGAAGAATTGACCCCAGAATAATAACTGTAATAACTCTTAATATTGGTTTTCTATAATATTGGAAGATATTAAAAAAATCAAGATGATAAAATATTTGCCTCAGTCTTCACCACCACTTCTCCAGATCCCAAGGTTGATGTTCAGAGCAAGACATGCCAAGCAGCCTACTCTGGAAGACTCATAAATCTTTCCCCACACAGCCCTATGAGAAACTTAAAATTAGACCATTATTCTAAACCCATTTTACATGGCTTTCCAGACAGTACATTATCCTCCATATCTATCTTTCTCAAACACTGTGAATTATAAACACTATCAATCTACAGGATTCTTTAATACTACTAAGTATTCTGTGAGCTTAGTTTTCTCATCCAGAAAATGTTACTGATGTTGCCACGTTCGTGCAGTGCTTCTGACACTTAAATTAACATAGTTTATCAGCTAGATCAGTGTGAGTCTCCATGTTTTTTAAATGTCAGAAAGCCTTAGTCTCTTCGTTCTTCATCTTTCTTTACATGTGTTATCAGCACTCCTTTTAACCTAGGTCAAAGAGTATAGATGATCCTGCTTGGGCTGTTCTGACAGGTGCCAGTCCTCTTAGTTTTAACTGGGAGATCTAATTTCTCAGCCTGGGCGTCTGTTGTATTTTCCTCACCAGCTTCACATTGTTAACAGTGGCTGTTATGTGAATATGAAGGTTATTTTCACATGATGCTTAATTTATTCTCACAGCATCAAAATTCAAAGAACCATCTTCCCCAGCCTCAAACCAAATTCTCATACATATGACCCACATTTTAATCCTAACCTAATAAGATGCTAATAGAGAAGCTTCTCTCTATTGTAGATGTAAGGAAGTTAAGATGTATTAAAAACTATGCTTGTACAAAAGCTTACTAGAGATTTTGCCATTGTTAATTTGTGTATTCTAACCCAGAACACACTGATGTATGCACAACTTTATTGTTTCTGATTTGCAGATAAGAAAACTGAAATTCGAAGAAGTTGAAGTAACACAAACCATAAGCTTATAAGCATGGTTTCTTATGAAGTCCATAGATTGTAAGGAATTCTACACCAAGACTAATGGCTCATGCCTATAATCCCATTTATTCAAGAGACCGAGAAGGAAGATTGCAAGCTCAATGCTTGAATATGCTATAAATGAAGTTCAGGTCAGCCTTCACAACATAGTTAGATCATGTCTCAGAAAGAAATCAAAGTATAGGACTATACAGCTCAGTGGAAGAGAGCTTGGTTGCATGCACAAGACCCTGGATTCACAGGTCCTCTCTGAAGATGTATCCTGGATCTATGCCCAAATTTAAGCCCACAAAACCTCCCCTACTTGTATCACAATTAATAGCAAACTGGGTCATTCTTCTATTTCATCACATGTAAGAAGCTACTTAACAAGTATGCCTTATTTGTTGAGGAGGTAAATTACAAAGAGCCCTTAGACCTTGCCATGCAGAATGCTGTAAACACCTTGGAGAAGTGTTTAGAAGATTTTTGTGATATTAAATGTGTACTCTATACTAACAATTTCACCTTGGATGTTTATTCCAGAAAATAAAAACATACATTCCCCAAAGAAACAACAACAACAACAAAAAGTATGCCTTAAATGTCTGGCTTTAAGAGAGGATGCAAGGCAAAAAGCAACAAGAGTGACCCCACCCAAAGACAACTCAAGCAACTCCCTGGGTTCTGACATAGGAGACAACATCACCACCACTACCCAGTGGAGGAAACACTGGCTGAGCCAGAGGGAGCAGGTTCAAATCCTACCTTGGAAACGTTTACCTGTATGACCTTTAGTAAGCCGTCCAACCCCTCTGTGCTTCTGACACCTCAACCTACAGAATGAGGGAACATTTTTTCCCTTAATTCATATATTTAGTTACTACCTGGACAGTAACACAGAAATGCATAGAGTAGCCAATGAGTTTCTGAGAATGTAGGCAATAAAGTTAACTGAAGCCACGGGTCCAACTCCCCTAATCTCCTTACGACCTCTCGCAGACTGTGTATGTGTTTGTTGATTAAAATAGGTACCGAGAGGTCCATAAAGCAGAAAGGAAATTGAAACATGTCAAATAATGTGATTTTGGTGGTTAAACTATAGGATAGTCTACTGAAGATTCCATGAAGGGCTGACTAATTACTCAAGCAAGCCTCATTCACTAGTGTGGTAATTCATCCTTAATATCAACAATGACAATCTCTGAGGAAGGAGACCAATGAGAAAGTAAACAAAAAGCAAAAAGAAGAATGAAAGACAGGAGACTGAATGTTTCTGAGACTCCAACTTCTATTGAAAAATGCTGGGGATTTTTTGTTTGTTTTTTTTGGGGGGGGGGGTGCTTTCTTTTCTTTCCTCTCATGAATACTCTTGATAACCGCAGAACTGCTCTCTTAGCTTTGATCCAGGACCTTCGCTCACATTGAGAGGAGTTTGTAATGGCCACTCAGTGCTCTGGACCAACCTGCTCTCTTAAGATGTCACTGTCATTACTGGTATACAGCAATCCACATGGGCCAACATTCATCAACTGCAGTGATGACCAAGGACACATCCACATCATTGATTTCAAAGGCAGGCATAGCAGGAAAGAGATGTCGATGGGTAAAGATGCTTGCTGCCATGTCTGGCAACCTGAAATTGACCCCCAGAACTAACATAAAGATGGGGAAAAAAAAGAAGTGACTCCAACAAATTGTCATCTGCACTCCAAAGAGTAGTTGTACTGCGCGCGCACACACACACACACACACACGGAGAAGAAGGAGGAGGAAGAGAACTTTTTAAATGAATGGAAGATATACTGCTCCAGGATATAAACTTTCTTCCTTAATATAATTGCTATGGTCACATGAGATGGGTGGCTTTGAGTCTAATGCCATTGTCCAAACTCTCAGAACTGACATCCTTACACATGAACATACATTAAAATGGATGTATTAGAGACTCATTAACAGAAAATTTGGAAAGATTAAAAAAGAGAGTCTTCGTCAGGTTGGGATTCTAAGATCAGCCATACCATGTATCCAGAACCAGATATTGTCTAAGATGGATATAGAGTGCTGGCATAATTATACTTTTCTTTCAATTAAGAAATGGTTCTTTCATTCTAATATTTTTCTACCAAAAAGTAACATCTTTCTATAAGAAGCTTTAGGCTCCACTATGCTGTGACAGCTATTGTCACGTGCTCTGTCGCTGATGCTGTTAAGTGTGGTCATGCTTTTCCATGCCTATCTCCACAAGACCAGAGTATTGATTGCATCTGCTTTTGTTCCTTCTACCTCCTCAACCTCCTCTTGAATAATATCCAGAATCTACAATCTTACATTGCCCTCTCTGATCTCTAAGTCAATAATCACTCTCCTCCTCCCCTTTGGTGAGTCATCACTCTTTCGGTAGGTAATTACTGAGCACCTTATGTTTGCTAAGCACTATTTTAAGTCTGGGAATAGAAACTCATTCCGTTCTTCACAGAGCTTACATTCCAGTCCCAAGTTGTACCTCATTCTCTACCTTGATTGTTGGCAGCTCAAAAGAACACCTACTCTATTTTGCTCCAATGCTTCCTCTCAAGTAATCTCCAACATAGAACAGCATGACTTGATATATTTTTAGGTCCTCGGCTGCTTGGAATTATTTATAATCAATACATAAAATGCCAAAGTGAAGGAAACAATAGGCTTAACATGTCAAGAGACGTGCTTCATTTTGGAACTGAAGAGTTAAAATACAGAAAAAGGTTTTTACGTTGCCAGTAGAAACTGTTCCTTCAACCAATTATAAATGAGCCTCTACAGCTGGCTAAATAAAAAGGAGGAGAGGGGTAAAATAACCCAAAAGAGGGTAAAACCTTCTTAGTGGGTTTGATTTATTGGCAGAATTGAGTGATAATATCCACAGCTTCGCTCTCCTGCTCTTTATCCCCCAATGGCTACAAAAGTACCAGCAAGGTTTTGGATGAATGCAATGACCATTTTGAGATAAATTAAAGTGCCCTTAAGAAAAAAAAAAATAAAGCATTGGTGGCAGAAGTCAAGTGTCCCTCACATAGAGAAGCTTCAGCTTTGCTATGGTCAGAAGCCAAAAGAGGTTAAAGTCAGGAACTTAACAGGGGAAGGGCAGCACTGGGAGAAATTGTGAACGGTGATGGGAGTGGGAATGCAGGGAAATTTCCCAGAAGCACGAGAAGTTAAGTCTTAGGTTGACATGAGTTCATGAGCAAACACTCCCTGCAACCTTTCCACCGTGACACATTCAGAGGACCAGTGAAAGAAAGCAAGAGGAAAGGTGAGCTGAACTCAATAGATATGCAGGTTGTAGTTAGAGCCTAAGATATAGTTTTGAAATCAAAGTATGACTTTACCGCTGTGAGAGAGTTCGGATGATACTCGTAAAGCCACAATTACTCCACAGATTAAAAGGCTATCTGCCTCTGTCACTGTACTGAAACTGAATCATTAACAGTGGCTGATTTTAACCTTTCTTATCCTGCCCACCAAGTCTCTGCATGTGTTCTAGTTGGTGACTATCAATAACAGAATAATCTAAAATTCTGTTGCTTCCAAACAGAATTGTAAACCAGTCTTTCATGACATTGCCATTTCAAGACAACTGTTGAGAAATATTTGATTTTATATGATGGAAAATTATTGCACTAGCAAGAGGCAAAACATTCTTGCTATTAGTAAGGAGTCTTGCTGGTGCAGCAGAGCACCTCAAGATGTCTGCACCTGTTTGGTATATGTGCATATGCTTCGGTGTGATTGCATGTGTCCATGCCTAAGGCAAAGATCAGCATGAGTGTCTGCCTCAGTCATTGCCTACCTTATTTTTTGAGAGAGCGTCTTTCACTGAACATAGATCTCACCAATCAATAGAGGCTAACTTGATAATGAGTCAAGAGACCAGCAGTTCTCTACCTCCTCAGTGCTGGAATTATAAGCAAATGCCAACATACCCAGCTTTTTACACAGGTTCTAGCACATTAAACCTAGGCCCTCCTGCTTGCAAGGCAAGTACTTTTCTGACTGAGATATCTCACTAGCTTTGTTTTGAGCCTATTTTTTAAAACATTACTCTTTATACTTATTTCTGGCCATATTACTAATGGTGAGGCTGAACCAAGGAAGCAACTCAGTTTCCTACTAGCTATATGACCCTGTTTTAATCACCTTTTCAGGATTTCAATTTTCAAGAAAGTAATAATTATTCTCAGGATCAATGTAAAGATCAAAGGAAATAATACAAAAGTGCAAAGATCTGGCAGACTCTGTGTTCTTTTCTGTTCTGCTCAAAAATATGTATTAGTGGCAAATGCATAAACTAATAATAATAAATAAGCTAAACAATGAACGTTTCATTTCTTTTCTTATACTCTAGAGTGACTTAAGATACAAATACAAAAAAATAAAAATTATATTTATTCTTATATGGGAATTTATAGCTTATAAAATGAGATATTATCTCATTCAATCTTCATAAAATTCCTCAAGGAGCAGCCCAGACAACGGTTGCCATTATATGTTATAAGAAATTACAGTAAGTCTAGGAACAATGATTTTAATTATTTAATTCCACATATTAAAAAATGAATAAGGATCTGGAGAGATTGCTCATCAGTTAAAAACACTTAATGCTCTTGCTGAGAACCCAGGTTCCTTTCTCGGTACCTACATCAAGCAGCTCATAACCAGCTAAAACCCCATTTCCAGTGGATCTGACACCTTCTTCTGGTCCTCATGGCACCTGCACATGCATGATAACCATATTGATATGCAGGTACACATATATACACATAAATAAAATAATGTTATGCATTATATTATATTTTATATCATATCACTTATCGCATATCATATATGCCATATGTCATATATCACATAAATTATTCAAGCATATGGATATATTCAAATAAAAGGGGCCATGAACTTGAAAGGTATTAAGGGGGGATGGGAGAGGGAGAAAATTAAAAGGAGAAATAATATTTTAATTAAAATAAAAGAAGTGTTTGGCTTTTGAAAAAAAGGATTAAGGAAAGGAAAGAGGGAGAGAAGGAAGGAGAGAAAGGGGAAAGGGAAGGATTAAAGGATGGGGCAGAGTAGGAGGAACGGAGGGAGAATCTCCTGTAACTCTAAGTCCAGGTTCTTTCTGTTTTAGAAAGTCTCTACCCAAATACCATAACACACGAAAGCGGCTCTGCCACAGTCAGGGGAGAAGGCATTCACACAATCAAAATAGACATGTTTTTACTAAATAAACCTGATTAATGGCTAACTCTGTCTACAGTGTGATTCCTGAAAAACTCAAAGGAGGCTCTTTCATATAAGGCTGTCAGAAGAAGTTCTGCTTCTGGAGAAGCAATCTTTTAATCATCTTCCATTGCACTGTCGCCAAGATGGCTTCAAGTGAAGCGACAATTAAGAACCACATTACCACAGAAGTGTCATTTTCAGTGTTCTGATCTGCCAGTTCACATTCACAGTGATCTTTTATATAGCCAAGGACAGAATTAGATGAAGGAGAAGTCCAAGGTTTTGCAACAAGGAGGTGGAATCATTCCGAAGTTCCATGAGCGCTTAGCAACCGAAACAGAATAGCATCTTAAAGTCGAGTAGGAAAGTAAGAATGGAGAGACTATGACTATGTCTCGTTACTGTGCTTGAAAGTGGACGGAAAGCCCCCAGTATATTCACAGAGCAGCCAGTGCAATCCCCTGTACACCTGAGAGGTGGATGCCTGCATCCTTCTCAGACAAAAAGAGGATCTTCAGCTCATAGAACTTGGGTAACTTGTCTACAATCAGTAATGGAGTTTCCGTTTAAATTCTGGTTTGTCTAAACCTAAAGTTCAAGTTTTATCTCCCTTCTATGAGCCCTCAACTAGTTCAATGTAGGATTAACAAAAAAGGAAAGATTATCAACGTGCATGGCTCAAGATAGCGCCAATATTCTTCTCAGTGTATTCAGAATGGAGTCTGTGATTTTGTATTTTTGTTTTCTGGGTTAATATGAGACAGCTATGTATAAAAATTTTATACCTTTTTGTCCCCTCAGGAGACAAGTGGATATGTTACCTATTTTATAATATTCCCAAAGTTCTCAGGATTACTCAAAAGTTGTGAAGTATGTTTTTTTTTATGTCATTCCTAGTCCTCATCATTTCTCAGACTGAAATATCGCTGTTTTCACAACCTACAGGGGCCCTTGCTCTTCACTAACACTCTGCATCTCCCAAGCTGAGATTGTAAATCACATCCTTTAAGGACTGACCCTACTGCTGTGCTCTTTGTGGGCATTCTTATAAACTCAGGGGCACAGAAAGCCCAACCTTTCAGCCTGCTCTCAATCACTTTCCCCTAAACAGTTCCTTTCCACCAGGCAAAGTAAGTCTAGCTTTCAATGTTTTTCACCCAAATTGTCTCGACATTTTTCCTTTAACAAGGACATATAGAGATTAGCAATGATGGACACAGTATTGTCAATTTAAGGAACATCAGATAGTATCTACTGCTGTTTATGTTAGACCAGTAAAAAACTGTGTGAATTAATTTTCCATACCCAAGGATGTACTAAATCAAGGACGCAACAGGAAACAAAACAAGTTTGAATTCTTGCATTCTGCTATATGAGATTATATTAGCCTATCTTCTCACATTGTTCATACACTTTGGCGCAAAATGAGATTAACACTTAAATGGATGCTACAGAATGTGATCCCTTTTCTACAGAAATTTCACAGTCTTTTTGTGAGGTGGAATAAATAAAGCACAACTATAAACTGTTACACACTGAGATTCAATTGTGTTGTTCTAGAATTCATTGCTCCATGCATTCCCCAACATTGGTCAAAAGCATAAATTTAAAGAAAGAAACATGGTCATTCTTTGTGACTATCAGAATAAGGGGTAGAAAGATACTTTGAGCCTTTCTTTAAGTGTTTTTCTGCCATTCTATAATCCTCTACAGTCAGTTCTCTGTTTTGCTCCATACCCCATTTTTTAATTGGCTTACTTGATTTGTTGCTTTTTAACTTCTTGAGTTCTTTATATTTACTGGATATTAGCCCTCTGTCAGATGTAGGATTGGTGAAGATCTTTTCCAGTCTATGGGCTGTCGTTTTGTTTTGATGACAGTTTCTTTTGCTTCACAGAAACTTTTCAGTTTCATTTATTGAGGTCCCATTTATTGAGTGTTGCTCTTAGAGCCTGTGCTGTTGGTGTTCTGTACAGGAAGTAGTCTCCTGTGCCATGCTGAAATCTATACGCCTAGGGAAGATAAGCAAGAAGGAAGACCCAGGGTGGGATGATCAATCCTCACTTAGATGGACAAATGGGATGGACATTGAATGTAGGAGAAAACAAGCAACAGGACAGGAACCTACCACAGAGGGCCTCTGAAAGACTCTAACTAGCAATGTATCAAAGCAGATATTAAGACTCACAACCAAGCCTTTGGCAGAGTGCAGGGAATCATATGAAAGAAGGGGGAGTTAGCAAGACTTGGCGAGGACAAGAGCTCCACAAAAACCAAATAGATCAGGGCACAGGGGTCTTTTATGAGAACGTTTCTCCAACCAAGGACCATGTATGGATATAACCTAGAACCCCTGCTCGGATGTGGCCCATGGTAGCTCAGTATCCAACTGGGTACCCTAGTAAGCGGAACAGGGATTATTTCTGTCATGAACTCAATGGCTGGGTCTTCGACCCTCCTCCTCCTCCCAGAGGGAGGAGCAGCCTAGCTAGATTCCAGAAGAGGACATTGTAGCCAGCCCTGAAGAGACCTGATAAGTTAGGGTCAGATGGAAGGGGAAGAGATCCTCCCCTATCAGTGGACTTGGAGGGGGGCAGGGAGGAGATGAGGGAGGGATGGGGAGAGTGGGAAGGAATGAGGGAGGGGGGGGCTATGGCTGGGATACAAAGTACATAACCTGTGATTAATATAAAAATAAATAAATTACTTTAAAAAATAGATACTTTGAAAACGAAAATGTTCTACTAATGTACTAGTCACCCTAAAAGTTTTGATATACCTACTTTATCACAAAATTATACAATAACCTTTTTTCTGGTTTCATATTACTTTTCTGCCCACAATTCTTCCCTCATACACTTAGGCTTATCACTGATTTGTTTTATCTCACTGAGTTCAATATATTCAAAGAGAAAATCCTTTTCTTATCCCTAATGAACTATGATATCAAATTATATCAAATAATATCCCTAATAAACTAAGACATCAAACCCCATTCTTATACCTAATGAAAATATCAAACACAAGCATTATTAACAGAAAATCTACCAACACTACAAATTCAAGTACAATGTAGAGACAAAGGCACTTAAAGAAGTTTGAAGAAGGAAAGATTTCAAGGAAAGCTGGAAATTGCTGGCAAGCAGAGGTGGAACAAGTTAAAGCAAGCTACAGGGAATTGGAGGGTTTGAGCAAAACCATCCAAGCGATAGACAACAGGGGTCAGGATGAGCAGAGTTCATGTGAGTTGCAACAAAATATAAAACTGAAAAACACAGGTGACATTTATGGTTCCTCAAAATGTAGGATATGACTCCACATTACAGCCAGTCAGAATTTACTCTGAGTAGGAAATATTTGACTCTCAAACAACAGTTTTCTCCATCACACCAGCATCAGAAAGGAAAAAAGTAGTCAATGGGATTATTTTAATTTAAAATGAAAAGGATTTGGACAAAATTTAATGTTATTTCATGATAAAGAAAAGTTTTTCTCTAACTAAAATGGAAGGAAGCATATGCGAGTTGATATACATCTAACAAGCCATAATAAATTACAGCAAACATCATAATTGATGCTAAGAAATTTAAGTTAATTTTCTCTGCAATAGAGGAAGTATAACCTTTCTCTCATCACTTTTTTCTTTTATGTAGAGTCTCATTTAGTGGTCCAGGCTGGCTTCTAATACACAGTTATGCTTATTCCGGTTTTCCCAGGTGCTAGGATTTCAGGTATATGTCACCATGCCTAGCATATCACTTCTAACAAATATTGTTTTAGAGGATATATAATAAAAAAGAAAAAAGGGGAAATTACATTCTTATTGGAATGAAATTAAGAAAAGCCAGGATTATCCACAGAAATCATGTTTGTTTCTGTAGAAAATATTTGACCCAAATATCCTCCTCAAATTACTAAGTTATTATATAAAAACTACAGCATGGTAGGATAATATTTTTTTAGATGGAGTTACTTTCCTGTATACCTTCAATAAATAATTCTAAATTTTAAAATAAATAACTACTAAGATCATTTACAAGTAATACACATGTATTAAATACATATAAGTTAAAGACTGTAAGGCTCAAGACATGAACTAAACATTATAATATACTTGGTATAGGTGCCCTGTGGGCATATATATTAACAATACAAAAATATGGTATATGCTAAAAATATTGTGTACTTAAGAAAACTAATGACAGGTCATGGGTAAAGAGAGGCATTTCTAATTGTTGTAATAAGGTACACAAGGTAAAAAGTTTAGAATAATCTAAAGGGTGATGGGAGCAGAATTGGAGATGTGACTGAATTCATGTTTAAATAAATACAAATAGAGTTTTCTGACAAAGGAACATTTAAAGTGTGCACATATACCGGTAAGTAGACACTAACATCTTAGTTCTATCAGATGAGGAAGAAGAAATATCACCTCTACACCAACATCTCAATAGCAATGAGAGTAAAGCAACACAGAAGCCAAAAGAATGAATTCCTTTCAGAGGACATTTATAGTTGGCTCCCATCCTGTTCCCTCTCTTCAACCCCTTTCAGTGTCCATTCTATTTGCCCTTCTGCATGAGAATTAAGCATCCCCTCTATTTTTTATTTAGCTTCTTTAGGTATGTGGATTGTAGTATGGTAATCTGGTATTGTAGGGCTAATATTTCCTTATAAGTAAGTATATTTCATGCATGTCTTTCTGGTTCTGGGATACCTCATTCAGGATGATCATCAAAGCAGATGCTAAGACTCACAGTCAAACTTTAGGCTAAGTGAAGGGAGTCATAGTAAAGAGTGAAAGTATAGAAGGACCCAGAGCAGACTGGTACTCCATAAACAAACCAACAGAGACAAAAAATCTGGGCCCAGGGAGTCCTGCAGAAACTGATGCACCAACCAAGGATCATGCATGGAGAGACCTGGACCCCCTACTCAGATGTTGCCGATAGGCAGCTCAGTCTGGATTCCCTAGTAAAGGGAGCAGGGGCTGTCTCTGACATGGACTATTTTACCTGCTCTTTGATCACTTCCCCCTGATAGGGGGTTGGATATTGCCAGACCACAGAGGAAGAGGATGCAAGCAGTCCCAATGAGACTTGATAGGCTGGAGTCAGGTGATAGGGGAGAAGGGCTTCCCCTTTCTGAGGGGAAATAAAGGGGAAGAGGGAGAGAGGGGATGAGGGCAGGGCTACAATAGGGCTGTAAAGTGAATAAATTATAAAAAAATAAAGGTAAATTGAAAATAAATAAATTGTCCTGGAAAAAAGAATTAATTGCTAATGGTAACAGTTGGAAATAGCTTAAGTAATAGAGTATGATAGTATTTATCTATAACTCAAATATCAAATAAATATCCACAAGTAGTTTGTGTTGATGATAAAGGCATCCTTAGTTTTTTATTACTGTGATAAAACATCATGGTCAAGACAACTTATATAAGGGAGTGTTTGTTTTGAACTTACAGTTTCGGAGAGATTAGTCTGTAACCATCCCACAGGAGAAGCATGGCAGCAAGCACCAGGCATGGTGGCCAGAACAAACGAGAGATCACATCTCCAACTGCAAGGAGAAAAAAAAGACAACAAACTTGAAATGGGGCAAGTCTTTAAGCTCTCAAAACATTCCCCTAGTAGCACACCTCAAAAGTCCCAACCTCAACAGGCCCAAGATAGAGCCACCAACCAGGGACCTAATATTCAAATACTAGAGAATATGGAGGAAATACCATTCAAGCCACCGCACTAACTAAAGCAGATCCACAATACAGATCCACACTACAGATGGATGAATTCTGAATATGATTTGAATGCCTCACCTTCAAGGAAGGTGCCTGCTTAAGGGTGGGGGGGGGGGGAACAGAGCAAAGGAACTACATAGTGACTTCCTTCCCAAAGATGTTGTCATAGAAAACAGAGAGAAAGAGTAAGTTTCTGAAGAGAAACTTGGAAAACAATTAGGTTGGTATTAGACGTGCAGAGTCGTGTTTAGAGTATGAAGTCTAAATAGGATATGATAAGCCTGATATCGCCTCCATGTTTCCCTCACACTCCTAGACCCACTCTAGTCAGCAGCAGACAAATCCCAGTTGAGAGGCATGCAGCAGGATACCTGGCCAGGGCTTATCAAAGCTGTCAGGGTCATTAAAAATAAAGGAAGGCTGACAGATTGTCAAACCAAGAGAGGCCTGAGAGATGACAGCTAAATGTAATATAGAATCTGGAAAGGGATCCTGGAACAGGAAAAGGGCATTGGGTCAAAACCATGGAAATGTGAAGAAATTAGGGTGTTGGTGGATGGAAATGCATCAGGATTGACTTACTACTGGCTAAAAAAGTACCTGGTTGAGGAACTGGGTGAGGGGTGAGCAGAAAACTTGTACACTATCTTCAACTTTTTTCTCTAAATTGTTTTCCTTTCCTCTAAGCTGTTTTTAAGTAAATACAATAAATTTCTTCCCCAGGGTATACTACCTTGCACATTCTATCACTAACCACATTGCAGGCAAAAAAAAAGTGATTGAGAAAATGGAATCCAAGATGGTGGTAACCAGCGTGCACTGTATCTGAGGGGCAGAAGAGCTGAAACTCCGAAATTGGTGAGTAGAAGGACAGTTGAACCTATAACAACACTGAGGCTTCCGGGGAGTAAGGGGACAAACCCTGAACTAAGATCAATAGGATACTGGTCAATCATGGACTTCTCCAAGGACTTCTCCTGGGCACTCAATTCCCTGGCACTTCCCCTTTAACAAGCACAACCAGCAGCAGTGCAGGCAGCATAGGAGGCCCTCCATGCATGCAGCTCCTAGCACAGAACACAGTGCTGGCTGCTCCTAGCACAGAACACCCTGCTTGAGATTTGAGACAGAGAATACTCAATCCCCTGGCATTCCCGCACAACAGGCCTCCCATCTCCCTCCTTGGCGAAGGCGGAGGCTGCAGGGGCGGCCCACAGCATCCACCACAGAGCGCAGTGCCCAGACCATACTGCCCACAGCCCCTAGCACAGAGCACAGTGTAGGCAGCTCCACCAGACCAACCAGGCCAGCGGTTCCCCAGGGCCTACCAGAAGGTATCTGTGCCAGAAACTTCCTAGTTCTGCCACGGTGGCTGGATTCCCAGTGGACCACACCAGCCCCCAAGTTCTGCAGCAACATAGGGATTTTTGGCACAGCATTATCAACATTGGAGCCCCTGCTCTGTGGGTCTACCAGTGAAATCCAGGCAATCAACTCCTGAAGCCCAGACAGATCTGAATACCAAAACGGCAGTAAGACAGGACTGCAGAACACTGAGGTATTCAGGAAATCGGTGAAGGCACATTGTGACCATAAACTGTGACTGTGAACAGCGCTAGCATCTGCACCCCCTCCTGCACCTGCACACCCCCCACATTCCAAGCACCTACACTCTCTAGCACTCTCTCTTTCAAGGCATACTTCCAGGTAAACACACACACTTGCTCCCCCACAACTGTGATTCTTCACCATCGGCTCTTCCTCCCCTATGTACAGCTGAAACACCGCATACTCTCAAACAAGTGGACCTCTCTCATCTTCCTGAAGAATACTTTAGACACCAAAGAAAGATGGACCCAGTCTGAAGGACAGACTCTAGGAACAAACAGTGAAGGTTACAGACAAGCAGATGGCCAGAGGTCTATCTGCATAGGAACACACCCAACAAAAATCAAGACATCATGTTTCTAGCAGCAACTCCCAAAATCAACGGATATTTCAATTCATTGGAAACGCAGGAAAATTACTGTAAAGCTATGCTTATCCAGTTATTAGAAGCACATAGAGAAAACAAATCTCTCAAAGAAATAGTGATACAAATGGAGGGAAATAAAGAGGAAATGAACAAAGCTCTCAAAGAAACACAGGCAAATATAGCCAAATAAATAGAGGAACAAGTAGAGGAACAATTAGTGGCATATAGAGAGGAAACAAACAAAAAAATAGAGACCATCATAGAGAGACAGGGATCCATATTCAAACGGATGAAGGAAATGGTGCAAAGCATGAAAACAATTAGAATCAATAAAGGAAACACAAACTGAGAAAACCCTGGAGCTGGAGAACTTAGAAAAAAAGATCAGGAACCACAAAGGTCAGCATCACCAATAGAATAAAAGAGATGGAAGAGAGAATCTCTGGTGCTAAAGATACACTTGCAGAAATTGATATTTCTCTCAAAGAAAAAGTAAAATCAGAAAAGTCCCAAACATAAAACATCCAAGAAATCAAGGACGCCATGAAAAGGCAAAACTCTAAGAATAACAGGAATTGATGAAAAAGAAGACTCCAGGCTCCAAGGTCCAAAAAATATTTTCAAGAAAATCATAGAAGAAAATTTCCCAACTTAAAGAAAGAGATGCCCATAAACCTATAAGAGGCCTACAAAACACCAAATAGACTAGACCAGAAAAGAAACCCCTCATGTCACATCATAGTCAAAACACTAAATCCACAGAACAAAGAAAAGATATTAAAAGCAGCAAGGGAAAAAGACCAAGTAATATATAAAATTAGATCTATCAGAATCACATCAGACTTCTCATCAGAAACTATGAAAGCCAGAAGGGCCTGGGCAGAAGGGACCACAGATGCCAACCCAGACTACTATACCCAGCAAAGCTTTCAATCAATATACATGGAGAAATGTTGGTATATTGTTCTTTTAAAATGTATACATCTTACCCTTGTTCATTCAAATGCTGATTTCTCTCTCCCCGCCCCCACTTTCTGGTTTCAATCTGGATATTGCATTGTGATACTCATTCTAAGCATCCTGTCTCAACTGTATGTAAACAGGCCAAAATAAAGCAACTAGCCACAGTGTTGAGCTGGGAGGAGCTGTGTAGCTGCACAGCAAACCAGCCCTAAAAAGATACTAGAAGAAAAACTCCAATCCAATGAAAAAAACTAGACCCAAGAAAACATAGGATACAGATAATTTCTCAACAAAAATTAAAACAAGCAATGAATCACAGTAAGACCACCAACTTCACAATAAAAGGAACTGACATTCGTCGGTCACTATTATCTATCAACATCAATGGACTCAACTCTCCAAAAAAAGACACAGACTAACAGAATGGTTGTGGAAACAGGATCCAACAGTCTTCTGGTTCCAAAAAACATACCTCTGTAACAAAGATAAACACTATGTCGGATAAAGGGCTGGAAAAGTGTTTTTCAAGCAAATGGACCCAGAAAACAAGCTGGGGTAGCTATCCTAATAGCTAATAAAATAGACTTTTCAACCCAACTTAATCAAAAAAGATGAGGAGGGGCACTTCATTCTCATCAAAGGAAAAATCCACCAGGAGGATATTACAATTCTGAACATCTATCCCCAAATACAAGAGCACCTACATTTGTAAATGAAACATTATTAAAGCTTAAATCACACATCGATCCCAATACCTTAATAGTGGGAGACTTCAACACTTCGCTCTCATCAAGGGACAGATAATCTAGACAGAAGCTAAATAGGGAAATAAAGGCACTTACAGAGGTCCTGAATCAAATGGACCTAATAGATGTCTACAGAAATTTTCACCCAAACTCAAAAGAGTGTACATTCTTTTCAGCACCTCATGGAACCTTCCCCAAAATAGACTATTTGGTTGGTCACAAAGCAACAGATACAAGAAGATTTAAATAATCCCTTGTATTCTATCTGATCACCATGGACTAAAGCTGGACCTCAGCAACAACAGAAAAAGCAAAAAGCCTAAACGCACATGGAAACTGTACACCTCCCAACTCAATGACGGCTGGGTTAGGGAAGAAAAAAAGAAAAAGAATTCCTGGAATGAAAATGAAGGCACAACATACCCAAACTTATGGGACACAATGAAAGTAGTGCTAAGAGGAAAATTCATAGCACTAAGTGCTTTCAAGAACAAATTTGAAACATCTCATATACAAGAAACTTAATGGCCCACCTCAAAATCCTAGAAAAAATAAAGTAGACACACCCAATAGGAATATATGGCTGGAAATAATCAAACTCAGGGCTGAAATCAATAAATTAAAATCAAATAATACTATCCAAAGAATCAATGAAACCAAGAGCTGGTTCTTTGAGAAAATCAACAAGATAGGCAAGACCTTAGCCAAACTAACTAAAAGGCAGAGAGAATCTACCCAAATAAGTAAAATCAGCAATGAAAAGGAGGACATAACAACAAACACTGGGGAAATCCAAACAATCATTAGGTCTTACAACAAAAGGCTATATGCCACAAATTTTGAAAATTAAAGGAAATGGATAATTTTCTTGATAGATTCCATTTACCAAAATTAAATCAAGATCAGGTAGAAAGATTGAATAGTCTTATGTCGCCCAAGGATATGGAAGCAGTCAGCAAAAGTCTCCCTTCCAAAAAAAGCCCAGGGCCAGATGGTTTTGGCACAGCCTTCTACCAGACCTTCAAAGAAGTGCTAACTCCAATTCTCTTCAAATTATTCCACAAAAGAGAAACAGAAGAAACATTACCAAACTCATTCTATGAAGCCACAGTCACCTTGATACCTAAACCACACAAAGACCCAACCAAAATAGAGAACTTCAGACCTATCTCTCTTATGAACATTGATGCAAAAATACTCAATAAAATACTGGCAAATAGAATCCAAGAACACATAAAAGATATCATCCACCATGACCAAGTAGGCTTCATCCCAGGCATGCAAGGGTGGTTCAATATATAGAAATCCATCAATGTAATCCATCACATAAACAAACTGAAGTAGAAAAACCACATGTTCATCTCTTTAGATGCTGAAAAAGATTTGACAAAAATCTAACACCCATTCATGTTTAAAGTCTTGGAGAGATCAGGGATACAAGGCACATACCTAAACATAGTAAAGAAAATATACAGCAAGCCTAAGCCAACATTAAACTAAATGGAGAGAAACTTAATCCAATCCCACTGAAATCAGGGAAAAGGCAAGGCTGCCCATTCTCTCTGTATCTCTTCAACATAATACTTGAAGTCCTAGCTAGAGCAATAAGAAAATTAAAGGAGATCAAAGGGATACAAATCAGAAAGGAAGAAGTTAAAGTATCACTATTTGCAGATGATATGATAATATACATGAGTGACCCCAAAAATCAACCAGAAAACTCCATCAGCTGATAAATACCTTTAGCAAAGTGCTGGATACATAATCAACTCAAAAAAAAAAAAAAACAACAACAACACAGAAGCCCTCCTGTATACCAAAGACAAAAGGGCTGAGAAAGAAATTAGGGAAGCAACATCCTTCACAATAGCCACTAATGACATAAAGTACCTTTGTGTGACTCTAACCAAGCATATGAAACACCTGTTCAAAAAAAATGTCTTTAAAGAAAGAAATTAAAGATATCAGAAAATGGAAAGATCTCCCGTGCTCATACATAGGTAGGATTAACATAGGGAAAATGGCCATCCTGCCAAAAGCAATCTACAGATTCAATACAATTCCCATCAAAATACCAAAACAATTTTTTACAGAACTTGAAAGAAAAATTCTCAACTACATATGAAAAAAAAAAACAGAATTGCCAAAACAATCCTATATAACAACTGATCATCTGGAGATATCTCCATCCCTGATCTCAAGCTGTACTACAGAGCAATAGTAATAAAAACTGCATGATACTGGCATAGAATCAAAATGGTGGATCAATGAAATAGAATTGAAGATCCATAAATAACCCCCCATGGATACTTGATTTTTGACAAATAAGCCAAAACCATACAATGGAAGAAAGACAGCATCTTCAACAAATTGTGCTAGTCTAACAAGATGTCTACATGTAGAAAAATGCTAATAGATCCACATTTCTCACCCTGCACAAAACTAAAGTCCAAGTGGATCAAAGACCTCAACATAAAACCAGACATACTAAATCGGTTAGAAGAAAAAGTGGGGAAGAGCCTAGAACTCTTTGGTACAGGTGACAGCTTCCCAAACAGAATACCAACAGCACAGGCTCTAAGATCAACAATAAACAAATGGGACCTCATGAAACTAAAAAGCTTCTGTAAAGCAAAAGATACTGTTGTCAGAACAAAACAACAGCCTACAGACTGGGAAAGGATCTTCACCAACCCTATATCTGAGAGAGGGCTGATATCCAGAATATATAAAGAACTAAAGAAGTTAAAAAGCAACAATCAAGCAATCCAATTAACAAATGGGGAACAGAGCTAAACAGAGAATTCTCTGTAGAGGAATACAGAATGGCAGAGAAACACTTAAAGAAATGCTCAACGTCCTTAGCCATTAGAGATTTCACCTTACACCCATCAGAATGGCTAAGATCAAAATCTAAGTGACAACACATGCTGGAGAGGTTGTGGAGGAAAGGGAACTCTCCTCCATTGCTGGTGGGAATGCAAACTCATAAAGCCACTCTGGAAATCAATCTGGCACTTTTTCAGACAATTAGGAATAGTGCTACCTCAAGATCCAGCTATACCACTCCTGGGCATATATCCAAAAGATACTCAAGTACACAACAAGGACATTTGCTCAACCATGTACATAGCAGCTTTATCTGTAATAGTCAGAACCTGGAAACAACCCAGATGTCCCTCAGTTGAGGAATGGATACAGAAATTGTGGTACTTTTACACAATGGAATACTACTCAGCAATTAAAAATAAGGAAATCATGAAATTTGCAGGCAAATGGTGGGACCTAGAAACAATCATCCTGAGTGAGGTATGTCAAAAGCAGAAAGACACACATGGTATATACTCACTTATATAGACCTATAAGATAGGATAAACATACTGAAATCTATACACCTAAAGAAAAGAAATAAGAAAGAGGACCTGGAGTAAGATCATCAATCCTCACTTAGAAAGACAAATGGGATAGATATTGGATGTAGGAGAAAACAAGTAACAGGACAGGAGCCTACCACAGAGGGCCTCTAAAAGACTACCTAGCAGTGTATCAAAGTAGATACTAAGACTCATAACCAAACCTTTGGCAGAGTGCAGGGAATCATAAGAAAGAAGGGGGAGTTAGTAAGACCTGGAGAGGACAGGAGCTCCACAAGGACAAACATGAGACTGTTTCGCCAACCAAGGACCATATATGGATATAACCTAGAACCTCTGCTCAGATGTAGCTCATGGTAGCTCAGTATCCAACTGGATACCCTAGTAAGGGGAACAGGGACTATTTCAGACATGAACACAATGGCGAGCTCTTTGACCCCTCCCCCCCTGAGGGAGGAGCAGCCCTGCCAGGGCACAGATGAGACATTGCAGGCAGTCCTGAACATACCTGATAAAACAGGGTCAGATGAAAGGGGAGGAGGTCCTCCCCTATCAGTAGACTTGGAGAGGGGCAGGGAGGAGATGAGGGAGGATGGGATTGGGAGGGAATGAGGGAGCAGGATACAGCAGGGATACAAAGTTAATAAACTGTAACTAATATTAAAAAATAATAAAATAATAAAAAAAGAATGTGAAGTGCTTCTGAAAGGCAAAGGACACTGTTGTCAGAACAAAACAACTGCCTACAGACTGGGAAAGGATCTTCACCAACCCTATATCTGAGAGAGGGCTAATATCCAGAATATAAGTTAAACAGCAACAAATCAAGTACTCCAATTAAAAAATGGTGTACAGAGCTAAACAGAATTCTCTGTAGAGGAATATAGATTGGCAGAGAAACACTTAAAGGAATGCTCAACATCCTTAGTCATCAGGGTTGCAAATCAAAACAACCCTGAGATTTCACCTTACACCCATCAGAATGACTAAGATCAAAAACTCAAGTGACAATACATGCTGGAAAGGATGTGAAGAAAGGGGAACCCTCCTCCATTGCTGATGGGAATGTGAACTTGTACAACCACTTTGGAAATCAATCTGGCACTCTCTCAGACAATTAGGAATAGTGTTTCCTCAAGATCCAGCTATACCACTCCTAGACATATATCCAAAATAGGTTCAAGTACACAACAAGGACATTTGTTCAACCATGTTTGTAGCAGCTTTATTTGTAACAGCCAGAACCTGGAAACAACCCAGATGCCCCCCAGTTGAGGAATGGATACAAAAATTGTGGTACATTTACACAATGAAATACTACTCAGCAATTGAAAACAAGGAAATCATGAAATTTGCAGGCAAATGGTGGGAACTCTAAAAGATCATCCTGAGTGAGGTATCCCAGAAACAAAAAGACACACAGTATATATTCACTTATAAGTGGATACCAGGTAAGTGAATAATATAAAATAAACCTACAAAAATCTGTACTCCTAAAGAAGGTGAGCTAGAAGGAGGACCATGGGTAAGATGATCAATCCTCACTCAGAAAGGCAAATGGGATGGAAACTCGAAGAAGGAGAAAACAGAAAACAGGACAGGAGCCTACCAAAACAAACAGGGCCTCTGAAAGATTCTACCTAGTATTGTGTCAAAGCAGATACTTAGACTCATAAACAAACTTTGGACGGAGTGCAGGGAATCTTAGGAAAGAAGGGGGAGATAGTAAGACCTGGAGAGGACAAGAGCTCCACAAGGAGAGCAACACAACCAAAAAATCTGGGCACAGGGGTCTTTTCTGAGACTGATACTCCAACCAATGACCATTCATGGAGATAACCTAGAACCCCTGCTTGGATGGAGCCCATGGCAGCTCAGTATCCAAGTGGGTACCCTAGTAAGAGGAACAGGGACTGTCTCTGACATGAACTCAGTGGCGGGCTCTTTGAACGCCTCTCCCAGATGTGGGAGCAGCCTTGCCAGGCCACAGAGGAGAACAATGCAGCCAGTCCTGATGAGACAGAATAAGCTAGGGTCAGATGGAAGGGGAGGAGGACCTCCCCTATCTGTGGACTTGGAGAGAGACATAGGAGGAAATGAGGGAGGGTGGGTGAGATTGGGAGGAGAGGAAGGAGGGGCTACAGCTGGGATACAAAGTGAATAAACTGTAATTAATTTAAAAAATAAAAATTTAACTAAAAAAAGAGGTAAAACCAAATGATTAGAGGCTATTGACTACAGAAGAAAGTTAGATGTGTCTGTCCAAGGCTCATGGAAATACTTATGGCAGAGTTAGAATCAGAATTGAAAGTTAATTAACTAGATTCACTAACGTAGTGCCATGAGGGGGAAAAAAATCACAACAGACAAAATAAAAGTATCGTCCAGATTTCAACAGAGAGCTGTGCTTACCCACCTTTATGATTTCCAGGCAGTGCTAACAAAGCCCAGAAAATGACAGCGTGCTAACCGATGGTGGTGCCAACAGGAAGTGTCTGAAACAAGTCCCCTCTTCACTTTACATGGGTTTTCGTGAGCTGGTTTGAGATACATTAAACATTCCTCCCTCAACTCCTATGGAAAACAGTTACATCACAGCTATGAAATGTCTGTCCTTTACAATCCTGAAATGTTCCAAGATTTATAAAGAATGTTGAGTTCGCCAAGAGCTCCACTTGCTGCTTCTAACTGAAGTCCTAATGATAGCTCCTATGTGCTGGGTCTATGTTAAATCAGATTCAGAATAATGTTATGAAGCCAAAATCATCACACTTTGTTTTTAAGACTGGGAAAGTAGAGACAGAGATGGAAGTCCAGGACAGTAAAATCAGCATTCAGAAATCAGAGGCAGGAAGATGGCAAGTTTGAAATCACCCTGGGTACACAGAACGAACGTGCCACAACAAAAAAAGAAAGAAAGAAGAAAAGAAGGAAGGAAGAAAAAAGAAAACGATCAAAGTATATTTCTAAGATGTAGACAAGTATCCCTAAATCATATAATTTGATACTGGGTTAAAACTCATTTGTTTATGCAGAAATATCATACTATCTTCCCAACTCTCTGACCTAAAATAAATTATCATGTTTATTTCAAATGACCTCATTGTGCCCCTGTGGGCTAGACATAACGTCTTATACTTCTAAATACTATTTAACACCTGTGACTACACATTAGACAGCTGTTACTAACGACACCATTTTGGAACTATAAGAACTGACTTCATTTCTAACTCTGAAACTTTTATTAACTATTTTTTCAGCATTCTCCTTCAGTTCTGACTGTCAGCAAATGCACTTGTGAGCAGTTTGTGTATCCAGAGTCTAGTTTCCTGACTAGATGTGTCTAAGACAAGGCCCTTTTGAGGTGGGTAAAATCCCTTGGTATGGCAGTCACAAGGCTCAGCCTGAAATAAAAGGACAAAAGAACATCAAACTGCATTTTTCTTGGAAAAAGAAAATCTTTGGCAAACAGAGATGATATCAGCCAACATGTGTGCAAGTTGCTTATTAAATATGTATTTGTTTGAGAAGTACTTAAGCAAATAACTGAGTAAAGGGCTCCCAAAGGCTTCTTTTAGTCTGGGTGACTTCTGGTTGAAACTCAGTTATTCTGTACTTAGAAACTCATGCAAGAAAAATTCTTGTTATGGATTTAATCAAGACTAAGAGATAGAAATAAATGTGTTTCTCACTAAGCTTGGAAAGGAAGACATGGTTACTCAATCTATTGATTAATGATCGAGAGAAGCTGCTGCCAGCCAGGCAGACAGATCTGCAGATTACCAAAATTAGTCAGGTTAATCAGGAAGAGGGATGGCCACAGAGAGGCCTGGGACATCCACGACAGTGAGCAGTATTGAACAGGTGATGCGCAGCACAGCAATAAGAGCATCAGATGACTCCAATTGTCAGGGATAACATAAACAACAGGTGTGTTCTGCATTTGAAAGAGCTTGTGATTCTGCTCATGCAGTCTAAAGGAATCCTTGAGATAATTAAAATGTCTCAAAAACAAGTGTGTGAGGTGTCAAAGCAGATAACTCAATAGATGTGTCAGCTTTCTGGATGTCCGCCGTCAAAACGATGATGAAGATTTAAGACTAGAATAAATTGCTCATCCCTTGGCCAATTGCTGGGATGACAGTGACTTCTTACTCATGAGTTTTCAACCAAGCTTTGAGAAGAGTGAGGGTAGATGCATATGAAGAAGATCTATCCCTACAGAGTCTACCTTGAACTATTGAGAAAGCCGAGTTTTATCTTTTCTTCCTTTCTAAAAATAACTTCCAAAAATGCAAAAGTAATTAATTAAAAATTTTCAGAGAGATTGCATTTCAAGAGATGCATAGCTCTTAGTGATTTATATTATCCCTAAGCTTCAATTTTTAGATGTATAGTAGTTTTCAGGGAGGCTCAAAAACAAAACTAAATTGCTCTCTCATCCCCACTTTCAGCCCATATCTGTCTTAGTCCATTTTCTGTTGCTCTACAGAATGCTTGAGTCTGTAGAGCCTTTAATTGATATAACTTCAAAGATATAAAGTCCAGTCAAAGACTGTAGGCCACTGGGAATGTGCCGTGGAAAGACATGATTAAGATGTAGCCCCTTCATCTCTACCTTAGTTTGTTCCCAGCCATAATATGAAGCCCTCATCCATAATAATGAATCATTTAGTGTGTTCAGAGTCAGCTTGCATTCTGCCAAAAGTTTGGCTATGAGTCTCAGCCTCTTCTGAATGAGGATTGAGCATCTTCCCTAGGGTCTTCCTTGTTGTTTAGCTTCTTTAGGAGTATAGATATTAGTATGTTTATCCTATATTATATGTCTAATAACAACTTATGAGCAAGTATACACTATGTGTGTCTATCTGCTTCTGGGTTATCTCACTCAAGATGATATTTTCTAGTTCCCACCATTTGCCTGCAAATTTCGTGATTTCCTTGTTTTTAATAGCTGAGTAGTATTCCACTGTGTAAATGTACCACAATTTCTGTGAAAGAAGGGGGAGATAGAAAGACCTGAAGGGGACAAGATCTTCAAAAGGAGACCAACAGAGCCAAAAGACAAAAACAAAAAACAAAACAAAAAAAGAAAAAACAACACTGGGCTGTGGGGCCCTGCAGAGACTGATACCCCAACCAAGGACCATGCATAGAGAGGACCTAAAACCCCTGCTCCAAGTGAGTTTCCTAGTAAAGGGAACAGGGGCGGTCTCTGACATGAACTCAGTGGCTGGCTCTTTGATCACCTCTCCCAGGGGGGGTGCAGCCTTGCCAGGCTACAGAGGAAGACAATGCAGCCAGTCCTGATGACACTTGATAGGCTAGGGTCAGATAGAAGGGAAGGAGGACCTTCCCTATCAGTGGACTAGGGGAAGGGCTTGGAGGAGAAGATGGAGGGAGGGTGGGATTGGGAGGAGATGAGGGAGGGGGCCACAGCCAGGATAAAAAGTGAATAAATTGGAATAAATAATAATACTTAATTTAAAAAGATAAAAAAGTCAGCTCGGTCTACATAGTGAGCTCTGGAACAACCAGATATACCTTGCTTCCAAAAAAGGAAGGGAGCAGGGAAGGAAGAAAGAAAAGGAGAGTTTAGCTAAGCGAGCACACAGTCCTGGGAGCTGAAAACTGTAAAAGCACAGAGCAGCCATCTTCTTGACATCATTTCAGGTGCATCTGTTCCTTCTAAACAAGATAATATACATCCAGACAGTGATCTGTTCCAATGCGTATGAACCCGCTCCACAGTATCATAAGGATGAAGAGAAAGGCAGATCAATCAAGGACAAATATATGATTCTGAGAGACAGTTAGACCAGGTGTAGCCCTATGATTTAGAACAGAACCAGAAGATGAAAAGTCATCAAAACAAAGTGGATCTTTGCCCAAGCCGGGCATATCTGGCTTTCTCTTAGGCTGATATCATTAATAGTGGGCACATTCTTAGCACTGGTGGCAGCAGCGTCTAAGGCTTGACACAGCACTCTAAAGGCTTTGCATACTCATAGCTACCTGAAAGCCTTGCAGGGAACACTGACTAGGGCCACTCAACAGCCATAATTGTAACTTAAGATGGCTGCTGCTGTGTCATTCTGAATCCCAACAAATAGCAAGTATCCTTACCTAGGGCTCTCTCTTCTTATAAAGCCGCTAATACCATCACAGAGGTCTCACTCTCACCACTTCCATTTATCCTCATTATCTCTCAAAGGTCTCTGAAATATCCTTGGAATAACTATGTCAATTCTTTTTTATATATAATTTTTATTTTTTATATTAATCACAGGTTATTTACTTTGTATACTATGTCAATTCTTAAGGCATATTTCAAATAAATCTTCTATACCATTTTATCTTTCTCTTTAGGCGTTAAGAACCTTGAATGGAAACAAGATACCACTCTTTTTTTTAACTACTCTTTTTTTATTTATTTATTTTTATATCAATCACAGGTTAGGTATTTTGCATCCCAGGCGTAGCCCCCTCCTTCTTTCCCTCCCATGCTCCTACTCCCTCCCTCATCTCCCTCCTCCCAGCCCCCTCCAAGTCCACCAACAGTGGAGGACCTCCTCCCCTTCCATCCAACCCCAGCTCATCCTGTCTCCTCAGGGCTGGCTGCAATGTCCTCCCTTGGGATCTAGCCAGTCTGTCACTCCCTGGCTTGTATGGGGGAGGGTCAAAGAGTCAGCCATCAAGTTCATGACTGAAACAGCCCCTGTTTCCCTCACTAGGGTCTTCATTCCAACACCTAGCTATCATGGGCCCCATCTGCGAGGGGGTTCCAGGCCACATCCACACATGGTCCTTGATTGTAGAAACCGTCTCATACAAGACCCCTGTGCCCTGCTCAGTTTGGTCTTTGTGGAGCTCTTGTTCTCCCCAAGTCTCACCAACCTCCCCCAGACCTATCATTACTTCTCGCCCTCTGCCAAAGTCTTGATCACGAGTCTTAATATCTGCTCTGATACATCGCTACATTGTCCCCCTCAGAGGTCCTCCTTGGCATGCTCCTGTCCTGTTGCTTGTTTTCTCCTCCACTCAATGTCCATCCCATTTGTTCATCCAAACAAGCGTTGATCATACCAACCTGGGTCCTCCTTCCTGTATATCCTTTCTAGGTGTGTAGATTTCAGCTTGACCTTCCTATCCTATAGGTCTATATAAGTGAGTA
>CM053752.1:38211345-38227768 GCA_028658305.1 Pachyuromys duprasi
TTTGTGACCAACTATATGGTCTATTTTGGAGAAGGTTCCATTAGGTGCTGAAAAGAAGGTATACTGTTTTGATCTAGGATGAAAGGTTCTGTAGACATCTATTAGGTCCATTTGATTTAGGGTGTCTGTGAGTGCCCTTTTAACTACTCTTTTTAACTCCTACATGTATATGCTTTGCAGATCCCTGTAAAACATCTAATGAGTGATTGAGTGAGCACAACAATGAAGGAACGAAATATTTCTATAATTCCATTATTATATAGTACAGTTATGGAAATATGGTAAATTCTCCAAAAGGAAAATACATAGTTTTGAATTATGGAATTAATGACAATATTAATTGCTAAAAATTGTTATTTCTGCTGTTACTTTTATCTAAAGAGTTCCAGTTCAGCTTGGTGCTATTAAAGCACACTTTAAACATAAAAGCCAGTGTGTTAGGGGGCAATCCCAAATAGCATACCAGAAACTCATAGAAAATGAAAAAAAGAAAACACACACACACAAGAGAATATGAGCCAGGCACTGTCACACACAGCTCTCATACTGACACTTGATGAAGCAGGAGTACAGTGAGTTCAAGGTCTGTTGAGCCAGAAGGTAAGAACATGTTTTAAAAGGATAGGGAGAAAGGGTTTAAATCACTGGTTCATTTACCAGCACCCACGTGATAGCCCACAACCAGTTATAACTCCACTCCCAGGGAGACGGACACTCTCTTCTGGCCTCTACTGAAACAAGACTTGTCTCTGGAATAGACAGACATACAGGCAAAATATCTAAACAGAAAAATAAAGTAAAAGTTTAAAATGGTATCTAAATAAAAAAAATAAATGTGTGAGGAGACATGTCAATAAAGAGAGACTCTTTCAAAATGTGAAGGATGAAGTGAGTGAATGTGGTCAGAACGTAAATTATATATATATATATATATATATATATAACGTATAAATATATTACATATATGAAAATATCACAATGAAACCCACTACATTTTTACAATTAATAATAACTAAAATAGTATACAATTGTAAGTTTAGATCTAGAAATTGCCCCCCTAGGGCTGGAGACATGACTTAGTGATTAAGAGCACCATCTGCTCTTCCAAAGGACCCAGGTTCAATTCCCAGCACCCACATGACAGCTCACAACTGTCTGTACCACCAATTCCAAAGGATCTGACATCTTCATGCTAATGCACATAAAATAAAATTAAATAAATTATTTTTTAAAAAGAAAGAAAATGCCCCCTAAAGACACATGCTTAAGATGTGCTGATCAGCTTAGATCTACTAGTAGGTGGTAGACCCTTTGAAAGGCAGTCTTTTTGGAGGTCTCAGATCTCTGAGGGGGTAGCCCGGATGTATATAGTTGGGATCCAGCCCCATCTTCTCTATCTTTCTTTGTTTCTATTCATCTTCTACCACACATTCTTGTCCTGCTGCACTGCCTCAGCACTGACAGAAATGATGGACAACTGACCAAGGACTGAAACTAAAACTGAACCAAAATAAATGATTTGAGGAAGATGAAAAACAACAGTGACATGTTCAATAGGAAAAATATATATATTCCTTAAGAAAATTCACTATCAATACTTTAACAATAAACAATTCCATTTTTCTTAAAAACAATACTTTCTTGCTAACATTGCTCTGCTCTTCCTTACTCCTTAGTAACATGGCTAAGCTACAGAGACTATGACTTCTTTGGTATCTATATCATAAAGAATTGCAAATTCTGCAAGTAAATAGATGGAACTAGAAAAGGTCATACTGAGGTACCAGACTCAGAAAGAGAAATGTCTCAAGTTCTCTTTCATCAGAGGTTCCTAGTCCAAATCTTAAGTATAATCTCCACCCATTATCAAGGAAATTTTCTTTACAACAGAAAAAAAAATCATTAGAAAAAACAACAACCAATCTAAATGCAAAGTTATGGAGTCTAGTCCCAAGGACATTTCAACAAAACAAAACAAAAACCTCGCACTCCTAAGACTCAGAAAACGTAGTGGAAGAGAGAGTAGAAAGATCGTAAAAGCCAGGTAATCAGGGAGTTTGATGTGAAACTGTGTCTCCTAGGATGTCAGAAAGTTACACTCATGAAGCCTCACTGCCACGGCTACCTAAACATGATCGCAACAAAGACAAAAGCAATAAATGTGCCAAAGTCGATGGAGTAAAAACTGAGACCTCAACCTTCCCAAAAAACTACAGACAACTAAGGAATGCTGAGAGTAGGAGAAGCAGTCTTCCCTAGAGAAAGCACACAAAATGGTTATCCAATACCACACGGTCAGTCCTAAAAGCATATATACAAGCAACATTATACAGACTAAACAGGTTGTATCTAGGAAGGGAGATGTGTATACATATACATGCATGCATGTAACAACAGTTTACTTAAAAAGAGATCATGAATTTGAAAGAGTAAGGAAGGGTATATGAGAGAATTTAGAAGGAGGAAAGGGAAATTATGAAATTAAATTTCAAAACAAAATAATCAAAAAGGGGTTGCAAGTCTACAGAATGGTGAAATTGGCCTATCGTTAGTAAAAATTAGGTCTTGGGACCTTTAATCAATGATGGGATTCCATGTGGTTAACTAAACCAAATGAATTATTATCTTTAACCCTCAAGATTCCATTTCCCAAGCCCAAGCAGTGTTTGTCACTCTTCTGTCTTCTTACTACTTTGCATGTATCCCTATCTAGTAACATGTTTTCCCACCTCCATCAACAATTTCTTCAGAAGTTCTCAGAGATAGAAAATGTGTTTAATTTGTCTTCACACCAGCATGTCACCAGCAGAGAGCCTGGCACCATAGTGAGAATTGCTTAATCAATTAGTTACTAATGAGGTAAACTGGAGTGCCCATTTATGCTGTTTTAAGTATAATCTACTTGTCCCTGAGCTCCAAGATCTGTGTTAATATATTTATAGCTTTTGATAACTAAATCACGCATTGTAAGTTTCCCAATCCACGTTGCTTTTCCTTTCACACTTCTAAGCAATTCAAGGACAGAAACTTCAAATTAACTCATCCTTTGTTTCTCGATCATGGATAAACTTGGAGGACATTATGCAAAGAAAATGACCCAATCACAGAAGGGTTTGAACTCATTTCTATAAGGAATATAAAATAGTCAACACAGGAACAAAATTGTAGAGTAGTGGTTCCCAGTAGTTGTGGAAGAAGAAAATAGGAAGATGATAGTTAAGGATACAGAATTTCAATTGCACAAGATAAAATTCACTTTAATGTATAGTATGCATGGGTTAGCAATATTATATTGTTCACTATATATTTTAAATTTTGTTAAGAAGATAGATCATATGTTATGTTAACTTTCTAGGCACAAAAAAAACTTACTAAAGAATGCACGGAAATAGAAGTAATTAATACATTTCCAGTATTGATGATGGAGATGGTTTCACAAGAATATACTATCTCCAGACTCAAGTCATGTATATTTAATACACAGACCTCTTATCACACACAGCTGTATCTCTCTAGTAAGTTTTTAAAACCTTAGTCATTTCTCCAATCTTTACAAAAAAATAATCCTGACCAAATCGAAAGTCAATGAATTTGGTCATTGCTATTTGAATAGTTTCAGTGGCTGCATGTTAAAGCTAAAAACACACAAGTGCAGAAATCACAAACTAAAAAAGTAAAATAAACACATATAGACCACCCAATTAAACCAGAGAAGACATGACAAGAAACTAAACATAAACAAGGGAAGAGCTCTCTAATATAAAAATAAAAGCGAGTACAGCAGTAGTAACCCACACCTTTAATCCCAGCACTTGGGAGGCAGAGGCAGGCAGGTCTCTTGAGTTTGAGACCAGCCTGGCCTACAGATTGAGTTCCAGGACAGCCAGGGCTACATAGAGAAACCCTGTCTCAAAAAAAAAAAACCAAAGAAGAAGGAGGAGGAGGAAGAAGAAGACTACCATTTGTTAAGCTAAATTCTGCCAAGAATTAAGCACGTGATATTATATATACACAACATACATATAATGTTAAGAGAGAGAGTTCCAATGTGGGATATCCTTATTCAGATAAAGAATAATGAAAATGTAGATGAAAAACTGAAGCTTAGGAAATAGAAAGAACTTGCCTGGAGTCCCACACTTAGCACATGGCAAGGCTGGATTCAAATTCTAAAAGCTTTGTGGGGCTTTGTTGTGGTTGTTTGTTTGTTTGTTTTTGTTTGTTTTTGGCTTTATCAAGGTATTGTTTTCCAAGCACCACAATGGCTCCAAATAGCAAAATAACATACTTGTAAAAGAAGAAGAAGAAGAAGAAGAAGAAGAAGAAGAAGAAGAAGAAGAAGAAGAAGAAGAAGAAGAAGAAAAGTATGGCTTTAAATAAGTATAAAATTGACATCACATCAAACCTCCAAGGCATGAGATAGAGCCGGATTTATCTCTAACCTCCCCCTACTCTCTGCCATTCACTCCTCTGTTGTGCTAGCCAGTGTATCTTAGTGGATGCATGAATAAAGTTCCAAAGTCTCACTGACTTCTGCATTCTCATGTTTCTGTATAGTTGACATTTTGTGACAGGCAACACCTGAAATAAAATCGGCACCTAATCATTGTTCGTTTTTCATTTAAGCCATAGGTATTAAGCATTTATTAACATGTGTTTATTAAGAATTTATTAAGATGTAAATACAGATGAGTAATGAATTACAGTTATCATTTTAATAAATCTTTACAACTGTAAAGTGCTCTTTTCTTAACAGAGGACTCTCACATGCATCATCACACTTAATCTTCACACAGCAGGGAGAGGTGATTGATCTTGCTTGCTTTACTTAAGAAGCATGTACACTGCTGTTAGGTAGAGTCATTCAGAGGCCCTCTGTGGAAGGCTCCTGTCCTATTACTTGTTTTCTCCTACTTCCAATGTCCATCCCATTTGTCTTTCTAAGTGAGGATTGATCATCTTACCCGGGTCCTCCTCCTTGTTTAGCTTTTTTAGGTGTATAAATTTTAGTATGTTTCTTTTCAATTTTTATTAATTACAGTTTATTCACTTTGTATCCCCCCTATAACTCACTCCCTCCCCCCTCCCAATCCCACCCTGCCTCTCCCTTCTCCATGCATGCCCCTCCCCAAGTCCACGGATAGGAGAGGTCCTCCTCCCCTTCCCTCTGATCCTAGTCTATCAGGTCTCATCAGGAGTGGCTGCATTGTCTTCCTCTGTGGCCTGGTAAGGGTGCTCTCCCTCAGGAGAGGTGATCAAACAGCAGGCCAATCAGTTCATGTCAGAGAGAGTCCCTGTTCCCATTACTATGAAACCCACTTGGACACTGAACTGCCATGGGCTACATCTATGTAGGGGTTCTAGGTTATCTCCATGAATGGTCCTTAGTTGAAGTATCAGTCTCAGCAAAGACCCTTGTGCCCAGATTCTTTGGTTCTGATGCTCTCCTTGGGGAGTTCCTGTCCTCCTCCAGATGCTGAGACTCATAACCAAACCTTGGGCAGAGTGCAGGGAAGCATATGAAAAAAAGGGGAGTTAGTAAGATCTGGAGACAACAGCAGCTACACAAGGACCAAATATATCTGGGCACAGGGGTCTTTTCTGAGTCTGATTCTCCAACCAAGGACCATGCATGGATATAACCTAGAACCTTTGCTCGGATGGAACCCATGGCAGCTCAGTATCCAAGTGGGGACCCTAGTAAGGGGAACAGGGACTGTCTCTGACATGAACTCAATGGCTGGCTCTGTGACCTCCCTGCCCCTGAGGGAGGAGCAGCCTTGTTGGCCACAGAGGAGGATATTGCAGCCAGTCCTGATGAGATCTGATAAGCTAAGATCAGATGGAAGGGGAGGAGGACCTCCCCTATCAGTGGACTTAGAGAGGGGCAGGGAGGAGATGAAGGACAGAGGGTAGGATTGGGAGGGAATGAAGGAGGGGTACAGCTGGGATACAAAGTAAATAAACTGTAATTAATATAAAAAATAAAAATTTGATTAAAAAAAGAAGCATGTACATACTAGTCACAGAGCCAGTGCTTTGCACGACTGAGATTTGTATGTACAACTTCTGATCAGGAAAAAAAAAAGTCTTTCTCTATTTTCCAAGGAGGTTGCATTCAAAAAAAAGAGAGAAAAATAGCTTGAATGTGAGGGGTGAAGCAGTTTCAGAAAGGAACAATCTTAGGGAAGACAAAGTACATGATAGCTGAATTTAAGAAGGTCCAGTACTAGGTGCTTTCCACTCTTCCTTTTCCAAACTTCATTTCCACTGCTCTGGTGGCCTTGCATACTAAACACCTAGGCCCAGAGAAAAACCAAGACTTCTCTATAGGAGACAAAAACACTGATCCAGTGTTAAGTACAAGCGATGTTGCTCATGGGGAACTTGAAAGAACCATAAAGAGCATCTGAGATTGGGAGGACCTGAGAAGTGGATCTATGTATTGGGACCTCCCAGTAAATTAGAAGGGCAAAGCTCTATTCAAAACTGGCTCCTGTGATAGCCATAGATCAAGTGCTCACTGGCATTGGGAAATTAATATACTCATGAGATACAGGTTGGCGCAAGGTCCACCCATGGCTTGATAGGGGAGCGGCCATATATCAACAATGTTGACTGTGTTCTGAACAGATCTCCATATACCACTGGGTCTATGTGTGCACCTGATGGCTATGGGAAACAAGTTGGTAGGAATAAAAGGCGAAAACATTCCCCACTCAATTTCAGCTCTCTTCTTTGCACTTCTGCATCTGGGGGTAGATTGCTTTCTGTATTTTTCAATTTGGCTGTACTGAGTGTCAAGGGCCAAGACACCGAATATACTACTTGATATAAAATCAATATTCTCTCTAATTGATTCTGGTTTATCTATTTATCATTCTGAATTATAATGCTAATCCAAGAACCAGAAAATACAAATTATTTTGGTGAGTTTGCAAGGCTCCTTATCTACCTTACCTCATAGACCGCAAATAGTAGACTGAAGTGATAGTAATGGAATCCATTTGATTAACAGTAGCAAGTGTCAGGAATGGGGGCATAAGGTGAACTCCCCTCCCCATCTTTTGTCAGCATTATTTTTCCTTGTCAGGGGACCCTTGACTTCCCTCTTCCACCTGACTCTGCTTTTGGACCTTAACCAACTAAAATGTAATGACTTCTAAAACTTTCTGCCATAGACGCTGAAAAGTTGTATGTTCTTCCAACGGTGAACATTTTAAAGAAAGAGTAGACAAGAAAAATATGCTATTGTGCTTTGCCTCACCAATGATGCTTATGCCCATTTTCTCTATATAGGACAGTGGTTCTCAGCCTGTAGGGAATGATCTTTTTGGGGGTCACATATCAGATACCATGAATATCACATATTTATATTATGATTCATAACAGTAGCAAAATTACAGTTGTGAAGTAGTAATGAAATATTTTTGAGATTGGAGGGCACTATAACATGAGAAACTGTATTAAGGAAGGATAGCATTAGAAAGGCTGAGAACCACTGATGTATGTAAAGCCAACCTCTGCCCACTCAAAGCTGCTTCTAAATTCTGACTATTCATTGAGACTTATCATATAGTCTGCCCCATCTTTGAATTTTTCTTTGTTTCATCACCACAAACCTCTACCTCTGCAAAACTGAACAGCAAAAATACAGCTAGTCCATAAAGCTATGAACAGGACTGTCTGATTAGTGCCAAAGATCATTTTCCTATTGTTAATAAACTTGAGTCAGAGCTTGTGTGGTATTAAAAAGGAGTGTGGCAAAATGGAGGTAATAACAGAGTTAGAAGTAAAGATGCATGGGTCTGAGTCAGTCATCTACCGCTTAGTAGCAATGCCAGTTAAGAGTTGATTGAGAGGAACAATAGAGCCGTGTTAACAGAAAGACTGATTTTTCTCATAGAACCAAGAGCCGTGGACTGCTACAGTTGTTCACAGATGTCATTATGACCCTAGACTCCTTTTGTCTAGCTGTTCTTCCTGAATATGTCTGCCATCCATCCTTACGTCTGTAGCCTGAAGGTTGCAAGGTACCAGCTGAACCTGCATGTATTACCTTCAGTCCTGAGCACAAAAAAAGCAGAAAAGAAAATGGTAATTAAGAATAATAGGATGTTCCAGCTGATATGGTATGTTTTTAATCAGAAGAGGAAAAAAGGAGGAGGAGGAAGGGGAGGAGAAACTTTTTCCATGAGCCACACCAGCTGGCTTCCAATTGCATTTCTGCTGTTGACCAGAGCTGTGTTTAATGACTCCATTAGCTGGAAGAGAGCTTAGGAAAAGAGGGTGGAGAAAGCTAATTAAACTCATTTAAACCTCAGCTTCCAAACCTTTAAGACAAGAGAAACAATGTCTGCCTTGTAGAAGAGAATTAGTGACTCTCTCACAGCAAGCAGCACATAGCAGGTACTCATCCAGCTATTCAGAAAAGAGTGAAAGATTAGAAACAGTGTAGTCGCCAAATTCTTCAATTATCCCATCACACACACAAATACCTTTCCAGTGTTTAAACTAAGCCTTAATAGAAGAATAATTAAAACTCGATCGTTGTAATCAAAGAAATAACAGTCAAGAGGAAAACCACATAAGAGGACATGTAAGTTGAATGAGACACAACAATTTGCTGGGAAGACTAATGTGCAAAGAAAAATTGTAGTAAAGAGAAAGAAAAGAAGGATGAAGAGCACCTGTCAGACTTATGGGAAGCTTGGTGGAAACAGTGACAAACCACAAGAAATCAAAGAAGTTGTAATAAAAAAAAATGGAGACAAGCATATAAAATTAGGGATCAGGGCAAGTAAAACAGCTCAGCCAGACAGGGCCTTCACTACCAAGTCTGATGACCTGAGTTCTATCCCCAGGATGCACATGGTGGAAGGAGAGAACCACATCTGCCATTGTCCTCTGATCTCCATGTGTGTGCTATGGATATGTGTGTCTATACGCACATACAGTAAATATATAAATGTTGTTTTAAAAAATCCAGTGGGGATCAGCATACACAAAGGGCAAGGTTAAAAAAACTGCTATTTGGGTTTGTTGCAAAGTACAACTGAAGAGAGCTGGCAGAGACTAAAGAGTATGCACTTAATGTTCATTAAGTTATCAGGATACAATCTGTGTAGTGAGCAACTTTGTACACAATGTTTCATAGCTCCCAAAGTTTACATTCCTATATAACCCTTCTCGTTTATTAAATGGATCAAAATGCTTCCTTCTATGAAAGAATACAGGAAACAATTACAGAAGACCACAATGACAATATTGAGTGAGCAAGGAAAGAGAGGGGACTCTGAGAAGATGTGGGTAAGAGAAAAAGGTTGTTTTCCATTGAGGCCTTGTTTCTCTCTTATGTTATAAAAGGGAAGAACCTAGCTCAAAGCAAGAAGCTGATGGTGATAGGAAAGGATTGCACAGCAAAATAAGGGTGACTTCTCTCCCACTAATATTTGCCTTGATATATAATTACAGAGAGCTGATTAAAGTATATTTATTCTCCATTACTTTACTGTGATATATACAAAAGAAAAGTGTGTCTTCTTCATTTAGAGCTATATAAATCATATAATTAGTGTTGGTAATAGGAATAAACATTTAAAATTGAAAGGTCTAGGCTGGTGGGGTGACTTATCCTGGAAAAGTTCTTGGCATACATATTTGAGCATCTAAATTCAGATCCCCAGAACCCACATAAAATACGGCTGCACACATCTGTAATCCCAATATTGGTGAGAAGTAATAGTTGGAATACTTTGAGCAGCCTACATAAACAAATCAGTGAGCCCCAGACTCAGTGAGGAACTTTGTCTCAAAAACATATGGCATAGAGCCATTTAAAAAGAAACCTGGTGTCTACACTTGACCTCCACAGCCATACACACACACACACACATGTAGATTCACCACACATAGACAACAAAAGTATAAACCATGAAAAATCATTAGGCACTTAAATATAACTTTGTGTTTAACTTAAATATGAAGAGCTATATATTATATATACATATATTTTTATGGAAACAATAGCATTTTCTACATGCTGGGCAGATGCAGCTCTTTCCTGGTGTGGAGCAGGAAAAAGGCACAGATGTTTCCCGGGCAATTATATTAGATCATTCACAGATCCAGATCTAGGGGACCCCAGGAGCCTGTCAACTCATCATTTAAAAAAACCCAAATTGATACATCCACAGCCTGGAAGTTTACATATAGGACGCGAGTCTGAGACATCTCAAGATGTAAAGTCTCATTTTTTAAGTGTCTTTTTTTTTCTCCTTTGAAGTGTCTGCTACAGAAGATGATTAACACATATCATACTGGATTTAAAACTAAATAAATCAATATTGCTTTCTTTAAACCCAGACAACTCTCAAGGAACATTTTTTTCACAAGATGTATTTATCTTTAATAATCTTCAATGGATAGATTTTTACAGTTGATCCACCCAGGGTCAGGGGATAGTGGGGAAACTTGCTTTGTGGTTAACCTTCATGGGCTTTTATTACTTGTTGGTATTATGTGTTGTCTCCTCTGTGGCCAAAATGGAAAGCAACATTACCAGCAAGAGCTATCTGAGGCTTTCACGCTCAGAGCACCAGAGGAATGCAAACGAAGGCGTATTAACAGAAGAACATCATTGCAAATTCTTGTAATTCTCCATAGATGCATCTAATCCAGTCTGGCCTGTGATAAAAGAATACTGATTGCTAAAGAGAACCTTTCATAGGAGACTCTGCAGTGTTCACCCTTTAGAGAGTTTTGTAATTATGGAAGTCTCTGATCCTATATCAAGGGGTTTGACTATTTGCTGCACAGCAACAAAATACCAAGTCGACAGTTTTGCTGCACAGATTAGACCTTTCATGTTCACTCTCCTAAAAAGGAGAAATTGTGAGGGAAATTTTTAGTGTATTTTGAGAACATAGGGCCGTATCAGTCAAACCAAAATAAAACATAAAGCTTATGTATTCCAACAGAGGGGACTACTGAACCTTCTTCAAGGTTGCTGCAAACAGAAAAAGACAGCCAGGAGGTCACTCCATTTTGTGATTGGCACATTAGGATTTGCATGAGTTCTTGGTCAATGTAAAGCAATCCCTTTGAGAAACCACACATTTATTTCACCAAAGGTGCCATTACTGTGGACATTTTGGATGCTTGCTTTGCATCCTTTTTTAAGTGTGGGTCATATGCACTTGTATAGGTTCAGAGAGATGGTTTCCCATGTTCTGAAAAGTGAACTTTTGTTTTCTGTGGTTATTCAACTTCGTGAAATTGTCAAAAACACTCAGAAATGTGTCTGAGTTGTACTTGGTGAACAAGGAGGATCACCTGTAGTCTTCCATCAATTATGTGATGAAGTGCTGGTGCTCTCTAGCTGAAAAGATAACATAAGCAGAGGAGTATAGAAACAACTTACACAAGGGGAAACTAAGCACAGCAAATACATGTTTTCGCCAATACATCTTCTCTACTTTGGAAGAGGAAAAATAAATAAAAGTTCAAGCAAGCCTGCTTCTGTCCTCTGGTCTAATTTTTCATAAACTCAGCAACCTGTCTAATGGACAATGATGAACTGAGTCTTCAATCAGGGTCTAAGGACTCTGGTTGGATCCATAGAAGAGACACAGCACAAGGAATCATGAGCAAAGACAAGGTAGAAATCAACATGGTATCTTTGAAAGACAGAGAGGGGATAGCTAGAACCTTCTACCTGGTCTCTACTTAAACATTTTCCCCTGATTATTTGAATCTGTATCTTTCTACTGTAATATACTACTATCAGGAGCAAAATGTTTTTCTTGGCTCCTTTTAGTTCTTTCTGGCATTCATCACACAAGAATATGATCTTCGAGAGTCTCAAGATGGCAAGGTGCCCTTCCTTCAGTCCAATATGCTTTCTCCATCTAAATTATTCTAGAACCCATAGTACAATGTATGAGATGAAACATTAGCTAGATGTCAACTTACTTAATTGTTTCAGGATGGAGCACTCTTTCTATAATCCAGACTCTCCTTCATTTTCTGCTTCTCCTAGCTTGCATATGGCTAGGACTGGCACACACCCCCAACACTGATTTGCTGAAATAAAGTTAATTGTTTGGCCTATTAGGGAGTCAGCAGGGGGAAAAGCAAATGTGGTTCTTGAAGCCAATCAACTAAATATATTTAGGGCAAATAAAGCAAGACTTTCACCTTGATGCAGGAGATAAACAATATGAGAACTAAAGGATCAGGGGGATTAAGTGTATATGAAAAGGGATCATCTTCCTATAACAGACACAGGGAAAATAAATAGGAAACTTGTCAAGATTACATAAAGATTATATTGGAAATTGAAGGATGAAAGAAGAGATAAGACGGAAGTAGTATGTCAGTAAGGTAGGTCCCTGGAGAAATGATTCTAAGCTGGTGATGGGGAAGGCCCTATTGTTAAAGATGAATAGAGCTAAGACAGAGACGGTAAAGGGAAGCATGACAAACATGGTCTGTCTTGAGGGCTGGCCCAACTGTGCTGTTCTTGAATGTGCTGAGGCAGTAAAAACAATAGAACTGATGGTTAGAGTAGAAAGAAGAAAGGGCCTCTCTGGTAAGGTCACACTCTAGTGAGGTCAGGCCTTAGCAAAGCAGACAGATGCACAGGCTGAGAGAAGGCATTCCTTCACCTGAATATAGTGTACGAGTCTGTCCTCACAAGGAGCCCATCTGCATGCTGCCATTCTGAGGAACCCAGGACCCACTAAGTACAGGATTAAGATGAGCAAGGAGAGCAGCACTGTCACCCCGAGTGACCGCCTGCTCTTTGGCTGGATCTCCAACCACACTGTTGGCATCCCTAAGGAAATCCTGAACAAAGCAGGAAAAGAGGCACGGTATCCAGGGCTTAAATTAGGAAATTCTGAAGTATCAGTGACTCCCATCTGAGATTTGATTTCAAACCCTCCACTTCCCTTTCAAAATTAACTGAGTCAATGTCAAGAGTCTTGCAATCTCTGATGCAAAAATGATAATATAGATAATGGTACCAGCTTGCCCAGCAAACCCTCATAAATCTTGAATTTTTGGAATGTTGACAAGGGGCCAGGATTCCATACCTGAAGGTCATGCCATACTGAAATTAGTTCACGTTAGTACTCAAATGAGATCTCAAAGATCTTGCAAACATGCAATGTTGCCCTGGCTCTGTGAAGAATGAGCTGTGGAACCTCAGCAGACCCACACCTCCTTCTTCATCTTTGAAATGAAGGTGGGTTAAATCATATGATCTTAAAGGTCTCCATTAAATACCAGCTGCTTTGCCAGGAAAGCAGTCTCCCAGAGAGCAATTACTTAAACAATAATGATAGGATTAAAGCAAAGAAATGTGCTATTCATTACACAATCACCCTAGAGAAACCTATTTCCAACTATAGTAGCCCATGTTTCACTCAAGAATAAGATGCAAAGCTCTCTGTGCAAGACAACTTAGGTATAAGATAACATACAGTAGTCACATCACAACATTGTCCCTAGAAGTCCTCAATGGTGACCTTTCAGACTGTCTTGTATAATGTGCAGAACATGGTATAGTAAGGAACTGAAGGTGAAGAGGAATCAGTTATAAAAAGCAGTTGTGGCCACATTCTACTAAATAGTTTAGCTCTCAGCGTGGATCTGTGAAGGTTCTTGTTGCCTGCTCTTTGATGGTGGTGTACCCTTGGTGGTGTAGCCTTACCAGGCCACAAAGGAAGAGGATCCAGTCAGTCCATATGAGACTCAAAAGCTATAGGCAGATGGCAATGGTAGAGAATTCCCCCTTTCAGTGGACTAGGAGAAGAGGATGGAGGGGAAGAAGGAGGGAGTGTGGGACTGAGGGGGGAGTTAAGGGAGGGGACTTCAATCAGGAAATAAAATGAAGTGTGAATAAAAAAAATTTAATGTTGATTGAACTTCAACTGATAAACACCTTCAGCAAAGTAGCTGGATATAAAATCAACTCAAAAAAATCAGAAGCCCTCCTGTATACCAGAGACAAAAGGGCTGAGAAACAAGTTAGGGAAACAGTACCCTTCACAATAGCCACTAATAACAAAAAGTACCTTGGCTTAGACAGTGGCAAATCTAGGGGTAAAACCAAGCAAGTGAAACACCTATTTGAGAAAAACTTCAAATCTCTGAAGAAAGAAATTGAAGAAGATATCAGAAAATGGAAAGATCTCCCGTGCTCATGGATTGGTAGAATTAACATAGTGAAAATGGCCATTCTGCCAAAAGGAATCTACAGATTCAATGCAATTCCCATCAAATCACCAATTCTTTATAGACCTTGAAAGAAAAATCCTCAACTTCATATGGAGAAACAAAAAGTCCAGAATCTCCAAAATGATCCTGTACAACAACAGATCATCTGGAGGTATCTCCATCCCTGATCTCAAGCTGTACTATAGAGCAATAGTAATAAAAACTGCATGGTATTGGCATAAAAACAGAATAGTGGATCAATAGAACCGAATAGAAGACCCAGAAATAAACCCACACACCTATGGAAACTTGATTTTTGACAAAGAAGCCAAAACCATTCAATGGAAAAAAGACAGCATCTTCAACAAATGGTGCTGGTCCAACTGGCTGTCTATATGCAGAAAAATGAAAATAGATCTATATTTATCACCTTGCACAAAACTAAAGTCCAAGTGGATCAAAGACCTCAACATAAAACCAGACACACTAAATCAGTTAGAAGAAAAAGTAAGGAAGACTCTAGAATTCATCAGCACAGGACACTACTTCCTAAACAGAACACCAACAGCACAGGCTCTAAGATCAACAATCAATAAATGGAACCTCATGAAACTAAAAAGCTTCTGTAAAGCAAAAGACACTGTGATCAAAACAAAACGACAGCCTACAGACTGGGAAAGGATCTGCACCAATCCTACATCTGACAGAGGGCTAATATCCAGTATATATAAAGAACTCAAGAAGTTAAAAAGCAACAAATCAAGTAATCCAATTAAAAAATGGGGCACGAAGCTAAACAAGGGATTACAATCCTCTCTGTAGAAGATGGCAGAGAAACACTTAAAGAAATGCTCAACGTCCTTAGCTATCAGGGAGATGCAAATCAAAACGACCCTGAGATTTCACCTTACACCCATCAGAATGGTTAAGATCAAAAACTCAAGTGACAATACATGCTGGAGAGGTTGTGGAGAAATGGGGACCCTCCTCCATTGCTGGTGGGGATGGAAACTTGTACAACCACTCTGGAAATCAATTTGGCTATTTCTTACACAATTAGGAAAAGTGATTCCTCAAGATCCAGCTATAACACTCCTAGGCATATATCCAAAAGAGGTTCAAGTACACAACAAGGACATTTGCTCAACCGTGTTCATAGCAGCTTTATTCATAATAGCCAGAACCTGGAAACAACCCAGATGTCCCTCAGTCAAGGAATGGATACAGAAATTATGGTACTTTTATACAATGGAATACTACTCAACAATTAAAAATGAGGCAAATGGTGGGACCTATAAAATGATCATCCTGAGTGAGGTATCCCAAAAGCAGAAAGAAACACATGGTATATAGTCACTTATATACACCTATAAGATAGGATAAACATACTGAAATCTATAAACCTAAAGAAGATAAACAAGAAAGAGGACCCGGGGTAGGTCCTCACTTAGATAGACAAATGGGATGGACATTGAATATAAAAGAGAACAAGTAATAGAATGGGAGCCTACCACAGAGGGCCTCTGAAAGACTCTACCTAGCAGTGTATGAAAGCAGATATTAAGACTCACAACAAAGCCTTCGGCAGAGTGCAGGGAATCATATGAAAGAAGGGGGAGTTAGTAAGACCTGGAGAGGACAGGAGCTCCATAAAGACCAAATAGATCAGGGCACAGGGGTCTTTTATGAAAATGTTTCTCCAACCAAGGACCATGTATGGATATAACCTAGAACCCCTGCTCGGATGTAGCCCATGGTAGCTCATTATCCAACTGGGTACCCTAGTAAGGGGAACAGGGACTATTTCTGACATGAACTCAATGGCTGGCTCTTTGACCCTCCCCCCACCCCTGAGGGAGGAGCAGCCTTGCTAGGCCACAGAAGATGACATTGTAGCCATCCCTGAAGAGACCCGATAAGCTAGGGTCAGATGGAAGGGGAGGAGGTCCTCCCCTATCAGTGGACTTGGAAAGGGGCAGGGAGGAGATGGGGGGAGTGGGAGGAAATAAGGAAGGGGGCTACGACTGGGATACAAAAAAAATGTTGATTGAAAAAAATTCAAACCTGGGGTAAGAGGATTAATCTTCACTTAGAAAGTCAAATGGGATGGACATTGGATGTAGGAGAAAAGAAGTAATAGGACAAGAGCCTACCACAGAGGGCCTCAGAAAGACTCTACCTAGCAGTGTATCAAAGCAAA
>CM053752.1:38227868-38264830 GCA_028658305.1 Pachyuromys duprasi
TATCCAAGTGGGTACACTAGTAAGGGGAACAGGGACTATTTTGGACATGAACTCAGTGGCTGGCTCTTCGTCCTCCCTACCCCCCAAGGGAGGAGCAACTTTGCTAGGCCACAGAAGAAGACATTGCAGCCATTTCTGAAGAGACCTGATAAGCTAGAGTTAGATGGAAGGGGAGGAGGTCCTCAGCTATCAGTGGACTTGAAAAGGGGCAGGGAGATGAGGGAGGGAAGGGGGGGCTAGGGAGGGAATGCGGGAGGGGACTACGGCTGGGATACAAAGTACATAACCTGTGATTAATATAAAATAAAAATGTTAAAAAATAAAAAAAGAAAAATTCAACAAGTATCCAGTTTACAGCCTTTTACAACATTCAAAACCATGTGTCGGTGTTCCAAAAGCCTCCATAGCAGAACTTTCTGGGATGCTGTTAGCAGTCAACAGCTGGCACTTCAGACCAGATCTGTGGAAAAAAAAAACTGGCCAGATGAAGGCCCGTTCTTGGTGAAAGAGGGAAGTCACTTGATCAATATGTGTGTTTCAACTACCCAAACATAGTTGAAATATAATATATAATATATATATAGTATAATATATATATTATACTATAATAACATGGTCAGTTATTATAGTATAAGCATCAAGGGACTAAAAATATGGCTCAGTGGATAAGGGAATTAGCTACTCATTCAGAGGACCAGAATTTTATTCCTATCGCCTGTGATTCCAAGGGCTCTAACAAATTCTGAGTTATACAAGCACCCATGCATGCACACACATGCATGCACATGGAGAGAGATAGACAGAAAGAGAAAAAGACATAAATGTAAGATTATAATCTTAACCAGCTGACATGCCAGTGTAAATGGAGAAAATGCCACATGGTCCTGTCCCTAGATAAAGGCCACAGGCAAGTAATAACTGAGAGATGCGGAATCAGTCTTATCTAGAGGCAAACTCCCTAATAGTTTATCAAAACCGGAGTATTTGGCTCTAAGCACATACAAATATGAGCAATGCTGAATAGACTCAGCAGGCTGTGTTTATATATACATTACATATATGTACATATGTAACAATAATTAACAAAGAGGTCATGAATTTGAAAAAAATTGGAGGTACATAGAAGTTGATCGGGGGAGAAGTGAATACAGTATTCATGTAAGCAAATATCAAAAAACATTTTTAATTTTTATATTAAAACTTTCTAAAGAGATAGCTGGTCCAATGAACAAGATTCAGATGTAACTGTCCATTGGTAATAGTTGGATGATGACTATGCTTGGATAATGTCTCTATTATAGTACAGATCCCTGCTAGTGTCAAAGCCACTGAGGGAAGGTGACAACGCTTATGTAGGCAAGACATCAATAGTCTTGCTGTGTGTGGCAGTGGAAAGGAAGGGGATCCAATCCCAGCAGTGTGACTGGGATGAAAGCCAAGACTCTGAGCTTTGCAAATCCAGCAAATGAGGAATGACAAGTCGAAGAGTGCTCTCAAGTCAGGATCACAGCAGCAATACAATTGCTGTTGACCCTGTTGATGCCTTGCCAGCTCCATCGGTACATATGGTTAAAATAGAATGCACCGTTGCTCAGTAATTTTTATATGAGATTGAAAATGAGGCTAGATAGTTCAGTTATGGCTTACTTCTGCATTTGGGATACATAATCATCTCTTACCTACTATGAACTCTATTAGATATTTCACTTATGGCACTTCATCCATCACAGAATTATAGTGACTACCATGTATTCAGTAGGTATCATGTCCTGGACACTTCTAAGTATCATGTTGTCTTCTGTAAATCTTGAAATAAAGCTAAAGGTGAAAATGTTTGTTCCTATAGGTCAGTTTCAGAAGTTGTAGTCCATGGTCACATGTTCTGGTCACTCTGGGTCCTATAGTGAGGCAAAGATCATGACAGGGTAATATAGTAGAGCATACTGTTCTCATGGAAGTCAGAAAACAAGAAAAAAAATTTCACAAACCCACTCAAGGTATGCTGTAGTGGTCTAAGACCTACTACTAGGTCCCACTTCTTAAAGGTCCTACCTCCTTCCAGTAATGGCAAACTGAAAACTAAACCTTCAACACAAGCACCTTTAAGAGACATTCCAGTTGAAAACTGTAACAAAAGAAATTCCCATTGTGTATGTTACAAACACAGAGAGAGACAGAAGGAGAGGGAGATGGAAAGGGAGAGAGAGAAAGAAAGAGAGACCTGGATTGTATGAATGTCATTTGTCATCTTAAAGAAAATAAGCACCAGGAGTTAAGATCACTTGTTGCTCTTGCAGAGGAGCTGTGTTCAAGTTCTCAGAACCCACATGGCAACTCACAACCATCCATAACTCCAGTCACAGGAGAACCAATGCCCTCTTCTGATCTCTGAGGACACCAGAGATCACACATGCCCATGGTGCACTTACAAACACATGCATGTAAGCAAACATTCACTTAATTAAATAAATAACAATATATGATTCAAACTACACTCCTTTTACTACAGGACACTTTTATCTAACATTATTTTACTACATTCTATAATTAGCATTCTGAAAATAATACAAATGAATGAAGATCTATTAATCAACTACATTTGTGATATTCTTCTGAAAATAAAACACATGTGCCAGCCATTTGGGGGATTAGTGATTTTAGTACATAAATAGTACATTGCCAGTAAAGGGAAGGAACTTTCAAAAATGCAAGCAGAACTTTTCAATCATAGTCCTGCATTAAGCTTTTCATTGGCCAAAACCAATGTGATCTGATTGGAACGGACAATAAGAAATATGGAAAGAGTTTAATGTGGTATGTAAGTCGACAGGAAACAGTTCATTCTGAATCTGTGCTTTACTTCAAAGAACAAATTGTCAATCAGAGTCCAATTCCGGAACCGTGAAAGGAAGCTGAAATGCCATCTCTACAAATCTACAGAAAGTGACATGTCCTTTTGAGAACAATCATCACAGCACAAATCCCACAAGATCTAAGAGCCCAGAAATGTAAATCTGAATGTCACAGGGACATTCACACTCTGTAAAAGTCAACTCTAAAAAAACCGGTCCCAGATGACAGGAAGATACTTGAAAAAGGTGAAGGTCAAACTTCAACTCTCCATAAACGGTATTTCCAAAACATGGAAGGTGAAAGTTGAATAGGACACAGAAGGTGCAGAAAAGGGACTAGAGTTCCCTCCGGATCTACTTGTTCTTAAACCAGTTCTCAGCTTGTGTTTCTTGGCCTCCACAGGGGTTGCATATCAGATATTTACATTACAGTTTCTAAGACTAGCAAAATTATAGTTATGAAGTAGCAATGAAATAATTTTATGGCTGGAGGTTGCCACAATATGAGAAACTGTATGAAAGTGCCTCACTATTAGAAATGTTGTGAACCGACAAAGTTCGGGGTGAAGAGAAACCTGGGAATATACTAGGAATTTAGATTAAAACAAAGCTCTAAACGGGAAAGTTTCCTATTGGCACAACAGGCTCCAATGACCAGTATTTCTGAACTATTGATGTCAAGAAGTAAAAATAAAAACAGAAGATATGGCTTTAATCCACACATGAGGTTCTGGCAATGAAGATGCGGACAATGGTATCTGTACTTTTAAACCCATAGGATATCGGGACTATTTATCCTCTCCACTTGGTTCTTCAATCTTTAAAATGCAAAGGCTGCCAAGAATCATAAATCTTCATGAAGGTGATATGAAATACAGTATGTGAAAGAACTCTGTAAAATAGCATTCCTCTCAGATAAGACTATTAGTATCGCCTTTCTCCCTTAAGAATTAACAGTTGGGGACTGAGCATTTTAGTCAGAGTCCTCCCTCTTGATTAGTTTCTTTAGGTGTGCAGATTTTAGTAGGTTTACCTATTTTATATGTCTATATGAGTGAGTATATACCATGTGTGTCTTTCTGCTTCTGGGATAGCTCACTCAGGATGATCCTTTTCAGTTCCCACCATTTACCTGCAAATTTCATGATATCCTTGTTTTTTACTGCTGAGTAATATTCCATTGTGTAGATGTACCACAATTTCTGTATCCATTCCTCAGCTGAGGGGCATCTGGGTTGTTTCCAGCTTCTGGATATTACAAATAAAGCTGCTACAAACATGGTTGAGCAAATGTCCTTATTGTGTACTTGAGCCTCTTTTGTATATAGGCCTAGGAGTGGTATAGCTGGATCTTGAGGAAGCACTGTTCCTAGTTGTCTGAGGAAGTGCCAGATTGATTTCCAGAGGCAAAGGAGATTGACATCAGAAGAAGAAAACAGGAAACAAACTAGGCGCCTGTCACAGAGGTCCCCTGAAAGGCTCTACCCTGCACAATATCAAAGCAGATGCTGAGACTTATGGCCAACTGTTGGGCAGAGTACATGGAATCAAGTACAAAGATGTGGGAAATAGTAAGATAGGGAGAGGACAGGAGCTCCACAAGGAGAGCAACAGAACCAAAAAATCTGAACACAGGGGACTTTCCTGAGACTGATACTCCAACCAAGTACCATGCATGGGGATAACCTAGAACCCCTGCACAGATGTAGCCCATAGCAGTTCAGTGTCCAAGTGGGTTCCATAATAATGGGAACAGGGACTGCCTCTGACATGAACTGATTGGCCTGCTCATTGATCACCTCACCCTGAGGGGGGAGCAGCCTTACCAGGCCACAGAGGAAGACAATGCAACCACTCCTGATGAGAGCTGATAGACGAGGATCAGAAGGAAGGAGAGGAAGACCTCCCCTATCAGTGGACTTGGGAGAGGCATGTGTGGAGAAGGGAGAGGGAAGGTGGGATTGGGAGGGGAGGAAGGAGGGGTTTATGGGGGATACAAAGTGAATAAAGTGTAATTAATAAAAATTAAAATAAAATAAAAAGAATTAACAGTTGAGCAGAGGAGACAGTTCAGTCAGTACAGTGGTTGCAAGGCAAGTGTGAGGAACAGTGTTTAATTTCCAGAACCCATGTCAAAAAGCATTTGAGCATGATGGTATGCACGTGTAATCCCAGCACTGAGCAGGCAAAGGCCTGTGGAGCTGTATGGTCTCACTGGCCCGTGAGCCTACCCTACTTGGCAAGTTCCAGACCAGTAAGAGACTGTAACTCAAAAAGGGGTGTGAGGACTGAAACCCGAAGTTGACTTTACATAGCAGTATGGGCATCAACATCAAAATGGGGTGAATTCAAACAGTTGAAGTGATGCAACTTCCTGGAGAGGAAATTGGAAGCTCACAGGTGTGGCTAAGGATCATTCTTCTGCTTTACTATTACCATTCAGTACCATCAGGAGTATGCGTGTGTGTGTGTGTGTGTGTGTGTGTGTGTGTGTGTGCATGTGTGTGTGTGTGTGCGTGTGTGTGCATGTGTGTGTGTGTATGCGTGTGTGTGTGTGTGTGTGTATGCATGTGTGTGTGTGTGTGTGTTTTCTTAAGATAGGATTTTTCTGTATAGCCCTGGCTCTCCTGGCATTCACTCTGTAGATGAGGCTGGTCTCAAACTCCAAGAACCACCTCTGCTTCCTCCTCCCCAAAGCTGTGATTAAAAGCATGTGCCAGTACTGCCCAGCTCAAAATTGAGGTTTTTTTTTTTTTATCAGCTATGATCTTGGCAAATTTATACATTAATTTTCAACTTTTCCAGTCAGATCAATTCTGTATTTTCAGAACCAATTTCAAATATTTTACACCACGGCACTTGTTTGTGCAAACAGCTTTCTATACCCACACTTACCTTCAGTGCTCACTCCTGCATAGACTAACCTTCCTGGTTTCACAATTAATAAAGCAAGTCTTTGGTATAGCTACTCTGCTAATTTCAAACTCTGCTGCATCCAAACCAAAAATCTCCATGCTTTACATAATAAAAGGTGTCACTCATTTTTCCTGGATTCTTGTTTCTTTTTGACAACATAAAACATCAATAACTTATCTTTGTGTTTCACAAAGTTGTATAGAGTGGAGACACGCACACACCATTCTTCGATAAAATACCACAGGCGGCCATGCCATTAATGTTTTTCCTAGCATGCTCCTAGTAATTCAGCTTTCACTGTTCAATAATTTTATAATTGAAACACTGAATTTTATTTCTCTTTATAAAATTCATGCTATCTCAATGCATACCTCCTACATTGACTTTCTGTGCCCAGTTTTGTCTCTCTCAGTAATTTCTCTAGCGTCCTGTCTCTCTTTCTCTCTCTGCATGTCTTTCTATCTTTATCTCTCCCACACTATCTCTGTCTATGTCTCTATCTCACTAACTCTCCTGTCTCTCCCTGCTTCCTCGCCTCACACACACACACACACAAACACACAAATTCTTTCCTTTTCTTTATTTTTATATTCTAACTCCCAGCTTTCCTATAATTCTTTGGCCTCCCTCTTCAAGTGAATCTGATTTATTTTATGGATCTGATAGCTAGCTCAGTCTCTTGATACAAATGGAAATCCAAGACTTGATCTGTCTTTATACAGTAGCTTTCTTTTCCCTGAATTGTGTCTGTTTCTTTGGGACTAATGTTTTGTTTTGTTTTGTTTTTCTTTCCTCTCCTGAGGTTCTATCAAGTATACAGGGTACTTCATGGCTCTCAGTTCACAGTTAAGGTTGAGAAAATATAACAGCTATCCGGCACCCTCATGTCCCTTGCTGAAGCCTACAGGTGAGCTGTCATTCTCCTAAGGATGGTTGGTGCTGGGTTAGGAGTCTACACTGCTGGACCGTTAGGTGTCAGAACACAACAATTCCAAGCATTACGGGGTGTCTCTAGAGGCTCATGTTTGTTTGCTTGGCTTTTGTTTGTTTCTCTCTTTCTTTTTACTGAATAGTTAATGCATAACTCTGAGGTGCCTTCCTTGGAAAAGGGCCTGTGGGCAACTTTTTAACACAGGAACTTCCTCCGAAGCACCCACCCACAGCCCTGGGCCTGTCCCACTCTCCTGCTTGCTTTGTCAGATTGGCATCTTTCTTGGCCAGAGCCCACTTTTCTGTTGACTCCTCTCTTGAATAAATCTGTTCAAAATCTCTGTCTGCTAACGGACCCCTCTCTGCTCTCTTTATTTTAAGCTCCTATATCCCCCCCCCTCTTCCTTTCTCATTTTAAAAAATTCTTATGAGAGAAAGTTAGATTCAAGGTTAGTCTACCATTCAACCAACAGGATTCCTTTCTGAGTTTTAAACTGTGTGTACATTAGGGAAGGGAAAAGAGTAAACTACATAAAATATACTAGAATGTGTAGTTAATTGTACAGTCATTAACTGTATAGATCTTTTCTTCCCAAAATAACTGTGAGTTTACCTGCAAACCTGCAGCACAGGGCCTCTGTTTCTTATAGGTTCTAGAGCAGTGATCACGATCCCCTTTGAGGACTGAACAACCCTTTCATGGGGGTCACATATTAAATATCCTGCATATCACATATTCACATTACTATTCATAACAATAGCGAAATTACAGATATGAAGTAGCAACAAAAATATGGTTGGGTCACTACAATATGAGGAACTGTATCAAAGGGTGGCAGCATTAGGAAGGTGGAGAACCACTGCTCTAGAGCCTGACCTGGTGTTTATGAATATTTCACATTTGCCATAGGGAACTCATCCTGCTGTGGGAGACAGGGTCCTCGACTCAGAAATGGTATGTAACAATACAGATGAGGCTTCACCTGGTCTACGATTCCCAAGCAGAGGTCAGCCCTGACCAAAGAGGACACCAGGCACTCTCTGAATTAAAGATGCAGGTTTTTCCTAGTTTGTGGGGACAGTTATAATCTAGCTTGAAGGACTTTAAATGGATTTAGCCACTGAAACAACACAAGGACAGGGCTTGGAGAGATGGTGGAGTCTGTATAAACTTTGCCTGATAATCCAAGTTCCAGCCCAGCACCTGTATAAAAGCCAAGTGTCACAGTACACCAGAAATCCTAGTGCTGTGAGAAGAAAAACAAGTGGATCCCTAGAGCTAGCTGTCAACCAGCCTAGCCTCATTAGTGAGTTGCAAGTAACGAGAGAAACAATCTCAAAAACCACTCTGGGTGGCCACTCATAACGAATGAGGAGCCCACCCCTGACACTATTAATGATATGTTGGTATGCTTGCAGACAGGAGCTTCGCATAGCTGTCCTCTGAGAGGCTCCCACCCAGCAGCAGATCAAAACAGATGCTGAGACTCATAGCCAAACATTGGGTAAAGCACAAGGAATCTTGTGGGAGAATGAGGGGAAGGATAGAAGGACCCGGAAGGGACAAGAACTCCACAAGAAGACCATCAGAGCCAACTAAGCTGGGCCCGGAGGGGCTTGTAAAGACTGAAGCACCAACCAATAACCATGCATGGATTGGATCTAGGCCCCTACACAGATGTAACTGATGGGCATCTCAGGCTTCATGCGGGCCCCTATTTAAGGGGAGCAGGGATTGTCTCTGACACGGAGACTGTTGCCTATTTTTTTTTATCACTTCCTCCTGGCAGGGCTGCCTCACCAGGCCACAGGAGAAGAAGATGTGCTCAGTCCTAATGCGACTTGATGTGCTGGGAAAGGTTGATATGGGGGTGGGAGGTCCTCCTCTTTTCTGGGGAGCAGAGTAGGGCGAAGAGGGAGGCAGGTTTAGACCTGGAAGAGAGCATGAGGGGACTATATTTGGGATGTGAAGTGAATTAATTAAATTAATTAAATGAAAAGAAAGAATGAGGACTGAGGTTGATATCTACCCTCCACATGAACATTAACATGAACATGTGTGTACCACATGAACACAGGCAAATGGTGGGATCTAGAAATGATCATCCTGAGTGAGGTATCCCAGAAGCAAAAAGACACACATGGTATACACTCACTTTTAAGTGGATATTAGACATATAATATATGATAATCATACTAAAATCTGTACACCGAAGGAAGCTAATCAAGGAGGAGGACCCTGGAAATATGCTCTGTCTTCATTCAGAAAGGCAAATGAGATGGACATCAGAAGAGGGAGAAAACAGGGAACAGAACAGGAGCCTATCACAGAGGGCCTCTGAAAGACTCTACCCAGCAGGGTATCAAAACATATGCTTAGATTCATAGCCAAACTTTTTGCAGAGTGCAGAGAATCTAATGAAAGAAAGGGGAGATAGAAAGACCTGGAGGGAACAGGAGCTCCACAAGGAGAGCAACAGAACCAAAAAATCTGGGCACAAGGGTCTTTTCTGAGACTGATACTCCAAGCAAGGACCATGTATGGAGATAACTTAGAACCCCTGCACAGATGTAGCCCAAGGCAGCTCAGTGTCCAAGAAGGTTCCCCAATAATAGGAACAGGGACCATCTTTGACATGAACTCATGGGCTGGCTCTTTGATCATCTCCCTATGAGGAGGGAGCAGCCTTACCAGTCCACAAAGGAAGACAAAGAAACCAGTCCTGATGAATCCGGATAAACTAGGGTCAGATGGACGTGGAGGAGGACCTCCCCTATCATTGGACTAGGGGAAGGGCATAGGAGAAGAAGAGGGAGGAAGGGTGAGATTGGGGGGCATGGGAGAGGGGGCGACAGCTGGGATACAAAGTGAATAAACTGCAATTAATAAAAAAAAGAAAAAAACGAGTAACAAGTTAAAGGCTCTTGAATAAATCTGCCATCCTTCCTCCTGTCATTTGTGGGTGTCTCAGACCCCCCCCAAGCTGAACACACTTAAAATCTGTCACATCTCAGCAAGGCAATCACTTTTGTTAATATTGCTTTTATAAAAAAGCTTCACTGTGTTATAACATACTTAAACTTCTCTCTCTATTTCCATAAAATTTTAGACGGCATCTGTTTATACCAATGATGCTATTTCCAAGACCAGGATGTGATTGTCAGGGCTCAATGCAAAAGGATGATAATGCATGCCTCTTGAATTAGAATTCAGAATTTAAAGACAACAGATTTTTAATTAGCACAGGCCTCTATTACCTGTACTGTCCTGCGAGACTGCACAAGTCCCACAAGCATCACGATAGCCCTGTATGTGTCAGCCCACCCTACTTTCAAGAAAATCGGGCTGACTGATACAAAATATGGAGTTGACTAATAGTCTTGAGCTACATCGTGTTCACAGCTTTCTTTGTTTTTGGAGCCAATACCAATCTGCCCTTGATCAATGACTATGTGATAGAAATACCAGGTCATTTCTGTGAAGTGAGACTCTTCTGATGAGCAGTCTTTGTCCTTGACACAATGTCAGCCATGTGTCAGAGTCTGAGGCTCCCTGCCTGATTCTGCTGTCATCTCCCCTCTCTTTCTCAAACATTTTATCTACATGACAATCTGAAGGCTTTCCTGTTTCCAAACCCTTTCATTTTTCATAGTCATTGCCTCCTTCCTGCTATGCCATAAGCTGTCTCTGTCCCTAATTCTGTTTTAGCATCTACATCCCCAAGGATTCAATGGATTTCACAGTATCTCTTGATCCATATTATGTAAGATAATGAAATTTATCTCCTTATACTTCATTCTAACTCACTTCTTCCTGAGTCTCTCTCATCACTTTTGATTTCCATCTAAAGCACAATTATTTCCATATTGGCAGTGCTTATCTGTAGTCATCTCCAAAAAAGTATATTTAAAATTTTTCCTTTAATTCTATAAATATATCTTATGTACATATTCTAAAAAACTGAATAATAATAAGCAGCTTTTGCAAACTTATGATTATGTAGTAATGTGTATTTTTAACGTGATGCCATGATTTCTCTTTAAACAACCAATCTGTTCTTAGCTTGCCATCCTATAAATGTCATCAATTATTTAATAATAAAACCCAATGGTTACAATCAAATGGATCCTCTTCACATGAACATCACATAGGAAATACACACCATATTGGTGAACCATATCTCACTGCACACTAGTTCATTTCATTGGGAGCCTTGCCTTGCTTGCACAGGGCTCTGTTTTGATTGAAATTTCTCCTGTTGCTTCTTTTTTTTTTCTTATTTCCAAAATGATCACTCTTTGCCATTAAGATAACACAATTTGGACTAACCTGAGCTACTTTCTAAACCTTCCATAGTGCTGAAATCCAGAGATTTCTTCGCATTATACTTTTAAATTCAGAAAGTCCTTGCATCTTGTTTCTTGTAGCATTCCCTTTTTGGTGTTTTATGCACATGAGTGTCTTTGGTCATTCGAAAATAAATTTTTTGGAGCAAAGACTTTTTTTCATGTCTTATTTTTTATTTTAATTTTTATTAATTACACTTTATTCACTTTGTATCCCCCAATAAACCCTTCCCACCTCCCCTCCCAATCCCACCTTCCCTCCCCCTTCTCCACACACGCCTCTCCTTAAGTCCACTGATAGGGGAGGTCCTCCTCTCCTTCCTTCTGATCCTCGTCTATCAGCTCTCATCAGGAGTGGTTGCATTGTCTTCCTCTGTGGCCTGGTAAGGCTGCTTCCCCATCAGGGGGAGGTGATCAAAGAGCAGGCCAATCGCTTCATGTCGGAGGCAGTCCCTGTTCCCATTATTATGGAACCCACCTGGACACTGAACTGCCATGGGCTACATCGACTTTTTAATGAATATATTTTTACAAATACACTGGAGAACCATGCAATGCTGCTTGCATTGGATGTAGTCCTGGGCCACAAATCTGCACAGTCCTTTCAAACTGGACCTGTAATAGCTGAAACTTTAATCTCACCTTTATTGTTTACTATGACTCCTGCATTATCTACAAAATAAAAATACACTCTATCTTTTCTTTGATATGACTTTAATAGTCAAATTACGAGTACTGGATGGACCTTTTTTGTCGTGGGCCCAGTCAAAGCTGTTTTGGCGGCTGTTTGAAATGCAAGTCTCAGCACAGGAAGACAGGTTTTTTCCAGGCCTTCCCTTGGAGACAGGAAAGGATTTGCAAGTCCATTCGCCTTTTGTTTAGTGACAGCAGGTGGGAGAGCTTGTTTGAAATCTCAACTCTGTCTCACTTCCTTGTAAAAATTAACCCCTTGTGTAAACTGTTTGTATAAATAAACAAGGCTGGCTGGCCTCTCCGCTTTTTCAGGTGCAGAGCGTATTGACGCTATAGGGCTCATTGGAGCCACAAGCAAGCGGCCAGAAGCCTCTCTGAACATAATATGTGTAGTGTACATTATTAATTTCAATCCTCACTCCCGACTCAGAACCCCATTCTGCTCTGCTGGCGGGCTCCGGCACTTTTTCCTTAGTTGTGTTTTGCCTTTCTTAATTGTGGCCATCACCCTGTCACCCACACCAGCAGCAGGAAGTCTGTTCAGTCTTTCCATGACTCCCTTCACATAAATTATAGACAAATTTTTGGCTCCTGTACTATGAGCACAGTTGATCGCAGCTCCTACAGGAAAAGCCAAGGGAATCCAGAATTTCACTCCAGAGAACCCACCCCCATCCTTGCTTTAACATCTTGAGCTCCCAGAAAGAGTCAAAAGGGAAAGGGGATAAATTTTATTACTATATTCAAAGACAGTTTACATTTTCAAGATCATGAACATTGGAATTATCTTCTCATTACTCTCATAATTTAGCTGGACAGAGTATGTATTTAAAGAACATAATTTAACCATCCTACCTCAATTCTACCATCTTAAGGGGGCATGTACTATTAATAATATGTATTTCAAGAAAATGTAGAAGCCAGTCATGGTGGTACATGAACCTGAGATGCTGAGAAAGGAGGATCTCAAGATAGAGGCCAGGTAGGCTACATAGTGAGATGTCTCCAGAAAAGTGAAGGGGAAAGATTGATTGTTGGAACAATTCAATGATTTACCTAAAGCCTTTAGAATACTGCCTAGCCCTGACATTGAATACTCAATGTACTGATGTTACTAATATGCACTGGCATTTCCTCTCAGAACTTCAAAGTTTCCCTGTTCTGTCTCTAGCATCTAGATGTCACTATACGTTTTGATCCTTTGTAGGAGGTATCTTTATTTTATCCCTGAAACCTCTCTGGCTATCTTTATCCTTGGGTCTATGAAAATTTGCAAGGGCTTATCTAGGCACTGGTTTATGTTGCAGAATATTTTGTCATGCTGTGAACCGGAGATTGTGTACTGAAAAAAAAAAAAAAACACCTGTTTTTAATTGTGGTGTGGTTCAGCCCTAGCACACACCTTTAATCCAAAAACTTTCTGTTTATTGTAAACAGGTACTGTGGTGTGGCTCAAACCTAGCACACACCTTTAAGCAAGGGCTTTCTGTGAACAGAATTAAATAAAGTTAACCTTAGGTCAAGAAGTGAAGTAAGCAGCCAGTTGACAGGAAGTAACATGGGAAAAAAACATGGACAGTGAGAGGAAGTCTAGAAGGCAGACAGAGAAACACATAGGAAGTAGAAAAGAGGAACATCCAGTTTGAAGGATTTTTAAGATAGAGTGGAGAAGGAGAAGGGGCTTTGTCCTTCCAGGATATCAGCAGAGTAGGAAGGGTGCTTGGTTTGCCTCTCTGAGCTAGCAAATTTTCGCACCAGCATCTGGCTCCTGAGTACTCACTGGTGAAATTGAAGGCTTGAGATTTTGTTTTAAAATAACAGGTTTCTTTGTAGTTTTTGAGTGTGACATTTGTGATTGTTGTAGTTTTAAGATTCATTAATCTAATTTTTTTCAAGTAGTTTCCATTCTCTCCTTTTTTCATGGTTTGTTTTGAAATTCTACTAATCAGATATCAGATAAGTGCTAGAACTTATACATCTCTTAGTTATTAATATTTTCCTTACTCTTTTATTTTGCTCTTGGTCCTGGGAGATTTTCTCAATATTCCAACCCTCCCACCGAATATTTTAGTTTGAAAATTAGATTTTAACTTTCTAAGATTTTTTTTGTCTCAGAATGTTCAGATTTCCCAGAAGCATATTCTTATTTTATGAAAGCAATATCTTCTAGACCCTCTCTACAAATCGCATTTGGAAGCTTTTTAGTTGTAATTGCTCCCTCCTGTATGAGTTAACTTGAGCTTGCATAAAAGCATAGCACAAACCAGGTAGCTTGAACAGCAGCAATCTATTTTCTCTCTGTTCTGAGAGAATATTTGAATATTTTGAGCCTTTCCTCTTTCCATTCTGGTTCTCTGCTATTGCCTGTATATTTTATATTCTTTCTCATCCTTTGAAACTCCTCTAATGAAGTGGGGGGTGATATTACACCATGTCTCTGCATGCCATCCTGAACAGAAAGCATGGCCTTTTCATCAGTTGTTCACATGTGTCACTTCTACAATCTGAAGATTTTCCGTTCCAGTGTTTCCAACAAAAGTCCTCAGATGTTTCCTTGCTCAAAACGTTAATGTTTCACAACCCACAAGCACATCACGTGGTTACACCATCCCAAGCAATAAAGATTAACTCACAGACATGAAGTTAGGGTTACACAAGCTATTCAGTCAATCCCAACTCTGCTAGGAGCCAATTATTAAGATGAAGAAACTTTTCCACCCTGGTTTGGGTTTAATTTAGGTAAGGCGTTGTGTTTTCTTTGGCTTTGTTTTATCTCTGTCTAAAATTGCCACACAGTTACTTCAGACTCATCCTGTATTTCAGTTGAATCAGACTGTCCAGAAAGCAGTGATCAGAAACATGTGGAGCAGATGGAAGTCAACACATAATTCATTGTTTACTGACAGCCGAGACAATAAAGCCCTCATTTTCAAATAGTCTTCCAAAGGCATATGCCCTAAGTCCATGATCCTTCCTGACAATCATATACTGTGGATTAAATTCATTTTTCCTGGATGTATTCAACCTGCACATCTCTTCATTTTCCTGTAACTTTCATCCCATTGTTGTTAATCTAATTAACACCACTTCTGTGTTTTCTCTTAAAGTATATTTTCTCTGTGTGTATTTTATTTGTAAGCCTTTCTTTGTGTACTGCCTTACATCTTTTTTGTGTGTGATAGTCCTTTTTAAAGGATATAATATTCTCTGCAGTAAAATGACAGAATATGAGATTCGGACTTTAATGATAAAGAGATTTACATAGTTGAGAATATATTGTTCTTTGCCTTGAGATTATTCCCTTCATGTCTCCATCATTCTATTAGATCTATACTAACCTAGGTCAGAGAGAAAATGGGATTATTTCAGTTCTCTCAATTTGTTGAGATTTGTTTTGTGTTCTAGTATACAATTTATTTTAGAGCAGCTCCCATGGACTTCTAAGTTGAATGTATATTCTTCGGTGCTTTGGTGCCTCTCTATAGAAGTATGTTAGGTCCATTTGGTACAAGATGTCTTTGATAACTTATCTAATGGAGAAGTTGAGGTATTGCAATAACCCAAGACATAAGATTAAATTTAGATCTAGGCTGAAATCCTTTTTCCTGTACTCTTGTTTTCATGGTACCAGAAAATACTGTATAATCTGAAGAGAAAAGGAAGCAACCAATAGTCCTACCCTGCTGTGATGCCTAACCTTGCCATAACAATGGCCATCATGGAAAGATATCCCTCCCTACAAGCATAATAATAGCATTCATCTTTTGGTGGTAACCAACAGTTTTCTATAAGGCCCACTTAGTAAGAGCTAAATCATACTTGGTACCAGAAATGTAGGCAACTGCCTTGGGTTGTGAGGTTGTAGATCTTCAAAAAGAACCTATTACTGCCACTTGACTAGACCAACATTCCTGTGTTCCAAAATTTATCCTTATACCCAAAGATAAGTGTAACTCTCACCCCTTACCAAAAAATAAATAAACAAAAGCCTTCTCTTTATGGCAAAGAGAGACCATTACAGAAAAACACAACTGATCATAGTGTTGAAATCAATGAATAATAAGGAGTCATACCTCCTCTATACAACTCCTGCACCTAAGGCTCAGGAAACACCCCTGAAGAAGTGTGACAAGACTGTAAGAGCCAGAGGATCAGGAGGTTGCTGTGAGATTGAGTCCCCTAGGATGACAAAAAGTTTCACCCATTATACCTCAGTAATCCAACTACCTAAACAAGACATAAACAATGAAAATAGCAAGACACATGATAACATGGAAGGGACCCTACTTCTAAAAAAGTAACAAGGAACCAATAGTTGCTGAAAGGAGGAAAATTAGCCTCTCATAGAGATGAGTTCTCTAATTGGTTATCCAATATAATGTGGTCAGTCCTGAAATCATACACATGCAAACTGCAATAAATGGACTCAGCAGGTTGTATGTATATGTTTATGTGCATATATGTAACAATAATAATCAAAGTAAAAGAGGCCATTAATTTGAGATGGAATGAAGAGGAAAACATGGGAAAAGTTAGAAGTAGGGGACCTGAGAGATATTACAGGGAGGGAAGGGAATGGAGAAGTAATATGGTTCTATTTTAACTTTTAAAAATTTAAATAAAAATATATTAAATAATAAATAACAAAAACCAATGCTTTTTAAATAATTAAGATAGTTATAGAAATGCATAGTAAAATTATGGTTTAGAAATATCCAACTATAATATAAAGTCAATTTCAAGTGAAATGTCTCAAAAACTGTCTGAGTTTTTGTGTGATTTATATCCAGTGATTCTGACTCCGTATGATAGACTGAACCTACTGACCTGACAGCCAACAATAAAATGGTGATAGAGAAATCAAACAAAATATTAACCAAGAAAAAAAGAAACTGACTTATCAAAGGACAAGAAAATAGAAACTTCACCACAGGCTGAGAATAATTCTGGACACTGTAAAGAAGGAGATGGCTGAAGGCCCAAAGGGCTGCAACCTGGGAATACCTGGAAAGATCTCCCTGACCCCTGGCAATGGTGTCTTACTACCAAGGAAGATCTAGACATGATAGTTCCCAATGATACAAAGTAGAGCTAGGAATTTGGCCTAAAACGAGGACATCTGTCTAAATACCCATTTGTGGAACAATCAACACTGTGGTTTTCCCGCTGTAGAAGTCTGATGTCTCACTTGTGGGCACAACATAAGGTCGAACAGACAGACAACTGAGACTAGCACAGACTTCTGGAGTTCTTCAGATGAGACTCCAAAAGTGGGCAGCTGCACAACGCATTTGGAAAATAAAGGTTATGAGCACCAGCATGCTCAGACACATAAAATGTCTAATGTCTGTGCTATGTGATCCCTCAGCGGGAGGACATCCTTAGAAGTCTCTTTCTACATTAAGATTACTTGAACTCTTACACAACCCTGGAATGGAGAAAGGGAACCCTGAAAATGACTGTGACTGAATTTACCACCAACAAACCTAGTCAAAAGCCTGGATGTGGATTTAATGTTTTTTAGGAAAACAATCTGTGCATTCTAATATTAAAGAACTGTCTGGAAATATCATGCCCTAGTTACTAGGGGGTTTTAGGAATACTGAGTTGATTTTAATAGCATTAAAATAAGTATTGACCATGATTGCTTATGTTAACAACAAAACAACTATACAATGTTGTTCTCTAGTTAAGAAGGGTTGTTTTTTTTTACAAAGGCTTGTTTAGCAGGTTTGAAAGTGCTTGTCTGTATTCTGATATTGAAAAAATAAGTTCATCTAGTATAGATGTTAAGAGTCATGTTTCTTACAGTTGAGGAAAGTAGTTATAAATAAGTAAAGGTTAGTCTGAATCCTGTGGTGTTGAACTAGAAATAGAAACATCATTCTAAATTCACACTCTCAAACGTGCATGCAGATATGTGGGTATGTAAATATATGTAAGTCTTTCCAGTGAGAGGATTAGAGCAGTGATACCCTAATACCAAAGAGAAGCACTTGGTTTCCAAATGTCATTCTGCATGTCTTTTGGGAATAGTTGAGACCTAGGACAGGAAAATCTGCAAGGTGAGGCTGGAATAGCTTGTGTTTCCACAAAGCAAGAAACTGTTCAAAATCTGACCAGAAAAACAAACAAACAAAAGAAAACAATTTTTAAATTAATTAATTCAATTTACATCGCAATCATAGGCCCCTCCCTCTTCTCCCAGTACCCTGCCTCCCACATCCTCTCTCCCCTATTCCTCCTACACAGAGCCCCCCTACACAGACACCCCAGCTCATCTATTCACATGAGGGCTAAGTTTGTCTTCCTCTCCTGGAAGTGCAGTCACATCAGGGGGAAGCAATCATAAAGCAGGCAACACAGTCCATGTTGAGATACCCCACACTCCCCTAACTAATAGGTCCACATGAAGCCTAAGATGCCCATCAGACTTCCCTTCATGGTGTCTATGAATTTTTCCTATTACTCTTAGGCATCATCTTTTCATAGTGTCCCTGATTTCTTGGATATTTTGTGTCAGAAAAATTTCGTATTTAACATTTTCTTTGACTGATGTAATAATTTCTTCAATTGTAGCTTCAACACCCGAGATTCTCTTCTGCATCTCTTGTATTCTGTTGGTGATGATTATCTCTGTGGTTCCTAATCTCTTCTCTTAGTTTTCCACCTCTGGGGTTTTATTGGTTTGTTTTTTTTCTTTATTGATTCTAATTCCATTTTCAGGTCTTGAACTGTATTATTCATTTCCCTCACCTGTTTGGTTGTGGTTTTGTGTCTGTCCTTGATGGCCTCAGTTTGTTTGGTTGTATTTTCCTGCATTTCTTTGAGAGATTTCTTTGTTTCCTTCTCATAAGCCTCTAGCAACTGCATAAGCATAGATTTAAGTTCATTTTCCTGTGTTTCAGCTGCATTAGTACATCCATTGTTTTTTGGGGAGGGTTCTGGTGGAACTGTGATGTGCTGGGTTTTGTTGACTGTGTTCTTACTCTGTCCAGCGTTTAGCCATCTGGTGGTCCATAGCCTTGGCTGTTTGTTCCTTTTACCTGCTCGGAAGGCTGTATCCTCCTGTCTCTGGAGTCTGGAGTAGTCTTGAGGATGATAATAGAGACCCAGGGAACAGGAATGTGTGCTGGTGTTTCATGCTGGGGTATGTGTTTCAGAAAGCAGGGCATGGGTGCCTTCAGGGCTGGCATGGGTGCCTCGAAGAATGAAACGTGGGCGCAGGTGCTTTCCAGGGAGAGGGGCAGTAGAATGGTGCTTTGGCGGTTGGGATGCTGTCCCAAGAACCCAGGTGCTTCCCTCATTGGAGCCAGAGGGATCTAATATCTGGGTTCTAGAGCAGAGGGCTCCTGTACCTGGGGGCCTATACTTTCTCAACCGTGCTGGAAGGCCAGGCAATTCACAGTTCCAGAGATGGCCATTGTGGGGTGGGGCTGTACTTGATAGACTGCAATTCCTCAGATGTCCCCTCCAGTCCGGGATGTACCATAGTCAGTGTTTTGGATCCAGGCACCTGTTTACTCACCAGTTTCACAGTCTCTGATCTTCTGCCCCTTAGATAAGGTACACAGAGGTTGTCTTTATCTTGAAAGCCCCCAGAAACCAAATTTAATGGGATTCCTTATAACCAAATCGTAGATATCTTAAGATACCCTTAGATATGGCACACACTGGTCATCGCCATCTTGAAAGCCCCCAGAAACCAAATTTAATGGAACTCCTTATAACCAAATCGTAGATATCTTAAGATACCCTTAGATATGGCACACACTGGTCATCGCCATCTTGAAAGCCCCAAGAAACCAGATTTAATGGAACTCCTTGTAACCAAATTATAGATACCCTAAGGGTCAAAATACACTTTAGTTGGAAGAATTCTCATCAGTTTAACAAAAACAGTAAGCCATCAGCCAACATGATGGGGAATTTTTCTCAGAGTTGGAAAAGAGATGCAGGTGGTTTCTCACTAGGTGTTAAAGATCTCAACCATATAAAATTGCAATCGAGATTCAGAAGAATGTGTATGAGGGTATGTTGAACCCTGTTGCATTTCTAATCCCTATGCTAGTCACAAGCAAGAAACAGAGACTGAAGACAATGAACTCCGTGAACTTATCACAGCATAATGAAGTATGGCCATAGTCTATGACAGCACTCAGAATATTATGGCAGTGAAATGTGGCTTCTCTGGAACCTTCAAACTGCCTCTGCCTCTGCCCTGTCCCCCCTTACCCCTGCCCTCTGCCTCTCTGCCTCTCTGCCTCTCTGCCTCTCTGCCTCTCTGCCTCTCTGCCTTTGCTTCTGCTTCTGCCTCTGAAGCTGAAATGTGTAACATAAAACAGACCAAAGATCTTTCTGTAGTAACTTTTGAAACATAACATTAGTGAGAGCTCAGATACCCAAGAAGCTCAACTGCAAATACTTTCATGTGACTGGGCAATAGAGCAAGAGTGGAAAAAGAAAAAGAAAGAAAATATCAAGACATCCAACTAGATAGTACATTTTCATGCCTGCCCATCGTTCTGAAATACAAGATATTTGATGACCGTGCACCTGCACACATCTCCAGCCATATTCTGTCTGTATGCAGTCACATTCCTCTCTCTTCATCTTATACATGCAAACATGTCTGTTCCCTTAGTTCTGGCCACATGAACATTACTAATATCTTGTGCTTCCCATGCTATGTCTAGCCACCCACCCTTTGCACATGCAATTCCCTTTGTTTGAAATTTCTTTCTGCCTTTGACATCTGGTCACTTCCTGATCACATCCTGGACCTCAGTTGAAATAACAGCTCTTCACTGAAATGTCCACAGACAAGGTTAAATAGCATTGCCATAAACTATCTCATCTTATATCCATTCTAGCCTTCAATTCACATATGCACCTATTTGATCGCTATTTGATCTGTCATTTTGAGAAGGGCTATGTGAGTGCCCATCTCTAGGAAACATTCAGTAAGTGATAGAATGTAATTAATGGGTATTAGGCAATGCTCTGCACAACACTGAGCTAATACCTCTTAGCTTTCTGTCATAGTAACAAAAAATGTAAGAGAATAAACAAACAGAAAAGGCTTATTCTGCTTCATGGTTTTGAATGTTTAAGTCTATTGATTCAGGCCTGCAGCTGCATATCATGATAATAGAAAGTGGTTAAGCAAAACTGTTCCCCTCAAGGGCAGAAAGTGAGAAACAGGAAGAGAACTAGACTGAGTTCTCATAATCTCCAGCTTAAGTGTATGCACAATGACCAAGGAGTGCCATTAAAGTTTAACTGCTTCCCAGTAGCGCAGGTAGCAGTGTGGTACAAGCCTTTAACCAATGAGCTTTTGGGGGAAATTCTAGATCCACACTATAAGCAACCTCTATCACTATTAATTTCATTCTCCAGAAGCACAGGTAATATGAAAAGACTAGTGGGTACTCTGCCAGGGGCCCATATCTGATTAATTTACCCAGGTCAACTTAGTTCTATCACTCTCAAGAAAGCAAGTGCCCTGACACTGAGGAGAACTGCACTTAGAATCAACACTTTGATGACCATCAACAGAGAACTCAAGTGTTCTCCTATTTTGTTGTTTGCTGGTCAGTGTGTGGTTTTGATGAGGCTATCAAAGCAAGCTCCAGGAGAGCTGCTGATGTGCTTCTGAAGTGGTTTTTAACAATCTATTTCCATCAGCCCCATGCAGTTCTACAACTATTCACACATTCTTTTGAGATTCAATTTCATTCTGAAAGCCACCCGTTAGTTCAAAAACGCAAGAATCAAATTAAACATCAAGAAATTTCATCAGAATCGTCTGATTAATTTAAACTAATTTCAGCCCAAGTGACAATCCCAAATGCTGGGTTATCTGTCACTTGTCCCAGAGATGCATGGACACATTTTGCACAGATCACAGCTTTTGCTTGTTTCTCCCTTACAAACTGTCTTTACGCATGTTTAATATCATGCTTTACAGCGTCTACAGAAATTTTCCACTCCCTCCTGAGTATATAGTATTGCATTTCAACCACCTACTCACTTTGTAGCCACGAACTCTTATATCAGATAGTAAAGCAGACAAGGTAAACCTTGACCACCGAGAGTAAACAATATGGTCCCTCAAGCCTGACTCGGTACAGTTCATATGGGCTAGGCATTTTTCCCTTGGTGTATTATCTTTCATAGACCCATCCTTCTTTAAATTTACTGGCTGTTATCACACTAATCCACAATCCATGATGGAAAGCCTTAAGTGGCTCAGTGTGTATGGAAATATTCTCCATCCCGAAGAGAACCCATAAAAACACATTCCTGGGTTCTTTGCAAACAAAGCTCAGGGCAATGTCGGCCGCATAACCGCATCTGGGTGACAATGTATTTGTAAGAGAATGATGGCAGAAGCTGCCATACCCATCACCGGACCAGCAAAGCTGTGGAGTGTCATGTGGAGTTTCAAGGTGGCAAGGGTGGATAGCTGGTCCCTCCGCTGACAGTATCACCTGTGAAAGTAAAAGTGTCTCTCTTCACTGTCAGCAGCAGCATTCTCAAGCAGCATTTTTCTTTTCTTACTGCATTGGCTCCAACCCTGATTTTCTGATGGCTCCAGAGATTTTATAAACTCCAAGAGACCATTTTTTTAAATATGTTTTTATATCTTGAGTTTCATGCAAATATGCAATGTATTTTGATCTGACACTCCCTCCAACTCCTTCCCAATGCACCTCATCACAGCATCCGCTCCCAATTTCATGGCTACATGCTACAAAAAGGAAAGGGGGAATCAACTCGGGGGGGGGGGGGTAAGCTATAAAAGACTGTAAGGAAGGATAGAGGGAGGATGGGAAAGAGATAACTAACTGTAAGAATGACTGAAAAAGCTACAAGGAAACCTACCATTTTATAAGCTCTGTTTCTGCCTTTATCTCTGTGTCTCTGTCTCTCTCACTCTCTCTGTCTCTGTCTCTTTCTCTCCTTGACTTTCTCTGTGTGTGTTTGTATAGAATGAGTTTCCTATACAGAAAGATAATGTTCCTCCAAGCTGCAGCATACCTTCCAAGAATTTTTCATGTTTTAAACTACCTAGAATAAGAGCTGGTATATATGCTGCATCCTGATTAATGGATCACAATATCATTATGCCTTCTGATAATGGTCATATGACTTATGAGCCAGTTGCTGATCTGGCTTCTAGGTAAGCATCACATAGTATGTAACAGCATAAAACAGACCCAGTTTATAATGGAATCTGTGGTCTCACATTGAGCTGACCAAAAACACTTACTTCTTTTCAGTCTATTGTTGGATGGCAGTGAGCACTCTGACATACAAGTCACATGCAAGATATACTCTGCTATAGGAAACTCCATAGGTACATAGTTCAGGGAGGAATGTGAGAACACACCAGCACTGAGGTGTAGGATGAGTATAGTTGCCACATTTGCTCCAGTTTCCAAACAAGAAATGTGATGGCAACAGTATTATTATCTCTGTCCACAAAGAAGCCCTGGCTTCTAAGAGGAAACCATGGTCGGTTCTAGTTCCCAATCCTGTGACTACGGGACTGCTTCACGAAAAACTATATATTTTGTTAGCATATTTCAACATTCCAACCTAGTATCCACAGATGTAAAGCTCCTTATTACAGCACCAACACCGCTTGCTGAGCTATTCAGAACCATCATAGTAAGTGTGCCACATATATGACGATTATGGAAAAATACTAAATTTAAACTGTACAGCCTGTGTCTCCTGAATTTTAAAGTACAGAGCACCAGCCCATCTGGATTTCGCTTCTTGGAAAAATGTTTCATTTTATGATTATTCTGACAAGTGTGTCACTTTGTAGTTATCTACCAAATAATAATATTTCTCGTACATTCAAATTTTCTGGTAGTATAACCCCCTACTACTTAATTTCAATTCTATTCTACGTAATAACTTATTAGTGATTTTATCCATGCACCTGACTTCTTTGAACTGCAATTTCCTTGTGTATGAAATATGAATGACAATAGCAAATCCATCTGATGGATAATATTTCTCCTGTGGCATTAGAAACAAGCAATTCATCTCAAGTGAGGACACTTTCTCCAGAAGACAAGAGTGCACCTTAGTTTGCTTTTCTCTTGCCATGATAAATACCATTACCAAAAACAACTTGGAGAAGAAAACTGTTTATTTCTGCTTATAGACTCCAGTCCATCCTTGAGGCTGGACAGGGCAGGAGCTCAAAATAGGAAAGAGCTCAAGCAAAGACCAGAGCAGAATGCTTACATCCACTGGTTTGCTTGTCTATCCTTCTTATTCAGTGCAGGCCCTCATGCCAAGAATGGCGCTGACTACGGTGGACTAGGCTCTGCTACATCAGCTAGAAACCAAAAACATAATTCCATAGACATGCGTATGGATCAATCTGATGGAACCAATTCCTCAACTGGAATTTTATCTTCCCAAGGATCTCTAGATTTGTGTTGGCAAAAACTAAGCAGCATAAAGGGCATCATCTAGACCATCTTCAGCTTTGTCTAACATGATATTCTCATAACAATTACTGGGGTCAGACTCCCTTTGAAAAAGATGTGGTTCTTGGAAATGCCAAGTGAACATAATGTAGAGAAGCACCGGTCTAATAACTATGTTTTATGTTCGTTTCACAAAACAATATACTTCAACTCTATACAAACGTGTTCATTTTAGTCAAGATTTATATTGTCAAGATTGTATATTCTCTGAATATGTATTAAATGCTTCCCAAATATATATAAGTTAAATAAGGATCTGAAGATGAATGTAGCACATATTAGACTATCAATTATGAAGAATGAAAGAAAGGAAAAGGGGATGAAGGTGAAAAGGAAGGGGGAGATGAAAGGACACTTATACCATGATTCAGAAGCTGATGGACTGTTCATGGCTATTTAATCTCATGAAAGGGGTGCATATTAAAACTATTAGTATCCTTCCCTGACATGAGCCTCATTCTATAGACAGAGAGATTCAGTTACTTTAGCTGTAAGAAGTCTTTGACTGAGAAGATACTAGATGTCTCTATTTCACAGGCTTAACCTAACAATTTCATTTTACTTTTACAATGGAGAGATTTTATTCACATTGTGTTCCCAGTTCAAGTATATTTTCTAGCCTGATTTAGCTTTGAACAGTTTGAAAATTGCTTAAAGTATTATCTTATATCCAAAATGTTACTTAACAGCATGATGATTTTAAACATAGACTTTGGAGTAGTGCTTTCCCAGTTGATGATTGTATAGTCATGAACAAGCTACCATGTGAGTCTGAGTTTCCTTTTCTTAAAGATGAAGAGAATGGTTACCATGAGAATTGAATATTTATTTATTTATTTAAATACCAGTTTAATACTAAACTGGTATTCTTTTTAATTTTAATTTTTTAGAGTAATAAAAAATAAAAACAAAGACATTATAAAAAATAAAATAGTACGGTATCCTCATGTGTTCAGGGAATATAAATGAGTTAATTATTAACACTTAAAATACTTTAGTCATTTTTATTACTATTTGTGTTTGAATTTTACTTCTATCATCTTATTCATGTATTTTTGTGTTTATGTGGAAGTTTGTTTTCACAACTGAACTATGTGTTGTTAAAAGGTGAGATCTATTTCAAACACTTTTTTCTTTTTTTTTTTTTTCCTCTGTGCTTAATCCAGGGCTATGCTCACAAAAGAATGTAAAAAAACATTACTCAAGGAATAACTATAACTTAGTACACTGGACATGGAGATTGCTTTAAAATTGTCTAAACTGATTTTGAAATAACAATAGTAGCCTGTCTTCCGGGTCCCGTTAATTCAAATGACAGTATGTGGTTGCAACCCTAACAGTTGAGCAACTGTAAGTGGAAGAATTATAGTCAGTGGCTGAGACAGCTGCAGTTCCTAACCTAACCAAATCCACACTTCAGTGATCAATTAAGAAAACAGCAAATGTAAGAGAGAAGTGGGAGTGAGAATTTCTATAAAGAAACCAAAGCACTGTGAATGATAAAGAGAGATCAGCAACCGGGAGAGAGGTGGCTACTAGCCAGAATGATCAGAAAGGAGCTCCAAAAAAGTGTCACTTGATTCAAATTCTAAAAAAAAGAGTAAAGCCCAAGCCATGTGCATCTCTGAAAGAAGATGGGTAGACAACAAAGGACAAGTGAGAAGGTCTTGATGAGAATCAACTGGTATGGTTTAAAGTAAGAGCAGCGTGGCTAAGAAAGGGTGATTCATGAGGTGGGTAGAAGCTAGCTCATGAATGGCCTGGCCTGTCAGCTACACAAATGACTTCAAAACCATTCTAAATGGACTGTAAAACATTCAAGAAGATGAATGTTACTTGGTTTGTGCTTTAACAAGTTTGTAAATGAGAAGCTTTAGAAGGGAAAAAGTGAAAACTGTGTAACTCCATAGTCCAGTAAAAATAGGAAGTGATTATGTTAAACTGATAGCAAGTGAACTGACCAAGAGACTTTTGTTTGGACACTGCTGTTAATGGGAACAATCCGAGGACCATGGCTCCAATTCACTCTAGGGAAGCAATAACAGTTAACACTTCTTGGAGGAGTTAACCAGTGTCAATCAGAAGTGCTGACTGATATCTTTCTTAGGACGGGGGATGTACCTCATTAGGTAGCATGCTTGCAAAACATGAGCAAAGCCCTGGTCCATTTCCAGCACCACCTGTGACACAGTCGCACAGACCTGTAATCCTAGTAGCGCTTGAGAGACGGAGCCAGAGCAACCTGGTATTCAAGATCATATTCACAGTATAAGGACAACCTACGTTATATGTGACCCTCTGCTAAAAAATATTCTAATTTCCTCTGTAAATGAATTCTACTTTACATAATCCCTCTGAAAGATATAGAGAGAGATATAGAGATACACACTCACATATATGTGTGTGTGTGATCACATATATGTGTGTGTGTGAATGTATTTTTTTTCAGCAAATGCACACGGGGGCAAGGAGATAACTTATAGCATTAAAGCCTAGTCATATACAAACGTGATAAATTAATTGTGTTACTAAAGCTCAGTAGATCTTTTTGTGATGCAATTAAAATTTTAGGAGAAAAGGAGTCATCATAGAAAATGCTGGTGATAGGTCATCAAGCATAACCCCCGGTAGAAGGCAGATTTTTCCTGCGTCTTAAAACTTATGCCTTGCGTCTTACGTGAGCAGAGCAACGGTCTTCCTGGAATTTTACTTCCGCTTCCGGGACTGGCAACATGAGCTCTCCTGAGGAGCAGTCTGTTCCAGGAGATGGTGTTTATGTGGAGGGTGGAGACAATGCGAAGAACTTAAGCCTTGTCCCAAGCCCTGCCGAGAGCAGCGAGGGTGAAGGCGGCCTCCCAGGCCCCAAAGGCAGCAAGCTCTCCTTGGTGTCCCAGCTGGAGGTAGCAGAGACCACATCGGTGGTATTTTGGACCAGCTCGCCCGAGTCCCTGATGCCGGAGGAAGAGAGTCTAGTTTCCCCAGTGGAAGAGGTGGTTGGTTTGGACTTCATCTCCCAAGCCAGTGTAGAGACTGAGGCTATCGGGCAGCAAATGACTGTCCTAGAGACACCAGGAGCCAGAGAACACCCATCCCCAGAGAGCGTTTCTGCTGAGACAGAATCCGGCTCCAGCAAGAGAGGTCCACAGGCCTCGGGCTCTGAGGAGGCAAAGTCAGCCTCAGCTACCACTCTCTTCACCAAGGGACTGGAGCAAAGCAGGGCTTGGGTAACCCCGAGGAAGAGTAGCAGCGGTAGAATGGTGATCGGCGAGGATGCCCACCGCATCACTTCTGAACCTGAGTTGTCGGAGGAATTAAACGAGGTACAGATGATGAGGGTGACCATTTGTCTTAAAGATGGGAGCCAGACTAAGACCAGTGGCTCAGCAGAAACTGGAGACCTGGCCAGACATCCAAATGTCCAGACCAGGGACAGTGTCATTCGGATGCCCTCCTCCTTGCTAACTTCTACTACCCGGGCACTCACCTCTGGCACGGAAAGGCAGGCCTCGAAAGAGCTAGAAGCCTTTTCCTCTAAGAAAAAGCAAGGTGTCTTATTGGGTAAGGGAGGAAACAAGTCCGGCTACCCAGAGGCTGCTGCTGGGGCAGGTAGCCTGCCCAAGGCCAGTCCTAAAAAGAAGATGGCCCAGAAGAAAAAAACGCCGTGGGATGCCTCGTCAGTTACTCTGGGGAGAGCCTTCCATCAATGGGGCCAGAGACTGAAGTCAGCTCCTGCAGAACCAGCCACCTTCCCCCCAATCTCTGGTGTTGGCCTACCTGGAAGGTCCAATAAATGCTCACTGCTGCCTTTGAGACCCAAACAGTGCAAGAACTTCTACACTGCGAAGAAATCTGGGGCAAAGAGGACAAAGGAGTTACAGTTGGTGTTGAAGGAAGACACAGACCCCTGCTCACAGGTTCAGTTCCCAGCACACAGGGCAGAGTTAACGTGCCAGAGCGTGCACCAAGAATTCAACAGTGGGGATGTAAACACCCGAAGCTTCCAGGATCTGGGGAACTCTCAGACTTTAGCCCTGAGTCACAGAGCTGTCATGTCCAGGAGATCGGTGGCCCCTGGTGATCAGGAACCGCCTGCGGATCCCCCAACCTCAGATCCAGAGACAGAGCAACTACTTGGAACACAGGGATGTCCCCGTTGTCCAGAGTTACAGAAGGAAATAGAGGACCTCAAGAAACAACTGTCCGCCCTGCAGGCTCTCAATGAGAAGTTCCAGGGCCTTTCAGGTTAAAACCAATGTGACCGCTAGACAAGATGCCAGTGTCTGTGGAGCCTGGTGCTATAGTCCAGCTAACTTCCTTCCGGTTCTTCCTCCAGGTTTTTCTCTCCTATTTGCCTCTGCCCCTACCCCTTTCCGAGTTAATAGTAGTTTCTAGTTAAAGTACATATTAGTAGTAAAATTAAAGTTGTGATACAGAGTAAATAAAGATGACACTAAAGAATGCTGCTTGTTTCTGACTTCTTAAAACTGGTCTATGTACAAGTGAGGCCTGGGATGGAACATGAAGAAAAATGACAAAGAGATCAAGGGTATTTTTTAGAGCTTCTCTGTAAGTTTTTCAAGCTATTAATTTTTATTCTGGCTTCAGGTTTTGATTTCTTTGTTTGTTTCCTTGAGAATGGCCCCTCATCAAAGAAATCATAGTGATTCTCCAGATAAACATAAACTTCACTCTCTGATCCTAAATGGCTTAGAGGGAACTGCTCTATGTATTTTTACAGGCTAGTGCTTATGGATGGGAAAATACAAATATAAATCTAGGTGCTTATATGTTGTTTTAATATTTTAAGTAAAGAATTCAGTAAGCTGACCTTTTTCTTTTCTTTCCTTATCCCTGCTTCTCTGGGAAAGGGTGTGGATTCTCCCAAAAAGCCTTTGTTCACATACCAAGGAGAAACCTGTCCAGGTAGCAGCATCAATGCACTTCAAGGCTCACCAGAAAAATTAAAATTTTCTTGGTGCCTGGCTAGCACTAAAGGTACAGCCAAATTTTCAGAAAGAAGTCAATAGAATATCTGGCCCAACAAATCCTAAATGTAAGATCTCCTGAAACTCTCCAAGCATGACAAGCAGAAAATAAATGCAAAAGCATAGCCCCAGCCCAAAACCAGAGCATGCAGGCTGTTTGCAAACAGAAGCAAAATGGAGAAAAATCTTGGTAGAAGTCACTTTTCCCACACGTTCTTTATTCATGTCTTAAAGGGCTTTATCTCCTTCACACTACTCCTGCATTTTGCCCCAGACAACTAGGCTGTCTTGATCAAGAAGATGATACTCTTTAGGAATATAGAAAGTGAAAACATGGGTCTGTCTCTGACATGAACTCAGCGGCTGGCTCTTTGATCACCTCCCCCTAGGTGGGGGAGGGGAGAGCAGCCTTGCCAGGCCACAGGGGAAGACAATGCAACCACTCCTGATGAGACCTGATAGACTAGGAACAGAGGGAAGGAGAGGAGGGCCTCCCCCATCAGTGGACTTAGGGAGGATAATGGGAGGAAAAGAGGGAGGGGGAGTAGAATTGGGAGGGGATGAGGGAGGAAGCCACAGCTGGGATACAAAATGAATAAATTGTAATAAATAAAAAAATAAATAAAAGGAAAAAATGTCTTATTTGCCTCAAAGATGTATCATCTCTTGGATAGAAGAGATTAACACCAATAACATAGAACAAATTGTAATGCATAGTGTAAAAATAATTATAAAGCTATGTGCCATAGAGGATGGGACCCTGTGCTATAGTTTTTAACTTATCTTTAAATCTGTTTCAGTACTTTCTAATGAAGTGCCCTTGGATGACTCAGTCTAATTTTGTTGAGCTTTCATTCTTCTTCTGTAAGATGGGGATAATAACAACAATTAGGCTTCATGTGTGAGGAAGAACTGCCTAAAGCTTAAAGTCAAATTTCAGGAAAATATAAAGGATTGCCTGTGGTTTTAAATCTAAAGACAGTAAAGCACAATTCTTTTTTTTTTATTTTAACATTTTTATTTTATATTAATCACAGGTTATATACTTTGTATCCCAGCCGTAGCCCCCTCCCCCATTCCCTTCCTATCCCACCCTTCCCTCCCTCATCTCCTCCCTGCCCCTTTCCAAGTCCACTGATAGGGGAGGACCTCCTCCCCTTCCATCTAACTCTAGCTTATCAGGTCTCTTCAGGAATGGCTACAACATCCTCTTCTGTGGCCTAGCAAGGTTGCTCCTCCCTTGGGGGGCAGGGAGGTCGAAGAGCCAGCCACTGAGCACAATTCTGAATACCAGATTTCATACGTTGGAGGTGGAACTAGCTTCCCCTGCTCAACTATTGAAGTAGTCCAATAATTAGTGAAGAGAGCATCTCTGGGCCTTCTAAGACATCACAAGGAAGTAACAATCGGGTAGCTGGGTCAGAGGGGTCACCACATGAGAAGTGGTCCCACTGCTTGACACCCTCTGAATTTAGAGAGTTCAGTCCAGAAGCACTGTATATATACAGGACAAAGTGTCATGAAGACATGTGGTGAACTGGAGACATCTCCACACTTACACGAAAATGCATCATCTCTCACTCATATAGGAAAACAACACTTAACTCATTTAAAGTTATCAAGGAAGCCAGGCATAGTGGCACACAATTTTAATATTTGCACTAGGAAAGCAGAGGCAGGAAGATCTTGGTGAATTCAAGGCCAGCATGATCAACATAGTGAGTTATAGGACAGCCAGAGCTATAAAGTAAGACACACCCTGTCTCAAACAAACAAACAAACAAACAACATAAATTTACCAAGAAAAGTTGCCAAAATACCACATGTACTTCTTAAAGAAAAACAAAATTCAATTAAATGTGTGGTATCACAAGGAAAACATATTTGTTTGTGTTATAGTAGATGATAATTGGAACCAAATGTCAACTTAAACATCACCAAATAGTCCTGACTTACTACATGCTCCAAGCAAAGAAGAGATTTGCTAGTAACACTGTGTTCATAGAACAGAGGAGAATAAACTGTTAGCGCTCCAAAGAAAATTCTAGAGAAAATGATCGTAAATGAAAGTTAATACATACATACATACATACATACATACATACATACATACATACATACAAATGAGGAGTCCAGAGATACTGCTCAGTGGTGGAGCAATTGCTTAGCATGGCTAAGGTCCTAGGTTCTATTGTCAGCATGGCAAAAAATTTCACTGATAAGAAACATCTAGAGAAGAACATAGTAGATTTGGGGAATAGTTAAAGCTAGTTCCCTTGAGGAAGATATCAAAAGTAAATAGAATATTCAAGTTAGAATAAAATTCTAGTATATGGAGGAAAATACTGACTTAACAATTTTAAAAACCTCCCAGGTCAATGGAAAAACTTCCCATTCCATCTCCCTAGACTAATTCCAATTTCCAGAAGCAATAATTAAAAGAAAATGAGTAATTTTTACCAGATAATACAAATTTTAAAGTTTGAGGAATATTTTTGAAACATTTTTTACAAACTAAACATCTTTCTAAATGTAACAAATTCCAGAGACTATGAAGTAAAAAAAACAAAAAAACAAAAAAACAAAAAAACCCAAATTTGATTAGTTTTTTTCAACACATCATTAAAAGGAAGTTCACAGAAAACATAATTAGCCATAACTGCATGAAGGGAGGTTCAGTCTTGTTATAATGAGATATGCAAATAAAAACTATCAAGAGATACTACTTCTTAAATAGCAGGGTTAAAAAAAATCTTAGTAACACTTGGGTTCACCAAGTATGTTTGTGTTGAGAGGATCGTTCAGATGTGCTTTATAAAGAACAGCTTGACAATACCCATTAAATATAAAAATGTATACACTGATAATTTCCACTTTTAATAGCTCAGCTTCAACTATTCCTATATTCTAAAAATGATGTATCTACACTGAGGAATTACTTATGGTAGCAAAAATAAGCAGCCCACTACATTTCCATCAGCTAAGTAAATGACTACCACCCAAAAGAATGAGAAATCTCCTTGTTTATGTCGATGGAATATATCTCCAAAATAAACAATTTAGTAATAAATTTGAGGTCTTATGTCTATACAGAAATTGTATGAGTTTGTACATGTTTAGGTAGGCATTTGAAAATTGTGATTATCACTGGAGCAACACAAGGGAAGCAACCAAACATGTATCTCTGGTGAGGTAAAACAGAACTTGGGGTGTCTGACAGGTAAATAGGAATGGCTTCTTTTTTCTACAGATTTTTCTATTATCTGCTCAAAGTTATTGATTATATCTTAATTATTTCCTCCAGAAATTGGAATTAGTCTAGAGAGATGGAATAGAAAGTCTTTTTGTTGCTCTGCAAAGGTTTGGAGTTTTTTATACTATAAACTCACTTCTTTATTTTTTGATGCAAGTATTATTTTTATCTTAGTTGAAAACTTCAGAGATTACATATAAAAATAAGTTGAAACTCTATATTTTATTTAAAATACCGTATCCCACTATTTGGCTGTTTGTGCCAAAATTAGGAGTAGAAAATATGTCACTGTAGCTATAATAGTGACAAGATGTTCCATGTATTATAGGAATGCAAAGAAGGATAAGTCAATTCTGGAGGCAGATGGGTGTTTAACATGAAATGCAGAGATAGAGACACAGATTAAACTGGCCCTTGAAGGATGTTAGTTCACTCAGCAGGTATCTGGGATGGATGTTATAGACACATACTGAAACACATGTATAAGAAAACACAGTGCTACATGGAACCTATGATGTTTGCAAAGGGCATGGCCTCTGGTAGGACACCACGGTAGGAAGGTCACAAGAGAAAGAACTAGACACAAAGTAGAAAGAGGGATTGAGATACAAGCACTATCACACAAAGCCTAGCTGCTGTGCTAAGGCGAGCAAAGTGCCCATATAAATCAGTGGATCTAAAGCTTAATGGCTATCAGAAGTACCTGGAAGAGCCACATAAAAACACAAGTTCTCAGATACCATCTCATGACAATCAAATCTCACTCTGATTAGTAGATTTGTTGATCTGGAATTTAAACCTAATATTCCACTTCTACAAACAAGGAATTGTCAGAACACCAGTTACAGTGTCTCAGGGCAGTATTGTGTGTGCAAAGAGACAGGAATGGATCATAGAATCCTATTGATAGGTTATCAGGAACTATGTATATTTCACTCTGTGAACATATCAGCCTAAACACTGAGGTTTCCAGGTTCTTACAGCTCTAAACTCCTTCTTGCCTAAAATTTGCTAAAGATGAGGCAGGAATAGGAAAATACTTTTTTCCCTAATCCTCCCTCCAAGCCTTTTCATGATATCACTGCTATGACTAAGTGAGCAGGAAGTACTCAGTGTTATAAGAATAACCAAGCACTTTTACTAAGATTTTTCATTCAAGGTAAAGACTTTCTTCTTTTATGTAAAATAAAAATAAATAAAAACAGCAATATCTTATGATTAATTGTCTTAGTGCTTTTTCTGTTGCTGTGATAAAATACTCTGACAAAAGCAACACAAGAGAGTTTATTTTAGCTCACACTTCAACATATAGGTTACCATGGTAGAGAAGTTCAGGTAGCAGAAGAGTGCAGCAGTGGGTAAGATCATGTCCTATCCAGAAAAATACTACCTAGTGAGTGCATGCTAGTTAGTGCTCAGCTCAATTTCCTCCAGTCTTACACAATCCAGTTCCCCTGCCTAGTGAATGGTGCCATCTACAGTGGACAGGTCCTCCCATCTCCTTAAATGTAATCAAGATAATCTCCTATATACCATGTCCAGAGGCCCATTTCGAAGGTGATTCTAACTTTTGTCAAGTTCTCAATACTAACAATCACACCAATCATATCCAGATTATGAGATTTTAGGTGATGTTTTGAACATATAGTTCAACTGCTTCCAGGAACTCCTAGATTCATATTAATGTTCAAATGACACTATCAGACATGATTGTTCAACCAGAGTCCTTTCAGTAACTTTCAGACAGTTATTTTCTGTCAGGGAATCAACCTACCGCACCTGGATTTATATAAGATAAATCCAGATAAGATATAAGAGCCAAAGATCCTATTGTCAAGAAGTCATCTAATCCTCTGGAATATATAAAAAGTCACAACCCTACCAGACATGATATGTTTGCAGACATGTTTGCATAGGGCATGGCCTCTGGTAGACCTTTCTGTAGAAATAAGCCTGGCAAATTTCAGTCTTGAATTAAACCCAGAATATTAAACTTAAGAATGTATGTGTTTAAACCTCCTCAACCTGTAGAGAACTACATGCTGACAATCAGAATCACACAAGAAATACTCTCCAGTAACTTAAAATCTATTCTCTACAGCACAGGAGACAGTAACTTCAAGTTACTTCAAGTCCTAATACAGTAACTAATCTTCTTGCATGACATTAGGAAGGCAAAGTGGTTTGGGTTTTACCTCATCTCTTAAGAGAGCTCAGAAAATTAGAGGAACTTGTTATTAGAAGATCCACGGAGAGATATTATACAGCTTGAGTTCATTTGCATATTGAATGTCTGTGATAGTTACTGAGTATTTGAAATAACAGTAAGTCATACAAATAAAAACACAGATTTTTCTCCTGCATATCACCATTTACCTCACCCAAGAGCATCATGGTGAAGGGGGTGGGGGTGTGCTAGTCTTGTTTGGTCTCATCTCTGCTAACTAAATCTAAGGTTTCCTCTATTCATTTCTTCTTGAGTAAAGTTTGGGTTATAAGGTATACAGAAAATAGCACAGAAATATAGCATGCATGCTATGCATGACTTAGCCTCTATGCTTCACTAGTCATCACTAGTCAATCCTAATACTTTTTTTCAATACAACTAAGAAAACCGTTTCCCACACAACACTAGACAAACAACTTTTAGAGTCTAAGATGACTTCAAGGTCTATGGATTTTATATTATGCTGTACAGAAACACTGCTGGAATCAAACCTAAAATGAAGTTCTTGAAGCAGAGAGTAGTGCAGGATAAGCAAGAGGAGTGTTCTAATGAAAACAACAGTTAAAGGTTGTAAAAAATAACAGCCTGGTATCAATTCAAAATAATTCAAGGAGATCCAAGATGGCTGCCACGAGTGGACACTGTGTCTGAGGACTAGGTCAGCAGAAACAAAACAGTGACTAGAAGACTGAACTCTGGGACCTAAAACGCCAACAATTGTGATTGCCAGTTGAGCGGAACACCTATGGTGAGAAAATCAAGTGGGAAAACCCTAGGGACACCCAGTTATTCCCCGGAAAAATCTCCCGGTGACCAGAGGCACACAGCTCTGATCTGAGTGAGTAGCCATGCGGGACACCAGCAGCCGCAATACTAAACTGGACCACATAGCCTCTGGGGCAGACTGAGGACGACCCGGGCACCATTTTGTCTGACCTGCACACTGCAGGCACACACTGCTCGAATTTGCCAGCAAAAACCTCAGTCAGTGTGTGAGTCCGCGGTCCAGTCTGGGAAGGTCCGGGGATCTGCTTCACCCAGTGGGTGTACAGCAGGCGCACTTCAAATGCCGCTGGAACCACCTCAGACTGAGAGGGTCGGGGGAACCGTTTTGACCAGACTGCACACTGCGGGCACACACTGCTCGGGGTGCCAGCAACCACCTTGGTCCGTGTGTGTGTCCACAGGGCAGAGAAGGCCTCAGGCACCACTTCAAACAGGCCTACATACAGCGGGTGCACACCACTCGGCAACACTTGTAACCAAACCAGACCCACTGTGTGTGCCCCAAACATCATCTCAGACCGTGGTTCACAGCCCCTGGCCCAGAAGGGGGCACCAAGTCTCCACTCCAGGGGAGAGCCCTTAGCAGCAAGCCCAGGGCGGACCCTAAAGTCCCCAGCTGACATCTCAAAGGACTGAGGAGCTAAATATCCAGACCAGAGGGGTGACCAGCCTGCAGTGCTCACAGCTTCTAGTACAGAGCACAAAGCCGGGCACACAGAGCCCACAACAGAGTTCAACTGAGACAACAACACACACTAACAAACCACTGGAAATCCCTGATCTTCTTGAAGAATACTCCTGACAGAAGAGATTGACAGTTCCAGACTGAAGTTCAGCCTTAAAGCACAAACAGATCTTTGATTATATATAAACAAATGCCCAGAAATCGGTGAAAGAACTCACCCAACAAAAATCAGAACACCATGGCCCCATCAGAAACACCCAAAAGCAAGGGATATTTTAATCCAGCAGAGACACAGGAAAATTATATTAAAGCTTTGATTATGCAGATATTGGAGGAACAAGAGGAGAGACAAAAAGAGGAAATGAACAAGGCCCTCAAGAAATTAAGAAGGATTTAACTGCCCACATAGAGAAACAATCAAAAATAAACAGAGAGGAAACAACCAAAATAGGTGACACAGTCAATCAGTTGAAGGAAACGGTACAAAGCATGAAAATGGAATTAGAATCTATAAAGAAGACACAAAGAGAGAAGAACCTGGAACTGGAGAACTTAGAGAAAAGATCAGGAACCACAAAGGTAAGCATCAACAATAGAATACAAGAGATGGAAGAGAGAATCTTGGGAGCTGAGGATACGCTGGCTGAAATGGATTCCTCACTCAAGGAAAAAAGAAAATCAGAAAAGTCCCAATCACAAAACATCCAAGAAATTAAGGATGCCATCAAAAGACGAAACCTAAGAATAATTGGAATAGATGAAGAAGAAGACTC
>CM053752.1:38265330-38286698 GCA_028658305.1 Pachyuromys duprasi
TGATGGCTGACTCTTTGACCCTCCCCCATACATGCCAGGGAGTGACAGACTGGCTAGATCCCAGGGGAGGACATTGCAGCCAGCCCTGAGGAGAAAGGATGAGCTGGGTTTGGATGGAAGGGGAGGAGGTCCTCCCCGTTTGGTGGACTTGGAGGGGGCGGGGAGGAGATGAGGGAGGGAGTGGGAGGGTGGGAGAATGAGGGAGGGGGCTACTCTTGGGATGCAAAGTACCTAACCTTCGATTGATACAAAAATAAATAAATTAATAAAAAATCAATAAAAAATAATAATAATAAAATAATTCAATAACTATATACTGAGGACCCACACGATGATGGCTTACATATCATATATCATATGTGATGTGTCATAAGTCATATATCATATACCATCATATTATAGATCATATATCATGTCATCATACTATATATCATATGTATAATTACATGTTATATGTAAGATAGAGAGAGAAAATTGTATTCTTCATCTTAAAAGATTCTATAATATATTCCTGTAAGTAGAAGCCTACAAAAAATAATCTTTAAACAGTATAATGACTATAGCTATTAATTGCATGCTCTCCAGTAGAGATCATAACTTTTACCATTGTGTACACAGCACCCACAATAAGAAATGGCAAAGATGATGAATTCTGTAACATTTGTTAAATGATCTAGAAGCAGAGACTAGTGTGCTTAATTTTTAAATAAATGAGCAAAAGCTTTAAGGAAGAAGTCAAATTTTTTCTGAATCTTAAGAAAACATTATTTGGAGAGCTAATGAAAGGGATCAGTCAGTAAAGTGCTTGCCTTGCAAGAATGAAGATCTGACTTTGATCTCTAGAACCTATAACTAAAAAGCAACATGGTGTGACTCAGTAGTTGAGAGCACTGATGGCTCTTTTAAATCCCAGTGCACACACGACAGCTTACAACTGTCAGTAACTCCAAGATCTGACACCCTCACACAGACATACATACAGGCAAAACACCAATGAACACTAATAATTAAAAAAAAAAAACATGGTGGTGCATACTTCTAATCCCAGAGTTGGAGAGGTGGAAACAGATGAATCCTTGGGACTCAGTGGTCAATGGTCTTAATACATTTGGTGAGCTCTAAGCCATTAAATATTCCTTTCTCAAAAAGTAATATGTATAGCTCCTGAGGAACTATAACTGAGGTCTTACCCACATGTTATCATGTGCATTGATGTGCACCCACACCTATGTACCTGAAAACACATGAAAATGCATACATACATTTAATATTTTTTTACAAATGAAGAGACATAGAAGAGGAAGACTCTGCCTGAAGAGTGCAAAGCTCTGGATTCAGTTTCTACTGCTCCAGAAAGGTACTTAACCCTCTCGTCATTCACAGGCAGTAGCCTGCTACCTTTCAGAAAATTTAAAGAGAGTTTACTAAGTATAATGAAGGAAAAGATGAATGAATGAATGTTACTATCCTTATTTATTTGCCATAGAAACCCTAGGAATTGCAAACTCAACAGTGCTTACAAATTCCACTTGGGTACATGCTTTCCCATTGATCTTTCATGTGGTTTATTTTGTGGAAAGATAATTAAAATTAATTAGGATGACATGTAATTGAGTGGCCTGGTTCAACTCATGTATAAAAAAAAGTACAGAAGCACAGACTACTTATAGTGGTTTTTCACTCTGTAAATTGAAGATGTCTGGCTGACTACCAATGAAAATTTCAAAGCATTTACTTAAAGCATAACTAAATGTCTTCCATTGAACAGCTGTATTAGAGACTTGACTGACATTGTTTCTTTTCCAAAGGTACTTGAAAGAATTTGTCCTGGATGTTGTTCATGGAATATGCTCAGTCTTCCTTTCCTACCTTTGTACTGTAGGTACAAACTGTAACAATGGTTACAATATAAGTCTCTTCCTACATTTGTACTGCTTTTCATATAAATATGCTCTGGGTCACATATGAGTTGCTTCATGTCACTAAACCATATGTTTCTGTAAGTTGTTGGTTCAAAGCCAAAAATATCAGGCTTCTATCTCCTTCATGGCACACAAAAAATGAGAGTGAGAGCAGAAGAGAATAAGAAAGAAGAGATGTTGGAAGCACCTGCTTCCAAGCCTGAAGCCTGATGACATGCATTAAATCCCCAAGATCCACATGGTGGAAGGAGAAAATAGACTCCTAAAAGTTGTCCTGGCCTCTACTTGTAGCCGTTGAACAACCATACATACACACACACACACACACAGAGAGAGAGAGGTATAAACAAAAAAAATGTAAAAGAATACGAAAGAAGATTGAGGGTAAGAGAAAAAATAAGAGAGAAGGCAAAGAAAAAAAGAATAAAAGTATACACATATTCCACATCTATCAACCTCTATTGCCAGGCTGAATGTCTAAATGATGTATGCCACCTAATCATTATAAGAATCTTATAAACCATTACTTGCTCATGCCAGTAATGAAATTCTTTTCTCAAGAATGATGAGGCAAGAGGATTGAGAAAAGCTTGTCTCAAAACTCAAGAGAGGAAATGGAGTCAATGGCTCAGTAGGTGAAACACTTCCTGCAAAATCATGAGGACCTGAGTTCAGATCTCTAACATCTACACAAGATGAAGCGATGTTCCTCTATAACTCCTGTACTTAGGGAACTGAGACAGGCAGATCCCTAAAACTTACTGCCCAGCCAAAGCACTGAAAAAGTCTCTAAAGAAGTAATACAGAGCCTCTCAAATCCACATAAACATGGGCTCATGTTATACATATTCACATATAACACACACACACACACACTGTGCACATATCAAAAAGGAATCTAAAAAAAAATAAGTGCCTCTTTCTCTTCTGGACATCAGGAGACTAAAATATAATTTGGTCACCTGCTGAACAGCAGAGACAGAACAAAGACCAAGATCTAGCTTCCATGTTTGTATTTGTAGACACATCTCCCCAAGCCCTTTTTCATGACAGAGAGGGACTGCTGCACTTTCTCCTGTCCGTCTCTAACTCCTGCCCAAACCTTGGGTGCAAGCGATTGATTTCAGGTTCGGAGCTTTAGCTACATCCTACCAAAAAAGGCCAAACCATGAAAAACATTATTTTATTTGAACCAGAAAACTACTGAGAAACAAGGTTAGTTATGTATGTGGTAAACAAGACAAAAAAAAAATTTTTAATTCCTAATCAAGGTACAGAGCAAAATACAATTATAGTTCATATGACAAAATAAAAACTCATGCCAGGATTACATAAAAAGCTCTTATATAGCAATGAAGAAAAAATAAACCACATCGTAAGCTGAGGACCAAAATATTTAAATAGGTACTTTATTTTTAAAGTATATGCTATCTCTGGTAGTTATGTGTCTGCCAAGCCAAACTGCATGTAACATGAATGCCTCTTCCCTGAGAACTATTCAAGCTTCCAAGGGAGGGAAGCAACCAATTGTCCCACCAAGATGTGATACCCATGGGCCATAACAGTGACCAGCATGACAAGCTACCTTCGCAGATGCAATAGTGGCCCTCATACCTTGGCAACAACAGTGATGCAATTATGGCCTGTTCAACAGGAGGATAATCAGACCTGGTACTAGAAACTTAGCCAATACCAAGGGCTAATGAGGTCATAGGTCTGAGAGGAGAACCTACTACCTTCTACTTTACTAAAGTAAGCTTCATTCCTAACTGCATCTAAATACTTATTCCTATACCCACAGGTAAATGCAGCTCTCACACTTCAGAGAAACTTCTCTTTCTGGCTGTGGTGGTGCATGCCTTTAAACCTAGTGCATGGGAGACAGAGGAAGAAGGATCTCTGTGAATCCAAGGCCATCATCCTAATCTTCATAGTGAGCTCCAGGAAAGACAACACTAGATAAAGAGACCCTGCTTCAAAAAAAGAGAGGGGGGGAAGGGAGGGAGGAAGGAAAAGAGGGAGGGTATAAGGAAGGAAAAGAGAAAGAGGAAAAAGAAGGAAACTTCTCTCTGCAACAAATAAGTCAGAAAACTACAACTTGTCAAAGTACAGAAATCAAGCGATGATGTGGGTGCGCAACCCCGGTAGACACATCTACAACTCAACTCCAGTACCCAGAGCTCAGGGAACACCACAGAGGGGGTGTGGACATTTTGCGCGGTCCAGAGGATCAGGATGTCTACTGTGGGATTGTGTCTTCTAGGAATGACATGAAAGCTCTGCCCAAATACCTCAACGATATCACTACCAAAACAAGGCCTGAGAGAGGCAACACCACTACATATGCTCACATGGAGGAATGAACTCTCACCAAGCCTCACCCCTAAACAAATAACTATATGCAACTAAAGAATGCTAAGAACTGGAGAAATCATCTTCCTAAGGGAAAAGCACCCCAATCCATTATCCAGTTGTTCAGCCTTGAAGTATATACATACAGGTAACATTAACCAGACTTAGCAGGTCACATGCATATGTGAATGCATATGTATATAACAAGAACTATTAAAGAAAAAGAGGCCATGCATTTGAGATGGTGTAAGGGGAGAAGGGGACATAGGAGGGGTTAGAAGGAAGGAATGGAAGAGGGAAATGATGTGAATGTATTTTAATTTCAAAAACATAAATTTAAAATAAATAAAAATGAAATGTGTTCTCCAAACTGGTAGCATTATTGAGAATAAAAGAGGTCCTTCTAACAATTACTCCGTGACAGCAAAAATAAGTCAAGTCTGAGTCGGAAAAACTACAGTGTATAACACACACTATGCAAATAGTATCAAATGACTTGATCCATGCTTTATCTAGTTGCCTGCTAAGGAAAAATACACTGAAACTATAGTGGTATGTTCTTTCTTACACATGGATCCCAGCTTTTAATTTTTGTATGTATGCATGTGGATGTGAGTGTAGAACAGTTCATGAACCTAGAAAGGAAAGCAGGAGAGTTTTGAGGAAAAAGAGGGGTAATTGAATACCTGACATGAATGTGGAAAGGGGCTTATTGAATGGTGAAGGTGTGGGAGGGGAGGGTAAAGGCATGGAGGGAAAATGAGAAAGCCAAATCGACAAAGACAAATTGTTTATGAAAATGCTATAATGAAACCTATTACTTTATTGCTAATTAAAAGCCAAATAACTACAATTAGAAACTTCCACACACCTACTGGGAAGACTAATATGAACAAGAATGACAACACTAGGTATAGAGCACCTAAAATTCTCACCCAATAGTTAGGGAGGATATAAATTTGAGCAATCATTTTTAAAAATTCTTCGGGAGCACTTACCAAATAAGGCATATGCACTTGATACAATATATTCTTCTTCCTCCAAAATAATTATATAATATCATATTTTACATAGTATTATTCACAACAGCTCTGGCCATCAGATCATTTGACATAGCATAGGTAAAGAGTTTTGTAAAATTCACTCAATTATGAAGGCTCAGAGATGAGGGAATGGCCCAAATGACTATTCACAGCAAGATGAATAAATAAATGGATTACAGTGCATGATAAAATAGATCACTTCACCATCATAAAGATGAATAAATTCTACTACATGAGACACTTGGAAATGGAATAGAAAAGGGACAGGAAAGAAAATGAAAGGAAAGGGGAGGGGAAGGTGTAACAGACTATGAAGAATGTTACAGGTGTGTGTGTGTGTTTGTGTTTACACATAGGTGTGCACATGCATGCATAGTTAGTTTACTCTTCAAGACCCCAGCCGATGAAATAAATACCCTGCTTATGTTCTGAACGAGGGGTCCATGCTGTGAAGGAAAAGGGAGATGAAGAATTAGATCATCTAGATGATGAACCATGCCTCTGCATACTGTGCCCTGAGAGTGTATCCTCGGTAGATCCTGAAAAGTGGATTTCAAGCTGGGGCCTTGGAATTATCAGATAAATTGATGATCAACAAAATCAACTACCACCCAAGGAGTATGGAAGTGAATATGGATCAGGCTCAACACCTCTTCTCCTCATTTTCCCCATAACTTTTCTTGTATCTGTTTCCTGTGTGTGAATTTTCTATGACATCTCATTGAAGAAGTTATTATCTATAGAACTCTGTGGTTATTATATGTCTTTAAAAAATAACTGTATAAACTGTGGACCTGTGAAGTACAAATTCACAGAGTGACTGCACAGCTATCTATTGTATTTTGTGCCAAAACAACATAATCTCAGTATGAAAAAAAAGGAAACTCTATTATTTATTGATTTTGGGGGGAGGGTCCTCTAACATAATCATCTCCTCTAGCCTTCCTGCTCTATAAGGAAAGTGTCTGGTTATAGTTTTGATGGTATTGATTGATAGCCTAGCCTTTCATGGCTGAGCCATCTTTCCAGCACTGATTATAAGTTTTAATACCTTGGGAGAAGACATCTATCCCTGTTGCCTTGGAGAAAAGGAAACTATGCCTGTCCTAATTGCAGTTCCCCACCTGCTTCTCATTCTCAAACTCTGCTGTGTCCCTTTTTAACATACTTTTTTAACCATTTACTTATTCGTTCGTTCATTCACTTCACACCCTGGTCGCAGCCGCACTCCTCTCCTCCCAGTCCCCCTCACACACCCCTCCAGCCAGTCTCCTCCCTCCTTCTCAGAAAATGAAAAGGTCCTCTATGGGTACTAACCAACTCTGGCATATTAAGTCACTACAAAACTGGGCTCACCCTCTCCCACTGTGCTGGGGTCCTGGATTATCTCCATACATGGTACCTGGTTGGAGTATTAGTCTCAGGAAAGACCCCTGTGCTCAGAGTTTTTGGGTCTGTTACTCTCCTTGTCCTCTCGAGATCTTACTATTTCCCACTTCTTTCATAAGATTCTCTGCACTCTGCCCAATGGTTTGCCATAAGTCTTAACATCTGCTTTGATATTCTGCAGGGCAGAGCCTTTCAGAAGCCCTCTGTGACAGGCTCCTGACTTGTTCCCTGTTTTCTCCTTCTTCTGATGCCCAACCTCTTTGCCTTTCTGGATGGGGATTGAGCATTTTAGCCAGAGTCCTACCTCTTGATTAGCTTCTTTAGGTGTACAGATTTTAGTAGGGTCACACCAAGGTATTTTATGTCTTTTGTGGCTACTGTGAAGGGTGTTGTTTCCCTAATTTCTTTCTCAGCTCTTTTATCTTTTGTATACAGGAGGGCTACTGATTTTTTTTGAGTTAATATTGTATCCAGCCACTTTGCTGAAAGTGTTTATCAGCTGTAGGAGTTCCCTGGTAGAATTTTGGGGGTGACTCAAGTATACTATCATATCATCTGCAAATAGTGATACTTTGACTTCCTCCTTCCCAATTTGTATCCTCTTTATCTCCTTCAATTGTCTTATCGCTCTAGCAAGGACTTCCAGAACTATGTTGAAGTGATACGGAGAGAGTGAGCAGCCTTGCCTAGTCCCTGATTTCAGTGGGATTGTGTTAAGTTTCTCTCCATTTAGTTTGATGTTGGCTATAGGCTTGCTATTTATTGCCTTTACTATGTTTAGGTATGTGCCTTGTATCCCTAATCTCTCCAATACTTTAAACATGAATGGATGTTGGATTTTGTCAAATGCTTTTTCAGCATCTAAGGAGATTATGATTTGTTTTTTTTTCTTTCAGTTTGGTAGTGGATCACATTGATGGATTTCCATATATTGAACCACCCCTGCATACCTGGGATGAAGCCTACTTGGTTATAGTGGATGATATCTTTGATTTGTTCTTATATTCGGTTTGCAAGTATTTTGTTGAGTATTTTTGCATCAATGTTCAAAAGGGTGATTGGCCTGAAATTCTCTTTCTTTGTTGGGTCTTTGTGAGGTTTAGGTACCAAGGTGACTGTGGCTTCATAGAATGAGTTTGGTAGTGCTCCTTCTGTTTCTATTTTGTGGAATAGTTTGAAGAGAACTGGAGTTAGTCTTCTTTGAAGGTCTGATAGAATTCTGCACTAAAACCATCTGACCCAGGGCTTTTTTTGCATGGGAGACTTTTGATGACCACTTCTATTTCCTTAGGGGTTATAGGATTATTTAATTGTTTTACCTGAGATTGATTCAGCTTTGGTAAGTGGAATCAATCAATAAAATTGTCCACTTCACTTAAATTTTCAAATTTTGTGGCATATAGACTTTTGAAGTAAGTTCTAATGATTGTTTGGATTGCCTCAGAGTCTGTTGTTATGTCTCCCTTTTCATTTCTGATTTTCTTAGTTTGGATAGTGTCTCTCTGCCTTTTAGTTATTTTGGCTAAGGGCTTGTCTATCCTGTTGATTTTCTCAGAGAGCCAGCTCTTGGTTCCATTGATTCTTTGAATTGTTTTATTTGTTTCTAATTTATTAATTTCAGTCCTGAGTTTGAATAATTCCAGCCATCTACTCCTTTTTGGTATGTCTGCTTCTTTTTTTTCTAGGGCTTTAGGTGAGCCATTAAGTTGCTTGAATGAGATGTCTTGAATTTCTTCTTGAAGGCACTTAGTGCTATGAACTTTCTTCTTAGCACTGCTTTCATCGTGTCCCATAAGTTTGGGTATGTTGTGTTTTCATTTTCATTGAATTCTAGGAAGACTTTAATTTCTTTCTTTATTTCTTCCCCGACCCAGCTGTCATTTAGTAGCAAGTTGTTCAGTTTCTATGTGTGCGTAGGCTTTTTGCTATTTCTTTTGTTGGTGAGGTCCAGCTTTAGTCTATGGTGATCATATCGGATACAAGGGATTATTTCAATCTTCTTGTATCTGTTGAGGCTTGCTTTGTGACCAACTATACGGTCTATTTTGGAGAAGGTTCCATGAGATGCTGAGAAAAGGGTAAATCCTTTTGTGTTTGGGTGAAAGGTTCTGTAGATGTCTGTTAGTTCCATTTGATTCTTGACCTCTGTTAGAGACATTGTTTCTTTGTTTAATTTCTGTTTTGTTAACCTGTCCTTTGTTGAGCGTGGGGTGTTCAAGTCTCCTACTATTTATGTGTGGGGATCTATGCGTGGTTTCAATTTTATTAATGTTTCTTTTACAAATGTGGGTGCCCTTGTATTTGGGGCATAGGTATTCAGGACTGTGATGTCTTCCTGGTGGAATGTTCCCTTGATGGGTATGAAGTGTCCTTCCCCATCTCTTTTTTATTAATTTTGGTTGAAAGTCTATTTTATCAGATATTAGAATGGCTACTCCTGGTTGCTTCTTGGGTCCATTTGCTTGGAAAACTGTCTTCTAGCCCTTTACCCTCAGGTAATGTCTATCTTTGTGACTTAGGTGTGTTTCTTGTATGCAACAGATTCTTGGGTCTTGTTTACACATCCATTCTCTTAGTCTGTGTCTTTTTATTCCAGAATTGAATCCATCAATGTTGAGAGAGATTAATGACCAGTGGCTATTAGATCCTTTGATTTTTATGTTGGCTGTGGTAGTAAGTTTGTGTGCTTGGTTACTTTTTGTTTTGCTGTAGTGAGATTAATTATCTCCTATGTTTTCTTGAAAGTAGTTAGTTTTCTTGGGTTGTATTTTTCCTTCTAGTGTCTTCGGTAATGCTGGATTTGTGTGTAGGTATTGCTGAAATTTGTTTTTGTCATTGAATATCTTGTTTTCTCTGTCTATGAGGACTGAGAGTTTTGCTGGGTATAGTAGCCTGGGCTGACATCTGTATTCTCTTAGGGTCTGCATGATATCTGTCCAGGCCCTTCTGGCTTTCATAGTCTCTGTTGAGAAGTCAGGTGTGATTCTGATGGGTTTTCCATTATATGTTACTTGGCCTTTTCCCCTTGCAGCTTTTAGTATTTTTCTCTTTGTTCTGTATGCTTACTGGCTTGATTATTATGTGGCAGGAGGATTTTCTTTTATGGTCTAATTTATTGGGTGTTCTGTAGGCCTCTTGTATTCTTATAGGCCTCTCCTTTAGGTTGGGGAAATTTTCTTCAATGATTTTGTTGAAAATATTTTCTGGGCCTTGGAGGAGGGAATTTCTTTTTCCTCTATTCCTATTATTCTTAAGTTTTGTCTTTTCAGGTTGTCTTGGATTTCTTGGATGGTCTGTGTCAGGAATTTTTTAGATTTAACATTTTCTTTTTCACATATACATTGATTTCTTCCATTGTATCTTCCACAACCTGAGATTCTTTCTTCCATCTCTTGTAGTCTATTGGTTATGCTTACCTCTGTAGTTCCTGTTTTCTTCCCTAAGTTCTTTCTCTCCACAGTTTCCTCCATTTGTGTTTTCTTTAATTTTTCCAATTCTATCTTCAGATCTTGAGATGTTTTGTTGATTTCCTTCACCTGTCTGACTGTATTTTCCTGTTTTTTCTTCAATTCCTTCAGCTGTTTGTTTGAATAATCCTCTGTTTCTTTTATTTCTTTCAGTGATTTAAGTATTTCCTATCTAAAGGCACAAACTGTTTGGCTGCAACTTCCTGTATTTCTTTATGGATGGACATAATCTGTTTGTCTTTATCTCCCTCTATTTCTTTCCATATTTATTTGTTTCCTCTATTATCATCTTCATAAGCATAGATGTTAGGTCATCTTCTTGAATTTCAATTATGCTGGGGTGTCCACGGTTGCTTGCCCCTAGATAACTGGGTTCTGGAGATGCCATATTGCTCTGTCTTTTGTTGGTTGAGCTTTTATGCTGGCTTCTGCCCATTGAGCTATCTTAGATGTTGGGTGTTAGTTTCTGGTGGTTCTGGTGGAGAGAATCCCCTTGGCAGGAAGATGATTTTTCCTGAAGGAAGCCTCCTCAGCTTTTTTGATATGGTCACTGAATGGCAGGTGTTTTTATTGCCACAGCTCACCTCAGGCATACAGACCTGAGTGGCATCTGTGGTCCTTGTTAGTCAAGAGGGCTGTCCTCTCACCCAGGGAAGTCCTGGAGACAGCTGCCCTGCTTCTGGATTTCTTGCTGTAAATTTAGTGAGCTGCTGTCACCTGGGTGTCCCGTGGTTTGGTCAGTTTAATTAGGGATAACTGGTTGCCCCTTGGAGCTGTATCTGGGTGTTGATCTTGGGGATTCCAGGCTTCTGTAGGTCTGAGGTTGGGGCTCTGTGCCCCAGTACCCAAGTGGGCTCAGTGGCAGGTGAGCTCCCGCTCTCATGCATGCAGCTGAAGGCTAGAGTTAGGAGCCTGTGGATAACCAGAAACTTTTCCAGAGCTGCATGGTGTCCTGAGGTAGGGCCAGATGTTTCCCCCACAATGGGGTTTTCTCCCAACAGGAAGGCCCAGTCTGTGGTGTTTGGGGTGCAGGTGGTGGCTCCAAGCTGGTGACTGGGCAGGAACCTGATCCCTTTTCCAGAGAACTTTCCCTTGTGCTGGTGGTGGTGGTGTTAGGTTGCGGGTCGGCTGAGTGTTCTAAGCTGTCTCCCTCCCTGTGGGGTTTTCTCCCAAAAGGGACTCCTAATCTCTGATGCTCTGGGAGTGGGGAGGCACAGTTCTGTCTCTTATTGATAGTTGGGCACACAGCAGGTCTCTGGGCTGGCAGCATGCATGCCTGCTGGTCTGCAGGACCTCTTCCAGGGATAGGCTGGGTGACCTGAAGTCAGTCCCCATTTGCTTCCTTCCCCGTGGGGTTTTCTTGTGACTGGGACTCCCAGTCTCTGGTGTTTTTGTGCCCACTGTTCAGCCTAGGAAGGTGATCAGGACAGGCGGACGAGAGGCTCTGGTCTGGTGACCGAGTGTCTGCACGACCTGGGGTCTCTTCTCAGTTCTGGCTGGGTGACCTGAGAGTGGACCCGACTGATTCCCGTACCGTGGAGTTTCCTCTCACCTAGAAAACAGGATTGTTGTTGTTTTAGGGCCCAGAGTTCAGTCTCTTGGTCGCCGTACAGACATTACTGTTCTGCTCCTCAGACACAGTGTCCTCCTGGCTCTGCCATCTTGGATTCCCCCCACATTATTTTAACTAAGCACTTGGACGGTGGAGACAGCAAGATAAGAAACAAAAGTCCACTTGGCTACATAGTTTCAGATCAGCCTTCTCAAGAAAGAAGGAAGGGAAGAGACAAGAAAATATCTACACTATCTCTGTTAAGTCGCTTTTTAAAAGTCCAGTTTTCCCAGTTGTCACAGAGAAGACACAAAATAAATATTAGTTCGTGTCCTATATTTTACCCAAAGCTGTGGCAGAGATTTTTGTCACTGGTTTTGCTATTGTTATAAGGAAAACTAGCACCTTTTGCTCTGACAGACATACAAGAAAAAAGAGAAATGCATTATCCTTATACTGGACTGTGTCCCACCTCTTCTTAGCAAGCGTCACTCAAAGTAGCTTTCCACATTAGCCTGTGTAAAGATGAAAGCCCATCTCTGCAGCTGGAGTGCCAGCTTGCCCCTTTCATCCTAATGGAACCCAGAAGAAAAGACTCACTGTGCCCACAGCTACCCTGGAACTTAGAACCTTTCTCATTCCTGACCCTTGTGTGTCTGTCTACTTTTAAAAGGGGTAACTTCCTTCAAATCACCACCAATGCAAGCCCTGAAAAGAAAATGACAGGCTGAGTTGGAAATCTCACAACTATGCATTTCTGTGGTCATTATTAGTTTTTCATATTCAATGAATATTAAATGTGTGCAGAAATGGAGAGTGCCTTGCTTCATTTTTATTGGGAAAATATATTTGAAATGTGCATTTCTTAAATAATATTTGTGAAAGCCTCGTGTCATAGTCACTAGGCAGCTTTTTAAATATGCAGATTCCAGATGCTGATTCAATCAGACAGTCTTAGAATGAAGGCTGGGAAACTGTATTTTTAATAAGTACCCATAGTGATTATTAAAAGCACTAAAATTCAAGAGTCATAGCCCAACGCTCTTTGATTTCTTTCTGTGTTTGATTTTGGAACTATAGAATGGCTAACACTAGAAACAAAGACATCCATGTAAAATGCAAAGTTGCAGTCCACTGCATATTTCTTCCCAGCTAAGGACCTCGTCTGCCCATAAGGGTACAAACACTACAGGCGGCACAGTGATTTTTGAAACTGCTTAATCTGCCTAAGTCAAAAACGAGCGCAACTTCCTGCCAATCCCAAAGCTTGAGCAGAAGTGTTAAGTTAAATACATGGGAGACACTTTAATGATTTTAAAAGCAATCACCTGTTTTACAAGCAAACAGAACAGATGTCATGAGTGTTTGTATTCTTCAAATGGGGCCAGTCTCTCTCTCTCAGGAAAAAAAAAAAAAAGCAAGCTTGAATTTGCTGGACTGTCCTAAGGAAACCAAAGAACTTTCCAGAGCACTTCTATAAGGATTTCATTGAGACACCATATCATACATGCCCCTCAGCTCACATGTGAAGTGTGTACACTGGAACAGTTGAACATGGAAGTGCATGGTTAAAAGAGTCCAAGTTGGAATATTCTGTAGTGTGTGCTGTTTATTGTATGAATAATTTGGGGCACAAACATAGCATGCCATGGTAAAGTAGAAAAATGAAACTTCAGAAACCTAAAAACTGAGTAGCCAAGATATATAAATTGTTTGATGGAAGCCATTACTCAACTTCAGTAAGATAGTCTATTGATCCCAAACCATACATGTGCACATGGGGAAGCACACAAACATACAAGTACATGGTCAAAAGGACAGTTGGGGTTCCCTGCCCACAGTTTGAACGACTTCTGGAAAATTTTCACTTTGGGCGTGCAGCTTCCTTCAACCTCTGCATATGTAGCATTGACTGACCTCCACTCTCAGCTACAATAATGGAAAATATACCCAATACCTGAGCCAATTGCAGCATCATCTTCTTTGGGAAGAAGAGGATGAGTATATAATCCAAGATGGATTGTTTAGAAAGAATGTCAGAACTTGTAAAAGTGTTCCAAGGAAAGGCCCTGAATTTCTTTTACTGTAATTTATACGGAAAAAGATGGGCCGGATGATGCTTAGGGATAAAGGCAACTTAGAGTTAGAGATGTAGTGCCCATGATGCCTGAACCAGACTTTTCATTGGTTTTTCTCTGTGTTTTGCATAGGTCAATCTGAATTGTTTCATCAACACGTACAACATCCTGGAATGATGACCAGTATCACATTTGGGCTTTACTTTGTCTGCTATTTGCTACTGTGTTAATGTGTCAGGTTTAACTAGGATGGCCCCACAATTTATCATCCAAACAGGAACCAGATTGTGAAAGGAACACTATTCGGGACTAAAGACATAGCTCAGTGATACAGTGCTTGTCTAGCATACAAGAGTCTTAGTATCACCAAATACATATAACACATAAGGTCAATATTTTTAATTTGTTAACAATGTTTATTACTATATTGTTGAAACCAATGCTCATTTAATTTAACTTTGATATTTCAAAGCATTTTCAAAATATTCACACAGGCATTTTCCCACACATTAATTTGTATTTCATTTGTACAGTCATTGCTCTATACTCCTGCCCTCCTAGGATTTTCATTGGGGGAACAGTAATAAGACAACAAGACAAATAAGTATATACTTTCTTATAGGAGCACATACTGTCAGAGAAATAAAACTCGAAAACATGTAGAAAATCAGAGATGTTTCACCTCATAGGATCACGGTTATCTCACTGAAAATAAGTATGTGATCTAAAGCCACGTTAGCCAAATAAAGTGCTAAATAAGACTCCCTCTATTGTAGCCATCACAATTATGTCAGTATCCTTTCCAAACTGTAGCCACATACTAGTCCTCACTCCACAGCTACCTATCTTCATCTTATCAACATGCCACCCCCATAAATGTCACCACTGTCTGCAAAGCTACATTGTCTTCTGGTTCAAAGGCTAACTAATGAGGTCATAGAGTGTTCTTCATTACAGAGTCTAGCAACAGATCAACATGGCAGGTGTCAAACTCATTGAGAAAACAGCGTAAATCAGTATGGAAAAACTTTAGTGTACCTGTAATAGGAGCTAGAAGTCCCAAAGCTTCACAAATGAGGAAAAGGTGATGAAATGACCTTAGGAAACGAAAGTAGAATAGTGGTTCAAGACTCTGGAGTCAAGCTGTGGAATTAAACCCTGGCTTTGAATCTTAGCTCTTCTGCACAGTAGCTTTGCAACCTTGAGCAGACAATCTTTATGAGATTCATCAAGTCACACATAAGACTGGAATACTAATATTTCTATCCCAATATGTACTTAGCAGTTAGAACAGTATCAGAATAGTTACGTGTTCAGTAAATATTAGCTATTATTACTGAGCAGAGGAGTCAGAAACTCGAATATGTTCAAGAAAAGAAATAAGAACCTTGCCTTTCCCCTCAGGAATCTCACTGTATACTCTCTGTATGAGCTCTTGCCACAATGCCCCTTACTGAGTTCCATGTCTCTGAAGCCTTTACCAAGGCTTGTTCTTCTTTAACCAATAAATCAAATAGTGATATTTTTGTTTTCAATTCCTAATTGAAAAAATATAGTTAAACATGACAATTTTTTTAATTCCTAGTTTTTTTTCTCCCAAATAGGTCTATATTCAGTGTTGGACATCTGCTACCTAAGTACTACCTAAGTACTGGCAGATGAGAAAAGTAAATGAACAAGTAGGAACCGTTGCCAGAAAGACTCAGAATCAGCCTGCCATGTTTAAGCCCACAGCTTATTCTTTTCATGGAGAAGTGTTCTAAAGATGACCACAGTGTCTGGAAATAACACTCTCCCTGTCGCATAAGCCAAAGTTAAGTATATCAGTATGTCACAGTGCTCCTCAGAGAGCACCATGCCTTTAATGCCCCATCTCCAGAAGAAGATGACCATCCTTCCACAGAAGAGTCCAAAGCCTTTCACAGACAATTCATAGTTCATCTTTCTACCTCTCCAGGAGCTTAGAAGTGGAACATAGGGACACGGGGGGGGGGGAGATAAAAGTGGGGAAAAGGACAAGGAGAAAAATGTTTCTGCATTCTGAAGTATCTTCTTGGTTGATGGATTGTCCAAGTACAATTAGGAACTTCATGAAGGAAGTAAGACCAAGAATTCTGGCTCAAAGCAGGATTGTTGATACAGGACTAGGCAGAATGTATACAGATCACTGAACCTTCCAAGAGCAGCAAGAATGATAATTTATAAACTCCAACAACAATGTATTCTGAGGTTTCTTGTCCTGGAGGCATCATAACTAAGATTCTAAAAGCAGCAGGAAGAAGATGGCTAATCTTCTTAACAGATACCCCTCTGGGAAGCCACTCTTCCCTTCTGCACTCTACATATTTATCCATGACACATGCCATGGGTCACACTGGAGGGTCCTCTCTCTCTAGTTATGGCTGATGCCCAGCCAAAGTATTGCTTCATCTACAAATTCTTTGACTGCGATCTCTCCCTACTCCAAACACATTTGTTAACTCTTTTTAACCTGCTTCTTAGAAGGCAAGATCTCATTGAAAAAATATCTTGGTGTACCTTAGTAAGATTTTTTACTGTTGTCATAACAAATAGTACAGTGGCTTAAAACAAACAAATAGGATTGCTGATTAGAAAACCAAAATGAGTCTCGCTAAGCTAAAATTGGTATCAGCCAGCTGAATTTCTTTCTAGATGCTCTGAGGGAAATTCAATTTCCCGGAATGAACAGCCCATCTTCATTGCTTGTTGCCAATTCTTCCATCTGCAAAGATAGCCACGTAGCACCTTTTGAACATCATTTTTCACCACATCTCTCTCTCTAATCAAGGTCAGAAGATAATCTAAATTTATAAACCCTGTGTGATTAGATTCTACTCATCATAACAGTTCAGGAAAATCACCCACTCTCAGTTTCTTTATTCAATCTTACCCTTAACATCCCTCTACCATGTAAAATAAAATATCCACTAGTTATTCCCTTTTTAAAGGAGCCATTATTCAGCCTACCCCATTCCACCTTGGCCTACAAAAATTAATACTCACCTTCGTGCAAAGTACATATTCCCCATGTTAAGGTCCCCAAGTTTCAGTCCATCAACTTAAAGGTCAAAACCTTATTAGATCAGCTCAAATCTTACTGTCTAAATTATCTCAATTATGTGAAGACATGAATCTGGGTATAATCCATTCTGAGACATAATTCTTCTTTCTCTAGAGCCTGGAAAACTCAAGAAACAAGTTATCTATTCTCAATATTTAATGATGGAAAGTTAGTTATTTTTCTGTTGCTATGATAAAATACCACAATCAAGGAAGAGTTTAATTAGGTTATGGTTCTAGTGGGTTAGAGTCTATGGATGGTGGGATGAAGGCATAGCAACAGGAACAACTGGAGAACTCACATCCCAAACTGCAATGGGGAGGCAGAGAAAGGCACACTGGGAATGGGACACCAAAATCTCAAAGCCTACTTCCAGTGACACACCTGCTCCAATGAGGCCACCCCTCCGAATCCTTCCCAAACAGTTCAACCAACTGGGAACCAAGACTTTAAACATGAACCTGTGAGGACCATTCTCATTTAAACCACCAAAGGAAGACAAATTGGAAATTTTAGATATTATCAGATAAGAAGTTGGGAAACACAAAGGAAAAGTTGACCAACAGTTTTGAAGCAAGGCAAGAAACCTCCATTGGATTTCCAGATCACAGCTCGAGTCCCCGTAGTCAGCACTGTGAGTTTCAAAATCAGAGCCCTTACTTGCCAGTGAGTGGTTTTATCAGCATGCTTACTGTGAAGAGAATTTAAAAGGCCATTGCCTTCTTTTGTGTTCTGTTCCATTTCAGAATAAACTGTCAGTGTTTATTATGATACAAAATTCCCAAGAACTTTATCTCCTATGCATGATATAGGGATTTACATGCAAGAACTCTATATTCAAACCCATGAAACTTACCTAAATTTCAGTACCCTCTCCTACTCTACAGATTCAGTCAAAAGCCCCTATAGCAAGGTCTACTGCTATCCAAATTTGACTTTTGAAGGAATACTCTTTGGTGGTATATTTTATGGCTCTGTAAAAAATTTCTCACTTTATTCTACAATCATAATATTCTGTTGTCTATTGAATGATATGTCTGTTTCATGTACTCCTTGGGCTCCTTGGCTTTTTTAAAAATATAGTCATACTAGCTTTTGACTTAGGACAAAATTACTATTCTTTTAAAATCCTGGTTCCTGGAATATATGAATATAAACTTCTTAAAACTGTTCATATGTTATGTGTTTCTTAAAGCCCATTGAACAACTTGCCTCACACCATACTTCTAGCTGACATATATTTAATTTTTCTCATTTATCCCTGAATATGAAAGAATACTCCTAAACAAAGAAAATTTTATATCTGCCAATATTCAGACAGTATACTGAAATTCATCAGGTGATTTGATCTTGCTCATTTTCAAGGTATGGGTTAGTAAACGTCTATTTTACTACTGAAGAAATAATATGTTAGATCAACAACCTGCCAAGCTACACCAAATAAGACCAGCCCAAGCTCCATCTGTCTAATTTCTAAACTGACTTCATCTCTAACTCTGAAACTTTTTAAATATTTTTATTTTAATTTCTATTAATTACACTGTATTTACTTTGTATTCCCCCCCCCAGTGCCCCCTCTCTCCTTCCCTTCCAATCCCTCTCTCCTTTCCCCTTCTCCACGCATGCCCCTCCCAAAATCCACTGATAGGGGAAGTCCTCCTCCCCTTCCCTCTGATCCTAGTCTATCAGGAGTGGCTGCATTGTCTTCCTCTGTGGCCTGGTAAGGCTGCTCTCCCCTCAGGGTGAGCTGATCAAAGAGCAGGTCAATCAGTTCATGTCAGAGACAGCCCCTGTTCCCATTATTATGGAGCCCACTTGGACACTGAACTGCCATGGCCTACAGCTGTGCAAGGGTTCTAGGTTATCTTTAATTTCATTCTTTATTTCTTCCCTGACCCAGCTGTAATTGAGTAGAAAGTTGTTCAGTTTCCATGCGTGTATAGGCTTTTTTTTTTTTGTATTTCTGTTGTTAATGTCCAGCTTTAGTTCATGGTGGTCTGACAGAATACAAGGGATTATTTCAATCTTCTTGTATCTGTTGAGGCTTGCTTTGTAAACAACTATATGGTCTGTTTTGGAGAAGGTTCCGTAAGATGCTGAGAAGAAGGTAAATTCTTTTGTGTTTGGGTGAAAGGTTCTGTAGATGTCTGTTAGGCCTATTTGATTCATGACATCTCTTAGTGTCATTGTTTCTTTATTTAATTTCCTCTGATGAGAATGGGGTGTTAAAGTCCCCACTATTAATGTGTGGAGATCTATTTATGGTTTCAGTTTTATTAATGTTTCTTTTACAAATGTGGGTGCCCTTATATTAGGCCATAGATGTTCAGGACTGTGATGTCTTCTTGGTGGAATTTTCCTTTGATGAATGTGAAGTGACCTTTTGCATCTCTTTTCATTAATTTTGCTTGAAAGTTATTGTATTAGATATTAGAATGGCCAGTCCTGTTTGCTTCTTGAGTCTGTTTGTTTGGAAAACCATCTTCCAGCCTTTTTTTCTCAGGCAATGCCTATCTTTGATGCTGAGGTGTGTTTCTTGTATACAACAGAATGTTGGGTCCTGTTTATGCATCCATTTTGTTAGTCTGTATATGGGGAACACAATTGCTGGTGTTTTGGAGCCCACAGTTTGGTCTGTTGGTCACTGTGCAGTCACTGCTGCTCTGCTGATCAAGCACAGTGTGCTATGGGCGCTGCTATCTTAGATCCATCCTTCTTTATTGTCTTTAGCTGTATATTTCCTGTAGTTCACAGAGTCCCAGGAACTTGAGACATGCTAAAGGATTCAGGGATCCTGTTCCTGCCATAACTAATGCTTCCAACTGTGTTGCTATGATGACATTCGCAGAGCCTGTGGGCTATGGGGGCATTTTTAAACACTCTGCTAATACAGACAGTAGTGGTTTCATCAGTAATGGAGATAAAACCATGCCATTTCACGAGGACAATAACAAAACTTCATTACACAAACAAATAAATGACAATTTGACATAGAACAGCTGCCAACTCAAATCAGAAAATTAAGGAAATGGTCTTGAGCAAAAATTCAGTAGTGATGACAATGATTGAGACATTGTAAACACAAATCAAAGATCTACACAGATAACAGATTGACAAAATCCCAGAAATGAGACTTCAACTCAGCAGGGAATGAAGAATGTGCCACTCCTATCCTTCTCCTCCTCCTCCCTGACTGCAGGGTCCATACACAAATGTGGTAAGGTGAGATCATCTTGGGGGTAATTTTCAAAATTCACTCAGGTTGCAAATTGTCTCTGTTAATTCTATAAGAAGTACCAGAAACTATGGTGGTGGGGATAAGAAGTAGAAACTGAACAGAAACTAGAAATCTGGGTGTTCCGAAGCATCTGGGAAGCCATACATTTGAGAGAATTCCAGGCATGTGGTCTTAAGACATACTGCTTAAGGTTGAATACTTCTCGGATCATCTGAAAGCTCTGTGACCTGGGCCAAGTATGTGTGTGTATCTGTGTGTGTATGTGTGTGTATGTATGTATGTATGTATGTATGTATGTATGTATGTATGTATATTTAGTTATTACCTATGGCCCAGCTAACATTTTTTTGTTTTTTTCTGAAAATATTTTATTTAAAATGGCTTTCAACAAAAGATATGCACTACGTATTAAAAACACATATCTGTGATTGATATAAAAATACATAAATTAAAAAAATTTAAAAAAACACAAACACATGCTCAAGAATAATAAAGCAGAAATTACATGAAGTATTTGACATTTTTCACAAAAGGTATTGCAATGTATTTGGAGAACACAGGAATTGATGTGTGTTTTCTCTAGCATTTAATATACACAAAAATTATCTACGTACTTAAAATACATACATTACTTGGATACAAATTAAATACCTATTGATTCTAAATTTATGAAATGTCACAATACTGGACAAGTCTCATAAAACACACTGGTTTTAAATTCAGTTTTTTCTTCTCCACCCTATTGGACATCTATAGAATAATATAATTTTTTAATTTATTTTTATATCAATCAGAGGTTAGGTACTTTGTATCCCCGGCATAGCCCCCTCCCTCTTTCCCTCCCACTCTCCCCATCCCTCCCTCATCTCCTCCCCGCCCACTCCAAGTCCTCCCCTTCCATCCGACCCCAGTTCATCTTGTCTCCTCAGGGCTGGCTACAATGTCCTCCCCTGGGATCTAGCTAGGCTGTTACTCCTTGGCGTGTATGGGGGAGAGTCAAAGAGCCAGCCATATAGTTCATGACTGAAACATTCCCTGTTCCCCTTACTAGGGTCTTCAGTTGGACACCGAGCTACCATGGGCCACTTCTGAGCGGGGGTTCTAGGACATATCCATACATGGTCCTTGGTTGGAGAAACTGTCTCGTATAAGACCCCTGTGCCCTGTGCTCAGTTTGGTCTTTGTCGAGCTCTTGTTCTCCACAAGTCTCATTAACTTCCCCTATTTTTATTATTATTTCCCGCC
>CM053752.1:38287198-38325102 GCA_028658305.1 Pachyuromys duprasi
ACAAATAAAGCAGCTACGAACATAGTTGAGCAAATGTCCTTGTTGTGTACTTGAGCATTTTTTGGATATATGCCTAAGAGTGGTATAGTTGGGTCTTGAGGAATCACTATTCCTAATTGTCTAAGAAAGCGCCAAATTGATTTCTTCTTTTGACTCTATGCACAACTCAACTTGCCTGTCAATGACAATGAGTATAACATAAAGATATTTTTAAAAAGTAGTGCTGAACAGCTAATGTGTGTAGAAATAGTTATTTATAAGCATATGCTATTGTGTAATTCAAATGCAGATTTCTGCACAGTGCTCCCGTATGCAGTCCTTGTTCTGAGAATCTCCTGTCTCTATGTTGTGTAAACACTATTTCCTAATTGTCCCCTATATGAAAATAAAGCAGCTTACAGCCAATCACTGAGCAGTGGAGAGAATAGGGCTGAACTTCCGGCTAGCCAGGGGAAGAGGAGTTACTGGATTCAGGGGATAGCATGGCAAGGTCTAGGTGAGATCAGAAGAGCTGGAGGAAGGGAAGCCACAAAGTGCACATATTTGGGGGGTTACTGTGGAAGGAAAACAGAGTGACTTAGAGGGTTAAGAATACAGTAATAATTGCTTCATTATCGAGCAAACATAATAGTCTTAATTATTTTCATGTTCGCCAGGGTAAGAGAGAAACTGAGAAACAAACACAATTTTATAAAATTAACTTTAACAGTTATTCATCAAACACTGCTAGGACTATAAATTGGTGGATTTGATTGTTAGTTTTCTTTGTCAGCTTAACACAACTAGACTTGCCAGGGAAGAGAGCACAAATGAGGGATTGTTTACATTCGGTTGACATGTGTAATGGTCTTACAATCATGACTCAGAGTTAATCCCCCTTGCCACTACCCTCATATACCTCTGTGAATGATGTCCATCATTGAATTGCCTTTCATGTTTTCTTGTCTGGACACGGACTAAGGAAGGATGATGTTGTGATACAGGTTGGTTTCTAGGATTCCAAAAGATCTTCCTAGAATTATAGAACTGATGGCAAAGAACTAGGAATCCAGAGTTTGGGTTTGACTAGTTAAGTCTAACTAGCTCCTGAGTCACTTCATTCCCCAATATGGCTCTCAGGTTTTTTAAATCTAAAATGGTCACACTAATATGCTCTAGTCCTGTAGTTTTGTGAGGTTTGAATTTCTTATCTTGGATCTGTGGCCCTCGGAGGTATCATTACAGCTTTACAAATAAAGCTTACACTCTCCTCATGGGCCTCCAGGCCATTGATCCATTCCACGCCTATCTGCATGACCACAGAATGTTGGCACTATTGCCTCCAAACCTCCTCCTCCTCCTCAAAAGCAGTCTTCCTCAGGTCACTCTACTGAAAGCATAATTACCATTCCCGGTGCACTCACTCCCTACCTGCTGAACTCAACTCCCTCCCAATCTGGTTCTGCTAAGGAAGACACACCCCACTGCTACGATCTTTGCTGATCTTTTCACTGAGAGCTATGAAATGACCATCATACGCATTATAATTCAATATCTTCTGAACAGTAGGATCCAGTAATTTTTCCCTGAAGACTTTTCATTCTGAATTCAACTAATTTGTTATGATAATTAGCATAAGTGTAACTTTCCATTGCTCACTGGGTAGTAGCCTAATTACAATATTAAAGACAGCTACTCCTATTCTGTGCCCCACACAAGGAAGTCTAGCATTCATCTTTATTGATATTCAGGTTCTGTCAGCTCTACTAAAGCTACTGTTTTTAATAAGGCACACTTCAGCTCCACAGTGTCTTCCTAAGACCCCTCTAGGCCAGACCCTGCAGCTACAAACAAGCTCACAGCAAAAATCTGCCCTTGAAAGAACTCCAGATCATATCTGCATTCTACTTTCTAAATATGCCCTTTCTTTAAGAATAAACTTCTCCTTTCTTTCATAACCTGACATTTCAAAATTAATTGTGAAGTAGATTAAAGAAAAACAATGCTAAAATGTTTTTGTTTATTTATAAAATCACGCCAAAGAAATTATATGGGGTTTTTGTTTCAAATTTTGCTGTCCTCACCGCCAGAGGACTATAATCAGATCTACTTCTCCAGAATAACTTTATCACCCACCTGTGCTAAGCTATGAAATCACTGACTAGAACAGTGGTTCTCAACCTGTGGGTCACAGCCCCTTCAGGTCTCCTATGAGATATCTTGTGTATCATAAATTTACATTGCAATTCAAAACAGTAGCAAAATGATAGCTATGAAGTAGCGATAAAATAATTTTATGGTTGGGGTCACCACAACATGAGGAACTGTATTAAAGTGTCACAACATTAGGAATGTTAAGAACCACTGGACTAGAAGGAAAGGGCCCTACCAGATCAAAAGACATATGATCTAAGCTCTGAGCTTTCTACGTTATGAATGCACAGATGAGCCATGAAGCAATGGAGAAAACTGACTCTGATAGCCAGCTGGCTGGGGTCTATGTTTCTGTCTGTTCTGCTGTTGTGGACCAGTATCACACTTTAAGGAAAGCTGTCCCATCTTTGTGATCCCAGTGTTCAAATTTCAAAATCAAGAAAACAGCAATCACTACCCTCTCGGGTTCACCATAGGATGTCAGATGAGATCTTGGAGTACATGCAGAGTAACATACCAAGGACTGTATGTGCAGATGCTTCATTATGTATGTACAGTGCTTGTGTACCTCACCATAACATTGGGCACTTATACAGGGGAACTGATCTTTCAGTACATCAAGTACTAGACTGGAGACATAGCTCCTTTGGGAAACTGCTTTTCCATGCATGATGACCTAAGTTTAGTCCTCTAAAACCCACATTTTAAAATAAGGCATGGTAGTGCATACTAGAACCCCAGTTTTATGGAAGTGAGAACAGGTGTGCCCCTGGGGCTTTTGGACCAACCTAGCCTGAGTCATGACATCTGAATTTTCCCTCTGGCCTAAACACACACGCACACACACATGTGCACACATGTACACACTCGTACACACACACACACGTACTGCACACAAAGTCCTTGTCAAAAGTTGTATATTGTTAAATGACCAAGAAATTGAGCCTTATGATCCATGGTTCCCCTTTCCTCAGCATCATTAGCTCCTGACACTAGCCACCTCTCGACTGGCCATTCCACAAGGGCAGGGGCATCCAGTCTAGTCGCCATTCCACCACCCAGGCTCACAACTGGCTCAGAGCTGGCCTTATGTCAACCTGCTGTCTGAATAAACGAGTCAGTTAACAAGTGAATGAAATTGAATTTGAACTGATGCAAGACATTGTTTTTAAATCATTTTACCACCCCTGCTGATGAAATTGCCCTTAATTTATTTCTTCCCATTGGCCTCACACTTTGATCGATTTTGTCTACCAAGCAGAGAATGGTGACAAATTGGTTTTCCCGGTGTTCAAATTGATCAAGGCTAGATAAATTGCTAACCAGCATTTCTAATCAACATGAAATACATCTGTATTAATTCCAGCCTAAAACAAATACATTAGCCTGGGATCCTATGTACTTTACTTGTAAACACATGGACAACAACCCTACCATATCAAAAATAATAATAATAATTACTTCTGAACTTTTAAAAGGGTATTGACACAGCATAAAAACATGACTAACATGACTCATGCCATACATCCATTAAGTGACATCTCACAAGAATGGCTTCAGTGTCAACATATACAAAAACACCTTTATTTGGTCAGAGATGACTTTGAAAATTCATCACATTTGCTATTTTCAAGATCATTATAGATTTTTCAACAATAATGTGTCCATAAATCTATATATATAATCTGGTACATTTGTACAAATCACAATTGAATATGAGACACAATTACATATGATTGAATAGTTAGTATACATATATGATTAAAGAACTGACTTAAATGGGCATAGGGTGTAACACCTCATATATATCTATATGAACTAAATACACATATATTATTTAGTCTAAAGAGTATTAAATAAATATCGTTGTACTTCTGACTAGCTTTAAGAAGTCACCTGTCGCCAAGAGTTTTGAACTTCTAAGCTTTTCTTCCTAATTACATGCTTTAGACTGCCCTCTTACAGGTTGTCATTATTTTTCATTTGACGTGCTTTTCAATTTTACCACACATGTTTGCATTACTAAACAATATATCATTCCATCTCACTTGTATTTTGAGCTTCATATAAATGGCATCTTGTGGCATGCACTTATGTGTGATGCACATTTTTGCTGAAACTGGATACTCATTGCTGTAGTTTGTGACCATGACTGTATAGAAAATGGATTTTTCAACTTAAATTATTTATTTCCTGAAATTAGGTAGTTTTACCTAATTTTACCAGCTAATGTGCATCCACAAAGAAAGATGGAAGGCTAAACCAATGACTCTGAACCTGAGTGGTATCAACAAAATGAAAAGTTTGTTTTCTGATCACATCACAGTTTAGTGCAAACGGACACTTCCTTAGGGGCTGCTGCCCTCCAACAAACCTGTCAGGGATGCAAGTTCTTTCCACCCACAACACCAAGACATTCAACATTGTCCTCTGCTGGCCAGGAAAGGAGAAGAGATCTTTAAGGCTCCTGGGAGGCTCCTGCGGTGTGACAGGTAAGGAAATGACTTGCTAACCATTGTTTGTGGCATTTAAAAGACTCCTAGTGGAGGGAGGGGAACACCAACCCACCTACAAACACTTCAACCCAATATTTACCCTCCCTACAAGATGTGCTTGGATAAAGATGATGGAGAGGATGTCCAGCCAATGCCTGGTCCAATCTGAGACCCACCCCATGAGAGAGAACAACCCCTGGCACTATTAATAACACTCTGCTAGGCTTGCAGACAGGAGCCTAACATAGGCATCCTCCATCAGTGGATCGAAACAGATGCCATTACTCACAGCCAAATACTGGACGAATTGTAGCGAGTCTTGTGGAAACGTGGAAGGAAGGATAAAAGGACCTGAAGGTGACAGGAGCTCCACAAGAAGACCAACAGAGCCAACAGGGAACTAGCAAACTTTTTCCTACAAATAGTTACAGAGTGAAATATTTAGAGTTTCTGAGTCTTGCGTTCTTTTATGTAACTATACGCATCCTTTATTCATGGCATGGCAGTGCTCAAGATGAGTGGGTATGACTTCATTCCTAGAAACCAGCAGAGGAGTCAGGGAGATGGCTTAGGTAAAGACATGTGCTTCCAGGCCTGATGAGCTGAGGTCAGTCCTCCTGACTCAGATGGTAGAAGGAGAGAATCACCTCCCACAAGTTGTCCTCATATGTATACAGTACGAGCATGCATGCGCACACACATGCGCACACACACGCAAATCCCGCAATAAACGTGAGAACCCAGGAGTGAGTGACACTGCTCCAACAACCTTGTTTTCTGACTCCCGGTTTGGGCCACAAAGCCAACCGGCCCTAAGGAAAGAGCAGAGTTCATCATGAATTAGATCAAATACGGACAGAGAGTGTCGTGATCCCTGGTTTTAAGAGGAGAAAATGGAGAGAGGAAGGCAGGTCAGACCCCAGCAAGACGCCCTCCCATCTTTCCTGACTTCACTTGCTTAAATCTCAACGTGGAGCCCTGACACTTGCTAGTGAGTCCCCCGGGTAAGAGGACAATGGCGGCCTTACCACTTGCCAGGTGATAGTGCTGGAAGATTCTGACAACAGGGATCTTGAACGTCTCCTTTTCTGGCTTTGGTTAATTCCCTTGCAACCCACAATAAAAGGAGAGTATGTAATGTGCCTTTTTTTCCCTACCACATGAGTTCATTTTCCCGTTGTTATCATCACATACCCCTCTACCTGTTTAACATCTCAGGTTACACTTTTCAAACATCCCTCTTTAGCTTCTCTTTTATCTATGTTCCAACAAACTGTCAAACAGTGTCTTCTGAAGTTTGGATGTATTAGATGTCTCTACCTGGGGGGTATGAAACTGTCAGCCAAGGGGAAAGTAGAAGCCTGGAGGCCAGGAGTACCGAGGCTTGAAGCATTAAAGGCTGTCTGTGTGTGTGTCTGTGTGTCTGTCTGTCTGTCTGTGTGTGTCTGTATGTGTGTGTGTATCTGTGTCTCTGTGTGTGTGTGTCTGTCTGTGTGTGTCTGTGTGTGTATGTGTATGTATGTGTGTGTGTGTTTCAATGAGTATCATATGTGCAGGTGCCTGCAGAGGCCAGAGGAATGTGATGAATCCCCTGGAGCTGGGGTTATAGAGCCACTCCACCTGAGTGCTGGGAACAGAACTCATCTTCAGGAAGAGCAGGAAGCATCTGCACCCACTCAGCTTCTGTCTAATCCTTCTAACCAGGGTCTTTCTGTTCCCCTATGAAGTTCTCACTGCTACAACAACTTCTCCCTCCCATGCAGCTTTGCCCACTTACATCAGTCCAGATCCACCCCACACACACAATGCGGTACTAGAACTCTGGCTAGCACTCCAATACCTGCTCTTCCTCCAGTTTCCCTGTCTCTATAACAACCAACTCTTTCTCCCATGCCTCTGGTCAAAGCAGCCTGTAGTTACTCTTTGGCACCGTTGTCTGAGCTCATCTACTCCAGTGTAAGCCTGCCCCTCCACCTCCACCCCTACCATCTAATTCCAAGCCATCATCACCTTTTCTTGTAGCTCCCATCTCTTGAAGATCTCGGGGGTCCTGAGTCTAAGCTACGCATCTGAACATGACAACTTCCAATTTCACGACGATGACCCAAAAGCCCCTGAGGTCATGGCTCACCTTTTCCTCAGCCTGTTGTCATATCTCTGAAAATGTACACATTTGAACAACTACTCTTCTCTCTGATCGAGTTCTCCTACAGTTACCCCATCTCTGTATCTCAATAATAGCAACCCCATCCTTCTAGGGGCTCATCACAAAACCCAGAAGCATCTTGAAGGTGATGAATCCCTTGGAGCTGGTGCTACAGAGCTGCTGTGTCTCTGTGTGTGTGTGTGTGTGGCTCTATCTCTCTGTCTGTTTCTCCTTACCTGTCTCTCTTCATTCTCTCACTTTTTTCCCCTTTTCTTTTCTCTCCCTTAGAGAAACCACTACTGCATTTTATACTTCTCACTTGAAAAGTGAATTCTATGGCTGGTTAAAAGCACTTGTTGTTCTTGTAGAGGAGCCAGGTTTGGTTTCCAATGTCCAAATGGTGGCTCACACCATTATGACTCCAGTTCCACGTGACCTGGTGCCCTCTCTTTACCTCTTAGGGTACCAAGCACACAGGCAGTGTGGGTAAAACGTTTGCACATAAACTAAAATAAATAAATCTAATTTTTTAAAATTTGAGTGAATTTTGTCTCAATCAATTCTTATTCTCTCCACAGTAACCACAATATCCCATTGTTGCCTTGGATGGTTATGGTAACCTCTCTGTCTCCTGTTTCTTGTGTTGTCCATCATTCTGTACTCCATTCTCAGCATGCTGGGCAGTGTTGCTCAGTGTTGCTGGGCAGTAAAGCTCAGATTGGATGATATCACCCCTCTGATGAGAATGCTTGTTTTCCCAGATTATTTGTCTGATGGTTTTTGCCTGAAGAGCTAATTACAAAGCAAAGGAAAGAAACAGTGGGCTCTGGGACACATTGCTCATAAGGAAGTACCAGCATGCTTATGCTGATCTGGAACTTCTCCAGATCAAATTTTTTTTATTTTTGCTTACAAATTGTTCACACTCTGATAACAACCAAACTGTGTTCTCCTTTTCTTCCTTTGGCTATTTCCCTTGGACATACTGCTTAATTAGTTGGTCGTCACCATGATTCATATGAATTTTATAAGGAGCACTCTACTTCCTGAATACTTGAAGATTACATCCACAACAAATCTTAACACATATGCCAAGCTACTTGTTTTAAAAATGTTTTGAGTCATTTCAACCCATTCTGGCCTCATGGTGCTGGTAAAAGTAGATAGTACTTTCTGTATGGCCTTAGCTTACAACAAAATCTCAGCTGATTATCAAAAAAAAATCTAATAAAGTAGTTTGAGCATATATATAATAGACTATCAAATGTATGCCAAAAGAGGCAAAGGAAATCTCCCAAAGACACAGAGCAATGGCACTAGGATAGATTCACATCAGCCTGACTATATGACCCGGATGTTTGACCTCAGTAATCACAATGCCATAAAAGAATTAATAAAATCAAAAGCATATGTACTGGAGTCAGCCTAGACACATTTGAATCCTGTGGACACTGCTGTGTGACTTTTCACTGTTTATGTGCTTCTCTGGGTCTCAATTTCCTCACCTGAAACATGGAGTAGTTAACATTTACCATAAGAGACCATCATTATAGAGTGAAGTAACATTTCAAATGTTAAAATATCTCTTACTTTATTTTTCCTGGTTTGACAAGGAAGGAAAGAAAACATAGTAAAAGTGAGAGACTCACTCTCAGTGAAAGGCTGCTAGCAGACAAGTTGTGCTTAAATCTTTGAATTTGCCGACATCCCCAAACTTAGAGGCACTGAAATGGCAATTCCAGTGCTTCAACCCAGTAGGAATTCTTTCCCCAGTATTGTGCTTTACATTATAGACTAGACCATAAGAGGAGTTGAGAACCTCTCTACTGACAGCTTCCATAGTCCTAGCTTAAAGGCCTCCCTCTCAGAACTCCATAATTAGCATTGAGATTAGCAAGAGAAAATGTAAGTCCTTCTAAATTGAGTGTTGCTACAAGTCCAGCAGCTTAGAATAATGCATTTATTATGTTCTAATTTCAGTGGCCCAGAGTTAAGGCATGGCTTTGCTATAAGCTCTTTGTCAGGAACTTGCAAAGATGCAGTTGGGGTACCCAACAGGATTACAGCACACGTAAGGCTTACATGGAAGCGATCTATTTCCAAGCTCAAGTAAGTTGTGTGTAGAATTCAGTTCCTCACAGCTGTGGATCTGAAGGATTGATACCTTCTTGCAAGCTGTTGGCTGGAGACCAGGCTCAACTCCATCATGGCCGTAGATCCTTGCCAGATAAGTTTTTCTGACTTGGTTTCTTCAGAGCCAGCAAGGGAAACAAATCTGTTCTACAACAGTCCATATTTAATTATTCAATCACTTCAAGGTGATCAAAAGCACCCCACCATACTATTCACATTCTGATGATTAGAAGCAAGTCACAGTCCAGAACATATTCTGCAAGGAAAAGAAATGTGGGTGACATCTTTTTTAATTAATTTTTTTATATTAATTACAGTTTATTCACTTTGTATCCCATCTGTAGCCCCCTCCTTCACACTGCCATGGGCTAGTGTGACTGTAACCAAGCAAGTGAATGACCTGTTTGAGAAAAACTTCAAGTCTCTGAAGAAAGATATTGAAGAAGATATCAGAAGATGGAAAGATCTCCCATGCTCATAGATTGGTAGGATTAACATAGTGAAAATGGCCATCCTTCCAAAAGCAATCTACAGATTCAATGCAATTCCCACCAAAATACCAACACAATCCTTTACAGACCTTGAAAGAACAATTCTCAACTTCATGAGGAAAAACAAAATACCCAGAATTGCCAAAACGATCCTGTACAACAACAGATTGTCTGGAGGTATCTCCATCCCTGACCTCAAGCTGTACTATAGAGCAATAGTAAGGGTGACATCTTATATGGTGCGTTAATTAGTTTTTGGCATTGATATGACAAACTGCCTCACAAAAGGAACCTAAGGAAGGACCTATTGGGGCTCACAGCCTGAGACAAGGTCTACTGTAGTAGGGAAGATGTGGTGGCAGCAACATGAAATACCTGGTGACACTGTGCCCACAGCTAGGAAGCCGAGACACAAACGCTGGTCCACTCTTTGATCATTTCTCCTCTTAATTCAGTCCCCAGACTTAGCTCATGGATGGTGACACCCACATTCAAGTTGAGTCTTCTTACCCGCAGGAAAGGACTCCAGAAAGCTCAGAGATTTGTCTCCTTGATGGGTCAAAATCCTATAGTAGACAATAAAGGTTATCCAACACAGTTGTCTAGCTAGTACATAAGCAGTGATGACATACATAGATGGTGGAGGCGGGGATGAGAAAACAATGTTTAGAGTTGATTGTTGTGATTAGCAGGGACTATTTTTTTTTTTCTTTTCAAATGTCAGTCCATGATTTGCCATGGCTACTATATTCTCTCTTCTCAAACTACCAAGTAAAATAACAGATTTGAGTCAGACAGTTGAAAATGTCTAAGTTATGTACTCAGTTTGGGCACCTTAGATCTGTTACAACTCAAAAAAAAATTATTCTGGACTGTTCAATATTTCTTACAACTCTTTTGAAGTATCCATAATTTATTTCATCCTGTGAATTTTATGCTAGCAGTGTAATCTAATTTTTGCACTAATAGAGGCCTGCATATTTTTCTTGTTTAAAATAACAAAAGGAATTCTAATTTAGTTCTCATTCAACCAAAACAAAACAAAAACTTCAATTTTAACATATTGGTGCTCCCTGAGGAGACTGGAAAAGTCAAGCATGGTTTCTCATTTCAATGTTTGATCTTCTAAATAAGCTGACAAAAAGTGACATATTTCAATTGAATTTATCAGATGTTGATTATTTTGTGGTACCAGCTATTCTGGGTAATTATGGTCTATAATTCTGTAAACACATTCTGATGTAAACAGCAGTGGAAATAACATTTTTTGAACGCTCCAACTGTGCCCACAACATAATAAGAGGCAGTAATTTATTACTCAGACTAATAATTAGAAGTAATTAACTACTAGAAGCAATTAGGAATAGTAATTTATTTCTTAACATAATGTAATGAACTGGTTTTTCTATGTATGTTTGAATATTTAGCAACCAGTAATTAGTTTTAAAAGAAAGAAAGAAATGTGCTGTTTTGCTAACGATCTTAGCTGCCTGGCTTGTGAATCAGTCTGGCCCACTAACAGGGAGGTTTGACAAATCACTGGGTAGAAGGGTGCAAAAATGAGTTCCATGTCATCTTGGTAAATCAGTTGTCTCAGTTTCATACTTATTTAATTACTAAAGGATTACTTACTGAGTAGCTACTATGTTTTATGTCCCCTGTGCTAAAAACTGAATAAATGTGCTGAGAAGTACAAAGGAGAAGAACAAGGAGTTAGGGGCACACAGCATAGCAGAAGGACTCTGTGTTTGAGGCTTCATACTACCGTTCTCTGGAGTGGCCTGCAAATGACAGGGTTCACTGGATGAAAAGGTAAAAGGATTCTCTGGCACTGACCAACACATAGAGGAAAAATCCAGGGGTGGGAGTGAGATGAACCCTTCCAATGAGCTGAGACTGTATAGCTGAAAACTGGAAGACTTGACAGAAGCATGCGTATCTACATCAGCCATGTTCAGTCCTCGCTTTACTAACAATGCAAGATCACAATTAAAGTCACCCTTTTAAACTTTTCTTTGGACACCTACCAAAGGAACTGGGACAGAAGATGTAGAGAAGACAACTAGCATGGCAATCAGGGATTCAATTGAATGATAAGGTACCCATGCTTACAGCAAGGGTGAAGAAATTCAGTCTGAAGTATGACAATTTAGTATATTGTCAGGGCTGAAAATGAACCACACACAATGATTAACTAAAAAGAATGAAGGTGGCCCAGGCAAGTGACTCTATCTGAATCATAAAATGATTCAAGGAATGAAAGATTAGGGTCAATGTTGAGTTTGGGGATGTACTGAGTTAGAGAGACCCAAAAAATAAGACTTGAACTTGTTGACCAAGTAAAGGTCAGAAGCCTATGACCTTTTAAAGGTCACAGTGGTGTCAACTAAAGACATATTTTAGATGTCATCTGCACAAAGAAGGTCTATCTGAAAGAAGGCTTAGGATAAGAAAAAAAAACCTAGTCTACTCTAGAACAAAGCCTGAAAAAGCCTGGACAGTTCAGCCGTCTTCATCCCTCCCCAGGTTTCCCCACTTAGCAATCCTTCCCTTTCAGCCCTTCATGATCGTCCCCTGCATTGGAAGGTGGTAACTCTTTGCTGCTTCTGCTCTTGCTGCTCTCATTGGAACACAATAACACTTTTCTTTCTAAGAACTTCTATTGGTACAAAGCTTCAGACTCCTGAAGTTCAGGCACTCTAACTCCTCAACTTTGTCCACATTGGCCTGACACCACAAATGAGGACACTTACCTTTGCAGCTCTCTTTATCAGAAGTACACTTCAATCTCTCTACCCATGGATCAGCCATAGTCCATTTGGAAGGTTTAGAGAACGGTCACCATGTTGGGATGTCTGGTGCCTCTCTCTTCATCTTTCCTAAAGACATCCACACATAGGCTTGTACATATAGGAATTCAGTGTGAGAATTCAACTCATGGGAAATACGACTCATGCATTCAAAGAAACCAAATTCAGTTCAGTTTTGTTTCAATCATGCTAATCTTCAGGGGAAAAAAGGTCATTGATAAGCATCTGGTCTAAAGTCAATAGGTATTTATTTAATGTCTTCAGTTTACAAAATCAACATACCTCATCATCTTTTTTTAATTTTCACATCAGTCTTATGGGGTAGAGATATCATTACACTCAGAGAAATACAGCTAAACCTAAGGTTAGTTATGGGAATTGCACAGTGCAGTGGTTGGAAGCCGTATCTTGCAAGTTTTTGGACACTTCTTAATACACCAGGCTCTAAGCTGTTCAAACTAGAAAATATGTAATTGCTAAAAAGATTGCCTACTTCTAAGTCACTGCCGCATGAGAAATTGGGTGAAGCTACCCAGAGCAAATGAGCCTAAAACAATTTTGATCACATCGAGTTACAGAACAGTTATGTAATGCAGTGGCAGGGTCTTAACTCTGGGAAGAACATGTGGAGAGAACTAAGAGATAATTGAACATTATGAATTCAGAGACAAAAACATAGGAGAAAAACAAACTAGGTAGGTCTCCACTTGATACTGCTTAATTAAGTAGAAAAAAATACATGAACTATGATTATAAGGTGTGTTACACCACCACACACAGAGTAACTAAGGATAGGTTTTTTTTTAAAAAATGAAGAGCCTGGTCCTTCTCAGACCCACACCCAAAATCTCTAGAAATAAGGTGAAGAAATTCCACTTTCAAAATTCATGTTGTGATTCTCTTGTGCACTAAATTTAGCAGATAGCTGAAATAGACCATTGCAACACTGTTGATTAGCCCATTAACAGAATGGAAGAGGAGCACGAGGTATAGGATGAAGTAAGTTGCTTTGGCCAGGTGATTATATCAGGCATTATGGAAGCCCAGGACCTCTAGGAAAGGTCTTCTTACAGACTTGTTGTGGTAAAAAAAAATTAAATGTGGTCATAAACATTTCAAGTTCATTCTCTTCAGGTCACTTAAAAAAGTCATTTAAATACAGGGCCTTGGTTTCCTCATTTAAAATAATAAACCAGAGTTGGAAATGGCTCATCAGTTAAGAACACTCAAATCTTTCAAAGGACCCAGGTTCTATTCCCAGCACCCTCGTGTTGTCTCATAACCATCTGTAACTCCAGTTCCAAGGTATCTGAAACTTTCTTCTGACACTGAGCACCTGGCACATACATGGTACACAGACATGCATGCAGGAAATACCCACACACACATAAAATAAAATTAATAAATCTGAGAATAAATAAGAATAAAGTGATTAAACAAAGTTCAGGTGTCTGAGGTTGTTGAACACTTTCGGTAACGTTCAGAGAGTGAAACACTGAAGAGCAAAATGCCCCACCCATGGAAAAGCCATGTGCCTACTGTCAGATTTATGTTTTTGTGATTTTCCACATTCCATCTGCTGAAAGTGACCTCAGGAGAGAGCTAACACTGAAGTCAAAGTCATGACTGTGAGGTCATTGAAAGTAAGGGCCCAGTGTCCTGGGAGGTCGGCTTCCTTTTAGATGTTGTTGCAATATATAGATGGCTGCACAGCATTACGTGCCATGAAGAAAAGGAAGCCTCTGCTGCCATTCCTGGGAATCCACATTGCATTTTACCATTTTGATGCCAGAGCTGAGCACCGCCCTCCCACAGCCACCATGGGAAGAGATTATGATCTACAATGCAAAAGTCGTCCTTACCTATATTCTTAGTGACAGACTAATATATGGTGCTCATAAGATGATTCTTTTTTATTATTATTATTCATCTTACACCCCAATCGTAGCCTACTCACTTCTCTCTTCCTGGTCCCAGCACCTTCCCTCTCTCTTCCCACTATCCCCCCTTCCATACTCCTCAGATAAGGAGAGCCCCACCACCACCAGCCCACCCCAGCATATCAAATCATATCAGGACTGAGCACATCTTCTTCCCTTGTGGCCTGGCGATACAACTCCTCCAGGGGGGAAGTGATCAAAAAGCAGACAACAGAGTCCTTGTCAGAGATAGCCCCCACTCCCCTTTCTAGGGAACCCACTTGAAGACCAAGCTGCCCATTGGCTATAATATGTGTAGGAGCCTAGGTCCAGTCCATGCATGGTCCTTGACTAGTGCATCAGTCTCTGTAAGCCCCCCTGCCTTGAGCCCAGGTTAGTTGGCTCTGTTGATCTTCTTGTAGAGCTCCTGTCCCCTCCAGGTCCTTCTATCCTTCTCTCCACTCTTTCACAAGACTCCCTGCACTCTTCCCCTCCTCCCCCAATGTTTGGCTATGAGTCTTCAGCATCTGTTTGATCCACTGTTAAGTGGATCCTCTCAGAGGACAGCTGTGCTTGGCTCCTGTCTGCAAGCTTATCAGAGTATCATTAATAGTGTCAGGGCTTGGCACTATCCCATGGAGTGGGTCTCAGGTGGGGCCAAGCATTGTTTAGAGCATCATTCTCTGCTCTGTCTTTATCCCTGCACATCTTGTGGGCAGGGTAAATTTGGGGTTGAAGTTTTTGTGAGTATTTGGTGTTGCCCTCCTTCGACGAGTAGTCCTGTCTAGTTAGAGACTAGCCTCTTCAGTCTCTATGACCCTGCTATTAGGAGCCTCAGCTATGATTCGTTTTAATTCCCTTTTCTGAAATTTTATACGGTTATAGTCTCTGCTAGATTTCAAACCTATATCCCAACGAAGTGCATTCTACTATCACAACTTGTTAAGTCAGAAATACCACTGCTTTGTCTCAGCTTAGCTGTCCCTTAATTCTTTTTCACTGACCCAGTGTTTCAATTATTCCTCAAAATACCTGTATGTGCAGTCTATGTCTATGGTGAGACAGGAAGTGTTTATCTACAAATAAGTACTGCTTCAAGAGTAATGAAATTATTCTCCCAACAAAGTTCCTTTATTCTTTTCCACTATCTTTTTCTTCTCACTGACAAGAAGTTGAACTAATTCAACTAGGAATGGGCTCAACTAATTTTCTAAGGATGCAGGTTAAGGCTTTTTGCCCACATGGTTGTGCAGACTGGAAGAAGCAAACAGTCTTTATTACCTGCAGATGGAAGGGAAGGAGAAGAGAAGAGAAAACAACGTGCCTATGCACCTTCAATATCAAACACTAAATGTTACATCATTTACTCAAAATTTTATTTACTCAGTGACCCTTTAATACAGTTTCTCAGGCTGTGATGACCCCCCTAACCATAAAATTAATTTTGTCGCTAGTTCATAACTGTAATTTTTGCTACTGTTATGAATCTTAATGTAAGCAATTCTGGAGATAGAGGGTTGCAGAAGGAGTCACAACCCATAGGTTGAGAACCACTGATTTAATGCACTCTCTGTATGGTATCCATCTTACTGTTCTCCTAAAAAGACCCACCTTAATCTTCACATATAGTGTTAATTTTGTGTTGCTGGAGACTCCCTGTAAGGAACGGCGGAGTAAACATCCAACAGCATGGACTGGATTTCTCCATCATGCAGCCCATCGGGGCCACAGATGCACCATGACTTATAGGCTGCTTGGCTCACATGTCATGTGAATGTGTGTCTTGTGACTTCTTTCACTGCTGATTTGGCTCTAAGGATCTCAGAGTCAACCACAAATCTGAAGGAGGGTTTTAAAGACTATATATTGCAATATCCAGCGCCCCTCCTGGCTCCAGTCACAGAAAGTGTGGCGGATAGACAGTCGCTATGACTGCTTTGCTTCTATATTCATCAGCAGGTACTTAAATGAATGGAGAAATCTTCAGGTCTACTCACCAAGAAAGAGTCACTCCCTCTGGTTTTTCTAGAACTTCTGCTAAGTTTCCATTAAAACCTATATTGCTGCCCAGCTGTTGCCATCGGCTTTGGAAACCACTCAATACATTAACTGGGAACAGACTGATATGCCTCCTGTCATAGCAGCTGCTATCGCACAATGAACAAAATTGCTGGCCTGCCCCCTCACTGAAATCAGAGTCATTTTAGCCTGTCCTCACCATTATAGGTACTCTTTAGGCTACTGATGACTATCATGCTACAGGCACTCTTTGCTAAAAAGGAGGCATAGATTGTGCGACAGCCTACATTTCTACAGTGAAGAAGTGAAAGTCTTGGGATGTATAGAGCTAATGACACCGTGAAAGCACCATCAGAGTGGTTGGATTTGGAAGGAAATTTTCCAAATGTTTTCTCAGTGAAAGAAAGATGAGTAGTCAATGTCTGTTAAAGTCAAGGGTCATTTTGTATCAAGAAAAAGAATCATGGCACTTATGGTTAGGCACCAGGAAGTTTTTGTTAAGAAGATCTAACAAGCCAGCAAAAAAACAAAAACGTCAACATCCTCCAACCTCACAGGATAGGCAGTTCTACTGTTCTTTCTATCCCCAATATCATTTGCTCTCCAAATCCTGTGTTGCTATGACACTCTTTGCTATCACTTTTAATCAGGACAGAATTCAGTTACTCAAGGCTCAATGACTTCCAGAAAGGCAAATTTAATCTACCTATACCTCTTAATTCACCTAATCACTCACAGGGAGTCACACATGCTTCAGTCAGCAATGGCTAGAAAGATGCAGCCACTTCAGGGATAGAGCACAAAGATACGGAGTGAGAAGAGGAGTTATGTAGCAAACTGGTTATCATCTTCGGTTCATTGTGTAAGCGGATTTCCTAAAGCTAATTTCCTGTTTCCTTCTCTCCTTTTAACTCTACTTTCTTCTAAAACGCAAGAAATTAAAAGAATTTGAGATAGTCCCCAAAAGGATGTGAGAGTAGCCTAAACAAACAAGAAATTTGTATTTGAGAACATGAAATAACTCTTTGTCCCAACATGTGCACGTACACACAAACACATACACACAGACACGCACACCCACATACACATGCTACATATCCTAAAATTAATATGCACAAATACACATGGGCAAATACTCAAGAAATACTCACCAAATGTCAAATGACCAAATGACTGAAGGAATTAAAAATATGTTTAAGCCAGGTACAGTGGCACATACCTGTAATCTCAGCAATTAGGACAGGGAGGCCACTTGGGAAAGCTGCAGGCCAGCCTGGGCCACATGAGATCCTTTCTCGTAGACTGTATGTATAGGCATGTGCTCCTATAGATAACAGTATTGCTGAATTTTGAAATAAATGTTGTTCCTTTGCATAATTAACTTTCTAGAACTTTACTCACTTGTGTGATTTTGTTTGTTTGTGACAAGTTCTTACTTGGCCCAGGCAAACTTTGAACATTCTATTGAGCCATACTGGCTTTTAGTTCCTGATCCTCTTTCCTTTTCCTCCTAACTGCTGGGATTGTAAGTGTCCTCTACCACTTTTGAGCTGATACAGCAAAATACCATAAAACAGGCAGCTTATAAACAACAGAAATTTGATTCTCACAGTTCTATGGGCTGGAAGATTTGATGTCCAGCAGAGGTCTGTTCTCTGGTATGTAAAGAATACATCCTAGGTGTGTCTTTTACATGTTAGAAACTGGAATCTAGGAGTGTGGGAGCTCTTATGAAAGTGCACTGATCCCACCATTCCTGAGAGATCCCCATTTCGTGACCTCATTACCTCTTCAAGGCTCTGCCTCAATGCAATTACCATGGGAGTTAGGGTTTTAATATACAAATTGATGTAAGCACATACTCAGATATGGCAGCTTCAAGTCCAGTAGTGTGGAGGGTGTAGAAGACAAAAGCAAAGACTCGGGAGACAGATATCCTGCAGTTGAATCAGAAAAAAAAAAACTATACAATTTATTTAACTTCTGTTTCTGGTTCTTCATCTAGAGAATGAGAGTGAAAACAATGCTACTAACCTTAATAGACTGCTGTATGGTTTAAAAGAATGCATTATGAGAAGTATTTGAAAGCCTTTCTGACATAAAAAGTTCTATATTAGAACTTGTTATTATCAGATTATATAATTGAGTTGTTCCTATAAATTCAATGTAACATTACTGACATCTGTATATCACAGATATACACATTATATATGTGATACCTACATATGCATATATCATACACAGATATAGATATATATACATATGTGTGTATATCAAATAATCAAAGAAAGGAATTAACTGTATGAGTAATTAACCCATAAAGTTAAAATTTTTAGTTAAACCTTACAGAAACTTACCCATAAATTAATGAGAAACAAAGAATATAGGATTATGGGGATTTTCTCATGTATAGCACAGAAATTTCAATGCCAGGAAAGTTTGCCAAATGATTTGAAAATTGAGGTCAAATTTCAACTTACTAGAACTTACTCACCATATGAATCATAAGTTAAAAACAAAGCAAAGTGGCAGAGACATTCTATAAAGTTGGGGGTTGAATTTTTGAGAGGGCACTAGATTCTGGTTTGTAGGATCACAGATCCTTGTCTAGGATGTTTAGGTTGGGTTTGACACAAAGAATACGCTGCATTCCTCTCTAGTTATCATCTTGGTTAGACAAGCCCAACAGGTAGGCAGGCCCTAAATGCAATGAACAGCACTTGCAATCTAAGGCCAGTAAGTGACCCTGCTCTTTTCACCCCTCCTGCACTGTCAACTTCCCACAGACTTCCTCATCCCCATTTGTTCTGCAAATTCTCACTGCAGCCATTAGCTGGCAAGAGGTATATTGACTTTAGAGGCAATTCCTGCAATAAAGCCCTTTTCTCCTTTTCTCAGAAATGCAATGGCACTGACCTACCAAGCTTGGCTGAGTTCTTTCTTTTCTGTTTGTGACCATGGAACCCAGAAGAAATGATCTTCCTCAGATTATGATAACCATGTAGGAATTTTTCACAGGGTTGTGGGAAGGAATTTAAGTAAAAGACCAAGCCAGTTTTCCAGTTGATCCTTAAGACCATTCCAAAACCACTGTGTCTTCCTTCTGAATTGATCTGTCATGAGCATTCACTTTGACTGTTTCAATCTCTAGAGTTCTGTCAGTATCTGAAAGGAAAATAAAAAGCTTAGCATAAATAAGAACTAAATATTCTAAAATGTTCCCATCTCATTATCAGAACAGAAAATAAATTTGGCTGAGGACTATAGAAAACATGAAAATTGTCATGAGGTCTGGCTCAACAACAAAAGTCATGTAAAGAAAAAAAAAATGACTTCTAGAAGTATATACACCGGCTCTGCCAATTACCACCTGTGTGGTCCTGTATTGATGCTCACCTCACAGGACTGAATTAAAAAAAAAAATCTCTAGACAATGTTTGTATAGAACTGGGTCAGTAGATGTTTCAAAGTTTGCCTCTTTCTCCTTATCTCTTTCACCAAAGAAAAAAGTAAGGTCAATCCAAGTGGCCTCCATAGTAATGGGGACAGGGACTGTCTCTGACATGAACTGATTGGCCTGCTCTTTGATCACCTTCTCCTGAGGGGGGAGCAGCCTTACCAGGCCACAGAAGAAGACAATACGGCCACTCCTGATAATACCTGATAGACTAGGATCAGAAGGAAGGGGAAAAGGACCTCCCTTTTCAGTGGACTGGGAGAGGGGCATGGGTGGGATTGGGAGGGGAGGAGGGAGGTACAGCGGGGATACAAAGTGAATAAACTGTAATTAATAACAATTTTTAAAATGCAAAAAAAAAATGTAAGGTCAACGCTAAGGAGCTAGACAATGGAAAATTAATCATCAATGGTGTGACTGATGCTAAACATAGTGAATTTATGTTAATTAGTCACTCAAAGAATCTTCCTTGAATTTTTACCCAATAAAGGTTACAAGTCCAGTATTGGATGTTGTGTGACATGTAAAATTGAAAAACATATGGCTTGTGTCCATAGGAAGCTTAACAGCTTATAAATTATTAAAGACACATGTGCCAAAACACTAAGATATGTGTTTATCTTAAGTCAGGGTCTAGAAGGAGTATCAACTACTGGCACGAGGAACTTTGGAAGATAAGACATGAGACACAGTCACCTCTTCAAATAGTATCTCCAGAAAGGCAATCAAATTTATCTCATGGTTGATAATGGCTCTTGAAAAAGCAAAGGCATGAATTCCTGTGTCTTCTTAAGACTTGGACCTTGAAACTTACAGCATTGTTTCACTGTATTAGGTTGTTTTAAAAGTCACAAAATAATGGTCAAAGACATGAGGACAAAAATTATGAACTAACATAAGCTATTAATGTATCAGACTACTGCTGGGCATGGTGGTGCATGCCTATAATTCCAGCACTAAGGGGAACAGAAGCAGGCAGATCTCTGTGAGTTTGAAGCCCAGCCTAGTCTACAAAGTGTGTCCAGGACAGCCAACACTACACAAAGAAACCCTGTCTCAGACACTTCCCCCCCCCCAAAAAAATGTATCAGACCACTATAAAATGGCTGTGAGACAGCAAGGACATTTGCTCGACCATGTTTGTAGCAGCTTTATTTGTAATAGCCAGAACCTGGAAACAACCCAGTTGTCTATCAACTGAGGAATGAATACAAAAATTGTGGTATTTTTACACAATGGAATACTACTCAGCAATTAAAAATGAGGAAATCGTGAAACTTGCAGGCAAATGGTGGGATCTAGAAAATATCATTCTGAGTGAGGTATCCCAGAAGGAGAAAGACACATATGGTATATACTCACTCTTTAGGCATATAAGATATGATAAGCATACTGAAATCTATACACCTAAAGAAGATAAACAAAAAAGAGGACCCGGGGTAAGATGATCAATCCTCACTTAGAAAAACAAATGGTATGTAGGAGAAAACAAGTAACAGGACAAGGTCCTACCACAGAGGGCCTCTGAAATACTCTACCTAGCAGTTGATATCAAACCAGAAACTGAGACTCATAACCAAACCTTTGGTGGATGGCAGGGAATCATATGAAAGAAGGGGGAGTTAATATGATCTGGAGAGGACAGGAGCTCCACAAGGACCAAATATATCTGGGCACAGGGTCCTTATATGAGACTGCTTCTCCAACCAAGGACCATGGGTGGATATAACTTAGAACCTCTGCTTGCCTGTAGCCCATGGTAGCTCAGTATTCAAGTGGGTACCCTAGTAAGGGAAATAGGGACTATTTCTGACATGAACTCAATGGTGGACTCTTTGACCTCCCCACCCTGCAAGGGAGGAGCAGCCCTCCTAGGCCACAGAGGAGGACTTTGCAGCCAGTCCTGAAGATACCTGATAAACCAGGGTCAGATGAAAGGGGAGGAGGTCCTCCCCTATCAGTGGACTTGGAAAAGGGCAGGGAGTAGACGAGGGAGGGAGGATGGGATTGGGAGGGAATGAGGGAGCGGGATTCACCTGGGATACAGAGATAATAAAATGTGACTTATAATAAAAATAAAAGTTTAAAAACTTATATGACAAGTAAAATCTGAAAAAAAATGGCTGTGAGAAATATTTCTTAAATCATAATCACTCTGGGAAAACAGAACATTTGGAAAATACAGAACATGATCTGGAGGTAATCCTTTAAGAAGAAACATCTGACTAGCCTCTAAGAGAAGTTCATACATACCTCCTATCCTCTACCATAACACTGAACAAATGTCAGAAGAATTAGTTTGTATTCTGTGCCCTCTCACAAGGCTAAACTAGCCTTCTAAAACACATTCTTGAAAGAGAATCCACAGTCTCTTTCCACAGAGGAGAATACTTGATCACCAGCTCAGCGGTGGCTTTATGCACTCTAGGATGGGTAACTTCAGTATCAAAGGGAAGGCCAATAATGACATAGTGAGGAGGAGAGACACACCTTCCCCACCTTCAGAGGGGATGACAGCTCACAACCACCTCTGTAGAAGGGGCCTACAGTCAGACATAAGAAAGCCAAAGGCAGTGAGCAGAGAGATGAGAAATAATTTAGGTTTGTTGTGGAAAGTTATTGTTATAAAACTGTGTTTGTTTCTCATAGTTTCTCTCTTAACCCGGCTATCATTTAGATAATTAAGACAATTATATTAACAAGCTTCAAAGTGTTGAAGCCCGAAATATTGAAGTCTGCTATGAGACATAGCTGTAGCCATTTCAGCTTCCATTTTGTTTCTAAGATAAAATTAAGGTCAAATTTTTTAAATTCTAACCTTGATTCCTAAAGGTAGTTTTTCATAGCTAACAGTAACAAACTCTGCTACGTAGCCAAGTTAACCTATACCAACAGACTCTGCCAGCGGATTGAGCTGACTTTATGCTTTGTATGATTCAATAGTGTCATAACTCATACTTGGTTATCTATACACATGGCTGTACTCTGTTTGCACTTTGTTGCCCTTGGCCTGCACTCTGGAAGACCTTCACTTACCTTACCTAGGACAATCAGCTTAAAAGTCAGCTGATAATACTTTGTGTAGTTAACCAAAAACGTAATATTGCTTTATATTGCCCTCACCATGTCTTTGGCATTTGGTTATTTTTCTATAAAAACTCTACTGTGAGACCTTGTAGATGTCACAGTGAGGCTCCCAAGTCCTTACTGTGGCCCTGATCCAATCAGGTTACAAAGGACTGCTAATAAACCATCAATATCTAGCCATGACCGGTGTCTGAGTGGTTTGTGAGGCGTTTCCCAGATTGGAACGCAAAGCACAAGAACTGAGCAGTTTTAACTCTATTCTTAACCCTCTAAGCTAATCTGGCTTCCCCCCAGTGTGCATCCCAGAGAAACTTGCACTTTGTAGCTTTCCTTGCTGAACTCTCTCTCCTGGACCCTCCCAGACATCTGCTCATGGCTGAATTCCTTCTTCCTCCTCTAACTCCTCCTCCCCTGGATGGCAGAAAGTCCATCCCTATTCTCTCCTCTCCTCAGTAACTGATTATAAGCTGCTTTATTGTAATATCAGGGGACAGCTGGGGACACATGTTTATACGACATTGAGCCAGGAGATTCTCAGAACAAGGATTACAACCAGATATGGGGATACAGAAATCAGCATCTGAATTGTACAATAGCCTTATGTGTACAGAGGGTTACCTTGTCTTCAACTTGTAAAATTTTAGTGATTTCTATTCTCATGCCTTAAAAGTTAAGACTAATAACTGATATGAAGAATAAAAAAGTGAGACTGAAACTGAAAGAATTGTGATCTCTCTTTTTTTTTTACAGCTGAATAAAATTCCATTGTATGTCTATATTGCACATTCTCATAATTTATTTATCTGCTTGTGGCTATCTAGGCTATTGTGAGCAGAGCTGCAATACGCATGTATGAGGTTGGGTATTAGCCCTGGAGTGGTATATCAAGATCATATGGTAGGTTCTATTTTTAACTTCTTGGGAAACTTCCCTACTGATTTCTACAATGGTTGTATAAGGTTACTTAAGACAAAAGAAAGATTAATTATGTTTTAGGAAGAGGAGATTATATAAGAAATGATTAGGGAATAGGCACTAATAGTTAATGATCAAGCATAGCATGCAACCAGATGGAGCAACAGAAATAACTGTTAGATTCTTGCCACAATATGATAACACATTCCCTCTGCAACATAAAACAAGTTGCTTCACCCATCCAGATTTTATTCCCATAGAATTTCCTGATATGTCCTCCTAAAAATACCAGAGTGGCTCGTAATATATCCTTTGTATTCTTTTATAAAAAACATTATCAATGTATTTTTGTTGAACAAGGTTATGAATCTCATAAATAGCATTTCTATTCAAGTGTATCATGTACTTTAACCAAAACCCTCCCCTGCCCCTCTCCCTTCTACTGTGACCTTTACTTTTCCCAAGTAATCTTCTTTCTGTTTTCATGTAATTATATAAATTATGTGAAACCATATACATATGATTTCATATAACTTCCTGTTTCATTAATAAGTAGACACGAGTTATAAAATAGGTATATAGTTAATAGTTTTTCTATTTTTAAGTCTGTCATGGATTTTTCAGGTTTTTTGGTGGATAAGAGCATAAAAATATTATTTGACAGACTTTGGGTTTGGTTAACTTTTATGTGTGATGCTTTTTATCTACATATTCTTTATAATAAAGTTTGAATAAATTATTTTGCAATAAAGCAAATGGACTTCAAATAAAGTACATATGAAGTTCTTTAATGTTTATTCCTTAAGCAGATACATGCTCTCTTAGTAATTTTTTCTATTCCACATATATGAAACATCATTTTAATTTTATGTTTCCTGACTTGAAGTTTTGCCTTGAATTAATAAAAGTCAATAAAAAGTAATGGAATAAAAAAAAGGAATAGAGCCTAAAAGGAAGGAAGGAGGGAAGGAAGGAAGGAAGAAACATAGGAAGGAAGGAATACAGGAAGGAAGGAAGCAGACAAGCACTCGGGTGTTAAACTGTAGCTTTTTGGTTTGTTGTTGTTTTACTTCATTACTTTGTTGGTTCTTCACGGGTTCTTCTTCTGTCTCCTGTCTCCTAACAGTATCTTCTCTGGCTCAGCTCAGTTTCTCCTGGCTCAACTGTCACCAACTGTCTTCTCACTCTGCTAGCCCAACTCACTTTGAACTGTCTCCTGTTTTCAGTTTGCACTCAATCTGTTTTCTTCTCTTCTCTAACCCTGCTCAGTCTTCTTTCTTCCTGCACCGACTGTCTTCTCTAACCCTACTTTCTGATCCTATTCTTCTGCTACCTGGACCCTACTCCTCTGTCTACTGGACCCTACTCTCCCTCTCAGCCTCTGCTGGATTTTTGTGTCCTTTTCTGTTCCCAAAAGTCCAAGAGGCAACACTGAAGCTCATAGGGTCAAGCAGGGCTAAGCATTCCAAAAGGCTCAGTTGACTAGCAACTGGGGATCCTTTAAAGGGCCAGGCACACAAAATAACTCACACTACACTCCCCATGAATTCACTTCCCAGATCTCTTGACTTCCTACTGACTTTGAAACTAGTCTCACAGCTTTTCTCACTTGAAATCTCAAATAGTAGGTAGGACAGATGCAAATCCCCTCGTGGCTCTTTTGATTCCTATAAGGCACAGTGGCTAATATCTAAGAGATTGTTCACTGTTACTTTTTTAAATTTTATAGTTTGCATGAATTTTGACCATAAATATTTGATCAGAACTAGCAACATCACTTGTTTCTGGCTTTGTAAAGCACTAAGAAGCTATAATAATGGCTGTGACTCCAGTTTATGTTCACCAGTGACTTGTATTTAAATAAATGCATGAAGCAATGAGTGGTGAAGAATTTTCAATACCCCAAGAACCAGGCACAGTTCTTGGACTACACAGTAAAGGTTCCATAGATTCTAATTGAATGACAAAGTGTGGAACTATTAATAATATTAATAAAAGATCAAACATTCCTTCAATGTCTTCAAGGGGCTTACTTAGCATATTTTCTTTCCTTCTTAAATCTTTAAAGAGAATGTCTCTGATGCAGAGGAGAGAGAATGATAATATGAACTAAGCACCCCTCAGCAACCAAACTTTTTGGAGATGGAAGGATGTTTTGATCACAACTCCCAGTGTCTCGTGCATTCAATGCCATATGTTGTTAATCAGCAAATCTTTACAAAGCACATCAGTGGTCCAGGTTCTTCCTTAATTCTCCTAAGAGTACAAAGCACATCAATGATCCAGGTTCTTTCTTAGTCCTTCAAAGAGTACAAAGCTAAGCAAGGTATAACATGCCTTGGGAGAAGAACAGCTCAGCAACACTGAGCTAACAAATCATGATACAGATCAAACACAAGAGCCACAGAAACTGTAAAGCCTAATGTGCTATAGAACTCAGAGGAGAGGCGACTCATGGGGAAACTGATCCCCATGAGCAGTGAGTATGAAGCATGCAGACAGTTGCCTATTGCAACTCTGCCATGCCCATGCTTTGTATTTCCCATTCACATGTCATCCTGAAATACATCAGCGAAAGAACAAATTCTATAATAGACTCTAATGACAGTCTCAGAAGGATTAAAATCCTTCTTTAGGGCTTGACACTTGTCCCAAGGAAGCCTGCCATGTAGCTCTGATAGAACACAGCAGCCACTGATTAAACATTCCTTCTCTTCGAGTTGTCTTTCAGAAATGTACCCGATTCATCTTGCGTGAGGTGAAAGACGTGGCCGGGTTGCTGAGCAATGAAATCATTCAAAAACTATCCAGCCACCACAAGCAAGATATTGCTGTGTTAATATTTGATTCAAGGGAGTGTGGGACTGGTTATCAATAATTCAGTCATCATTTAATATCAGAGACGTGGAAGGATCCTGATGGTTGTATTAGTTTACACATTTGAGTGACTAAGATGTAGCATGTTATTGCTGCTGTCACATTTCTTATGTTACATGATGACAGCATGGCTTATGAGGACCAAGATGATATACCTGCTCTGCCACCCAGATTCATAAAGCAATCAGGAGCAGCCAGACCATTCCCACTGGAATGAGCTGTAAAGAAAAATATAGACTTTTTTGGTTTGGGTTCTCCCAAAAGAACCAGTCCTGCGACAGAGACCCAAAAGCAAGTACTTTAGATGAAGATGGTAAGGGAGGGAGTAAGACACGGGGGAGACATCTGCTGACTGAGGCTGCAGCTGTGCCAGCTCCCACCGGGGTGTCTCGAATTTAATCCAGCGGAATCACACTGAGAGTCAGTGTAAACCTCTCCTCTAAGTTATCACACCCAAGGGATGAAGAAGCTGTGCTTGTACAACAGCTCCACAGTCAAGGGCTGAAAACTGCCCCAGAAGAGTCCCAATTCCCTAGAATTTCCAGTGCATTGCATGGGCAAGACACACCTCTCTTGAGTAGAAAATCCTTGAACACGAAAATGGAAAGGTCTGTGCAGTTGGAAACGTGACAAGTACTGTCATGTCATAAGAGCTATCTCTCCATCCTGTCTCAGCTGCCTAAGCACACAGAAGAATGGAAACAGCGCTTATAAACTACCCACTATGTGGACCTAGACTAGGAGGCTCTAGACGTGAATCTTTCTAGCTTCAAAGCTGAAATCTTCGCAATGACAGGTACCAATACCACTAGTGTTGTGTGCAGCCACACACAGCAATAATGGGTGACTCAGACACAATCTGTACACACAGATTCTGACAGGTAGTTTCCAAATATCCATTCTGCCTGGTCTTTTACAGAACATCTTTTTCCTTTTACATCCATTCGCCTGGCACCTTACGAAACTTGAAAAAGCCTACAAAGAAGACCAGGACTTCAGCAGGCAGAGCTAGAGAAGAAAAACATTTTGTTAGTTGTTTTCAACAAGTTTCAAGCATAGCAAAGTAGACCTGCATTTTTTTAAGCAAAATCTGAGGAGGATGTCCACAGGATGCTGAAGAAAATGGAAATTTCAGCCTGTGGATGTGGAGGGTCTAAGAGGGAAGCAGAGCGCTGCCTACCATGGCCATTAAAAGCCAGATAATGGACCCCATTTTCCTCCTAGGATCAATAAGACATTCGTACAGATTTTTAAAGCAGGAAAAGTATCATACAAAAAAATAGCATTTTAAGTAGATTCATTTAGCAACCATGAACCAAATGGATTGGAAGGGAAGATGGGAAGTAAGGGCACAGTGTCAAAATGCAGGAAGCTTTTAGCAAATTCCTTCCAGTTCCAAGAGTCTACATTTTTAAGGGTTTTTCCCTTTTCTACTTTGGTATCTTAAGTTAGGGACAAGCCAACCCAGTTTTGCTAAAATATTGATCTGGTTCTCCAGTCCTTGCTGTTGGCAAAAAGCATTCAGAAAAGTCCCACTCTTGGCTTTGCTCAATGTGAAATTCTAGCCAGTCTCATTTCATTTCTTTTCTTTTCTTTCCTTTCTTTTTTTTAATTTTTGAGACAGGGTTTTTCTGTGTGCCCTTGGCTGTGCTGGACACACTTTGTACACCGTGCTGGCTTTGAACTCACAGAGGTCTGCGTGCCTCTGTCTCCTCGAGTTCAGCCTCATTTCTTGCTCTTCTCTTGTCACTAGTTCAGAAGAGACTTTTAGGAACTCCTCCTCCCTGTTGCTATGGAAAGTAAATGATTTTGTCACTAGAGTGAAAACCTTTAAAGTCAGAGCTTGAGCAGCTCTGGTACCAGAAAATCTGAGATGCCAAATGTAGAAACATCATGTTTTGCCAGATGGGTCACTAGAGCTCCTAAGATGTTCGGTGTGCACATAAAAGGCCTGGCTCCTGCCTCTGGATTCCCTTGATAACATGTTGATCCTTCCCTTTATCAAAATGGGAGGCCAAATTCCAGCCCTAAGAATGATTATGAAGATCCCTCTGCAAATGTTAAAGAACAGAATGCCATTATCACGCTGTGCCTTTCAAATTTTTTAATTAATTCTTATTTTAATTACGATGCCCATTTGGATCCCAATCAGTGAGCCAATGGCTGAGAGCCAACACTGTCCTTTGACTACCAATGAAGGTTCATCCAGCTTTCTGTTGGCTGGAAACGGAATGGAAGCAGCAGTCATTGCCTTTAGAAATGGACTTAAAATGAAGTTCAGGGGCCATTCTGCATAGCATTTTCTCATTTGAGCTATAGTTATAAAAAATAAAAATTAAATTAAAAGCACTTAAACGTGAGCTGGAGAAGTCAAATGCATCAGGCGTTAGAACATGCCTAACCTCACTCTTCTTTACCCAGGCCTGAATGGATTGGAAAGTAACACAAACAGCAAGTGGTGAGAAGTATTGCCTTTTCTCATTAACAAGGCACTCGGTTCTAAGTTCTCTTTCCTGCTTGCATGGTAGAAACCAGCAACTTCAGAGAAAAAGAAAAGAATTTACCAGAACTCTGCCTCTAGTTAAGCGGAACCCTATCTTTCTTGATGGTATCAATCTTCCTTTTAGAGTCAATGTAGTTTTAGTCAAAATTAATTGTCTTTTTTAAATGCCTCTGTTCATGCATGCACATACACATGCACATGAGTGTGCAAGTGGATGCCAGATGTTGAAGCTGGGGTGTCTTTATTTAGTTGTTTCTTCATAGCGCTTTCTTTGAGACAGGGTCTCTCACTAAACCTGTAGCTCACTATTTTGAGTAGACTGGCTGGCCAGTGAGCCCTTGGCATAGTCCCGGCTCTGCCACCACGACATTGGGATTATAGGCATGTGCCCATCTACCATCACGACTGACTTTTCTGGGTTTTTGGTAACAAAACTCAGGTCCTTACGATGGCCCAGCAAGTACTTGACCAGTACACTGAGGCATTTCCTCCGCCCCCTTAATGATTTTTTTATTTGAGTCATCTCTTGTTGTAATTACTTTCTGCTCGGCAAACGTGTCAGATGAGAAACATGTATCCCTGTAGTCGGGAAGAGTAAGAAATAAGTCTAATACAATGCCAGTACCAAACCCTTTAACTTCAAAAGGTAGGAAAGGTAGGAAGTACAGCAAGATCTGTTGCTGTGCAGTTCCCTCCAGAGAACACAAGTGGCTTCCAAGAGACTTCTGAAAGATGCAGAAACTTATCGAGCAGAGACCGTAGCTGCATGTCAAGCTTGGTTTTCACTGTCATTCCAGTCATTTAGGCTTCAGTGGTAACTGCTGAAATAAGCATCCTCGGGAGATTTAGAATACAGAGAGGATTTTGATCCACTTATTTTAAGACCAGACCCCTTTCTAGTCCATTGCAACCCCCCACAGATGTAAGGCAAGGGTGGGTTCATTACTAGTCTTCTATCAACAGGGCTACAAATGTATGTGGCTAATTATATAACCACCTGCAGCTGTACAGATGGAAACATTCAGCTCCAGCTGGAGCACACACCAAGCTTGGAAGATGCTTGGCAACAGCAGTCACAGGCTTTGGCAGCCAAAGATTGGAATAGCGTGTCCTGTTTTGCCTTTTCAGTTCCAAATTCCAACTTGGGGGAGCAGAGATTACCCCATCCCGTACAATGTCTCTCCAGGGAGCTGTTGCCTGGCTGACCACTGCCTTTCTGTTCTGCATCTCCTCTCAGCTTATGATTCTGTAGTTCCTGGGATCCAACCAGAGGAAGCATATTTGTCTTATTGGTTTATTTTATGGACTCCTGAAAAACACAACATAACTATTAGCGCTATCCAGAACAACAGCCTGATGTCAATGCACACAAATGCATGGCACTGAATTTTGCAAAGAGAAAACCCTTTCTTGCACAGTCACCCAGAAACGTGGTCAGCAGGGGAAAGTCAGATTGACCTCACCTAGGGTTAGTAGCTGAGGAATTAATAGAAAAAGAGAGCCAGATGTTCACTGACTGGAAGGTGAAAAGGAGGCCTTTGGGATCCTCTGGTGCAGGCATCGATAGCAGAGCCTCTTCACAGCCTGTGTGTTTCTTTGGCAGGGAGTTAGTGGGGGATTTTGAGCTTGTGTCATTGAAGAATCATTGACCAGTCCATCTGGTTGCTTCTGCAGACTTTTAGTCTGCACACTTCTAGATCCAGCTTCAGCTAAGAGCAGTGGTTCTCAACCTTCTCACACTGTGACCCTTTAATACAGTTCCTCTGTAAAATTAATTTCATTGCCACTTCACAACTGTAATTTGCTACTGCTGTGAGATGTAATGTAAATACCTATTATCTAATATTTAGGACATTAATAGCAGAATACCTAATATGCAACCCCTGTGAAGAAATCTTTTGACACACTCAGGGATTGTGATCCACAGGGTGAGAAACACTGTTTTAGGGTGTTCTAAAGGCTTCTCCTAACAAGTTAAGCAGTCTTATCTAAGAAATTTCAGAAGGCACAACATATACTATTAATAATAATAATAATATACCTAATAGGCTTGCATCCATTGAGAGATGAAGGAATGAACTCTTAGGCACAGCTGGCCAGAAGGGATCTGAAGTCCAGATGTTGAGTCTGTGATTTTTATCCATATTCAAATCTCTGTATAAAAACTTGCCCTAGACTAATATTTCATTTATGCCCATGAGTGTCTTCTAGAGTCTTCCACAAAGTTGCAACTGCTAAGTTTCATGATACAGAGAAAAGTTTCATTTTATGTAAAACTTAGAGAGGTCTGAATGACATTCTAGACCAGCTTTTTCTTGCTCCTAAGGTAGGTCTTCAGCAAAGCTTTGAGAATACATGTACAAAAGCAAAGCAGAAGAATAACTTCCTGCAGGTCTGGTTGTGAGAAAACAATGCATGTGTTAACTTCACATGAACCTTGAGGTTGAATTGTTTCTTTTGAGACACTGAAATCCAGCTCATGTAAGCCTTTATTTTAAAGTGCTCATCCCAAATGTAACACACTAGCTATGAAAACTGTTACGCATTTTGAACACAGGATAAAGTCAGCTGCTACTATCCCAGTGATATGAAGATGGAAACTCATCTGTACCAACCTTCCTTTGTAAGCTGATTGCTGGAGAAATATGATTTATTCAGAGCTCATTTAAGGCTTGCCAATTATAGTCATGGTTTATATGTTACTCTTTATCACACTCCTTAGGAAAAATTAAGCGTTTTTCTTATTAACATTACAGTATGATTTAATTCCTACTGACTACACAAAAAAAAAAACCTCTAGTCAAGAAAACCACTTGACTGAGGCTGCAAAGTAAATTAGAATGAAAATTTGGGTTTTAAGACTCAGAATGAGCATTCTGTTTAAATCAATCATTATATATATGATTGCAATACGGTAAACATTGGGGACTGCACTCCTTTTCATATGTTCTAATCTGGGGAGAGGAAGAACTACACTTGATAAGATGGCTTACAAACACAAAGCGCCCTGACTGTAAGAAAGTCACATCCCTTTCGTCTGTTGGTGCTGACTGTAGCACACCTGTTAAACCCCATCCTTGTGTGTCCTCTGGAACAGTGTGAGTCCAGCCCTTTCCACCCCTCAACTAGATCATTAGGACCTTCTTTCCTACCCCAGCCTCCAACCTTTGTCCTAAGAAAATTCTTCATGTCCAGTCCCATTCTTTTTCTCAGATCTACTATAACCAACTCCTATTATTTATAAAACATTTTAATCCTGTTACTGTAGTAATTGAAAAACAGAATATTTTTAAAAAAACCTTTGGGAAGCTACATGAAAAGGATCAACAAAAATATCATAATCTCTGCAAGATTGTAAGACACTAAAATCCAAACAAAGGCAGGAAACAAACTGGAAAGAGTGCATTTGTTAAAGGAAAGAAAGGAAGGGGGAAGAAAGAAAGGAAGGAAGGAAGGAGGGAGGGAGGAAGGGAAGGAAGGAGAAAGGGGAGAAGGAGGGAGGGAAGGAAGGAAGGACGGAAGGAAGGAAAGAAGGAAGGACAGACGGAGGGAAGGAAGAGGATGCCTTATACTTTGACTAAGAAGAGCAGGCACTGATGGTGCTATCAACTGAAAAGTTGGATCAGAAGAGTTTTAGTTATAGGAGTCCCTGGACGGAAGCTTAGCTCTTGTTGGATGACCTAATAAATCAGATTCAGACAGTTGGCCAAGAGACAAAAGAAAAATTAATGGTTAAAGGGAAATAGAAATTTTAATCAGTGTGCCTGAACCAAGAAGACCAGAGGAGCAAGTGTCCTTCGTCCAGTTAAGGGAATACTGACTGTCGAGCAGGCAGATGATAAGAAGAAGGGTTCTTGAGAGTAGAGAAGCACTTATACTTGGTTAGCCTTGATCAGAATGCTGTCTTGTTGATCACCTTGACTCGTGAAGAATATGATTATGCAGAAGATACCTAGCCAAGCTATCCCTGATGGCATAGACTTGTAGTCACAGTTACTTGAGAGTCTAAGTATGAAGATTACAGTCTAAATTCAACATAGGTCTGGGAATATTGTTCAGTGTTAGGGCACTGACTTAGCCTGTAGGAGATCCTGATTACTACAAAAGGGGAAGATGGGCAGGATAGGGGAAAGAATGGAGAAAAAAAAAGAAAGAGGAGAGTGCTGGTCTACCAGACTTGTTTCTGGAATCTAAGGTGACTGCAGCAAAGCACAGCTGAAAGTGGAGGAGACAAACACAATGGAGGCAGAAATGCCCAGTTTATCCCTTGTTGTAGAGACCCATTTGTAAACTCAAATGACGAGTTGTTGCTTTCACCAGAAACAGCCTCTAAGTCTTTGCTACTATTTTGAATATGAGATTAAAAATCAGCAGCCATTTTTCCAGAAAGGGCAAATTTTATTTGGGGGCAGAAAGTGAGAATATTCGTGTGTGACAGGAGGAGCATCCAATAGCTCTGCCTGAGTCCACAAACATGACTGCATCCTGAAAGTTCAGCAATGAGAGAGACATTGAACAAAGCATAAGCTCTGACACATTCCTGGCTGACAAGAAATCTATGAATAGCCCAATGCACAAAAATATAGACTTAGGATCTACCTGAACATTGACTGCACACCATGTCTAAAAAACACCCATGAGCAGGAAGACAGAACTTCATGGGCTCCAGGTGTTTGGGCAAAACCTCCTCTCAGATCTTTGGCTTACCAAAATCAATACAGAAATAGCAGTAGCCACAGGAGGCCAGGTAAATATAAAAATAAGAAATATGGATCAGGGAAGGAGATGGGTAGCACACAGAGAACTAAACATTCAGCTTAGATTCAGGTGACCAAAAAATATCCCAATTTCAGAACTACTGAAAAAATGCCTCATATGACTATGATGTGACATGAGGGACCATCCATCAGCTTATAAATGAATAATAAAGATTTTAATAATAATGACGTTGTGGTACAAAATCATCAAGAAAGAAAAATGAAATTTTGGGGAAAATGGATGGAATCAGAAAAAAATGAGACAACCCATGGGAAGCAACACAAACACTTCATGTTCTCCCTCTCATATGTGGATCTCAGCCCTGAATTTTTATTTTTTATGTTTTTTATTCCAGACCTGTATATCGTGTATCTTGATCATATCCATTTTCTACTCCCTCCCTCCTGCTTCTTCCACACCCCCACAATATATCTCCATGCCCCTCCCAATTTCTTCTCTTGTTTGTTCTTTAATAAGCCACTAAGTCTAAGCAGTGCTTTCCGTATGGGGCCATTTACTGTACATGGGCAACCTACCAATGCCTGTTACCCCAAAAGAGAAATGACTCTATCTCCTTTAGCAGCCACCCAACTTCCATTAGCTCCTCAGTTAAAGGTGGAGCCTCAGGAGCCCCTCCCTGCTTCATGAAATTTTCACTCTCTTGATCTCTGGAGATCCTGTACGATAAGAGCAGAGTCTCTGAATTCATGTAAATAACAGCTATGCCATGTCCAGAAGCCAGCATTTCACGGCACTCCTCCATCTTCTGGCCCTTGCACTCTTTCTCCCCATCTACCATGATATTTCCCAGGCTTGAGCTTTCAGATTTATTTAACTTGAAATGTCTGTAGAAACCTAGAAGTGACCAAGAGGCCAGCACAGCTGATGGTGAAGGGGAGGAGCCTGGGGAGGGACTAGAGGTGATAGAACAGGCACCATGAATACGGAGAGAGGATACTGAGGATGGCAAGACCTAGTCAGAAATGGGGCTAGGCAATGGGAGAGAAGACAGAGTGCAGGAGGCAGGGCAACCAAAACTAAAGATGAATCAGGAAATTCATCACATGGAAACCAGCTATTTTATGAGCCAAAAAGAAGACCAAAAAACATTTCTAAAAGGCACGTAACAGAGATACCGTGCATGAATGAATAATGTTGATCTGGAAGGCATGTGCTATTGAACAGAAATCCCAGTACCAGGTGTGGGATGCCCTCGCAGAAAGTGTGGACTAAGAAGGGCCCAGAAGCTCCTTAAAACTATTCAAGTACGCCATTGTCCTGAGTTGCTCATGAGAATGGCCTTGTCAAACACAGTGGATCAAAAACAAAAACATAAAGGCATGAAGGTAAACTAAGGACTCAGTGGAAAGAAAGTAATGGATTGCCAGGGTGGACGCAGGGTAAGGGTTGGAAGAGTGGATGTGGCCAGAATGTATTATATAAATGTATGAAACTGTTAAAGAATAAATCACTTTTTAAAATCACATGCTATGCAAAGAAACAGGAAAATTCTTAAGAAAAAAAGAATTCCATAAAAGTATTTCTTGAAGGGCTGTAATGGCAGATTTAGCAAATACGACAAAGTGGCTAGATTATATATGTTCAAATAATTAAAGGTAATTATCCTTAAAAGATTAAAGAAAAAATATGATAATGACCCAGTCAACCTCATGCGGTTTGTGTGCTCAGTGACAGAAATAGTTTGTAGAATTGGAACTCAATTTTAAGGGCCATGACCTGAGTTTTGCCTGCATTTCAGATTTCTTCTATTAATCAAAAGCACCAGAACCCAATGCAAGAAGTAGAGCTGCTTGTTGTCATAAATGTTTTCTATAACCTTCAAATCAGATTTACTACATCTGTTTAAGACCTCCCATATATATCACCTAGGAAAGCAGGACCGCCCAGGGACTGCTTGACAGCTCACCAAGTGTCAGGACAGAGAAGTTACTTGGGGTAAGGAAGTATGTCAGCTTAGGAGGATTTGCAGCCAGGACCAGAAAGCCCTTTCTGTACCACATTTGGGTCCTGAGTACATTACAGAGGACTGTGAATTTACCACAGTGCACATAAAAAGGACAGGAGGAGAACGCAGATTAAAGCATAAAGCACGCAAGAAATAAAGAGAGGAAGGAAGGGAGGGATGGAGGGAGGAAAGTGGGGAGGAAAAGTGTGAGAGAGGGGGGAAGGAGGGAAGGAGAAAGCAAGGAGGGAGGCAAGCTAATGATTCCTTACATAATTAAGTTCTAACATTTAGCCCAACTCTTTAGAAAGTATATATAAATTTACCCAGTCTTTCACAACAGCTTCAAGCCCCAAGATTCAAAATGTCCTAATTAAGCTAGCAGTAGGAATGACTGCTGGAACCCCTGTCGCCAGAACACAATGAATTGAGTGCCACCGCCAAGCCCGCCCGTGGAATACAAATGGAAGACTCAGGACTGCCAGAGCTGGGGCCTGACGTGCATTGCTACTTGTAACTTTGGTAACCACCAGGAAGGGCTGCTAATTTGTTCACGTGTTTATTCTGCCATGTCAGAGCTCAAACTCGAGGCCTTCTGCCTGTCTGGGAATGGCTTTGTGGTAACAGCTGACCTTACTGGGCGCTTGCTCTGCCTTCTTGGTTCAGGTGTTGGTTCGCTCTTCACAGTCTTCTGAGATTCTCGCGGGGTGGTGCACTGGGAGTGACGGTTACCTAGGCAGGGGATCCACGCAGCTGCAGGAAATTCATACTTAGAGCCAAGTCTATGTAAGTGAAGAAATGAAACCCCTACTATAGCTCAACATTTACTCTGTATCCCCCAAAAGTGCCCAAAGTCCATCATACAAATACTCTCCCCCCTCCCCAGAAAAATTACCTGGCATCATCACAGTTTATAGAGAAACTATTTATTTTAATCTTTCTGGGATTCCTTTTTAAAAGTCACTTAGAGATTATTACAATTTCACTCCCCCAAAAAAGTACGTGAGGCACTTGGAAACAGTTATTCCATTGATAAGAGTGGATATCTTTTATTATCAAGGACACGGCCATCTAAGTGGTCCAGGCACCTCCCCAAACTGCAGATAGCATTATAGTACTGCGCCTTAGCCAACTGTAGGTCAGCTATTCATGGGGAGCCCATTTGGCTAATCTCCTAGGGAGCATTAAGTACTGGTTTCCCCAGACTTCATTTCCCAAGCCTGCCACTTGCACAGCCACAGAATACAGCCTGCTGAGTGCAAAATGGTCCCCATCCTCCGGACCTCATCATCCTAGAGGGCTTTCAAGTGAAGGTGAGGTCCAAACAGCTACAGGGCCTAATTAGCTCCCCTACCAACTGGAGTACTCCCTCCACAAATCCCGCGGCCTTGCACACAAAAGCTGCAAATTGCTTTCCAACCTTTGAAGCCTTCCCGGGAGGCCCTAAGGAACAGCTTCCTAGCTATGGCTTTAGTGCCTGGCACCCTCTGATCAAACGCCTGTGCAAAGGGCAAGAGCGCTGGCTCCTGAGGGGCAGCAGCTGCTGAGAAAGGCTAATGCCCTGACCAATCAGGGCCAGCTGTGGGAAAGGCAAAACACTGGCTTGCAGAACCCAGCTCTGACGGTTCCTTTGAGGATTCACTCATTTACAGAAGCCAGGAGCAAAGCTAAGGTCCTGATGCTTTTCCTCATTCTCTATCTCTTCTCTTCCCCATCCATTCATTCTTTTCCTTTCTCCTCTTACATTTGCAAGTATTGGTCCGGTTTCCATCTCACAGGCAACAAAGTTGGGAGAAAAACATTGTCTCAAGGTTATCCCTTCACTTCCTCACCCAACAAGCCTCCAAGAGAGGAAATCTATAGAAAGCATTAACCAATTAACTCCAACACATCAAATACCCAGTTACTGTTGACTGTTACCCAGATCTACAGTATCTCACACCTCTTGCTCATTTTGTTTTACCTTACCCTTCTCTTAAGAGAAACTGTGTCCCTCTGTGTTTACATGCATTACCTCCCTCCTGCTCTTTGGTAAGCTTCGTAGATTCCTCTGTCAATTATATCAGCTTTTTTTTTATTAATTTATTTATTTTTATATCAATCACAGGTTAGGTACTTTGCATCCCAGGCATAGCCTCCTCCCTCATTCCCTCCCACCCTCCCACTCCCTCCCTCATCTCCCTCCTCCCCGCCCCTTC
>CM053752.1:38334639-38370107 GCA_028658305.1 Pachyuromys duprasi
GTGAGTCTTAATATCTGCTCTGATACATCTTTACGTTGACCCCCCCAGAGGTACTCCTTGGCATACTCCTGTCCTGTTGCTTGTTTTCTCCTCCACTCAATGTCCGTCCCATTTGTTCATCCAAACGAGCATTGATCATATCCACCTGGGTCCTCCTTCCTGTATATCCTCCCTAGGAGTGTAGATTTCAGCATGACCTTCCTATCCTATAGGTCTATATAAGTGAGTATATACCATATGTTTCTTTCTGCTTTTGAGATACCTCACTTAGGATGATCGTTTCCAGGTCCACCATTTGCCTGCGAATTTCATGATTTCCTCCTTTTTAATTGCTGAGTAGTATTCCATTGTGTAAAAGTACCACAATTTCTGTATCCATTCCTCAACTGAGGGACATCTGGGTTGTTTCCAGGTTCTGGCTATTACAAATAGAGCAGCCATGAACACGTGTGGATGTGTCCTGGAACCCCTGTGCAGATGGGACCCAGGATAGCTCGGTGTAGGACTAAAGACCCTAGTGCGGGAAACAGGGACTGTTTCAGTCTTGAACTGGATGGCTGACTCTTTGACCCTCCCCATACAAGCCGGGGAGTGACAGACTGGCTAGATTCCAGGGGGAGACATTGCAGCCAGCCCTGAGGAGACAGGATGAGCTGGGGTTGGATGGAAGGGGAGGAGGCCCTCCCCCGTTGGTGGACTTGGAGGGGGCGGGGAGGAGAAGAGGGAGGGTTGGGGAGGGTGGGAGGGAATGAGGGAGGGGGCTATGCATGGGATGCAAAGTACCTAACCTGTGATTGATAACAAAAAAAAAATGTATAAGAAAAAAAAAAGAAAGATACTTACAAAGGTTTTACAAATAGATAAAAAGATAGTGAGAGAGATAAAGAGATAGATGATATAAATATATTCATGATTTATATATTAATTAATTAATACTAACAATATATATTCCTAACTTAAACAAATTTGGAACCTCTACTTTTCCTACTCTCAGGGCTATTTTTATAGCCAAGCTAGCATTATCTCCTATTTATACTATTGTAATCATGTCTTGCTTATTTTGTTGTTTTGAATCCTAGCTTACTATTGCCAAATTGAAAAGCACATTAACCAGGGGGTGGGGGGGAAGCATACAATATTTAGTCATTAAAATGGCACTAACATGCTGATTGGGTTTGGCTCAGATTATTCATGTAGACAGATGACCTGTAAAGCAGTATTGTGCGGCTACCACATTTTTAGAAAAAGTAGTAGTAAAGCAACTCTATCCCCGGTGTCAGCTACCAATCGTTTTTCTGCTTTACCCCTAAGAGAACTCCAACAGTTCAGATGAAACACATCCAGGAAATTCTAGATGACACGGGATAACACAAAGATAAGTTATTCCAGTCCTTTGTTTCAGACTAGAAAACAACTATGTATTGCTGAGGAATAGGGAAGGTACCCTCCCAAATGCCTGTAGCTCATTTTAGAAAGCACTTTGAAGTCTCAGACAACATCAAAATATTTTGACTCCAAGATACTATTTTAAAAACCTACTAGTCAGAAAAACAAAACTAAAATGATTCTCTAATTTGCTTACTAGAAAAACATTGTTTTAAATAGTAATTCCAGATACCGGTGAAATCTTTCTTTGCTTGATGTTGTGACCAAATTTACTACAGAAGGCAACTGTGAGAAAGAAATCTTTTAACTCACAGTCCATCACAGTTGAGTTATGAAAGCAGGGCCTACTGCTCTGGCAAGCAGAAAGGCTGCTTGCTCATATCTCCAAGGATCTGGAAGCATGTTGGGATACATTGTGTGAAGGTGTGTCTCTTTTTAATTAGTTGTTAACTCCATATCAGCAGACAGCTAAATACTGGCAGAATTCTGGTATTGCCATTTCTAGAGCCCATTACCAGGTTTTCTATTTTGTAAATATTTGTTCTTCCTCAGCCGCCTAAAGCAATCTAGAATTGTATCTGATTGGCTGGTATGAAGAGTTGACAGCCAATATCTGAGCAGGAAGTGGAGATTAGATCTTAAGGCTGAGAGTGGGACTCTGGGAGAAGAATTGAGAGAAGGGAGATTCAACCAATGGACACAGAGATGAACGGAGGGAACCAGAGTGGAACAGAGAGGTAGACCTGGCCTTGTGGCAAGAGGGAGTGCCAATACTAGTCAGGTTAGAGGAGTCAGGAGACTGCCAAGCAAAAGTACTAATCTTTAAAATATTAAAATAAACCTCTGTTTCATTATTTACATCACTGACAGTTCTGAGATAGTCCCACTATAGAGGCAAAAGAAGAACAATAGAAACATCCAATTGCTTTTCTCTTTTTAACCTTTTATTCTCAGCCTATGACTTCATCCAGTGAGATGGAGATACCCTCCTCAGTTAATCTTCTCTGGAAACATCTACATGGATACACCCTAAGATGTGCCTCCCTAATGCCCCAGGAATTTCCTAATCCAATCAAAGTTCATCAAAATTAACAATCACAACCAGCTATCATGAAGCAGAAGAAGCACTTTCCTGTGTTTGCTAGTCACAGTAAAAATGATACAGCTCTCTGGTATAACAATTTAATGATACGTGTGAAGAGAATTTGAAATGATGGAGCCCATTTGTACCATTTCTGGGCTTTAGCCATGAATGCAAAAAAAAAAAAAAAGCATGTCAGCTTTTCTGTCTACAACTGACCTTACCTCTTTTATTTTTCTGCCTTGTAAAATCTTCTAGAAAACTGAATAAAACAAGAATTATATTTTAAACTATCGCCAGCGACAAACATAATGGATTTTGTCATATTTGTATTAAAGCTAACATTTATTGATTCTTTCTTGAATGCCAAGCTGTGTGTGAAGACTTTTATATAGGGTAATTTATTTACTACCCACTGAACTCAAACAACAAATATTGCTTAGGAGTCTTTAACCTTAAGAAATAGAAAAGCCAGCCCATGGAGTTTAACTTATGAAGAAAGTTCTAATGGCACAAGATGTCCAAAGGTAGGTCACTCTGTCACTGTTTAATTTACTGGTGCCACTAAGAAAGGGCCTAAATGCTTCCTCATCTTCTCTACCATGCTCAAGCACTCTGACCCTTTGTGACCACAACATGGTCACAATAGCTCAAAACCTCATATCCAGATGCACTGGCAAACAAAACTGACCAAGAATGCATTCCATAAATATCCCTAAACTATCACTGTGATTGGCCTAGGAAAGTACAAAAGCGTAAAGGGTCATTTGGACATTGGGTGATATGATGGTTTGCATAGGTATAGCCCCCCCCCATAGATTCATGTGTTTGAATGATTGGCCCATAGGGTGTGGCACCATTAGGGGTGTGGCCTTGTTGGAGTAAGTGGCCTTGATGAAGGGAGTGTGTCACTGTAGGTGTGAGCTCTGAGGTCTCAGAAGCTCAAGTCAGTTCTCTCCCTGCTGCCTGTGGATCAAGATATAGTGCTCTCAGCTCCTTCTCCAGCACCATCTCTGCCTGCATGCCGCCATATTTCCCACCATGATGATACTAAACTAAACCTCTGGAATGTAAGCCAGCCTCAATTAAATATTTTCCTTCATAAGAATTTCCATGGCCACGATGTCTCTTCACAGCAATAATATTCTAGCTAAGACAGATGGCAACCAAAAACTTCAACAATGGTCAATGCTTGTTATATCTGTTTAGCAGAAAAAGCAGCTAGGGTACTCAGGAGAGTTGAGTACCTTGCTGAAGCACACACATCTAGTAATTAGAAAGGTTAGAATTAGAAGCCAGTTCCAACACAACTAGAGCTTGTTCACTACGGTTCCGGTTCACTGCCTCTTCCCATGTGTGCATTCAGTTCACTTCCGTGTTGCTGTGACCTGACAGGAAACAACTCGAGGAATGAAAGGTTTGTTTTGGCTATTAGTCAATGGGAAAACAGCCCATCATGGTGGGTTGTAGTAAGGGGGTGGAGGGAGCAACTGGCAGGGGCAGTCAAGATGCACAGACTGGTGGTAAGCTTGCCTTTCTTTATTTGATCCAGAAGGACAGCCTCTGGTATAATGCTGCCTATCACCATTAGGGTGTGTCTTCCTACCTCAGTTAACCCAATCGAGAAATTCCCTCACAAACATCCCCAAAGACTTGTCTTCTGGGTGGTTCTAGATCCTGCCAAGTTGACAATCAATATTGACTATCACATACATGTAAGGGTCTACACAAAGCAAGATTATCCAGAGAAGGAAAGTCCAAAGAACAGTTGCTCATAATGCAGAAGATGAGCTGTCAGTCCTGTGATCCGCTGTCTATACAGTGAAGACCCACTTGGGGGTACAATTCCAGTTACAGCCAGAAAGCCTGAGAGCAGAAGCAACAGCCTGGGCACTATTTCTTACACAGAGGACTTATGTCAAAAATTAGCAAAGCTGTAAGAATGGCTTCCCCCTTCTGCCTCACATTCAATTTAGAGCTCTAATGGCATGGAGGAGGCCTACCTGTTGGTGTTGGGGATGGGGAATGATCTACCTCGCCCTATCGACTGACCTGGGTTCTAGTCACATTCAGTAAAGCCCTCACGGACACATGCAGAAGAATCGTTAAGTAGATTTCTGGCATCCACTGTCCGAGTAAAGTGGCCCATGAAATGAAACACCACAGATCCTCAGGGAAACTATTTTCTCTCCCATACTATACTTTTTGATATACACTTTCTTCGTGTCAGAAAAAGCTAAAAGCAGGCCATCAGTCACAGTATTAGAAATGCATGAAGAAGGAAGTCAAGCTATTTCCTCCTCACTCTTTCTTCAGTGATGCTGAATAATCTGGGCATGGTCACCCATTTCATTAATTTACTCATTCAATTAATCTACTTTTAGTGGAATCTTGACCTTCACAAGATGTGGATTCTGAGTCCAACTCAGAATAACGACTATAAATACTTTATGATGTAATAAATGGGTCTGAGATATAGATCAGTGATCTATAGAATGATTGCGTAACCAGCACAAGGCCTTGGGTTCCATTGCTGGAACCACAGATAATAGTGCCTAAGAGCAACAAGAAAAGGGATCAGAGTCGACGTTGCAGCCCCTGTGTGTTGCCATGGCCGCCTACAAGCTGGCAACTGACCCACCACAGCGAGCATCCCTGGAACCCGGAGAACAGCTTGGAGGTGAAGTACAGCAGGCGCGCTGTTGCGAGATGCTGGCTATAAACTTGACATCTGCTTCACTTCCATGCAAAAGAGAGCAATCCTGATCCTCTGGCTAATCCTGGAAGTCATTGACCAGATGTGGCCGCCAGTGGTCAGAACCTGGCGCCTCAGTGAGTGACACTATGGAGTCTGACTGGTCTCAATAAAACACAAACTGCAGCTAAGCATGATGAGGCACAGGTGAAGTTCTGGAGGCAATCTTATGACGGCCTGCCACCTCCAAGGGAGCCTGATCATCCCATCTAAAGCAACATCAGTAAGAATCACAGATACATAGACCTTACGGAGGACCAGCTACCCTCCTGTGAGAGCCTGAAGGACACTATTGCAAGAGTACTGTCCTTCTAGAATGAAGAAATTGTAAATTATGAAGCAAGAGAAAAGGGTTCTTCTGATTGTAGAGCATGGCAACATGGGACATCATCAAGCATTCAGAGGGTCTCTTGGAAGAGGCCATCACAGAGCTGAACTTGCCAACTGGCATTCCCATCGTCTATAAATTGGACAATAGCTTGAAGCCCATCAAGCCCATGCAGTTCCCGGGAGATGAGGAGACTGTGTAAAGCCATGGAAGCTGTGGCTGCTCAGGGCAAGGTCAAGAAGTAAAGGCGAGGAGGCTGACTCCTACCCTGAGAACATCCTCTCTGCCTGTTCATGCTTCCCACACTCTTCCCCAGCACCTGTCACACTGACTACATCTTTGAGATCTCAAGTTAAGTTGTAGCCACAATAGTTTATTCCCTGAACCCACTCTCTTCATAGAATCTAGTTAGAATAACATCTCAGGGGGTGTGGGTTCTTGCTCCACATCCTCTTATGAGGAGAGGTGAGACGTAGTAATTACAGTATTTCTTAGTCCTTTGTTTGCTAAGGGTCTGCTTAGGAAACGATCAAGGAGGATCCGGAAGACTATCCTACACTCATCTACATTTAGGGAAATGGGGGCTGTAGTCATTCCAGAAAGTAATTTCCATGGTGATTTAAAAGATACTGCTTCTACTCTGACCCTAAAGGAACTGCTGGTCACAGAAGGTTGGGATCAAACCTGTCAAGTCTATGTGTTACTTTTAATTTAAATATATATATATTTATATATAAATACATATATATATATATATATTAGAGAGAGAGAGACAATACCTATCAACACACAAGGCCTCTCTGGGGGTTTCTAGTAGTAGCTGAAATAGTTCCATGTGGTCAACAGAAAATGAGCCATTCCTCATATCAAATGGGAAAAACTCCTTGTTTTTCCTACTGCCTTGTTTTATAAATGTGAAGTGACCTTGAATCATGTCCAAGTTTTTTTTTTGTCTCCCACTGTCTGACTCATGTTCCAGCTGCTTGACCCTACCATGTAGGTTCAGAACTTGTTTTGGGCTTAAATACTAAATCTCCTTCAAGATCAGTATAATAAAGGAGTGATGCAATAACATAATAATAATAATAAACAATACAGTAGAACAAGAGATAATACAGATTTGATGGAGACAGCTAAAGGTAATTTTTGCACTGACCATTCTCACTCCCTATCCCCAACTCTGTGAGTTCCTGGAAGGATGAGGGTTATAAGCAAGAATAGTCTGTAATCTCCACTGCTGACACCTGCAATGCTTAATTTAGAACAAGTTACAATTCTTCCATCTCCTACCCAACTCTTCATGAATGCCTACTGACTAAACATCCAGTTACAGACCATGTGGAGAGAAGTACAAGAACCCTCTGGCAGTCTCATGAAGCACCCAAGAGTCAGTTCCAGAGTTCCTAAATAGTAAATTGACATTGCATCTTCAAGTAAAGAGTCCCAGATGTTGGTGACCTATAGAAAGCCTGTTATGAAGTAGTTAAAATGTCAAGATATCAAACTTTTCAATTTTATGGCTCTGCTTCATCTGAAGGACCTGTTTTCACTTTGCTTAAAAAAAAAAAAATCCTTGCAGGGACAGTCTATCATGATGCTGACACCGTAAGTCTCTTCAGATGCCCAGAAATAATTATTACCACATCACTAAGTGGCTTGGGTTCTGCTTGTCCCTGACATCTGGACTCATAACCTGTGCCCATTTTCAAGCAATGAAAATGAACATTAAGAATAGAGATTATCATAGAACCAGCTACCCTAAACATCGCACATCACTCTTCCCCAAATTTCTTTTTTATACGTTTTATTTTTTTATATTAATCACAGGTTATTTACTTTGTATCCTAGCCATAGCCCCCTCCCACATTCCCTCCCAATCCCACCCTCCCTCCCTCATCTCCTCCCTGCCCCTTTCCAAGTCCACTGATAGGGGAGGACCTCATCCCCTTGCATCTGACCCTGGCTTATCAGGTATCTTCAGGACTGGCTACAATGCCCTCCTCTGCAGCCTAACAAGTCTGCTCCTCCCTGGGGGTGGGGGGATGGGGTGGAGAGGTCAAAGAGCCAGCCATTGAGTTCATGTCAGAAAATAGTCCCTGTTCCCCTTACTAGGGTACCCAGTTGGATATTGAGCTACCATGGGCTATATCCAAGCAGGAGTTCTAGGTTATATTCATACATGGTCCTTGGTTGGAGAAACAGTCTCAGAAAAGACCCCTGTCCACTGATATATTTGGTCCTTGTGGAGCTCCTGTCCTCTCCATGTCATACTAACTCCCCCTTCTTTCATATGATTCTCTGCACTCTGCCGAAGGTTTGGTTATGAGTCTCAGCATCTGTTTTGATACACTGCTAGGAAAAGTCTTTCAGAGGCCCTCTATGGTAGGCTCCTATCCTGCATCTCGTTTTCTCCTACTTCCAATGTCCATCCCATTTGTCTTTCTAAATGAGGATTGATCATCTTATCCCAGGTCCTCTTTCTTGTTAATCTTCTTTAGATTTTAGTATGTTTATCCTATCTTATAGGTCTAATACCCACTTATAAGTGAGTGTGTGTCTTTCTGCTCCTGGGATACCTCACTCAGGATGATCATTTCTAGATCCCACCATTTGCCTGAAAATTTCATGATTTCTTTGTTTTTAATTGATAAGTAGTATTCCATTGTGTAAAAGTACCACAATTTCTGTATCCATTCCTCGACTGAGGGACATCTGGGTTGTTTCCAGGTTCTGGCTATTACGAATAAAGCTCCTACAAACATGGTTGAGAAAATGTCCTTGTTGTGTACTTGAGCATCCTCTGGATATATGCCTAGGAGTGGTATAACTGGATCTTGAGGAAGCACCATTCCTAATTGTCTGAAAAAGTGCCAGATTGATTTCCAAAGTGGTTGTACAAGTTTACATTCCCACCAGCAATGGTGGAGGGTTCCCCTTTCTCCACAACCTCTCCAGCATGCGTTGTCACTTGAGTTTTTTATCTTAGCCATTCTGATGGGTGTAAGGTGGAAAATCAGTGTCATTTTGATTTGCATCTCTCTGATGGCTAAGGATGTTAAGCATTTCTTTCTTTAAGTGTTTCTCTGCCATTCTATATTCAGTTCTCTGTTTAGCTCTGAACCCCATTTTTTAATTGGATTGCTTGATTTGTTGCTTTTTAACTTCTTGAGTTCTTTATATATTCTGGATATCAGCCCTCTGTCAGATATAGGGTTGGTGAAGATCTTTTCTCAGTCTGTAGGCTATCATTTTGTTCTGATAACAGTGTCCTTTGCTTTACAGAACCTTTTCAGTTTCATGAGATCCCATTTATTGGTTGTTGCTCTTAGAGCCTGTGCTGTTGGTGTTCTGTTCAGGAAGTAGTCTCCTGTGCTGATGAGTTCTAGGGTCTTCCCCACTTTTTCTTCTGATTTAGTGTGTCTTGTTTTATGTTGAGGTCTTTGATCCACTTGGACTTTAGTTTTGTGCAGGGTGACAAATATGGATCTATTTTCATTTTTCTGCATATAGACATCCAGTTGGACCAGCACCATTTGTTGAAGATGCTGTCTTTTCCACCTGGTTCACTCTCTACAAAGAGACCTCTGATTTCCTACTGACTCTGATGACATGACCAGTATTATAGAAAGCTTTTCTCGGGCTTCCAAATACTATAAAGCAATATGAAGAGAGAAGCCAAGATCACTGTCTGATGTTCAAAGAGGCTGAATAAAATAGAAACCATGGCATATGGGAAATAATACAGAGCAATTCTGCTGTGAATCCTTTTTTTCATTTGATACTTTTTATGATGGTGACATGTTTAACATCTCCATCCTTCTATTGCTACTCTATCCAAGGTGGTCATGGCATTTGACCTATAAATCTTTGTGTCACTAACTATAAAAGGAGGCTGTTTTGCCACTGTAGTACTCTTTGAGGAATTTTTGAAGGCTTCTTCTCATTTTACAATTATTGTGTGAATGTGTGCATGTGTGCCTGTGTCAACATGTCAGAGAACAACTCCATGGAGTTGGTGTTCTCCTTCCATGGGTAAACATAGGCTGCAGGGAATAGCAGGTCTCAGGGCATCATTGGGCAGCAAGCACCTTTACCTGCTGAGCTTTCTTACCTGATGACCCTAAAAGATTTTATACACACAAAGTGCATGAGGTTGAAGTTATACATACGATCACGTCAATTAGTGATCTTTTATATTCTCTTTTATAGCTTTCTTAACTATTATAAAGCCTGGAATGATGGGGAGACAGAATGTTTTACGGCATCTGGCTCAGGATGTCAGCAACCACAAGCCATCAAATCCAAGCATAGGACCAGAGAGACAGTTCAGCTGGTAAAAGCACTTGTGCACAGGGCTGCCGACCTGAGTTTGATCCCTAGGGGTGGCAAGAGAGTTCCAGCTCCTGAGAGCTGTCCTCTGACCTCCACACTCTCGTCACAGCATTCACACATCTGTATTCTCACACACATACACACATAAATAAGCAAATAAATAAAATACCCATGTAGTGTGGTGGAGGTTAGGAGAGCTGGCCTCCAGTTCTCACCTAGAAAATCAGTAGGGTTTAGGATTGTTGGGTTTTTTTGGTGGGGAGAGTTGTTTTTGTTGTTGTTGTTTGGGGATTTTTTTTATCTGTTATTGTTGGTTGGTTGGGGGGGGGGTGTTTGTTTTTGCTTTTGTTTGCCTTGGAATTTCCTGGAATCAGCATGTGACTTTTTTTCCCTTAAAACATAGAATCATAAGATAAAGTCCTATGGCTACATTCAAATCAAATAATGAAGAAGCTGGAATAATGGCTCAGTATTTAAAAGCTTACAGTAGTTCTCGGCCCTAGTTCTAGGAAACAGAGCATCCTCTTCTGGAGACAAGCATGTCACTTACATACATGCAAGTGAAACATTTATACAGATAAAAATAAATAAATATTTCTAAAAATCAAATAACAGAGTATGTGGTACACATAAACACATGAACACAACCCTGGAAGGTTATCAGATGTAAATTAACTCTTCTTATTGTCAATAAAATGAAACATTAAGAATAGCTGCTCTCCAAACTTACTTCAAGTTCTTCCATCTTGTAGCTCAGGGTCTATATGGGGTTCATTCTAAGATCATGATCTACTCACTTTGTCTTTTCCCTCCCGTGCCCTAGTCTCAGTCTTAATCTGGTTGAACTGACAAAAAAAATAAGTAACCTTGGGCTGAGTAATTTATAGCCAGTTAGTAACAGTTTGTTGAAATGGGTCTAGAGACTGGAATTCCCAAAGTCAGGGCATTCAAATTAGAGCCTTTCCTCATAGCTATTGCCTTTTGGTTGACCCTTCCTAGTGAAAAGAATGAGGCAAATAAGCTTCTTTGGTTGTTTTTCATTAGGGTGCTAATCCACTCCATGAAAGCCCCACCTTGAAGACCTGGTACTTCTCAAATGCCCCAGCTTCTTAATATCATGACCTGGATAGTTGCACTCCAAAATGTGAATGTGGTGAAAATACAAACATTGAAGCTATAATATCCCTCCAACTTGCAACTGAAAGCAAACAATGATAATTTGTCAAATTCATACAACACGTTTCCCTACAAGCAGTAAAAGAATTCTAGTCTAGACCCATCTAATTATAATTTACAATTGCATCACAAAACAGGAGTAAACCAAAATCCCAAATCCCATTTTATTAGGTCTGCCTGAGTCATATTGCCAAGACTGATTCAGCTCAAGTCCACACTTCAAGCCTAGGAAAACATTTCCAAGACAGAATTCTAAGTTAAAGTAGGATTTCTGCTCCCCAGTGCTTATAGGCCAATGAGGCTTTGAAATTGGATAGCTGTGGGAGATTAAAGATGTCTACAATATTCTCCAGCCTTAAAGAGAAATTCTGACATGCACTGCAGCATGGATGGACCTGGGAAGCATTAAGCTAAGTGAAATAAGCCAGCAACAAAGGGCAAACACTGCATGAGTCTTTTTCCATGAGATACACAAAACAGTCAAATTAACAAAGACAGGCTTCTGCCTGGGGCTGGAACGAGAAGAGGTTGGAGTAACTGTATAAAGGGGAGAAAGTTTCAGCCTGGAAAAACAAAGAAAGTTCGGGAAACTTGCAAGGGTGACATTAGTGTAACAACAGCATGCAAATATTCAAACCTTTATAATAACCAAAATAATACAATTTGTGTTGTGTATACTTTAACACAATGGGAGGGAAAAGACCCCCTGGCAGTGGGCAAAGAGATACCTTGTTGGTTGTGGTGTTCTTCTACCAGTCAGGGGCAGAGCAGATGGCAGTCTTTTGTTCATCCTAGCTTGATGCCTGGCTTCGTGGCCAAAGCTGTTTTATACCTAGGACACATAAAAATCAAATCGAATCAAATCCAGGCAGTGCAGCATGGGAGAAGGAAGATGGATGGAGACCCTGCGGACCGCCAGGCCATCCACAGACCTGCCCTCCAGCCATGGCAGAGGCCAGCCGTAGCCACCAGCTTGCTGAAGGACGTCACCCAGGGGCCACAGGGGCAGCCTGCAACAGGAGCCCTCACAACATGCCAGTACGTGGTAGACAGATGGGAGAGAAAGAGAAGTGGAACGGCTTGAGCATTCTGAAGAGAGACGGAGCTGGAGACTCAGTGCTTGAGAGGAATCGCTTGTGCGTGGCCAGCCCTGCCACCTGGTACCATGGTGAGCTACCAGCCCAAGCTGCCGCTGAGGGCCATGTCTGAGTACATGACTGCACAATGGCAAAGGTTGATGTCCGTGGCGCATGTTGCCACTAGAGAATATGGGAACTTCCCTGGTCAGGGCAGCTGCCAGGGACCACAAAGGATGACCCGGAGGCTGGGCAGAACTGGCCCTGCCCTCACTGGCTGTGGCATTCAGGAGAGCTGGCCCTGTGCCTCACCTGGACAGCACAGCAGAGCTGCCCCTGGTGGAGGGGATACAGGTAAACTGGCCCGGAAGGTAAGAACAGTGAAAAGCTGGCACTGTCACTTGACTGCTGCTATGAAGTGGTATGAGTGCAGGGTGATGCCCTCCCTCACCCCTCCCTCCCCACCACCTGTGGCAATTAGGAGAGCTGGCCCGGGGCTCACGAAAAGAGGTGAGTTGGCCTTGTCCCTCACTGGCTGTAGAATTCAGGAAAGCAGGCTCTGTACAACACAGTGGAGCTAGCCCTGATGGCAGAGGCATGGGTGAGCCAGCCCCAAGGGCACGAGTGAGGGAGAGCTGGCCCTCGCAGCGTGTGGGAGGGTGGCCTCCGTGCCTTCACTGGGCAGCACAGTGGAGCTGTTCCTAGAGGCGTGGATGTGGGTGGGCTGGCCCTGAGTTAGCCTGAAAGCAGGGACACTGACCCTGCTTCCTGCCAGTGTGGCACTGGGTGGCCTAGCCCGAGCAGTACTGGAGAGCTTGCCCTGTCCTTGCTGATAAGGGGGAGCCAGCACACTGAGCAGCTCAGCTACCACCTAGTCCCAAATCCAGGGCTTTGAGTTGGCCCACCCCAAAATCTCTATCTGTGAATGGTTGGCAGTCATGAAAGGACTAGTCCTCTGATCCAAAGCTGCAGGATCTCCATGACACAGGACAACAACAGGATAAACTGGAGGAGGCCCAGTGAAGAACCAATATTGATTGTGTCACAGAAGCCAGAGACCTCGAACCAGTCCGACAACTTATTGCAATAAACTTTTGCCAAGTGAAGATGTGTGGACAGAGGGATACACTGTGACACTACAGCTTCCATGATGAGATGTTTTCTGTGCTTTGTTCTGTTTGTGGGTTTTTTGGGGTTTTTTTTGTTTTGTTTGTTTGTTTGTTTGTTTGTTGTTTTTTTGGTTTTTTTTTTTGGAGGGAGAGAGGTTCTAAGGGAGAAGGGTGTATTATGTGGAAAGAATCAATAAAAAGTTTTTTTTTTTAAGAGCTGCGAATTCTTTTTTGTTCCATCCATTGAAAAGCTAATTCTCATTACTTCCCTCTGAGATATTGTTCTAGTTTTGGTGAGTTCCTGTCTCAAAAAAAAAAAAAAATATGTTAGGGATGGTCTTGTATTCTCAAGGCTGGTAATGAGACTTGAAGCTTTTCCCAGAGCCTCTTGGGGGTTTCCTTGGGGCTCTCCATGAGGGCGGAAGGATCTGTTCCCTGGTGGTGTTCAGCAATCTCTGATATATTTTTCTGTGACTAGAACACAGAAAGGCTGGCAAACATCCTACATGGGACAGGATACCCCATTCCCAACAAAGAATCTCCCAGGCCAGCATTGCACTAAGCCTGAAAGACCTGGGCAGAGCCAGGGAACCCCGGGAGAGACTGCTCAGCGGCTAAGAGCTCCAGTTGATTTCCGAATGGACCAGTGTTTGAGTCCGGATACCCACATGGCAGCTTCTGGAATTCCAGTGTCAGAAGTTCCAGTGCTCTCTTCTCGCCTTTGTGGACACTGCATGTACACTCTACACTTACATACATGCAGGCCAAACACCGGTACACACACACAAAATGAAAACCTAAAATAAAAAAATATTTTTAAAAGAGAACTGCATCTACCCTGAAATAACTTATGATTCCTAACTGGAGGCTTACTATGTTCTCTGACCAGACAGAAAGAAAAAAATGCCTAAACAGACCCAGCTGTGCCAGCCTTCCAACCCAGACACTGGGCATGTGAGTACAGAGAAATATTCTGGACCCAGCAGAAGTGATATGAAGACCGTGCCCTCCCCTTTACTGGGGAACGCACTTTTCTGGGTACCATCAGAATTCACAACCCGAAGGGAAAGTGTGAGCTCATGACATAATTTCATTTTGGTCATTTAGTTTGGAAACAATTTGTTCCCAGCAGTAAAGAACCAAATCCCAGCCTGATGATCTCACAGATGAGATTAACCCTTAAAATTTGGCCCTGGCTTTGGCAACAGCAGACCCGTGCAAGCAGGTTCAGATTAATTCAAGTTGAGCTTCAGTGACCTCCACCTGTACAATGGAGATGTTAATCACCATCCTACAAGATAACGAGAAAATTAAATAGGATCAGGTGCTTCAAAGCACTTAGGCTAATGCCTAGCCTGATAGGTGACTAGTAAGTTTGATTGGATTTTTATCCGGTTTGTCTTTAAAACACAAAGCAAAGATAACCTTTCTCTCAGACAAGTCTTCCTTCAATAATGAGTCATTTAAATGGACATGAAGAGATTTTGCCTGAAAAGCCTCCTTCCTCCCACCTGCCTAATATAAAGATCTCCTGTAAATCCCAGATTGGAGTCCCACTTCTGACCCTATGTAATCTTTAGTGATTACTGTCCAATAACATGATGCTCTGTCCTCTCAGAATTCACATGTTAAAATCTCAACCCCTCCAGGTCACAATTGGTACTGGGGTTGGGGGAGTTGGTTGGATCATGAAGGCAGAGCCTTCATAGTGGCATCAATGCTCTTAAAAACAGACCACAGAGATCTGCCTTGTGATAACACAGCAAAAGGGTGTCATTTACTACCCAGAAAATGAGCCCTCATTGAACACCAATTCTGTCTGTGTCTCAGTATTAGACTTCCTAGCTTCCAGAGCTTTGAGAAATAAATTTCTGTTTATAAACTACCCGGTCTGTGACACTTTGTTACAAGAGTACAAACTGTCACTGTCAGCTTGTATTTCTTTCTTTATAAAAGAACAGCAACAATGACAACACACCCATCTCCAGAGGTGGTTATGTGGACTGAATGAGATGAGTGCTTCTACAGCGCCTAACATGGTTCCAGGCGCCAACAATTCAAAGCATCCTTGTACTCTGTGACCACTGCTTGCTCTCCTACTTATCTGATATCCACCAGCTGCAGGGATGCCACAGGCAAGCACTAATTGGTCCCTTCACCACAGTAATAAGATAAACTTTACCTTTGAATCCACGCCAAAAGAACAATAAGTAGGAAAGGAAAGGCAGATCTATTTGTCCTCCTTGGCAATAACCAAAGTATTCCTTGCAGCCTAGGAGCATTTTCAGAAAGCCAACAAGGAAAACCCTGTTACTTTTCCTAAATTGGGACCAAAGAATTCTCTGGTGTGAACATCCAATCCCAAAGCAACAGCATCTCTCCAGGAAGCCAACCTGCAGCCTCACCTGTTGTCCATCCCATGTTCCAGTCAGTACATGATTGCTCAGAAAGACAGGGGAGACTGCCCCCTAGGTCCAGATGCTTCCAAGCTTGAGTAATGTATGATAAAGAGCCAGTATCACAGCCATCAGTAAGAAACTGGCTGGTCCCTGAGATGCAAGCCCTGTTCCCTCTCAGGCTGGTAGAGCATTTGTCACCTATGACCACACCCATCTGTTCCCCAGACCCTGCTTAGGTCTCCCTTTGAGAACCTGCTCCATGAAACCTAGAGTCAAAAAGCTACTACTGGGGGAAAGCTTTCTAACTGGAAATCTCTAACAGTAAAATTCTCTAAATCAAAGCGTCTTCTTGGTGCTCAGGAAGACAAATGGACACTATGTGCTAGCAATTTCAGTGGATTCCCCTGAGCTCTAAAAGATGAGGAAAGATGGGGTCTTCTAAGAGCCAGACCATCAATCTGTTTTAAATGAACCTTAGATCTGTCTTCAGAAAGATACAGTTCAAGGATGATATAGTCAGATAGAGGAAGTAACACACACACACACACCATACCACACACATGCACATATACAACACACACACATATCAAATACCACACATACATACAACACACATATTAAACAAATCATACACAACACACTATGCACACACATAAAAACACACCACACACAGAAACACACACCACACACATATACCCACAACAACATAAAATCACATACACAACACACATATCACTCATATCACATATATACACACATCATGCAGAAATATACACACATCACATATATCACACACACTACTCACATACACACACAAACATATCACACACACCAAATATACAAACACACCACACAAACATACATGTGCATACATCATACACACACACACATTGCACACACAAATACTACCCAACTAAAAGACTTAACCTTTTTTTCTGGATAGAACAGTCTATTTAGAGCCTTACTAGTTCTCTTTTTCTTCAATTGATTAAATTTGTTTATTGACAAGTTAATACAAATATAAAATGCATTGTTTACTCTCTCCCCGACTTTCTCTTTTTTCTTTTGTAAGTTTATTTATTTACTCAGTTTACATCCTGATAACAGCCTCTTCCCTTCTCTCCTCTGAGCCCCACCCTCTCACCCTCTTCCCCATTGCCCCTTCCCCTTCTCAGAAAAAGGGAGCCTCCCCTCCCAAATCAACCCACTTCAGCACATCAAGTTGAATCAGGACTGAGCACATCCTCTTCCACTGAGGTCAGGCAAGGCAGCCATACTAGGGATAAGTGGCCAAAATGCAGGCAACTTTATTCATTCTCCCATGCTCATGGATCGGTAGGATTAACATAATAAAAATGGCCATATTATCAAAAACAATCTATAGATTCAATGCAATTCTCACCAAAATACCAATACAATCTTTTACTGACTTGAAAGAACAATTCTCAACTTCATATGAAAAAAAAAAAAAAACCAACAGAATAGCTTAAACAACCCTGTACAATAAAAGAACTTCTGGAGTTATCATAATCCATGCTGTCAAGCTGTATCACAGAGCAATAGTAATTAAAACTGCATGGTACTAGCATAGAAACAGAATGGTGGATCGATGGAATTGAATAGAAGACCCAGAAATAAGCCCACACACCTACGGATACTTGATTTTTTACAAAGAAGCCAAAACCATTCAATGGAAAAAAGGGAACATCTTCAACAAATGGTGCTGGTCTAAATGGATGTCTGCATGTAGAAAAATTCAAATAGATTCATATTTATCATCCATCCTCTCTTATCTCTCTCTCATCCCTGACATCTCCCCTCCCTCTCTGCAAGTCCCTTCCCCACATTCAGGGTTTTGTTTTGCTTTGTTTTGTTTTTGACCCATTGAGTTTAACTAGGGCTGTCTGTGTGACCTGGCTTTGGAACTATCCATTGGACACTGGAGGGCTCAGTGTCAGGCACACAACTGAAGTCAATAACAATCCCTTCACCAGAATCCATCCGTAGCCAATAATTCAGCTAAAATGAATTGGGTCCCATCAGCACCTCTACCTTCCATGCTTGACTATTCCTAGTCACAATCTCATGCAGGCCCTGGGTAGACAACTGCCGCTGACGTAAGAGCATGCTGCAATAGGTCTTTCACGCCTGAAGATCAGTTGTTGCAGCCCTTCTCTCTGTTTTCTTGCTGCTCCCTCTTCTGTAATATCCCCTGAGCTTTGGTGGGGTGGGGTAAGTGTCCTATTCACAATTGAATGCTCAGCTGTCAATTTTTAAGCATCATGAGCAGCCATGAAATTCTGCACTCACCACCATTCACACACAGCAAAGAGAAGCTTCTCTGATTAAGGATGTGAGTAGAATTTGTCTATGACTACAAACATAAATATTTAGGTTGCGGTTTAGTTCCATGATGATTTAGCTAAACAATGGTAGTCCATTCTTCTCCAGGGCCTGTGACCTCTTAACCATGGGTCCATCACTGTGTTTTAAGTACCCTCCTGTGTTGTGGTCCTCAAATCCAGTCCTAAGTGATTGGTTACCCCATAACACAAGCCCTATTAATTCTATAATCTCCTTTGACTTACAGAACCCACGGTGTTCACAAGAAGGTTGTACTATGAATGAAATGAAAAAAATGACTCAATATTTTGGGCCCCCAAGTATTTCCATATGCCATGAATGGTGGCATGTAGACACACAAGCTTAAAATGTGAATCCTAGAACTTCTCCTTTCAGTGGACTAGGGGAAGGGGATGGGGGCAGGAGGGAGGATGGACTGGGAGGAGAAGAGGGAGGGGGCTACAATCAGAAAATGAATAAATTGTGGAAAATAAAATGAAAATGTGAATCCTACCTGACATTATCATATACCACTCTGTAATATTGCTCACTATAGCTTTTTTTAATCCATGTGACAGAACATATTTTCTTCATCTATGTGCTTCTTTCTGTTTTCCTGATACTACATGGGCTCCACTAGGCAGCTACTTCTCATCCTGTATATTATATTCTCCTCAGTGTTCGAGCAATTCAGCAGCCATAGGGACACTTGTGTGAGTTGGGGGTGGGGCATACAGTCCTGAGACAGAACACATGTTAACTGGTGTTTTTAAAGTTAAAATTTTCAACTATCCATAAAACCATAATGTCATCAGCTTGGTGACTACAACATTCAAAGTGGCCACCTAGGGAAGAGGCTACGATTAGTAAACCCAGGATGAAGGTTAAAATCATTAAATCCTATGGAGCTGCCTCCTGCTTCTGGGGAAAGGATACAGCTGAGAAAGCCAAGCGCCCAGATGACCATGTCATCAAGGTGGGTGGTGACGGAGGCTGTCTCTGTGCTGTCAGGTGCTGCTAGCAAAGGGCTGCCCTGTCTACAGGAAGCTCCAGGCAGGAAGGAGCCAATGGGAAGGAGTGATGGAGTCCCAGAATCATAAGGCTAACAGTACCTGGGCTTAGGGTTAATGATTTAATAAAGCTACCAGTAAAAATTTCTCAAAAGAAGCAAAATAAAAGAAACCAAATGGATTTGGGGAGGAAACACAAAGAGAAGAAGAATGCCGCACACTGCAGAAGATAGCGCAGTAAGGTTCACGGTAAGAACGATAATAACTAAAATTATTGACACATAACATGCTAGTCTCTTTCTACACATACTCTCCTGTCCTCAAAAGCTTCATTCTGTAGTGTTATTATTCCCGCTTTATAGATAAGAAAACTAAGCAGTGAGGCGGAGAAAATCGACAGTGGTCACAGAGCCAATAATTAAATGACAGATGAACTCAGCTATGTTCAGTGTGAAGGCCCATCTGTTCTCAACACTAGACAATGGCATGAGGGTCTGAAAGTTGGTCTTTCTAGAAGGCGGGGTCAGAAAGGAAGTAGAATCCTGTTCCTGTGGGTTCTGTGGTGTTTTGAATGAGAATGCCCCCCCCCGTGCCCGCCCCCCTCAAAGTCTTGAATACTTCCCTACCAGGGAGTTAAGCACTACTTGAAAGGATTAGAAGGTGTGGCCTTGTTGGAGGAAGTGTGTCACTGGGGGTGAGCTTTGAGGTTTCAAAAAGCCCATTCCAAAGCTCAGAGTCCCCGTTCTTCCTACTGCCTGAGGATCCAGATGTAGAACTCTCGGCTGCGTGTCCCCATGCTCTCCACCGTGATGATAATGGGCTATGCCTCCAAAACTGAAAACCGGCCCCAGTTAAATGCTCTCTTTTATAAGAGGTTCTGTGGCCACGGTGTCTCTTCACAGCAACAGAACACTAACTGAGAAAGATTCATTTTCCATACTGGTGTTATTACCGCTGTGGTCTTCACGCTGATCACCAGCAATCACCCATGGCTTCTTTTTTTTAATGTAATTTATTTATTTTTATATCAATCACAGGTTAGGTACTTTGCATCCCAGGCGTAGTCCCCTCTCTCATTCCCTCCCACTCTCCCCATCCCTCCCTCATCTCCTCCCCGCCCCCTCCAAGTCCACCTACGGGGGAGGACCTCCTCCCCTTCCGTCTGACCCCAGATCATCTTCTTCACTGCTAAGGAAACCTGTTTCAGGGATGGGAGGACACCTGATCTGTGGCTTCTCCCCAGCCCTAAGAATGCATATTGGCTGATCTGAGCGAATCACATTATTCCAATCATCTTACCAATGACTGCCGTAGGCATGGACACGTGCTACAGACCCAGTCAATATCACAGAATAATAAGTCTTCCAGTTTGCTTTCTATTGCTGTGAGAAACACCACAACCAGAAGTAACCTGAGGAGGAAATGGTTCATTCCAGCTAACAGTTTACAAGTCCAGCATGAAATGAAGTCAGAGCAGAAATACAAGGTACTTCCCTGGAGACAGGAACTGAAGCAAAGGCCACAGAGAAATGCTGCTACCAGCTTGCTCTCCAGGCTCGTGTTTAGCTACATTTCTTACACCTGTCCAGAGATGGCACCACCCGTAGTGGAATGTGCCCTCTCACATCAATCATTAATCAAGAAGATGCCCCACAGACTTACCTCCAGGTTAATCTGTTGGAGGTATTTTCTCAATTGAGGTTTCTTCTTCCCAAATGACTCTAGCTTGTATCAAGTTAAAAAAAGAAAAAGAAAAAAAAAAAGGGTTCTGGATCCATCCTCCTATTACTTTTCTTCTCTGAACACAAGTATAGGTGAAAATACAATATCTACCACTGCTGTTATCTTGCAGTTGTTAGGAGATGCTACTGTCAAACTCCTAAAGTCAACTTATTTCTGGTTGTCTAAAGTGATACACTTTTTGTTATTTAACTCTTCTTTAAGATACACGAACACAGCAGTGTTTTAATGGAAACCATTTGAATTGATCAAAAGTATTCCCACTGGTGTCTTCAAAAGGAGCAGCAGGAAGTCAGAGGCCAAGTTTCAGTTTGTTGTTTTGCAAACCTGCTATATCAACATGAATAACAAGCTTAGTTATTTTCCTGCTTCTATGATAAAAAATATCCAGACAAAAGCAATTTAAGAGAGAAAGGGTTAAATTTGGCTTACAGTTTCAGGGGAAATATAATTCATCTTGTCAGTGAAGGCATGCTAGCTGGAAGGCATAGGGCTGGCCTGTCCATTTGCATCAGCATTCCAGAAGTAGAGAAAGCACAGGAAGTGGGGCCAGACTATAACACCTCAAATCTCATCCCCAGTGACACACTTCCTCCAGCAAGACTCCACCTCCTAAAGGCTCCATAATCTCCCCAAACAGTACCACAAACTTGGGACCAAGTTTTCAAACATATGAACCTGTGGGGAACATTTCATTCTCTAGCCGCCACAGTAACTAAATACCTAACACATAAGAGGAACTTATAAGTATTCCCAGAACCTAGCCAATCAATCTGTTAAACACGTATTGGTTGAGGGCATATGAAACATCAGCTCTGGTTTCAAATTCTGGGGATTTTTGAAGACATAGAAAGCCTAAGCTCTGCCCCTAATAAACCCTCCAGCTCAGTAGACAGACAGGACTAAATACAGAATGACTTTAGACCAAACATGAAATCAGTTATTGTGGAAATATTCCTTTCAAGTTTTCTTATTTGCTTTCTTTCTTTAGGGAGAGTTTGTTTGCTTGCTTGTTTGTTTTTAGACAGGATCTCACTGTATACCTCAGGCTGGCCTCAACCTCTCAATTCCTTCTGCTCCAACCCCTTTAGAGGTGGGGTTGGAGGCATGTATTACTACATCAGGCCAGAAATATTTCCTCAGCATAACTTTCTGGTAAATCCTGATTGCAGAATAGGAATGAATCAGGGTACTGAACAGCCAATCATGAACTGCAAATGAATATGCAATCGGAGGATCCATGCGAGCTGAGAAAATCATGTGCCTCCTATAGGCAAGCTATATCCAAGATGGGTGTTGCCTTATAACCCTGTTTCAAAACCAGAGAGAGTTCCCCCAAACCCTAGGAACAGAAAGTAAAATGTCGCCTTGGATTTTAACAAAGTTCCCAGAAATTAGGCAAAAACAGTAAGTTCTAACCACTATTGCATCAAAAAGCTAGAACCTGGGCTCTCCAAAGAGGATGCTAAGCTAGGGAAGCCTGGATCTGCTCCTCCAGTCTTCTCTGACTAACTCTGTACTTTCCAGGCTCCACAGGACATAAGTGAAGAGGTAACAGGGCAGATTGGGGGAGCTTATAACAGTAGAATATGTGCTGACCATCTTCCACATCTGGGGAGACTATTTCCCTTCATGTTGATGCAAGAGGAAAGGTTTCATGGGGTCCCTTAGGGTGCCTAACATGAGTATCACCTAGAATTAGGAAAGTTTAAAGAGAGAAGACTCTTACACACACAAAGAAAACTGAATTCTTCTCTTAAAGAAGTTCTGTGCACTGCTCTATCAACAACTGAAGAAAGGCAAGCATCTTCCAGGCATGGGGGATTGATTTTACAAAACAGAATGGCATTTTTTTACTTTAATTACATTCATTCAAAAGCCTGGCCTGAAGGGGCTGCATAGGGGAACTAGGGGAGGATCACCTGGTACATAGGGATCTAAGAGAGTCATAGTGACAGTTCAGAGCAGATCAGTGACCATTTAAGGGACACTGCAGGAGATCACCAGCACAGGCCTCAAGAGAAACCCAGAAAAGCTTCCTGTTTAAAAAAAAAAGCCTACAATTGTACAGTAGCCATGGAAGAATACCACGGTGGGGTGACCTTTTTCCAAATGCTCTCTCCCCTGAGGCTAACTCTGGAAGGATCAGAAACAGGACCTGATCCATAGGAGGCAGGATGAAGCCAGCTGGCATCCCTCAACCTCCTGCAGCAGTAGCCCAGCCTGAAGCAGGGATGAGGAAACTTCAAAGAGAATAGGAACGTAGCATGTGGATGATTACACTAGACTGCACCAAAATCATATTATTGCACTAAATTAAACCGAAAGTTAATGATTTTTACCAGCCTGGGCTTTTTTTTTTCTTATTCTCAAAACAAATCATTCTTTATTTTCTAACGGTGAGTAAAAACCCTGACCTTATTCAGGAAAGAAGAGGTAATTCAGAAAGTCATGCTGAAATGAACTCTGGACGTCTATCACAGGCGAGTTACAAGTGTGATAGCCATACATAATGGGCATCCACGGGGCCAGTCCCAAGAGTCCCTGGTCCATGTCACCTTCATGGCTCCTGTGTGCTCTGCCACCCACCATTCTTTCTTTCTATGTCTCCCTTTGTGGCTCTGTAGTCTCCTGTAAATCTAGTCACCACATGGCAGACTCTGCTTAGACCCTGAGCAATCCAGTGACCCCTCTGGCTCTGAAGATTGGGGCTCCACCATTTCTGAGCTGAGCTGCATTAAAGCTTCCCCCTTTGATCTCTTCATCAATCAAAGGGAAGTAGAAAGAAGGCATGCTGGCATGAGTCATTTGGGATTCATCAGCTCTCTTTGTTGATTCGTTTATTCATATGTCTCTCTAGTGAATGCTGTTGTTTTTTTGTTTTGTTTTGTTTTTTAGTATAGGGTCTAGGGAACAGATCTCTTCAGTATGGTCTTACAGTCCCTCCCACAAACATACTATAAATCTCTGCTCTCTCAGAAACTCAGACTCTAAATATGGTGGAAGATGGCTGAGATCTTGGAGAAAGGAATTGAAGACCATCCTGCAATGAAAAGAGAGATCAGAGGGCACTGAGCTCCCTCATACATGCCCAAAACTCTGTTTTCACTATCTTCTTCTTAACATTTCGTTGAAGATAACTAAATAGATTCAGAATCTCCACAACCTGGGCAACTTCATAAAGCTACTAAATAGTGAGACTGAATTAAAGCCTGTCTCTTTAGCTTTTCCCAGTTTGTCCTGATGAATATGAAAGAAGCCAGGCATGAGGTAGGAAAGGTGAAAGCAGGTTTGAGGACCTATAGAGCCCATCAGGTAGGTACCAAAGATATTTAGATCCATTGAAGCATGCAATTACATGTTTTGAAGCAATACAGTGAATCTTAAAAGTGTGTGTGTGTGGCTGTATCAGTGTGTCTGTGTTTATCTGTATCTCTGTGTGTGTATCTGTGGGTGTGTCTATGTGTATGTTTATATCTGTATGTGCATATCTATGTCGTGTGTGTGTCTGCCATTCCAAGTTCAATTGTTTACTGACCCTGTCTATTTCCATGAACCAAGCAGACCTGGAGACATTATGCTCCCATTCTTCTACCAAAGGCTTTAACAGAGGAAAGAAAGAAAAAAAAAAATAGAGAAAAGGGGGGGGGGAGGAGAGGGAAGAAAAGAGGACAAGGAGAAGGAGGAAATTCTCTGTGTCCCCAGCAGTTCCCATGGCTGCAGGAACTGAGCCCCTCTCGATGCCTCAGAGATCAACTTCCCCTCATAAGTAGACCAACAGTACGGAGGTTACTTATCCGCCTCCCCCCCAAGAAGCACTGTGGAAATCAGTCCCTTAGCTGACTTCTCTCACACTAAACTTCCCCACAAACATGAAAAGCCTAGGCCCAACAACCAGTACACTAATTGAAATGCCAAGTTGAAGTTCAATGGATGGTTGCTGCCGGGGTCAGAGTCATTACCAGCCATTAAATGTTATATAAAAAGATCTGTGACGAGACGCAGCTCCAGCAGTGAGCTATGCTTTAACCCTCCCGACACCCACTGTGGGAAGAGGAAAAGAAAGACACACAGGGTGGGGGAAGGGGAGAGCAAGACTTGGACTAGGGCAGGCACTGGGCTTAGCTAAGGAATGCAAACAGACTGCACGGGGAGGAATCCAGGCTGTAGGGATGCTGATGGCAACAAATTCACACCCACTTTCTTTACTTACACTTCATCAGGAGTGTGCAAGACATGGAATCAGCCCTGGCTGTTTCCAAACATGGCTTCAGCTCTTTTTTTCACACCTATAAAGCAAACATTATAATGTTTGGATCTTGGGATTGCCAGAATTAGTCATATAAATGCTAAGATGGATGTCCCCCATGCAGAAAAAGATAGGGCCATCAGCAATAGCAGCAAACCAGAAACCCAACCAACAATCATCATTGCAAAATTTTGTAACTGGGAACTCTTAATGCAGGTATGAAGACAAACATAACTCATTAAAGGTAAGTGAGGAGACTTTCATCACAAAACTCTGGGTCTGGGGCCTGTGTAAATTAGCACTTTTGGTACTCAAGACAACTGCCACAGACTGAAGCTATTGCACAGCAAGGGTCAAGAATCAAGAAGCTCAGCATGCTCATCTTCAAGGGCCATGGCATTTCCCTCTAGCACTTGGCCTCCTAGAGTAGAAACACAAATCATTTCAAAAACAGCAGCAGAAGGAACAGGCTATATCATAAATAAGGTATTTCGAGCCAGGGCACTCTCTGAAGACAGGTGAGTGCTGTGCTTGAAAGGAAGGGGTGGAACTTTGGCTTTATCTCACCCATCTTAGGTTCCTGGGGCTGCATAACAAATTACCACAGACTCAGGTCCTCACAAGAAAAGTGTCCTCTGCCAGAATTCCGAAGTCTGGACCTCCCAATTCAAGTTGATAGCTAAGCCACATGGCCTCTGGAGGGACCAGTGGTTCCCAGTGATGCTTGGTTTCCACGGCATCATCACTCCAACCTCTGTCCCATGGTTAGTTGCTCTTTGCATCTCTGGGTCTACTCTTGTGTCTCCTATAAGGATATTTATCGTAGAATTCACGGCCCACCTGCATTTCCAAGCTGATTTCATCTCAAGAGCCTCATCTTGATGACACCTGTAAAGACTTTTGCCCATATAAATTTACAGAGCCTGAGCATTAGGACATAGAAATATTTGAAAGAGAAGGGCCACGATTCAACCAACTGCAGTGTCCCAAGCTCCCGGCACGCCTGAAGCTCCTTCCTACCAAGTCTTCCCTCTCTCCAGCCAGCTGCATCAGGATCTCTCATTTTCTGTCCATATGCAAGAGCAAGACTTTGTCTCCTAGAATGTACCTCCATGTGCTGTCTCTCCATACAGCAAGTGTTGGACATCTTGAAGAACTGTCTAGACATAAAACTTCAAATTCCTTACCACCCATCAGGCCTTAGTCCCTTGGAACCTGGCTTCTGCCCTTACTAGTAAATTAAACCATCCTCTCTAATATTGCCCCAAGACCTCATCTCTCTTAACATCTGCCCCCTCCAGCCCCAGCCACACTGGTCTTCTGCTAATTCTGTATGCTCATTTTAAAATACCCTCTTACAAACATCAAGTATACTCTTTGGTCATGTAGCTGAGCACTATGACACTGCCAAGTCAACAGATAAAATTAAACTTCAACTTACTAGGCATGGAAACACATACCTATAACCCAGGACTCAGAAGGCAGAAAGAGAAGGTTTGTGACAAGTTTCTGGACCACGTAAGTAGTCAGAGCTACAGAGTAAAACCCTGTCTCAAAAATCAATTAATTAGATCCAGACAATATCTCTACTACTTGTAATGGAAAGCTTAACAACTCAACTTTCTGACCCCAAGTCAAACATTACTATTTTAAAACCCCCTTATGGCTTAATCCCCATTCAGAAGGGCAAACAGGAGAAGACAGGAAACAGGACAGGAGCCTTCCACAGGGTGCCTCTGGAAGACTCTACCCAGTAAGGTATCGAAGCAGATGTTGAGACACGTAGCCAAACTTTGGGCAGAGTGCAGGAAATCTTACAAAAGAAGAGGGAGATAGAAAAACATGGATGGGGACAGGAGCTCCACATGGAGAACAACAGAGCCAAAACATCTGGGCTCAGGGGGCCCTGCAGGGACTGATAAATCAACCAAGGTCCATGCATGGAGAGGACCTAGACCCCCTGCTCAGATGTAGTCCATGGACAGCTCAGTTTCCATATGGGTTCCCTAGTAAGGGGAGCAGGGACTGTCTCTAACATGGACTCGGTGGCTGGCTCTTTGATCATCTGCCCCTGGTGAGGTGGCCTAACTAGGCCACAAAGAAAGAGGATTCAGGCAGTCCTGATGAGACCTGATAGGCTAGGGTCAGATAGTAGGGGAGCAGGGCCTCCCCTATCAGTGGACTAGGGGAGGGCATGGCAGGGAAGAAGGAGGGAGAATGGGACTGGGAGGAGAAGAGGGAAGGGGCTACAGCCAAGATACAAAGTGAATAAATTGTAATAAATAATAATAATAAGACAAAAAACCCTCTTATGTCATTCAATCTGAAATAGCTTCTATGCTTTGGTTTGATTTGTTATTTCAGTAGCAAAGTTCACTGTCTAAGACTATCATATTATTTGCTTATTTAGTCTCTGCCATTTCTGCCATCATTGTCACTAGCTACATGATATTGGATAAGTTTATCTTGGTTGCCATTATAGCCCCACTGTGTGAATTATTGCATCACACATAATAGGTTAGTTAATATTGGTTTGGAAGCCACACTGAAGATGGAGTTAGAACCACAAAAGATATATTATGGATACCATCTGTGAAACACAAGAGGACAAGGCAACAAGAGCCATGAAATCAAAATTCAACTCAGACTTGTAAAAAAGAGGTAGAGGAAGAGTCTTAGACTGAAGACAATTCTAACCAAGTTTCAGCCATCCCAACTGGGAGCCACTGAGAGAAGTTTTGCATCCATAGGAATAGTCCTTTACCTCCAGTCATTACCTGGTCACTGCTTAGAGACATGTGTCCTCAGCAACAGCGCATGGTTAACCCAGAGAACAGAAGCTGAGCTAGTCATTTTCACAGACGACTTGGGTACTAGGGAACTATTAGGTTATTAAGGTCATTAGAGAGCTGCTTCCTGTCCATGACCTGCTCCATCTGTCCTCAGCATAGGTCAAGGCTGGCCACCATGCTCCTCTCTCACCATCGCTGCAACGTTCTTGGCCTCTGTGTGCTTGCATTGCTTCTGGCTTCCCTCCTCTCTTTCTCTCTAGGTCTTCTTTGTTCTCTCTTCTTCTTTCAACTCTGAAATAAATTTCTCCCCTGTGGTGGTTTGAATGAGACACATTCTCCCCAAAAGTGCCTGCTAATGTGGTCAAGGGGGACAAGGGTCCATCCCAGGATATTAGTCAGATTTGACAGTGTCATCCACTTAGTACTGGCTATAGGGGCATGAAAAATGCAAGCATAAGGGGGTCCTAAATTCTTCCTTCGTATTTTCAGAGAGCCGCTGGGGCCGGGCAATGTGTGGTGAGTCACAAAAAGAAGGTCTTAAGAAGGCATTGCACGAAGCTGGGAAAATGAAGCTGGAGTTACAGTAGAGATCCCAAGATGTTGGATGTGTCAGAGCCATGAGTCATCTGCCAAGGAGGATCGACAAAGAACGGAGCTAACGCAAGAGAGATGTATGTTGCTGTGGCAAAGCTGGAGGGGTAGAGCCATCGAAGGCCTCAGAAACTAAAGTTTCAGACACAGGACATGGAACTACAGATTTGGTGTTTGACGTGCTAGGTTTTAGTCTTGCTTTGATGCACTATTTCATCACTATGCTCCCTCCCCCCCCCCCACCCCGCCACTCCTCCCTTTTGGGAATGCACATTCTATGCCAATATATATTAGAAGCAGGTAATTTGCTTTTCAAAGTTACAGTAGTTGGACTATATGTATTTTTCATTATGATGTGGCCATAAGCCTATCGGGACCAGGGAGTGGAATGTGAAGGTTTGAATGAAAAATGGCCCCCAGAGGCTCAGGTATTTCGACCATTGGTGGTTGTGTTTGGAGAGGTTATAGAATGCTGATGTCAGGAAAGCTTGCTGGAGCGAGTTCATCAGAGCTTCAGATACGATCTCTCAGCCTCCTGCCACCATGCCTTCCCACCATTGTAGACTTCTAGCCCTCTGGTGCTATAAGCCAAAGTAAAGTCTTCCTTGAGTTGCCTTAGGTTATAGTGTTTTATTATAGCAACAACAAGTAACTAATACATCTCCCAGACAGATCTGCCAGGCGTCCTCCTCCTTCTGCAGCTCTGTCCTGCATGCCTGGAGGCACCCCAGCCTACTAACTGTGTAGTCTTGGTGTGATTGTAATGGCGCACTACCTGTGTGCCTGGCTCTGCACTGAACCTTCCATTGGTATGATGCCAGTTACCCTCATTTAGGCCTCCAGGAGATATATTTATTTCATATTGAAGTTACAGAAATTAAGCTTCAGAGGGGCTGCTTAGCCAAAGCTCACACATTTTATAAACTGCCAAAATTAAAACTCAGGTCTAAGGCCTGGCAGTGGTGGCGCAGGCGTTTAATCCCAGCACTGAGGAGGCAGAGGCAGGAAGATCCCTGTGAGCTCAAGGGCAGCCTGGTCCACAGAGCAAGTTCCAGGATAGCCAGGGCTACACAGAGAAACTCTCCCTCAAACATACATTCAAACAAAAACCCTCAGGGCTTTACAACACTAAATTCTGACTTCTAGTTAGATGAAAGACTGACAATAGTCAGCATATAGTTTTTCTACCTGCAGGTCAACCAAAACGCAGCTTGGTGAGGATGGGTTTGGTTAGTGTGGCTTAGAAGCCAGGTGTTAAAACAACTCATAGCCCAGAGGTGGCTGGTATAGCTGAGCAGAGAGCAGGTGCTTGGTGGCCACCTGGGCCCCACTTGCCTGTGGAGGGCCTGACAGCTGTGAAGGGGTTAACAGCTCTGGGGGAGAAGGCCTGGCTGTGGGCCACCACTTTTACATACTAAGCCCCTGGTATTCTTGCTAATGACATTCTCACTGCTGCAGGTTTTACTCACAGGAGTAATGAATTAATTAGTGAATATGGGCGAGGAGCTCTTTGAAGTTTGTAAAAAGCCCATGGTACAAATGCTAAGAAAAGGAACCAAACAGACTACATCAGAGAGCCTGTGAGGGATGAACAGCTCTTGGTGATGGAGCCCCAAGCTCTCTGAGGACGAGGGCACACAGAACAAAGTGAAGGCAAAAACTCCTTGAAAGGGTACCCAAGACCTGTGCCTGCCTTCAGAGGCTCGCTGGCCCATTCTGGAGGTCTAGCAAACAGTTAGTCTTCTCACTCCCACAAACTGGCAGTGGTCCCTGCGTGGCTGTGCAGCGGAAATATCTGAGGCCATTGGTGCCCTGCCCTAAGTTACTCCATTTTACATAAAATACTGTACTTTCCCCTGAGAGACAGTGTTTGAGTCCATCTGAGGATGAGAGAGTCTCCTATACATTTGTGGACATGTAAGCAATACATCTGTCTTGAACCACCAGCAAGACACAGACTGACAAATAATTAATTTTTAAAAGGAAAGAAAATGAAAGAGGGAGGTGCCCTACACACTTGTCAAAGTGAGCTGAGACTATGGGAGCACACAGATGGGATAAACCCACATCGGAAATCTAGAGCCTGGGACTTCTCAGACATAAGAGACTGAAAAGAGAGAAGCAATTCCCACACTGGACCCCATAAAGAGGACAGCGTCTAAGAGGGCAATGACAGTGGCCCACCTGACCTGTCATCCAGCCACCTGGTACATACCTCGGAAGACAGACAGACTGAGAACTTGAATTTTCCCAGGAATTTCGTCCTGCCTTGCCTCTGTTGTTGATGCAGCCTTCTTGTGCCTTCCACCCACTCATTCATCCAGACCTGCTCTTCATTCGTTCTGTCCGCCTCTCCACTTATTCAGACAGAGTTCTACCATTTGCTTCTTCAGCTTCTAAGATCTTGCACCTCTCTTCTGGAGCTCAGCTGCGGATCTGCAGACTGGCTCTACGGCTGCTGGCAGTGTCTGCAGCAGGTCTCTAACCTGGTTCGTGATCTTATCACTTCGTATTCTCACCCGTCTCCTCCACTTCTCAGGCCTCATGGAAATTCCTTGAACTCTGTGCTTACGTCTCTTTACCCCTATACGGCCATTCTGTATCCTGCATTTCTACACATAAAGTTACATTTTCTGTGTCGCCTATACAGAAAGAGAGGGAGGAAGAGAGGTAAATGGCACTAGGAGTATTTGAAAGAAACGTAAGGAATCATATTATTTTATATTTACCTAAAATTATATATAATGCATAAAATATGTATATCTACTAAAGCCCATGCCACTGGGGCTGACAATGTAAATAATGACACTGTATTCTTTTTGGCACTGCAGAAAGACAGAAACACATGTCCATGTTTCTCACATAGTGTGCTCAGGGCACCACCTAATGAGCCCAGCAGGGAAGAAAATCACATCACCAGTGTCTGCCATGACTGTTGTGTTGGTTTCTCTTCTGCCACAAGATTGTTATATAGCTTTCCATATCTGGGGGCTCACAACAACCGAGGCCACATGTGGGGAAGACTTCTTACTGCATCAGTTATGGCAGAAGAGGGCACCAAGTAAGAGAACAAGAACTGGGAGAGAGAGAGAAGAAGCTATTCTTGTGATACATCGTGACTCCAATCATGAAGGCAGAACCCCCATGGCTTAATCTTCTTTAAGTCGCTCCTCAACACTGTTACACTGGGGGTTATGTTTCCAACATTTGAACTTTGAGGGGCACATTCAAATTATAGCAACAATATGTGAATATATTATCAAAATGATGTACAGACAGTGGTGATATTGAATGGCCATAATGGAGCTAGAAGCTTCATCCCAACCCTGTGTCTTCAGAGCTTATATCCTCTCTGCTATGCCTCCTTTGTCAGTTTGAAGACATTTGACTCCCATGTGACCTAATAGCAGAACGCTGTTGCTTTAAGATGGCTGAGACCCCAGAGGGTGGAGACAGCCTCTGAATGGAGAAGGAGGCTGGGTGATAAATCAGGGACCAGGGTGAAGAGAAGCCTTGGGAGCAGGCCCCTGAGCGGGAATCACTTCTTGCTGCAGTCATGCTTTTCACCCGCCTGATGTTTTTTGAGATACCCCACCCTTGTCAATGTTAGGTTTCTGAGCAAAGTGACATTGATTGTTGCTATGGGAAACAGTGTGGGTTATGGCATGAGAAGCACACTTTTGCTGTTGTGAAGTAGATCCAGACTGTCCTGATGGATGTCATCTGGAGAAACAACTCAACTTCCTCACAGCAGAAGTGAGGTCTATTGGCCAGAGCTGTAGGGCTGATCCCTCCAATGGGAGCTGGAAGGCCAGGCTGGGAATTCAAAGGATAGGATTAGGTAGTATAAGCAGGGGTTGATGGACTTGAGAGCATGAAGGCTGGACCTGAAGTGAAATACTGGCCTTTGGATTTGGAGTCTCACTCTGTAGCACTGAATAGCCTGACTCAGTGCTAGCCAAGACAAATACTGTCCCTGCAAAGCCCTCAGCCACTTCAGTCTCGGGCAAGTTCTGGATTAACTATGGTCATGACCTATCATGACCTATCAGCTCTACACTCTGCCTCCCTCCTGTGGGATGTTCTAAGGACCACAAAACTGGGACAGCACACACTAATTGGGGAACGTGAAGAGAATTGGTGAAACCCACGGCTCAGAAGAATGTATAGAAGGACCTGAGGGTAAAACAGATTCAGAAACTCACAAAAGGTCCCTCAACCGAAATTTCACTGTGACATCACCAGAGGCTGACTAGGCTCTCCCAAAACTTGAAGCAAACATCCAACTGTAAAAACAGAAAGGACTCAATAGCACCACCTTCTGTCAATATGGAAAACTAAAAACAGCCAAACTTGAAATAAATATTAACAAGATGTTGAGACTGTCAAAAATCATTTGATGGCTCAAGGCCTTGAGGGGAAATGAGGCTTACAAAAGACAGAACAGATTGCTGAGAACAGGGAAGAGGAAAAACGTGAGCTTGAGATTCCCAGCTTGCCTCTGTAGGTGTTCTGAGGCTAAGAAGACAACTGTGTCTTTTAGAAAGGGGAAGTGGAGGAGGAGGGAGGGGAATAATGAAGAAGCTTACCACTGGGGTGAGCAGCAAGGGATGTATATTAGCAGTGTCCCTACTATGCAGAAGAGGGTCCCAAGCTGTATTAAGACTCATGTCCTGGCGTGTTGGTGGCACAGCTGCTGCTCGATGGCCACAGTGCTACGCTGTCACCGTAGGAGCATGGAAAGAGCCTGGGGTTCCCATGCAGCCACCTCCCAGCTGTGTCATCAAACCCTATTCCATAGCAAGGATCAGGAAGGAGGCTGGGTTTCTCCACAGCAAGCTGCTCACCACTTCCAGAGGCCTCTCCACTGCCATTTTCAAAGGCAAGCGTGGAATTTATTCACGCTTCCTGGTGTTTTCAAATACTCCTAAGGAACGCCAGTTGGCCTTTGGGACTGATTAAGGTCAAACAGCATGTCATCCTTCCTTCTTTCTGTCCAGGACAAAACTCCACAATGGCCACCTGAATAGACCTGCGCCTGGCAATTTGTTTAGAAGAAAAAAAAAAATGCAAGTCCCTTCCTCCCCCACCCCTCACCCCTCCCCACCCCTCACCCCCCCACCCCCACCCCGCCACGGGAAACCAAGAAACCAGAGAAGCACATTTCCGAGAGGACATCTTTTTTGGGATTGTGGTTTTCGTTTGTTTGTTTGGGGTTTTGTTGTCTGTTTTCTTTTGTTTCTGTTATGGATGTCCTGCAACTTGCTCTAGACCAGGCTGGCCTCAAACTCCCACAGATACACCTCTCTCTGCCTTCCAAGTGCTAGGATTTTCAAAGCATGCTCCGCCGCGCACAGACTCCCAAGAGGACTGCTTTTTAAACAGTGACTGGTATGGAAGCAAAGCTTCCTTAGTGAGCAGCACTAGATGACTGACTGACTTGGGGGCCACAGAAAAGGTGTCCTGCCACCCACCATTTCCTACGACAGCCACCACTCTCAACTCATCCGTCACAATTTTCTCTTTCATAAAAGATTTGATCACTCATTCCTGGATTCTCCACTCACCACTCTCCATTCACCCCGCCCGTAACTCAGGTTCAACTATCCAAACACTGAACAATTCCCTTCTTCCAACCCCAGCCAATCTTCAGCCCCATCCTCTCTGCCAGGCTAGATTTAATGGTGTTCCAACCTTCCTGTGTCAATGTGGGTGACTGGTGCACCCTCTGATCTCAGCAATCCAGGCTTCCTCCTGTTCCTGTGTCACATAGTCAGAGCTAAGCGGCTAGTGGCGGTCATTAAATAGTCCAGTATCAAGACTCCTGACTGTTTTTTGCTGCTTGGTGCTTCAGGCTTTCATGAATCAATAGAGAAGAGGGGAAAAGCATTGTCTGCTGTCCTCCTCTCTCTACTCCATCAGGAACAGCATAATGCTTCCCAGAGCACACAAATCCAGAACCCAGTGACGGGGCCACCTCTGCTGTTAGCGCCTGGAGAGGCCATGTCCTTTCTCTGCACTTCTCTAACACCCATAGGATTTTACCTCCTTCTGATTACTCATGGCTCCCAAACCCCAATTGTTGGTCCTGTTCCCTTGGTGGGCTGTATTTGATGGTATCGTAATGCTCTTGTGTCAAGAATGCATTCACTTAGTTTAGCAGAAAGGCTGGTGACAAACTGTTCTCTAAACCACCAGGGTTTTATCACTTTTAATCTATTAATTTATCCAAAAGTTTTTGCCTTAGCTAGTATCTTGAAAAGTATCCCCTACTCTTTCCTCTAGAAGTTGCAGAATGTGAGGCCTATGTGAGACTTTAAGGTCTTGGTTTTTTGTTTGTTTGTTTGGAATTGGTTTTTGTTTATTGTTTGCTGTTTTTGTTTTTATAGGGTGAGAAAGAGGAGTCCATTTTCATTCTCTTACGTGCAAATACCCAGTTTTCCCAGCATCATTTGTTAAAGAGGTTGTGTTCCCCACAATCAGTGTTTCTGGCATCTTCATAAAATACCAAGCGAGTGGACTTATGTCTGGTTCCTCAGCTCTGTTCCACTAGTTACTGTGTCTGTTTCTGTGTCAACACCTTGCAGGTTTTATTATAATGACTCTGTGTAGAACTTGAAACCTCAAAGGTATATCTCCAACAGAGTTTTTACTGTCTGAGGTTATTTCAGCTATATAGGGTTTGGTGTTTCCATATGATTTTAAGATTTTTTTTTCAATTTGTGTGAAGAATTGCTTTGGGATTATGTTGAATCCATAGACTGCTTTCGGTAGGATGGCAATTTTCACATTATTAATCCTATCAATCCACAAGCATGGAAGATCTTTCCATTTTTTCATGTCTTCAATTTCTTTCTTATGTTTTGACATTTTTCTCATAGAGGTTCGTTCCATGGTATTTTTGCAGCTCTTGTAAGATTGTTCCTCAGATTTTTGTGACTTAGCCTATTTGTCTTTGGCACATGGGAATGCCACTGACTTGGGTGTGTTAATGTTGCTGCTTCCCTTTTTCCTGAAAATAGTTATCAGCTTGAGGAATTTCTTGATGGAGTCCTAAGGCCCCAGGTGTAGAATCATGTCATCTGCAAACAGGAATGCTTT
>CM053752.1:38370207-38574730 GCA_028658305.1 Pachyuromys duprasi
TCTGCAGTAAAGCTTTAATGCATCTTGAGAGGGAGAGCATAAGCTTACAACGAGTAGAGACGGAGACCCTGAGCGGCAGAAACCCAGCCCTTATATAGAAAACTATCCTCCGCTTAGGATGTGTCAGCCTCTGATTGGCTGTAACTCATCAGGCGGGGTGACGCCACAGGAGAGGCAGAGCACAATGAGTGGAAATTTCTTTCGCACATGCGCAGCTTTCTTGTTTATCGGTTTGGGACACAGGATCAGTGCCATCTTGTAATGGCGAATGTGAGTGCGGCCCCTCACACTTTGAGCCCTTCCTTCCTGTTTCAATCTCATTTCTTTCTCCTCTTGTATTGCCGTGGATAAGACTTGAAATGGTAAGAGGTCCTCGTCTTGGTAGGAATGCTTTAAGTTTTTCTCCATAAAGCATTATGGTGGCTATAGATTTGATGCGTTCAACCTTCATTGTGTTGAGACTAGGAGATTCACTCCTAATCTCTCCAGGGAGTTTGTCATGAAAAGATATTGGCTTTTCTTCATCTACTGAGATTATCATGTTATTGCTTTGAATTTGTTTTCCTGACAAATTACATTTATTAGTACTTAACATTGAATGGTTCCTGCAGGTACTTATAGCTTACACTCCCTCTTAACACTGCCTTCATTATATGGTTTTATATGTTATGTTTTCATTTTTATTCAATTCTAGTTTACATCCTTCTTGATTTCTTCAGTGACCCATTCATCATTTAATAGGATATCATTTAACATTCAAGTTTCTGTGTTTTCTGTAGTTCTCTTCATGTTGATTTCTCCATTTTTCCCATTTTGATCATCTATCCCAGTTTGTATATTTGTTGAGACTTGTTTTGTGTCCTAATATATAATCTATTTTAGAAAATGGTCATGAACTGCCGAGAATAATATGTATCTTTGGTATTTGGGTGAAATGTTCTGTAGATGTCTTACTCCATGTTATTTATAGTATCACTCAACTCCAGCGTTTCTTTCCAATTTGATATTTCTAATGGTAAAAGTGGGGTATTGAAAGGATGGAGAGGTGGCTCGGAGGTTAAGAGCACTGGCTGCTCTTCCAGAGGTCCTGAGTTCAATTTCCCAGCAACCACATGGTGGCTCACAACCATCTATAATGAGATCTGGTGCCCTCTTTTGGCATGAAGGAATACATGCTGACAGGACATTGTATACATGATAAGTAAATAAATCTTTAAAAGAAAAAAAAAAGTGGGGTATTCAGATTACCTCCGTTACTGTGGTGGACTTAATTTGTGGCGATACAGTGTTTGTTTTATGAAATTGAGAAAGCTTGTGTATGTGCATGTATTTTTAGAACTAAATTTCCTCTTCATGCATGGTTCCCTTGATCAGTACAAAGTGACCTTTTTTTCTCTCTTCTGATGAATCTGAGCTCAAGCCTATTTTTGTCAGATATTAGAACAGCAACTCCTGCTTGCTTCCTGCTTTCATTTGTTTGAAATGGTTTTTTCCATCCTTTCAATCTACTAGAGTGTTAATCTTCCATGAAGAAGTATGTTCTTGGAGGCAGCAAATACATGCCTGGTTTTGTTTGGTCTTTTGAGACAGGGCTGCTTTTTGTAGCTGTGGCTGCCCTAGAACTCTCACTGTAAACTAGGCTGACCTACAGGCTAGGTTAGTGGAACTCAGAGAGCCACCCACCTCTGCCTCCTAAGTGGTGGGATTAAAGGTGTGTGCCACCACTGCCTGGTGCTTCTTATAGTGGCTTCTGGTTTTGTGCTTTTATGGCATCTCTGGGTGTGTAAAAAAGTGGGTCTTTGAATCTATATCTGTTTCTTGTGCCTTTTCTTGGACTCTTCTTTCTGTTCCTGTGTTTTGTCCTATTCCTGTTTGTTTTTGTTCTCTCTTATTACACCATATTTCATTGTATCCCTTAGATTCCTGTTTCTTTTCTTCTCTTTGGTGGTGGGGGTTGTGAGACAGGGTTTCTTTGTATAACCCTGACTATCCTGGAACTAGCTCTGTAGACCAGGGTTGGCTTCGAACTCACAAAGATCCACCTGCCTCTAGTGGGTGGATCTGGATGGGAGGGCGAGTGGATAGAAATGAGAGGAATAGAAGGAGAGAAAACCATAATCAGAATATATTATATGGAAAAAATCTATCCCAGAAGCTATCAAATGCCAATAGTTCTTCAGCTGGTGGTGGGATTTCATAGCTACCTTCCCCTTCTTGGCTGGAATTTTGTCTGACTTGAACGAACATGTTACGGGTCTTGTGTAACACACAATCACTGTGAGTTCATATGTGTATCTGCCCTCTTGTGCCCAGAAAACAGTTTTCCTTGATGTTTTCTACTACTTCTGTCTCTTATGATCTTTCCATCTCCTATCTCATGAAGATCCAGGGGTCTTGGGGTGAAGGGTGTGATATATATGTCCCATTTAGGACCAGCACCCCATAGTCTCTTGTTCCTTACAAAATTACCAGTTGAGGGTTCTGTGTTACTTGCCATCCACTGTAAAGAGGAGCTTCTCTGGTGAGGATTGAGAGGTGCCCTGACCTATGGTTGTAATAACGACAGTAACAACTCAGTGGGGGTCATTTTACTGCTATGTTCATTTAACAGAATAATAGTATTTGGGTCTACTCTGAGGCTTATGATCAAGCTAGGTACCATTTCTTGGCTCCACAGCATTCACATTATTATTGTGCCACTGGGAGACAGCAAATATATGGGGTTTTTTGTTGTTGCTGTTGTTTTGTTTGTTTTTTAAGACAAGGTTTCTCTGTGTAGCCCTGGATATCCTAGAACTCTCACTGTAGACCAGGCTGGCCTTCAGGCTGGATTGGTGGAACTCCGAGAGCCTCCTGCCTCTACCAGTCAGGCCAGTCATTGCTGTAGTGTGCAGGATTCACAGCTGAGTGAAAATGGTTATTTTTTCCCCCCTATGGTAGCAAGTGTAGCACATTATAAAAGCTAGCCAGTAAGAATGAAGCTTCCAAGTGAATACCAGCCTGATTTTCTCCATGTTCAGTGACTCAAGCCTATGATGTATTCAATTAGGGTATTAGCATCAAGTTCTAGAGTGTCTTCAAGAGTATTTATTGACTATACTACTTATAGGTCTATGTGACTGCCATTGGCCAACAACTCAAAAAATGGCAACTCATCCCTAGTACTTGGATTTTCATATGCTAGCATGAGGTATCTATTTGGGTTGGTACACCTGCCCTCCCCCAAATCATATGTAACTCCACTAAATCTTGATATATATTTATATATATAATATATATATTCATATATATATATATATAAGCTTCCATAGTAGTAGGTTTCTATATGACTTTTCAAAAGCCCTTCAGTGTTGATTATTCCTCCCCTTGGTCCCTCATCTCATCTGTTTCTTGTGAAATTACTTAACTCTGTCCTCTGAACTGCGAGTATCTGAAACTCTACCCAGATACTATTGCAGCCATCTCACAGCCAGCAACCGTGGGAGGCTGTGCAATGCCTGAAGCAATACATAAAGTTTGTGTTTAGTTCTCACTGTTTCCTGACTCCCCATTGGGATGCTGATGGTTGTCCTGTGGCAGTCATTGGGGGACCCTTCGGTACAATCCCTCTTGGTACACAATCTGTAGACTTCTTGGAAGACATTATTAATACTCATTTTCATCTGGCTATTGGAGTCTGCCAGATTCTGCAGCTGCAGTAGCCACTGTATTTCTTGCAGTCATAGCAACAAGTCTGACACAGACAGTAAAGAAAGTTATTTGGGACATGTACCAAGTGGATCCTGGAGAGCAGAGAAGCAGCTGATATCATGATTAAACATTCTATTCACTTTGTTTCACTAACTATAGTCAACTACTTGTTCTTACTAGATTCTAAAACATCACTTTAACAAAAGAGCACAGGACTTTATCTTGATTATACAGTATGAAACCTGTAGGTCAGTGGCTACTCACATTAGTTTGATGGTTCTACAATGTCTGGGCCAATATCAAGGCTATTCTCTTGACTTTCTGAGGAAGCCTGACACCAGTACTCTCTTTTCTGACCAGTTCTGAATTGACTGAGAAATAACACAATATAGTTGACTTATGAGGCTTCTGATCATTCTGATAAAAACTGGACAGTAGAGAATCACAATTATAAGTTATAGTAAGTAGCACAATTCCTAATTCTAAAGCTCAGAAAGGGTCAGAATTACCTGTCCAGTTTCCTGACATGAATGCAGCCCCAGGTCCAGTCCACCTCAACATGAGTAGAATGGTGCACAGTCAGGGTATTGCTCGTGCAGCCTCCGCCATTGGGAAGGGAATAATAGGTGTGTAGGGGAGGAAGCATTACCTCTGTTCTGTGTACATGACATTACCACCTGCCATGCTATTCTTAACAGTCTAGGCCCATCTCCATCACATTGCATGTTCCAAGTGTCTTGATCCATGTCACTGTACTACATCCTAAATACATCCTAAAATACTTGTAGCTGATCACATCACTACCTGTTCCTAGCCATCCTCAGAAAAATGTACCTTTCAGTTTAGAATGGGAAACAGGTCCCACCCCACCCACCTCTCCTGTAGTCACTCTGTCCTTTGCCTTCTATATCCTAGGCACATCAGACTTCCTGTCTTCCCAAGAGCCACACCCTACCCTGCCTTTTCCTCCCAGACATGTTCACAGCAGGGGCATCTGCAGAGCAGCATTGCAATGAATGCAGTGAAATACAAAGTCATAAACTTAATAAAAATATTATGGATTTTTTTGTAGCTCAACTTGTTGAAGTTCGCAAGTATAAACTTTATAGATGACAAACACCATGTCACAATGTGAAAAGTTTGGACATTGCTCTCTTAGCCTGAACTAAGCATCTTCTTTGAATTGGTTTCCTTATGGGATCCCACTCATACCCTAACACTTAGATATATTTCTTATGGGCTGGAGCCATGTTTTATACTTTGGGAAACTGCATGTGGAAATCCAATAGTTATCTAGAATATAAAGAGGCAACAACTGTGAGAATGAAAGCACTGTTTTATGGAATATATGGATCAATAAATTTGTCTACCCAACCAGATTGTAAATTTCTTACAAACAGAAGCCATGCCTTATAGCTTTGTGCTGTTGGTGACGACAAGAGTGGGGGTAGTAATTGTGAGAGCAGTAGTGAGGATGACTAAACAGTCATTCTACTGACCGATGCAATGCCCGCCATGAGCTCATCAGGTCCTTCATCCCTTCCCTCCCTTCCAAAAGCAGCATACATCTGAGAAACACTCCAATCTCACTGGACTGTTGAAAGAAGCAAATGACAATGTGTCAGAGCAACATTTTGCAAAAATAAAACATTCTCTGAATGGTTTTACCCCCAGGGTAGTCCCTGGCTTTGAAAGCAAGTGGCTGTCCAACCACTTTAGCAAAGACTCATGTTCTGGAATACACCTGGGGCCATACCTTGTCATCTATTAAAACGATTCAGAACAAGAAAACATCCTGCCTAGGCAGAAAAACTGCAGCTTCAAAGTCTCTGGTCCTAAAGGCTCTGATAGACACTCTCTCCCTGGACACAGTGTCTGCCTGAATCCTATTCTCCCCTTTTACTCAGGATAAGACATGAGGCCAAGGCTCTCACAAGCCATGAAGACTTTGTCTTTTCTGCCATGGTGACAAACTCCTAGGGGCTCTGAGCCTGTCAGAGGGACCTCCACAGGACTCTCTGGCATATATCAGGGTCCTGCCCCAAGGTCCAGATCAAATACTAGTCAGCTGTAATACGTGATCCGAGAAAAATTATTCCCCTCTCTGACCTCAGTTTTCCTTTTCAGTACATTGTCAAAGGGAAGCATGTGCTCTGCGCCTCTCAGCATCATGCAGGAGAACGTTCCTTTCCCTTTCTTACTCGTCTCTGCCTTTGTTGATCATCCTGCTGTGTCTGGAACATTCCAGAAACAAATAAGCTCTTTGGACTTTTATGGGCGCTTTCCCTGTCTTTCATCCTGTTTCTAACCACAGCCCCATGCACGTTCCCTAAGGCTCTGTCTATGATTTACTTTTCTGAACAGCACTTGCCACCTTTTAATGTATTCCCCTTATTTACTTTGCTCTCAGAAGGCAAAAGGCTGTATGGTGGTGGGATGGAGTTCAGAAAAAGCCCCTCCAGGCCTCTGCCATTTTTCAGGTGTCTTCAGTTCAAAATAATCATCAGTGTTCCAAAGTTGCACACTCGGAGTGGCATATTCTCCGCTCTTCCCATTCCCAGAGAAAGGGGGCGATTATAACAATCTTTGAAGAGGCATCCTCAGCAGCAGCCACAATTAAAGCCCACCTTCCCAGGCAAAACTGGTGCCTTTAGCTACTAGAACAGATTGCATTCAATAATTTAATTTTCAGCCTGAAATAAGACGCTAAGAAAAAGCTATCTGTGACAAAGACATTTTGATGGCGACTCCAATAGGACAGAGCAGACGACAGAAAGACGGCTTATTTGGCAAATCTGGCCTGTGCCTCTTAGACCAGACCAACAAGCTATGAGTGGTTTTGTATTTTTAAATAACCAGCAGGGAAAAAATCAAAATAACATCACTTACTACTTTGTGACATATGAAAATTGCACAATATTCAAATGTTTGTTTGGTCACCAAAGTTTCTCTGAAACATTCATAATGTGCTCACTAGCTTGCATGTCATCTGTAGATTTTTGTCCCTCACAAGGCTCGAAGGCATATTTATAACAGACTGCATAGCCCATAAACCCAAAGGATTTACTATATGCCCTGTATGGGGAGAGTTCAGAAGAACAGCCACGATTCCCAACTTCACTAGCACACCAGAACCTCTATATGTCTCTACACATCTGCTCAACCTTTGAAAGCTACCCAAAGTCATTATCAGTTATGTCCAGCCCAGCAAGGTCTTCGGCACACAAGAAGAGCCAACAAGGGTTCTTAACATGAGGTGTAACAGTAGGGCCAGGCAGTGAGTTCCTTCCCCCACCCCCTTGTATTCTTGACAAGTGTCTGAGCGCCTTTTCTTCATCTTGTCAGTAAAGCATAACGAGACTAGGCAGCCTGGCATCATGAAAGACGTCATCTCATTGGTTACTTAAGGATTACATAACGTTAAAGGAATCACAAGCGCCAAAGCCTCAGGTTTAAACTGAAAGGTGAGATGTGGGCATAATCATGCAAAGACCAAATGAGATTATGGCTGGGCATGGGCATGTGATTTACTCCTTGGATGCTGTAAGCTAATTTGAAAATTCTTAGCTACTAGGTCTGTTTTGCTAGATAAGGGTAGGTCATAACCTGCCAAAAGTTAAAGGTTAAGGCAGGTTTAGTTACTCTCCTACACGTTACTCTGCCAAATTACAGAAAAACAAGATTCAGACCAAATGGTGCCTGTGATCAGGTGCGTGGTAATTGTATGTGATGACTGGGCCATGGACCCAGACAGAGAACACCTGATATCTCCTCTTCTTCACCCTCTTCTTCACCCCTGCCCCTCCTACTCCTCCGCTCTCCCTCTCCTCCCTGCTCTGTTTCCTTGACTATAGTACTCATACATATACAGTGACTCATTAGACAAGAATCCACTAGTGCAAGACAGAAACAGTCCATGAAACTCAATCCATGAGCTCAGTGAATGCACAGTCCCCTCTATTCATCACACAGACACTTTGGAAATAATATTCCATCACTCAGAATTAGGTTGCCCTTCTAATTGGCATCAGGAAGCCAAAATCCTGTTTGAGGAGGAACCTTTAGACATCAAGCCCTAGGCACAAACACTGGAGTTCTTGGACCTTGTGCTTGCAACTTGAAGATTTTCTCTGAAATGTTCACCTTAATCCACAACGTGTAAGAAGCACTAGTCTTGCTAGTAAGCATAGTTTTCTAACATCTGTTACGCTTATTAATAGCCCACATATATCTCCAATGGAAAACCATTTCTTATCTCGGTGCACTAATTAGAAGGGTTACTATTAATTAGTGAAGGAAAAAGAAGCAGAGGACACAGCAGTTTTCAGAATGTGAGTGTTCAGATTTTGCCTGCTGTCCTGTCCTGGGAAGTGAATTCCTGACAGTAAATGATTGCACCCAGGGTGTGGTTGAAACTAATTGGTACATATATGAAAACACACTTTGATGCTGGAGTTGTTGAAAGAACATTAGCAACATTGTAACTGTGTGGTACGAGAAATGTCATGCTCCTAAATCTAGTTTTAATCTCCTTTAAACTACTTCTCACTGGATGTAAGGAACTCAATCCCAGCGCCCAGTGGGAACCCCTTGTAAGGCTTCTCCTTTGGGGTCCCCAGAGGGAGAATCATCCCCATAGTCTTATGTCCCTAATATCCAAGAAAATTCCGCTGGCATTGGTGTGGTTCTTCTGATGGACTCCTGTTAAGAGATTGCCTCAAGCCTAATTGCTGGGGCCCCTGCCAAGGCTGGAACACACATAATGTACTCAGTAGTTTCCATGTCTTCTGTGGATGTCCAGGACCTACATCCTGTATAGCTATGTTACATGCTGTGTCCCAGGACCTGGAGCCCAACCCTACTCTAAAATTCCCAGGCCCTTTGATCCTCCTAGTTGTGAGAAAACTTGAAACACCTGACCTCCTTCTATCCTGAGAGTGAAAGAACTCAAAAGGACCTCTGGGGTGTAGTGACAAGCAGGGAAAGACCAGGTTGAGGAGGAAAGAGAGGAGAAAGATGAAGTTCTGGGCTTGAGCAAATAAAGGGCCGTATGTGATTCCTAAAATATGCCAAATCATAGATGGCTTCTCAGAGGCCAAGAATCTAAGCAGTGATGGGGGCGGAGTAGGGTTCGAGATCTATGGAGAAGGTGGGGAGGCTACTGCATGTTGAAGAGAGCAGGAATCAAAAATGTGTTTTTAGAGCCTCATGAGTCTCCTCCTCCTCCATGCACAGTAACAGCTCTCCGCCTTGTTCTCAGTGAGGTGACCCTGAGAATAACCAGAGCCATCTCCGTCATGTTCAATTCCTCAGGTGTCACAAGCCATCCCGCCTGCTGGAGAGGCCAAATACTCTTTCTCTTCCAAGGGCTGTCACTTCCCAGTTTCTCTCCTGTCACAGACTCTCAAGAAGACCTAGAGAGCCCTCCCATCCATCTCCATGCCCCACATAAGCAGGGTTGGATTCTGGATCTGTATAGATACCTCATGCTGATGATCTTGGATGAGCACTTCTGGGCTTACCAGGCTCTGCTGCCCTTACCCATCACTTCTTCTTTCCGTAAGCTCGCGTCAACTCTGTGACATGGTCTGGAGCTTTATGATTAGAGTTTTTCTAACAGGCAGTAGAAAAGCTTCTTTGCAACAGAAACTCCCCACTGGCTCTCCACTGGCCTTTGGCACTGTTCTCTTCACATAGAGAGGCAATGCCCGTCACAAGTGGGAAAACGGAGGCCAGTGAAAGCTGGGAGAGCTTTCCACTCTCCTACAGCCCAAGGCCCAGCGGAAGCGCCAGTTAACATCTCTCCCTCTCTGCCTCCCACACAAACCTCAGCAGCACCACTCACTTAGGGGTTTCAAGCCAGTGTGGACTCCCCATGTTTCTTCACTTGAACTTCTAACAGAGTTAATTTGATGAGCCACATCAGGTCACAGCACCCAGATGTTTTGATAAACAACAGCCTGTGGGTATTTTTCAGATGAGATGAACATCAAAATCAGTTGACACTATTTCCTTCCAGTATGGGAGGGGGTCTTGTGCAATCAGCGGATGGCCTTAAGAGAAAGCAGCAGTCTCCCGAGAAAAAAAGGGAATCCTGCCTGGAGACTGCCTTTGGACTCAACTACAACGTCATCTGTTCCCTGGCAGATTTTCCAGCATCCACATCATGTGCGATCTGAAGACACTTGTGCATGGAAGGTCCACCTGGGAAAGATGGTAACAGAAGATACAGGGAAACACCAACTCCTCAGGAGAAGCTAGAGACTTTTTAAGGGGCTGGGGGGGGGTAGCCTAAAAGTTTATCACTAACAGATTTGTACTGAGAAAATTGTATGCTGACTATATTTTCTCCAGAAGGAAATTCGTATCAGAAAGTAGGTTGTAAAAAGAATGGGGAAATTGCTCTTTAAAACATTGGGCAAACCTAGACCAGCATTTGTAAGCTGATTTAAAAAAAATTTAACTAATGAAACTCTGTTGATAAAAACAAGTTTCGTTGTAAATAAGCAAAGGAGGGAGGCCTGGAGTAGAAGTAGAAAAGGTCCTTTGACTTAGAGGAGATCTACGTATAATCTCAGTCATTTGCTTGTCAAGATGTAGGCAAACACTAAAAGTAAGCATCAAGATATCAGAAATAGATAATCTCTCCCAAGCAATTAGAGGAGGAAAAGGAGACTAAAGAAAATGTAGCCAGATCTGGGAAGATGGCTACATTGGGAAAGTTCTTATCCTGCACGCATGAAAACCCGAATCAGTATCTCAAGAACTCACAGACACCATCACAGTACACACAAGACCGGCTCGGGTTCAAAACAGACGAAATCCAAGCACTTAAAATGGAAAGTGGATACAAAATTCCACCCCCAACCCAGAAGCTACTGACAATCAGTACCTGCTAAGAGAGAGAAAATCTCTTTTCTTTAATAGAGTGACACTGGTATACCAACCACCACACTCCAAGGCAGGCCCCATGCACAGAAATGGTGGGCTGAGACAAAGGGCACTCCATGCTTTTACTGTGCTTTTTATTTTGTTTTCTTTGCTTGCTTTTCTCTTTTTGGTTTGTGGCTGTTTATTTGTTTTGATTTTTAATTTTTTTCCCTTGGAGAAAGAACATGAAGTTGGAAAGGTAGAGATATGGGGAGGATCTAAAAGAAGGGAAAGAGTATAATTAAAATATATTATATTAAAAATAATAAGACAGTGTATAAAACATGGGCAAGCAAAATGCAAAACAGGCATTATTGTACTATGACTGCTCCCCCCCATAGGGCCATGTGCATGAATGCTCTGTCCCCATCTAACTTTGTCTGTATCTTATCAGACTATTATGAAGATGTGTAGCTTTTAGAGCATAAAGCATAGGGCTGGAAAGATGGCTCAGCTGTTAAAGGCTAGACTCACAGCCAAAAATATAAGAACATAAGGCACACTGGAAGAGGGACACAGAGCCTAGCTGACAGGCTTAGAACCTTAGAGACAGGCCTTAGGGGTTATAGGTCACTTCACCTCTCTCCTGGCTCTTTGCTTCTTGCTTGATGCCATATGAGAGGTCTCTACCTTAGTTCCTACCATCATGGCTTCAAGGTGACTATATCTCTGTCCCATAACGGAAGACAACCCCAAACCATGAGACAAAATAAATCTCTCCTCTCTCAAGATGCTTCTGTAAGGTATCTAATCACAGCAACATACAAACTAATTTGGGCAGCAATTTGGCTCACAGGCCACCATAATCTGCTGGCCCTTGTTCTAGAATAGTAGGTCATTAATGTGAGCTAACATCAGAGAAAAAGAGGAGCCAGTGAGTAAAGGTACTTACTAACTCCAGCAAGTTGTCCTATGCATGTGCCTTGGCATATGAGTGAACACAGGAAGAGAAAGAAAGAAGAAAGGAAGGATGGAGGGAAGGAAGGAAGGAAAAATTTTAGAGACACATAGTCAACCAATGAATGACCAAGCACTTTCAAGCACAATAAAACTCATGTACTAAAAATAAATAAATAAAATGCAAGTGAATAATGTTCTGCAATCTTCACCATGTTTGTAAAGATCAAAGGATGAATCAAAACGGAAATTTAAAATATTTAGAACTGGATGATTATAAAGACACAAATTCACATAACGTGATATTTAGACAGAAATTACAGCCTTTAATATTACATTAGAAAAAGAAGAAAGATTGAAAATTAATGAGCTAAACTTGCAATCACTTCTGAAAGAACAACACATAAATCTAAAGAACATAGAGGAGAATATATAATAAAGACAAGAGGAAATGCTACTAAATTGGAAACCAAAACACAAAACAGAAAGAGGAAAGCCAAAAGCTGATTATTTGGAAAGAACAATAAAACAGGCACAGCAGGAACCCAGCTACACCCACACTGCAGACAGGCAGGATGGCGGGCTTCAAGACGTTTCACGATAGAAGAGCTGAGGATGACACACCGCAGAGACCGCAGAGGGAGCTAATGTTTTGTAAACCCGTGATTGCAAAGATTTCTCCATGGCTTCCCAGGTCCCCCGCGCTGTTTTGTGTTTTTTACAAATACAGCTTTCATGCCTGGCTCTGGGTCCTCCACTGAACTCACCCCCCACTCTTAACTGAGAGATCACCTCCTCCCAGTGTCAAGGAGGAAGTTAAACCTTTAAGGGAACGCCCCTTGTGGGACTCTCATCTGCCTTGGAGCCATCTCTGTTGCAAACCCCACTCTTTACAGCTATGTTTAGCTGCCTCTTTCTGGCCTTTTTTTTTTTTTTAAGAAGTGTTTTCTGTTGCTTCTTCCCAGGTTTTTCCCTGAAGGTTTTTCCTGTCCCACCAGCAGCCTCATTACCATACACATGAACCTATTCAGCCGCCTCTTAACCCAGCTCCCAGACTCCTGTCATTTCCACCCAGATCTCCAAGGCAACCACAGACAATTTAACTTCCTTTTTAAAAATTAAAGAGGCAAAAAAAAGTCATTCTCTCAAGTTCCAAAAGCATCCACAGCTTCCTCCCACCTGTGAGAGGACACTAATGCCACACAGATTTTAGCCTCCCACATAACCCCTGCCCTCATCCCCACTCCTGTCCATTTCCTCTCCAGGACTCCGCCTTCATGTGGACATACTCAGTGCAGCTCTCCTCCTCCTTCCTCATTAAGAACGCCCTCCAGGAACTCTCCGACTCAACCAACTTCTCTCTCAAACTCTTCTAAACTTTGTGGATCTGGGAGCCTCGTTGGAAAACACTTTATGACTGATTTCTTCAAGTCATTCTTTCATCAAACAATTGCTAAATATTGGCACCTGCAGGCCTTTATGAGAACAGAGTCACAGATTGATATAGACATATATAAAAATATATTAATCAATTAATCCTGTTATATATATATTAATATCATTAATTGGTTTATGTATAACATATTGTATGTCAGTATATATGTTAATAATACATATATTAATCAAGAAGCAGAAACTACTCCAATGAAAGGAGTAGGCAGATATATTGTGGCCTGTGGAATAAATCACTCTATGACAGTGAGAATAAATAAGCCATCACAATTGTGTGTACATATCTGTGTGTGTGTGTGTGTGTATGCGCCCATCCATACAAAGTTGGAAGCAAAGCTTCAAGGCTGGAGGCCAGTACTAAGTAAGATGAGAGGAAATTTTGTTGGATAGACTAAGATATTATGAAATCTGGGAAACCGATAATTCTACTTCCTAGTCTGAACCCTGGAAGCACGGTGTATTCCTTTAGTAAATATTCATGAGTGTGTACATACTTACAGGTTATGCACTTTACTGAATAAAAAGGAGTGCAGTAAGCACCACTAAGTGCCAGGCCCAGCATGAGACACACAGGGAACATAGAAGAAGCAAGGCCCTCAGTAGTTGGGAGTCCAGCTCCAAAAGAAGAAGAGCGTCCATAGTCATTACAACACTATGAGACAGCGTTGGGCAAGGTGAATAAGGGCCTTGCTTCTGCTCTCTGACCCTTGATTTACTGTCTGTGAAAGTATGTTTTCTCCTTCATTGAGGTATGCAAAGATCCAGATGTTATCACAAATATAGCAGAGATGGACATGGCTCACTGACTGCCTAAGACACGGAAACACTTGACTCTGAGTCCACTTTTCAATGATGATATCCTAGGAAAGTTCTCAAAACCATGCCTTTTCAATTCCACTGTTCCCGTCCATCTATACACAAGCATTCATACACACACAATTTATGGTTCCTTGAAATGAGATATCAATAAATAATAACAATAATAAAAATAGGAAAACTTTTACATGTTTTCTCATCTCTAAATCTTCAAGCTCCCATAACCACCCATCTGAAAAGTCCAGCACTGTCCCCAGCCACAGTGAAAAGGCACACACTGACCTCCTCTCCGGCTCAGTGGCTCAGGAGCAGCACAAAAGAGCCATCAAGAAATCCCCTTACAGTCAGATGTCCCCAGCCTTCTTGGACCTGCTTCCATCTCCAGGCACCCCCCCCTCCCTGCCCTCTCCTACAGGGCATGAAAACTCTTCTCCAACTTGCCTGAAAATGGTTGTCTGAAGTCTTCTCATGTTTAGAAATGAGTAGAGAACATGGTGAGTTTTGATGGGTGTTGTAGGTGGCAGTTAATATTGCCTATTGATATATCTTCTGGTAAAGCTTGCTGTTAATCCTAAGCAGCTGTATAACCAAATAACCACACAGAGACTGGGATTTTAGTGAACCTAGAACACAATGCTGGGCCATAGTTACTCCCTCCTAAACCTCCAAGCCCTCATAGTTTCCTAACATTTAGATTTCTCATATTATACTTGCTTTTAGTGATATAGTAGGTCCAGTCCATCCCCAGGTAGTTTCAAGATCTCTCTCTCCCCGCTCTCCTTCTCCTAGCTCTCTCACCCTCTCTCCTCCCACTCTTCCCTGTCCTCTGGCTCCTCCCAGCCCAACATTGTGTCTAGTTGTTTTATTTTGTTTACACAGAGTTGAGACAGGATGCTTAGAATAAATATCACAATACAATATCCGGATTGAAACCAGAGGAGGGGGTTAGAAATCAGCATTTGGATGAACAAGGGTAAAGTGTATACATTCCAAAGGAACATTATACCAAGAGATGGGTTTGGACTTCTGCAGATCTCAGGAGTCCAGTGACATCCAACTGCTCTAAGATACAGTGCTGTCAGTCCGGGTGGTTGCGGAGCTCCTGCATGGTCACGAACAGGTCCCCAAGCCTGTGGTCACATGTAAGAACTACATCCTGAGGCCGCTTGTCATTTCCCATTGCAGATGTGAACATGAGCAAGTAAACTATCAATAGAACAGAACACCACTGCTACTGGTTGGAAGGCCTCACATCTGCAGAGCCAAGACAGCACCTTCTGCCTTCCCAACCCCTTTCCAAACTTCTCAGCCCTATCCCTTCTCCTCTCTCCCAAAACCTGAACCCCAGCACCTCCCAGCTGTGTACACAAATAACTGTTTCCTCTGTCCTTGCGGTTTTTCCTTGTCTTGCCGACTGTACCAGCTATCCCTGACCCCTCAAGCCACCAAACTCCTTGCTCACATTCCTGGGACTTCCCGTGCCCTCTCTTCATCTGGCTCTACTCCAATACCACCTTCTCAGAGCCTGGACTTACCCTGTCCCCAATCCCCAATCCCCAAATAAATTCCTATCATAACATTTTCTCTTCCTTCTCCTGACCCCAGCCACCAGAAATTGCAAGCATCTATTAATCTGTGTATTTGTTTGCATAGACGCCTTCTTTGCTGCTAGACTGTGGACTCTAGAAGAATTTCTTTCACTCATCCTTGTATCCTCAGGGCCCAGCAAGCTACCACCAACACAGAAAGTAGCCAGTATTGAGTGGTTTATGTCTTATTGATTGATTGATTGACTGACTGACTGATCACTGATTAAAAAGAGAACATTGCCACTTTATTTGTTAACTAAAAGAACTTTTTCCTTCATCCTGAGTGGTCGGGGAGGTTTGAAAAGCAGTGGAAAGTTGTGCTTCTTTTTACAGCTAAAAGTTACAGGCAAGCTGTGTGGCCTTCGGAAAGTGACTTTCTGTTGATGGAAAAAAAAAATATTGCCTGTTTGAGTTGCTGAGAGAATCAAATGAAATGATGATTATGAAAGTATTCGTAAATAGTTAAAGTGCTGTGTGGTCTAAGCTAAGACAGTAACTGGGTAGGCAAGGAATGAAGACTGTGTGTGTAAAGCATCTCAGGCATGCTTCACACAGGCACACATTTACGGTGATGTGCTGGGTTGAATCCTCTTCCCCAAAATTCGTTCATGTCTAGAATATGTGTTTTGGTTTCCTTTCCACTGCTCTGGTGAAATACCTGACAAAAGCAGCTTAAGGAGAAGGAGGTTTATCTTGGCTCACAGTTCAAGGTACAGACCATCATGGCAAGCAAGTCATGGCAAGAGCTCGAAGTAGCTGTCACATCACATCTACAGTCAAAAAGAGCAATATGATAAAACCTTGTTCTCAACTCACTATATCTTTTCGGTTTTGGTTTGGTTTCTTTGATTTGTTGTTGTTTTTTTTTCGGGACAAAACTTTGTTTTGTTTTTGAGAATTTCCTACAGAGCCTCCCCCACATCCTCCTTACCCAACTCTCCTCCTTTCTCTCTCTCTCTCTCTCTCTCTCTCTCTCTCTCTCTCTCTCTCTCTCTCTCTCTCTCTCTCTCTCTCTCTCTCTGTGTGTGTGTGTGTGTGTGTGTGTGTGTGTGTGTGTGTGTGTGTGTGTCTCTGTCTTTCTCAGCAGACATCAAATATTCCTCATTTGAAGGTAGAACTTTATGACCATATCCTGTCTACATGTTGTCAAAATTGCTATGAGTTCATATGTGCACTTACCCTTTGGCCTCTGGAAAACACCGTTTCCTTGAAGTTCTTCACCGCCTCTAGTTCCTACAATATTTCTGTTCCCTCTTCCACATAGATCCTTGAGCCTTGAGGAAATAGTTGTGGTACAGACATCACATTTAGGAGTGAGTGCTAGGATCACATTCTCTTTTTTATACAGTCCAAAATCCTAGTCCCAGAAATGGTACCACCCACAATGGGCAGATCTTTCTACTTCAATTGACTAATCAAGATAATAGCCCGCAGACATGCCCAAAGGTCCAGCTCCCAGGTTAGTCTAGATATTAGCAAGCTGTCAGTTGGAATAAGCAGTATGTGGGTGGTAATTTGTTTAGAAAGAGGGACTTAGCTACTTCTTCCACTGTGATGCACAAAAAGGCATGAGGTTAGGCCTGATGAAGCAAGTGCTACATTTATAAGAAAAAATTAGAGCAAGAAACAGGTGAGAATACCACATGGAGGTGGAGACAGACTGAGTGATGGGTTTACAAGTCAGGGACTGCCAGAAGCCATAGGAAGCTGAGCAGCCACTACCCCTTCAAAGATCTCATGAACATGGCAGCATCTTGCTCTTGGTATTCTAGCCTCTGGAGCTACAGAATGCATGTCTTCTTTAACCACAGTTGTGGTACTTTCTCATGGCCACCCAAAGACACCAATGTATACACAGTAGCAATGCACATCATGCATATCTACAGGTGGCACATGTACCTCACCTTTGCCCTCTTAAGGAAGCCTTTGTAACCAAGGGAACATCCCCTACCTCCCAGCTTTGAAAATCTACTAAGAAAAGCTCCCAAAAAACGGTAAAGAACAAAGATTAATTGTTCCTCCGCCTGCTCCTTGTGCGACACTTGTCAATCTTCATGACCTAGTTCTCTGCTTGCATAGAATAACTGCTGAGGTCACATTGGCAGCAACTCCCATTACCAACTCTCTCTGTTACTTGAGGACTAATCACTAGCTTGCATCCCCACTCCCTTCCTGTAACACCATTGGAGAAGTCCTAGAAGGTCCCAGTTGACTGAGGAGTGAGTACCCAGGAGCGATTTTCTTTGCAGCCCCAAGCATGTGGTTCTATACAGTCATCCAAAGAGAATGAAGTAGCCAAAGACTGTGAGGTTATTAGGTAATCAGAAAGCTGAGTAAGATCAGCACTCAGTAGGAACATCACACTTCCTCTGATTTGTGAGCTACACCTGTACCTGCCTCTGATGTCTTGGGTGCAAATGCCTTATCCCACAGGAGCTGTTTGTGAATGTCAATTATTTTCCAAACATTCCTGTCTCCTTGTCATCTATTCCTCCACTCTTATGAAAGTGGACTGGGTGTCCTGGACCTTCCACAAAAGTCATTCATCTGCATTACTCACCAGAGGGAAGTGATCAAAAGCAAGCAACAGAGTCCATGCCATGAACGGTACCCACTCAACTCACTAGGGGACCCACAGGTAGGGGCCCAGTTCCAGTCCATGCATGCTCCTTGGCTGATGTTTCCATCTCTGGAAGCCTCCATGGGTCTAGGTTAGCTCATTCCGTTGGTCCTCTTATGGCATCCCTGTTCCCTCTGGGTCCTTCCATCACACACGCACACACACACACACACACACACACACACACACACACACACACACACAGGACTCCCCAAGCTCCACCTAATGCTTGGCTGTGAGTCTCAGCATCTGATTTGATCAGCTGCTGGGTATGGTCTGTCAGAGGACAGTTAACTTAAGTTCCTGTCTGTAAACATCACAGAGAATCTTTAATGGTGTTGGGAGTTGGCTCTCTCCCATGGGGTGGGCGCCAGCCTGGACCAGGCATTGGTTGACATTCCCTCAGTCTCTATCTTTATCTCTGCGCATCTTGTAAGTTTTGGGTCAAAGGCTTTGTAGGTAGATCGGTGTTCCCCTCCCACTGCAATAAGTCCTGCCTGGCTAGAAGGTGGCCTCCTCAGTCTCCACATTCCCCACTGCTAGGAGGCTCAGCTCGACTCCTCCTGTAGCCTACCCTGTTGCAGGTCTCTAGCAACAGAGATGCCCCCTCCCTTGGTTTCCCTTTTCTCTCTAAGCCCTCTCACTTCCCCTCTCCACACTCCACACATCTGACCCCCCCTCACTCCCCTCCCCACACCCTCTCCTACCCATGTCCCTCTCTACATCCACTTCCAATATCTAATCTATTTCCCCATCTGAGTGAGATTCAAGGAGGGCCTCCCTAGGGCCCTCCTTGTTGCTTAGCTTCTTTGGGTCTGTGACTTGCAGTATGGTTATCCTGTAATATATGGCTAAGATCAGCTTACAAGTGAGTACATACCATGTGTGTCCTTCTGGGTCTGGGTTACCTCACTCAGGATGATCCTTTCTAGTTCAATCCATGCAAATTTCATGTTTTCCTTGTTTTTAATAGCTGAGTAGTATTCCACTCTGTAAATGTACCATGGCAGGAAACATGGCAGCATGCTAGCAGATGTGGTGCTAGAGAAGGAGCTGAGAGTTTTACATCTTGATCCATAGGTAGCAGAAGGAGATTCTGTGTCACAAGGGGCATAGCTTGAGCATATAAGACACCAAAGCTTGCCTCCACAGTGATACATTTTTACCAACAAGACCAAACCCACTCCAACATGGCCACACCTCCTAATAGTGCTACTTCCTATGGCCAAGCATTCAAACACATGAGTCTATGGGGCCATTCCTATTCAAACCACCATGATACTGAAAGGGGGAAACAAATTCCATAAATATTCATCAACTTTCCTGAAATACCCCACCTATGAGGGTCCAGTTTGGAACTCAAACTCCATCCTCTGATCTCAGTGTCCATGCTTCTAGCATTGTACTGCACAACCCTTTCCCCATCCTCTGGTCATCTCTGAAAGTATAATGAGGCAGAGCTTTTCTTGCTTAACCTCAGTTGAAAAATGCACTTTATGAAATCTGTTCTGTATACATATGTAAATGAGCATGAAATCAGGATAGCAAGTAGATCAACCCACAAGTATGGACCCTGTGAATAATCAGCATCAATGCTACATCACAGTAACATGCTTAATTACTCACTCATCCCAAAATAAAATAAGATATAGCCCCATCCAGTTGCTTTGCCATCTTGGGAGGAGGAGCATACTTCTCTGTCCATTTCATCACATCTGACACTATGGCTTGCTTTCTTCAGGAAAATGCAAGTTCCAGAGTCAAATGCCACCTGCAGAAGAATTCCTAAAAAGCACTTTATGGGTATATCCACCTTTTTGTTCTTTCTCCTCAGTCATAAGAACAGCATGTCCCAGTTATGATTTTCCTTCCATCTGGACCCTAAGGAGGTTAATCTTCATTGTCAACTAGACTGCATTTAGAATTACCATGAAAACACACCTTGAATGTGCCTTTGGGGACTGCTCCCAAAAAAGCCTAACCGAGCACAGAGAGGCCTACCCTGGGTGTGAGGAGTACCAATCCCTGGGCTAGGGTCCTAGACTGAATCCAAAAAAGAAAGTGAATTCAGTAGCATCTCTTTCTACTTCCTGACTGTGTATGTAATGTGACCAGTTATCTCGTGCTCCTGATACCTTTGTAGATAGATAGATAGATAGATAGATAGATAGATAGATAGATAGATAGATAGATACAAACAAACAGGTAGATAGACAGACAGCTAGATGATAGAGAGATATAGAAATAGCTTATAGGCAGATAGATAATAGATGGATAGATAAATGATAGATGATAGAGAGATAGATGATAGAAGATAGATAGATGATGGACTGATAACAGAAAATTTGTTCCAGGAGCAATGATAATGCCATGATAAATATGACCATGTGCTTCTTAGTGAGCCTTTGCAACTGATTTATTGAAGGGATAGGACTAGTTTATGGATGAGTTTGATGTTTATAAGAAGAACTTAATTAAGGGAGATTTTGGAAGACTAGAACACCTAAAGGCCCAGCTCATGAGGTTGCAGAGGAAAACAAGGACACCATTGGGAACTGAGCTGAAGGCCATTTATTACATTTTGATAAATAATGTTTCCATGCCTTGAGAACATGAGTAAGGAGGAATGTTAAAGTAATAGATTAATTTGTTTGAGACATGAAATTTCAGGTAGAATTCAAACTTTATCATGGTTACTGCTCACTATTATTATCTACTGTTGTAGTAAATAAAAATGATGTAGAGCTATATGATGTTTACTAATAGCCCTCAAAATAATAAGACACAGATACCTGTTAGATTTTATAATTGCCTTATTTACCTTGGTCTGGGCAAATGGTTCACCAATGCTATCTCAATCACCTCACCATCTGCCTCCCAGCACCCACCCAATGCCATCGACCTTAACCTTTCCTTATATGGGATACCTTCCACCTATAATCTTATGAATACTTGTTTATATTTGGTTTTTTTCAAGCCACACCGTCCTTGGAGTCTTTCCTCCTGGCCCACATGGTTTCTTCTTCACACTAACCCAATCAGGGCATCCTCCTTCCTCCTCTCTTCCTGTCTGTCTCCTTCTTATCCCATGATTCCCATGATTCCCCTGTCCTCAAAAGCCCAGAAGTCTTAGCCATGCCTATGCCATTCTGTCCTGCCCATGTATAGATAGGCCTTCAAACAACCAATCAGGTACAATGTCTAAGGTGGGTTTACACAACAAGTATAGGTTTATTACAGCAGTAACCAGAGGGCCAGTAATTAGCATCAAAATACCAGCATCAGACCAACTCCCAACAATTCCCCTTTTCTGCCGCAAAAAAAGGCCATTTTTATACAATAAGAATAATTATGACACAAGTATAAAAACAAATAGGTAAAACTACTATACATACAATCTCATTTAAATATATTTGGCAACCTTGAAGAAAATATCTTATCTATAAATGTCTAAGGTTTTGTACCTAAGCTATTTTTATAGTTTGTATCTACCAACCTAAAAACATCTATCTAGACCTAGAACATCTTTATAACTCCTAAGCAACTAAGCTAATTGTAAAACTATCACTATCTGGTCTTCAATCCCATCAGAGACTTGAGAAGGAATAAAATTAATTACCTAAGTAAATAGGAAGTGTTAGCAGCCTCCAAAAAATGAAAAAGAAAGAAAGAAAGAAAAACAAAAAGAAAATTGACAAAGATAGTTTGTTGCCTGAACAGCCACCCAAAATTCTCTATAACATTGGAGCATCATCTTTAGCCTTCTGGCCCAGTACCTTTGACAGACATATATATGAAGCAGGAACTATTTAAGCTTGCCAATTTTAGACAGAATTCTCTCTGTCATAGAAGTGAGAACATTTTCTTTGCCCAGATAGCTACTTTGCCACATTTTAAACCATCTCAATATGGAAGTTCTTCGATGTTCAAAACTCTTCTTTGAGGAAGGTTCGGTGCTGTCAGGAGATTACATGTCTCATTGTCAAAGTATTCTTAAAATAATAAAAACATTTTAAATGCCATATTCTGTAAGTCTCTGAGGTTTTTGAAGGCTATTTTATCTATCTTTATATACAATCTATCTATCTATAGAATCATATCTATTTGTTAAACCTAGGATGTATATTTTTGTGATAAATTAGACTAGTGTCTGATAGGACCATGAGTTGATTAACAATGACCTTAAAATACCTAATAATCCTAAACAGTTTGTAATAGCAGTTTTTAAAGTATTGGAAATAAATCTTAAATTTGTATAAATATACCAAAATTTACACCAATGTATAAAAATACTTATTTTTGCTTCGATATATATATTCCTATATCAATGAGTTTAAAACAACCTTATTTGAGAATAACAAATAAAGCCTTAAATTGAGCAGTAGATTCAATAATCTACCTTTTGTTTTGTCATTCCTATAAGACATCCTAATATTTATTTCTTTCCTTTCAACACTTTTTTCCTTATCTAAGAAAAAAAGATCACTCAACTATGTTCATAGCAGCTTTACTTGTAATAGCCAGAATCTGGAAACAACCTAGATGTTCCTCAACAGAGGAAAGGATACAGAAATTGTGATACATCTACACAATGGAATACTACTTAGCTATTAAAAACAAGGAAATCATGTAATTTGCAGGCAAATGGAGGGAACTGGAAAATATCATCCTGAGTGAGGTAACTCAGAAACAGAAAGACAGGCATGGTATATTCTCACTTATAAGTGGATATTAGCCACATAACATAGGATAGCCACCTACAGACCTAAAGAAACTAAACACTAAGAAGGACCCTAGGGAGAATGCTTAAATCTCATTCAGAATGGCAAACAGGATAGACACTAGAAGCAGTGGAAATGAGGAAACAGGATGGGGTTCTACTATAGAGGGTTCTCTGAAAGGATCCACCCAACAGCAGATCAAAGCAGATGCTGAGACTCATGGCCAACTTTGGGCAGAAAGCAGGGGGTCTTAGCCCAGTGCCTCCTGCAGAGACTGATGCACCAACCAAGGACCATGCATGGAGAGGACCTAGATCCCCTGCTCAGATGTAGCTGATTGGCAGCTCAGTCTCCCTGTGGATCTCTGACTGAGGGCTGCCTCTGTCATGAACTCAGTTGGCTGCTCTTTGATCACTCGCCCCTGGTGATGCAGCCTTGCCAGGCCACAGAGGAAGAGGATCCACGCAGTCCTGATGACACTTAACAAGCTATGGGCAGATGGCAATGATGAAGAACTCTCCCTTTCAGTGGACTAGGAGAAGGGGATGGGGGAAGACGGAGAGAGGGTCAGACTGGGAGGAATTGAGGGAGGGGGCTTCAATCAGGATATATAATGAATAAATTGTGAAAAAATAATAAAAATTTTAAAAAGAGAGAAATCCTTGAGTCTAACCTCATTATCTCTCGAATAAGACCATTAATAACTTATAACCATCTCCCAATAGCAATAAACATTCATTGCCCCCAAAACAACCAAAAACCTACCCAATCCTCCCTTTAATGGAAACAGGAAGTCATTATAATGGGTTTCTTCTAGCTGATTTAGGGACAAAGAAATCCTATTTTGGGGCCCAAAAGAAAATGGAAAAAGGGTTAAACAAGCTAACAATAACATTTGTGGTCCAGTCTCTAAATATTGAGAAATTCCAGGCTTCTTAGAAATTGTGTTTGGAATGGTCTAAAATGCTGGACCAGTTGAGATCAGTAGCTTTTTTGAAGCTGTTTTGGGGAGCAGGAAGAAAGAAGAAAGGAGGATGCTACAATGTCTAAAGATAGCAATAATTAAAGAGAAACCTAGTACTCTGCAGTGGGACACTTGAAAAGGGGGCCTTCAGGCCAATACTACACCTATTAAACCCCAGATCTTCCAAAACCAAAAATCCACTTGAGAGAAAACAATCTAAATAAGAATGCCACTGAAGGGGTTCCCAAAGCAACCACGAAGGCATGCAGAGACCACTACAGAGGTAGACCAAGCAGACCAGCCTGCTCTCTAGCTAGTAACAGAACCTGGCAGCATTGTCTATACTCTGTTTTTATAGGTACACAAATGAAAAACTGAGGACTTTGTAGAGCTTCTAATGAAGGACAATGTGTAACAGTCATATTCCCTTCAAAGAGGTCCTCAGAACCCACTACATGAAGCTGTGAAACCAAATTCTAAGTTTCAATAGAGACTTCAAAATATTGGAGATGTCACAACCATGTGATCCACCAAGAAAAACTTCAGGCACAGAGTGAAAATGACCCAACAGAGAGGCTCTATGTGCTGTGGGTAGAAGGGCTAGAAGGCCAGGGCTCCTCAAAGCTACTGAAGCCCAGATTTTTCCATCATGAACCACAAATGCCAAACATGGAGATTCAGAATTTGATGCTTTCCCTGTGGAGGTTTAGTCTTTCTTCGCTCTGGTATGTCCTTGCTAGGCCCCATCCCTCCCCTTTGGGGTGGGAATGCTCTCTCTATTCCATTGTATACTGGAGGTTGCTACTTGTTTTCTACTTTTCCTGGAGCTTGCAACTAAAAGACTGCCCAGACACTCAGAAGAGAGTTTGCACTTCGGGTTTTGAACAATGTTGGATCCTAAAAGTCAGCGGCAACTTTTGAAATTGTGCTGAATGCACTACGAAATTGGAGTTTGAAAAACTAAAATGAATGTTATTATTTAAAATGATTGGAATGGCTGTTATAGGTTGTCAACTTTACTACATCTGGAATGAATTACAATCCAGAAAAGGGAGGCACACATATGGGAGATGGGGGGGGGGGGGGCCTTGGTTTAAAGTGGATAAATCCACTTCTACTCCTGACCTTTGAGGTAGGAAGACACACACCTTTTATCCAGATCTTGAGGCAGGAAGAAACACCTTTAACGTGGACCATACTTTCTGCTGGAAAGGGCATGGAAGAAGGAAGCTTTTGCTCTTTACCTGTTTGCTCTTGCCTTGTTAACACGTCCATTCCTTCACTAGCATTGGAGACTACTTCTTTGGTCTTCCAACATATACTGAAAAACAGCCAAGACATCTAGCTTTGGACTGAACAACTACTAGATTCTTTGACTTGCTATTCACAGCCAGCTGTTGTTGGATTGCCTGAACTGCATCCTGTAAGTAATTCCAATAGATCCTAGATAGATGATAGATAGTTGGATAGATAGATAGATAGATAGATAGATAGATAGATAGATAGATAGATAGATAGATTCTATAATTCTGTGACTCTATAGAACCCTGACTAATACGGCGATGTATATATGTGTCAAGTTCAAAGGGGGAGAGTTATAATTGTTAATCTTCATTGTCAGCTTGACTGGATTTAGAATCATCATGGAAACACACCTCCTGCAGTATCTATGAGGGTGTTTTCAGAAAGGTTACCTGAGCTGGGAAGGCTCACTCTGAATGTGCGCAGCACCATCACAGGGCTGCAGTCTCAGAATGAGTAAAAAGAAGATAATGAGCAATAAAACAACGATCATTTGAAAAAGTTCAGTTTTTGCTTTCTGCAAAGCAATAAAGAGGGACACATGCCCATGTGGTCAAGAAGACAGACAATGGATGAAAAACAAAGTGTGGCATGTAATTCCACAGTGGCTCCCTCCAGTCCAGTGGTTCTTAACTTGTGCACCCTACATATCATATACTTACAAGTCGTAACAGTAGCAAAATTACAGTTATGAGAAGCAACAAAATAATTTTATGGTTGAGGGTCACCACAACATGAGGAACTATATTAAAGGGTTGCAACATTGGGAAGATGGAGAACCACTGCCCTACTCATCCATGAAAGCAACACCAAGCAGGTCAAGATTGGACAAACAGAAGATTCACTGCAGGTAAAGGATAAAAAGAAGCAGCAGCCAAGAGCATTCCAACAGTGACAAAGCAGATAGCAAAGGGAAGACTGGGAAGATTTACCAGTGCTGAGAGTTTCCACCAGGACAGTGGGAGGTTCCAAAGCCAAGGCTTCCCTTGGAGAACCCAGTTAATCAGCACACTCCCAAACTCAGCAAACAGCCAGAGCAGCTGGGGTACACAGCTTGGAGCTCAAGCTGTACAAGGGCTCTGTTAATGAGCTGTGTTCCTACAAAGGGTTCTTTCAAGAAAGAGATATAAAGAGTATTGTAGTAGGGTTTGTGGGGTTTTTTTTTCCTGGCCCCAAGCTCCCAAAATAATGACTCATGAGACTCAGAATGTGTTTACAAATACCAAGGCCATATAACCAGGCTCTTCCCTGACTAGTTCATAACTTAAAATAACCCGTTATACTAATCTACATTTTGCCACATGGCTGGTTACCTCTGCTCAAGTACCACGCATCTACTCTCTTCACATCTTCCCAGGTGAACCTCCAGTGCCAGCACTATCCCATAATCCTTTCTGCCTACAAGATGTCCCACCTTCTACTCTTTCCTAAAAGTCAAAGATTTTTTTTAATGTATAGGTGATAGATCCATGCAATACACAAGATATTCTCTCTGCATAGTGTGGCTCTGTTGTCTGCAAGAGCCAGAGGAGGAAGCAAGTGGAAAGTGGGATGTTGGAGATGAAATTCAAACAACATACTCTCATGGCCCTTTGCTTGCCACCTCTAACATAGGCAATATTTTCCACAATCATAGCATATTTTTTTTATATTTGCAGAGTTCTTGAGGAAGATGTCATTCTAGTGCCCATACAAACAAAGAGAATCCATAAAGGCCATTATATTCACTACTAGCTCCTCATCTTACGTGGAGGGATGATGATGTCCAGAGGAGACAAGGGCAATACTGAGGAACACGCCGTAAAACGGGGGCCAGACCCCCAAAACTCCAACATCTATGCAAGATTAATAAGGAAACAGAGGTCTAGATTTCAGGACTGTGGCTGTGGGGTTTATTCAGCCAGTCTACACACATATATTGAGCATCTACTATGTGGTCACTCCCTCGGTGCTCCAGGAACAGCATTGACTGCAGGCGTGGAGGACACACCCTTGGGGAACTTCCCTCTTTGATGGCACAGCTCAGGAACACAACTCCAGGATTCCCAGGTTTGGTTCTAAATCCACCTGGGGTTGCACAAGGCCTCTCCCTGCTGTGTGCAAGCTACATATTTTTTTCCCTATGCCAGTGAGGTCAATTACTCTCTCACTGTTTTGCCGTAAAGCTTTTCCAGGCTCACGAGTCACTGCTTTTATTAATTACTGTATTAGCTGTTTTACATACCCTAATTATCTCCCCACGGCACAGACAATGGCCTTTTTTAAGATTTTTTTTCACTCTTTCTGGTAAAAATAGAAAATATGAATATGCATGGACTTTTTAAACATTTTTTAAAATTTAAACACAACATGAGCGCCACCTTCTGGCTAAAATGAGATATATCAGTGTTGATTGCCACAGTCTCAACTTGAATGACAATTATGGTAATAAAAATATTAATAAAAATAATCACATTTTTAAAACATAATAGTCATCAAATTCTTCTGTTAAGCCTCTTAATTTTCCTAATAGTATAATTAATTATTCTAAAATACATATCATGAGAAGTACAGTTAACACGTGGCCAAAACATATCTTGTGTGTGTGTGCATGCATGTGTGTGTGTGTGTGTGTGTGTGATCTCATTAGATTCTCATAGCCCTACTTGCTGAGTTCTGTTGTTCCCTGGATTTTAAAAATTTTGGAATGGAAGGACAAATCTGGCAAGTGACCTGCATAGCAACTTCCTCCAAAATAAAACTTCTATTTTGGAGGAAAGCTCTTTAATACATGAGCTGTTCTAAGGAAAGGTAAAAACATTCTTCTTTGCTAGAGTGTCCCTTGAGCTCACAAAGTAAACAACTTGAATGCTTCAGAAAGTCCCTGAAACTAACAAGATTCAAAAAAGTCCTTCCCCTCCAAATGTATATAACACTAAAGACCACAGAGAAACTCTTAGACAAGGTAAGCTGCCTAGAAATCCATCCCAACCTGGAAGAAGCAGAGACAATACAAGCTGTCTAAAAGACACTCAGCTAAGCTGCCTGAAACAGATAGATCAGTTCAACTGCCTAGAAGAAGCAAGAGACCAGCCAGGCTGACTGGAAGAGGCTCATACCAACTGAGCCCGTAAAAAAATACTCTCCAACCTGTCTAGCCACTTTAAGATTCTGCATTATTCTGCTTCCCACTTTTGCAAGTTTTCTCCCATGCTGGGCTGGGATTTGGGTGGAATGCAGCTTTCTTTGAGTAGTTTCTACTTCCATAAGTAAGCCCAATAAAACTCAGTGCTTCCCCAAATTTGTCTTTGATGGTATCCTTAATTTTTCATCTGTCATCGGTTCTCTATCTGAAGTTAAGTAGAGATTTATGCATGTATCCCCAGATGTACTTAGTGAGGTTTTTTGGTTGGTTGGTTGGGGTATTTTGTTTGCTTGCTTACTTGCTTCCTTTTTGTTGACTTGACACAAACTGAAGTCGTTTGGAAAAAGGAAACCTCAATTGAAGAGCCTGTGGGGAATTGTTTTTTATTAACAGTTGATGTGAAAGGATCCAGGCCACTGTGGGTGGGGCCACCCCAAGCAGGTATTCCTTGTTTCTACTTTAAAAACAAAAACAGGCTGAGAAAGACAAGAGGAGCAAACCAGTAAGCAGCACTGCCCGTGGCCTTTGCCTCAGCTCCTGCCTCCAGGCTCCTGCCCTGGAGTCCTTCAATGGTAACTGTGACCCAACAGTTGTAGGCTGACATAGATTCTTTCCTCTTCAAGTTGCTTTGAGTCATGTGCTTAAAAAACAGCCATAGAAACCCTAAGGGCGCAGGAATAATGCCACACAACAGAATGTCCCAGAGAGTAGATGGCACAGCCAAGAACAGAAATCCTGTTGTTCTTCGCTCATGTGTGAGCTCAGCAAAAGGAGGCAGAAAAGTAAAGTTTGTGGTCCTCCTTCTATTCTAACTACATTCCCTTTTACATCTTTCACCTTCCTGGAACCCCAGTCCTCACTATGGAGGAAAAGGTGGGACCCTCAGGCTACAAACAAGCCAGACTTTTAACACACACACACTGGTATCTGGAGCTAGAGAAGTCACAGGTCTTAGAGGAGAACTTACAACTGCCACTTTACTAAACTAGCATAATCCTTTACTGCAACACTGGCTGGTTCCAGACTTAGCCACTGCTGCATCTCCAAGAACAACAGATATATTGTTCATGCCCTTTTGCCTCCCCCCACCCCCCGACACACACACACACAGCAGCATTTAACATTCATTATCAACAACTCACTTCTGTTTGAGGAGTTCTTCAGAAGGGAGCAATCCCAAGACCACAGCCAACCAAAGCCAGGCAGGTGAGTTTTCACACAACCCCACACTCTATTGGAAGCAATGAGAGCTCTGTAAACTTTAGTTTCCTTGCCTCTAAAATGAGGATGATAACCTCGAGTTGCAAAAAAAATTCAATGAGAATTTAAAGGACTTCGTGTTGAAAAGAACCCCAACAGATATTCAAACCTTTGATTGCTGAGAGAACTCCTACACAATACCACATTATGAACTGTAAATCCTCCATGAACTGGAAGCTAGTGGGATCTAAAGACCCACTGACTACAAAATGCTAAGAGAATATGTGATGTCGTCTTGCTAGACAAGAAGGGTTAGGATTCCACGGGGACTTAGAGGTGCTACTGTCCTCTATGCTTCGGTAATCCAGGCACCATATTGATGCCTTTGAACAGCAGCAGTGTGTTCAGAATGCACCACGGCCCAGTGTTCCAGGCTCTTTCTACACAGCGGAAGGAAGATGACACTCTTTCCATTTCTCCCAGTGTGACTCACTAGGACAATGGGAAGTTGCAAAGAATCGGCTTCATCTCAGTAGCAGGAGTACAGCACCAAAACAGCTCCCTGGTCCCTTGACTCTGCTGTGCACCTCATGTGTCTTCAAATAAGCCATCTAGTTAGTCCACCAGATGAGTTTTCCTGGGTCCTACAACTATAAAAGCTTCGTGAAACTGTTCCCTCCTTGGAACGTGGTGTTTGGGCCACCTGAATCTGCATTCCTGGATTATGATCACTCAGAGTTGGTTCCAGAATAAACTCTTTTTCTCTTTGAGGTGACTCTTATGTTTTACGTTGACGCTGTGGATTAGGTGTGGTCATGTAACTAAATTCCACCAGTGGAATGTAAACAAAATGGCATGTGGTAGATTCCAGGAAATTCTAGGGGCCTTCTTAGAAACAGTAGGCTGATCTCAGCGTCCAGTCCTTCCACTTGCCTCCGAGCTATGTTTTGAGGGTAGATTTGGCTATCTAACTTCCATGTGGGCCACAAAGGACAGTGGCTAAAGTCCAAACAGTGAAGTGCAAAGCTAGAATAGCCTGTGTCTCTGAGAACTTTGTGGAAGCAAAACCGTCACAGGAACCCTGAAATTACCTGTCTGGGTGTGGGGTAGTGGTGCACTTGGGAGTCAGAGGCAGTCGATCTCTGCAAGTTCAAGGTCTCCTTGGTCTACACAGTGAGTTCCAGGACAGCCAGGCCTACAAAGAAAAGTTCTGTTTCAAAGAAACAAAACAAATGAAAAAATAAATCGCTGGTGTCTGTTTCATGGGAAATGAATATCTATTTCAGCCACTGTCACCTTGAATTTTTCATCATCTATCACCACACCTAACTCTAACTGACACACTCTAATGCCACTGCTAATGTTGTGCCAGAATGGCCTTCCCTGCAAAGCTGCTGTGCAAGACAACAGGATGGGTAACTGTGAGACTCAATGCCAATCACAACCCTCAAAGAGCTGTTATAAAACAGATTCTTTGATCCAGTGAATTCCCAATGCCAGCAATCTAATGGGCCTGAGATCCATGTCCACAACTGAGTTCACTATGGAAATTGACCACATCGTTAATAATTCATACAATATTTACTTAAAAGTACCTACCACACCCCAACTGTTCAGTCGATGTGGGAAGTAAGACATGGTCAGTCGCCACCCTCAAGTTTCACAGTCTGATAGGAGACAGACCCGGGTAACCCATGGAGCCTGTGCTACAACAGAAACTTTTGATGCTCCATGGGGAAAGCAAGATAAAGCTTGCTGCTAAGGAGCTCTGGAGAAGCAGAGACGACTTTTTTAGAGTAGATGTTTGAGCATGGTCATAGGGTAACAGGCCATCGAAGAAGGAAAGAATGGCAGACATCACAGACAGCAGAGAACTGAGGCGAGCAGAAGCCACAGACCCCAAAGTGCAACACGGGCACAGGGGATGGCCAGCTGACCCTGTGGCCTGCCCGGGTTTCACTCGCCTAGTGACTCAAAGGATGATGTGGAAAAGCTGAGGATCGGGGGTGGTTTCTTACCAGGACGACTTCTGCATTTCAGGTCGCTGTAATGGGTAATGAGACAGACCGGAACTGTAGATAGAAAGTGAAAAAATAGCAAAGTGCTCGTGGCAGAAAGAGAACTATGTAGGGCTAGCAAATGAGGAGTGTTACTGATTCCAGAGGAGGGAATGGTCATCACAGAGGGCCTACGGCCTCCTGGCCCACCCCTCAAGGACACTCTGAACCCCATGGCTACGGGAATCCCAAGGGGCCAACTGAATTCATAATGAGCCATTTCCCTTCTTCTCTAGTCAGGACTAGTCTTGAAGTATGGAGCCTCTCAAGGAGGCTTTGCTCATCCTGCCCTACCCTACCCCACCCTCCTAGCCCCCACATGGCGTGTCAACCATGGTGCCAAAAACGCAGTTGTCACCATTGTTATATGATTTGATCCCCGGAAATGGCACAGAAAGGGGAAAAGACATCTGTCAGTGTCACTGAAGGAAACCAAAGGGCTGAATTCTGAAGGATGAAAACCAGCGGTTCTCAACCTACACATCACAACCCCTTTGGGCGTCGAATGACCCTTTCACAGGGGTCACGTATCAGACCCTACATATAATATATTTATATCATGAATAACAGTAGAAAATTACAGCTATAACATAGCAACGAAAAGAATTTGTAGTTATAGTTGGGGGTCACCATAACAACTGTATTAAAGGTTTGCCATGTTCAGAAGGCTGAGACCCACTAATTTAGATGGTCAGAAAGTAGTCAAATGACTTTCCTTGTTTTCTATGCTGGATTTTATACCACTGTTATTTCCCAAATGTCACTAAGAACTGCTGTTGGAACAGGGTGCGTCATCTGCTGGGAGTCTGACTTCAGGGCTCCTCAGGTGAGTGGGGAGATTGGTAACTTGATCTTGCTCAAGCTGCTAACACTGCTCTCCAAGAAGGAAACTGTGGTTGCTTATAATGGCCACCAGGGGGAGACAAATAGGCCTGCGTGAAGAAGCCAGCGGGGTTTTTTTTTTAATTTTTTATTAATTACACTTTATTCACTTTGTATCCCCCCTATAGAGCCCTCTCTCCTCCCCTCCCAAGCCCTCCCTTTCTCCCTCTTGCCCACTCATGTCCCTTCCAAAGTCCACTGATAGGGGAGTGTTCTTTACTGCGGTGATTAGCACTATCTACATCATTTTCTCTCATGCTATTTCTTTGGTTATAAATTACTGGTTTTAGCCTTTTAATCAATTTTCAGCCTCTCGAATGACTTCTTCATAGTCTAACCAACCAAGCCCCAGAGGATGGGAGAGCCAAGGACACCAAATCTGCGCTGCTGACCTGAGATTGACTTTGCGTGCCACTGTCTAGCTTCCCCCGGTTTCTACCCTGTTTCCCCAACATACCCGTCCATCCTATGATTTCCAAACAGACTTCCAAGCCTACGGTCTCCCTCTGCAGCTTGCACAATGTCAAATACTTCCAGACCCCTCCAATCCTGTTTCCTCTTTTCCCCAAGCATGTAAGACCACGTCTCTGGATCTTTCTTGCAGTCAGTTCAGTGGAACTCTGGCCAATGAAGGCTCGTCCCAGCCTCTGACCTATTGCCACACTTTCTCTTCCCCTTCCACAATGACTTCAAAAGCTCCTTGGTTAAGTAAAGGGTCACAAAATGGAAGGGGCTGACTCCTCAAGTAGCTGTTTGTTGAGAAGACACACTCCCAACAGCCACATACCTACCATGTTAGCATAAATAACTGTTAAGCCACCAAGAATGGAGGAATGTTGGCAACAGAATTTAGGGTTTACCACTTAGACTCACCATCCATAACCCCTGGCTAACCCAATTCTCATCATGTGACTAAAACAGCTATTGCTAGTCCAGTAGCTGTTCACTGGTGTCTTAGTGGTAGTATTACAGGGTAAAGACCCAAAGACCACTCAGCATGACCAAAGTTTGAATTGAAAGTCTGTATTGGGCAGGCTGCTGACTGCCTGGAGAGAGATACTTCCCACAGAGCAGCCCCAATGCACATTACAGGGAGTTTTTAAAGACAAAGAACACAGAAAAACTATATCCCAGTTGGCAGTTGCAGGGGGAAGCAGCCAAGCTGTTTAATGAGAGCCAAGAGCAATGCGGTTAGCTGGGGCATTTCAACCTGGGGTTTCTAAAATGGGGCTGGGTGCTTTCCCATGGGGCTTTTCACCGCAGTGGGTAAAAGCCAAAGATGGATGCAGCTGAGACAAGAAAAAGAAAGCTTTACCCTGTTACAATAGAGCATGTCATTATAAAGGCATCAATAATTAGTTCTCGATCCCTATGAAGCACCTACCTTGTACTGGGTACAGTCATCCCCTGAGATCCATGAAGGATTATTTCTGTGAGCACCTAAGTCTTTTATGTAATGATAACACATTCGCATATGACCTGTGCACACTCTCCTGTGCTCCTTAAGTTACCCGTGGATTGGTCACCACACCTAACACAGTGTCAACCCAGCTAACACCACTGTGACACTTAACTGTGCAGAGAATATTGGCATTCGTTACAGATGATGCTTTTGATTGCCTGTTCTCTCTGAGCATTTGGAGTCCAGAGATGCAGAAGCCGTGGGTTTGGAAGGTCCTGGAGACCTCTGTGGCTACAATGAAACCGCTCAAGGGGACCAAGAGTCTGATGTGTGTGACACTCGGCTCGTACCAGATGTTGGCTACAGAGAACCGTGCTGTTCTTGGGATGCACATGCGGTTGTGAAGAAGATGTCCTGAGACTGACACCTGAATCCAAATCTCAGCTATACCCTCACCCCAAATATGAGAACTGAGGTGAACCATGTTTCCTTGACCTGACCTCTACTCCTCTGGTAATTGTGGGAATGAAGAGGTTTTATTGATTTTTGTCAAATCCTGAAATCCTCACTAAAACTTTGTATCCCTGTCCATTATAAACACCAGCTTTGAGGGACACGGCTAAAGCAATGTACCTGGCCTGCTCTGACTCCCGCCCCAGCACACACTAGTCATTCATCTATAAGATAGAACTAGTCCCTCCTGCCTCGCTGTGAGGAGTGGAGACAATCCATAGATACAGACAGGGCTTCTAAACAGAACCTCTGTCCCTTTATCTTGGTGTTCCCTGACAGTCCGCCAAGAGTGACAGCCCAGCTCTGCACCTGGGCAAGCAGCAGCTGCTGTTGTTTGTCTGAGCCTTGATAGGGATTGAAAGTGTAGGAGAGAGGTAGGTCCCAGGTTTTGCTCTGCAGAAAAGCCTGAGGAGCTACCAATGCAGCCTCCTGCACTCCAACCACAGAGAGGAGATGGAGACCAGTCTGCATTTTTAGCCAGCTCCCAGGGGATGTGGACACAGTGATCCCCAGAGCAAACTCTGAGGACTCTGCGTTACAATGTCTGCCAGGTTTTCCAACATCCCAGTCCTTAAGTTAGCTTTCATACCTACAGCTTTTGTAATACTTAATCATTTCTTTCTTAACACCTTATAATGTTCAATTTTCCTTCTTAAATATACTGTTGGCCCTACAGATCTGTGGGTTTCACATCTGTGGATTTAAACAATCACTATAGAAAATATGCAAAGACAATTATGTCAGTACCAAATGTGCACTAATTTTTTTCTTCTCATTATACCTTAAACAATACAATATAACAACTATTTATAAAGTGGTTAGGTTACATAAGTATTATGAGTAACCTAGAAATTAATGTATAGACGAGGATGTGCATAGCTTACATGCAAACCCACAGCATATTATGTGAGAGCCTGGAGTACCTGAAAATTGTAGTTTGTGAGGAAAACTGAAAACACCCTTCCATGGGTACTGATCAATGACTGTCATTCCTACTGACACCTTTAATGGAAATACAGTGATGGAAATAAATAAATAAATGGAAATACCAGATAATGAACTCTTCTGAGCTCTGGAACCAAAACTGTCTGAGAGAAATCCCATCCCTGCTATTTATTTATCACCCATCTGGGTCTAGACAGGTCTTCAGGCCCTTTAAAATCTTCAGATACCAATGTGCTTAGCCAAGGAAGTAACAAATCAGGCTGAGGGGATGAGAAATCAGTACCCAGCACACAGTTGGCACTTCACAAATGGGAGTTATTCCCATTTCTAATCAACAAACTTGCTACGGATGGAAAACAAGCCCAAAGGCTTGGGATATAGCTCAGCTGGTGGCGTCCTTGTCTTACATGCATGAGGCCATGTGTTCAATACCCAGTACCACACACACACAAAGAAAATAAAAATAACCACAAAATGGTGTGCACGACAGTCAATACATTGTGCACTCAGACACACATGGTGCACACATGGTGTAATACATGGCAAGCAAGCCTATTAAACAGTACATTTGAAGGACAGGCTACCTCAGGGGTCATTTTGGTGCAGCTTTTGACTTGCTTTCCCATTTCTCGTTTGCCTGGGAACTGAAGTATTCTGGGGAGATGGATGTCCCAATCAACTCTTTGGTTCCTCTAGAGGCAGCCAGAAGACACATGTCTGCCCAGAGCTCTTCTGTGGGAAACAAAACTACTTCTCAAGGCCAGTTGCTCAACCCCAGGCTCATTAGCACTTTCTACTTCTTGAGGTTTGTTTATCTACAGATCTCAACGTGCCTCAAAACATTCATTAATACTCCCAACACCCTGTCAGCCCGGAATCACCGTCCCCATTCTACAGATGGGAAAACTGATAGAAAGGGCAATTACATGACGGGACCATTAAGTGACTGTTGAGCAAATAAGGAGCTGTGGCAAGAAGGAAAGCAATGACTCACAAAGATCCAGGCTGACGGGACTACCATGCAGAGCAGGTGGCCTGGGATGGACCCACACATGGCAGAAAGCTACTTTGTCTCCTATGCTAGGGGAGAGATAGGAGTTTGGGGATGAATCCCTGCATTCCAGCAGGCACGTGTACTTCATATATTTCTATTGGTTGGAAAGTAGAGGAGGCTCCCAAGGGACCAATTTCTCCTTCCTATTCAGTTGCCACCAGAGCAGTGAAGATGACCCCAAAGGTATTTCCAATTAAACCAGACTTGAGTAAGAGATTTACAGCCCAGAAAACCAAAGGGGTATTTAGCCAGTGGTAAGAAAGGTGGCTAAAAATCTGGACCTATCACCCAGATAGCAAGATGAAGGATGGAACAGAAGCTCAGGAGCCACAGCAAGTTCACTGGGAAGACACACAGAGAACCTTCACATGGTTTAGAATGTCTAATACAGCAAGCAAACTGTTAGAATGGATCCAAAGCAAAGAATTAGAATGTCTGTGCGAGCTCCCTGTTCACTTACCACTTCAAAGGTCCCATCTCTCATGTGTTGCTCCAGGGATTAAATCCCAACACATGAAATTAGGTGTATGTCCAATCCACAGTATTTTGAAGTATCTTACATGGATGCCACGAAGCCACCGAATGTTTTGAAGGAGCTTAACTATATGAAGAAATGTTCATAATAACTAAATGGCAGGCTGCAGAAATGATGGCTCAGCAATTAAGAGTGTATACTGCTCTTGCAGAAGACCCAAGTCTAGTCCCCGACACCCACAAAAGGTGGTTCACAACCACCCGTAACTCCAGGTCTGGGGAAGAGCCAACACCCCTGGACCCTGGGTGGCCTACCCACACATACACTAATATTTTTAAATAGCAATCAAAACACACATGAAACCTCACAATTTAAAATAGGTAACATAACCATAAATATCAAAGGAAATGCAATTTTGTGCTCAAGAAAATAGTATGAAAGTATGTAGGTGGTTCGGCCTATTAATTGTGACTTACTGCTTTATATATAAGCGTTTACTGCAATGTCAATAATAAACATGCCATGTTGAATTTTTAAATGTTAACTTTCTAAACTTTTTGTGTAAATATCATAACATCTTGTATTTTACATAAGTGCAAGTTGCGGGGAGAGAGCCACAGGCTTCAAGAGCAAATTATGCTGTGCCTGGAAACCACACGAGAGCAAGCGACTGCGGAGTCGAGAGACTCCGCATGTCATCCCAGGTGATGTATGCACTCCAGGACCTGGACCAAGGCGTGCCATCTCTGTGCTGAGTGACAGCAACAGTACCCACTGACGACCTCTCGGTGGCTTCGGGATGGCAACGGTAGATCTTGACCTCACAATTTACTTTAGAAGAGCTGGAGAGGTGGCTCAGTCGTTTACAAGCACTGGCTGCTTTTGCGCAGGACCAGGATTCAGTTCCCGGAGCCGCATGAGAGCGAACAACCACTGGTGACTCAAGTTCCAGGTGATCCTCTGCTCTTCTCTAGCCTCCAAACACTAGGCAAACATGTATGCAGGTAAACACTTGTACTCATAAAATTTTCTTAATGGCTTTAGAGTCAGTCCTTGGTAGGATCTGCCCAGCTGTACGTACCTGTCTCTGTGGATCACCCATCAAAAACAGACACATCATCATTGTCACCTGCCAGGCATACCTGGCTTCTGGAAGATATTCAGAATCACTGCCCTTCCCCTTCTCCCCACCCCCCACCCCCGCCAAAAAAAGACAAATGTGGGAACAAAACTATTAGCAGCAAGTAGGCATTCACACTGAGCACAGTGAGCCTTGATTAGGCTGTTTTAGACAGAACGGTCCATTCCCAGGCACACCTGGCATAAAGTGAGAGAGCCACTATTCACAGGTAGCAGGCTGTGTCCCTTCCCTTGAAGAACACCACCTATGTCCAACTGTAACGTACGTCTCTGCAGCAGCAGCCGCCGCTCCATCTTCCTGTGGGGCGCTTCCTCGGGAGTCCCACATGCTTTTCTCACAGTGCAGGGTTTCTTCTCTTAAAGGGCCCAGTGCACTTCTGACTGCACAGAACAGATGTGAATGAACCAATGCTCAGTGAAAAAGAAAAGAGCCTAAGAATTTAAAAGAGCTTGATAAAAATTAAGGAAGTCTCACCTTATTAAACCCAGAGAATTAAAGCTGTCTTCTCAATGCCCTGGCACAGAACTCCCAACTTTTTTCCATTGGTGAATTGATAAAGGAAAAAGCTGCCATCCATGTGCAGAAATTGTTCTAGTCTATGCATGACTGTAGGTAATGTTATCAGTGTCGTACCCCACTTTACATGAAAGTAAACTAAAGTTGTACAGTATTATGAAGTGAAGTGTTGTGTGACTTTTCTTCATAAGACATGGATAAATATCTGTTCACCCCAGATAAGGCAAAGAACCAAAGAAATAATCCACTCATCTCTAACTTAGTGAACCAGTTGGGTTTATTGAAGGTTACTTACAAAAGAGTTGCAGGACCATGAATGACTCAAACACAGCTGCATCACCAAAAACTCACCCATCACGGACAATGACTCACAAAAACTACATCTCTGGAGCTCCCTCGCATGAGCTGCAGGCAGTTTGGTCAGCCAAAGATTCTCTTCCTCCCAGCTGTTACTACTGTTTATATAGCTTTGGGGGGGGGGGCTATTGAATCATGTAAATTTCAGGAACTTCCTTACAACTGTGAGTTTTGACTACTTCCTGAGCCTTGTCAGTGAGTCTTAACCAGCCTCCCTCAGGGATAGAGGGAATAGCTACACAACACTGAGAAAAACTTGGGCCTGACAACATCACACTAATGGCCCAGAGATGAAGGCATGCCCACAAATCCGCTCTCTGTGGTCCTGATCACAGCTACTGCTCCTCCATCTGACAAGCCATGCACATTGTTCTCATTGCCGACCTATGCAAAGGTCCCCAAAATTGAGGACACATCATCTCGTTGAGATGAAGACACTAGGACATCAGTCACTCACTTCATTTGAGCTCTTTGTCCCTCCTGAAGTCAGTGCTTCACATTCCTCACACTGCTTGCAGCCCTCTTGCTAAAGAAAGGATCTCTGTGATCATCAATGTCCAGTTCTAAGCCCAGAGATGCCTTGGATCTCAGTTCCTCCAGATGACCAAGGGGGCCTTTACTTAGAGCTGACAGAGGAGGACATACAGGAGTTACTTAGTGCACACCTACAGAGGCACTTGGTAGACGTTAGAGAGATGGAGAAAATGGCCATCACACCATTTAATCACTTTCCTGGAGCATAGATAGAACATTTAATCACATTTTTGTTTGTCTGTTTCACAAACAAAGTTGAAGTTTTCCCTCAGTCTACTCATAACAGAAGCACGTATATCAAGCAGAGCAAGCCGGCCAGACAGGGTACAGCAAGGGCTCCCAGTCTGGTACTTACTGGCCCTGCAGCAGGTATACTTCAACCAATCTTCAGGAAATGGGCCTCGAGGTGGCATCACTGGCCATGATCTTTCATCTCATCGAGGATCCACAAGAAGAAAGCACATGCATGTTTGTAGGGATCCCAGGCTCCACTCATCTGAGAATTTTCCCAGAGACGTCCATTAAAAAAAAAAAAAAAAAAAAACTTTCCTCTATCAAAGGCCAGATGGGGAACCAACGGTCCTTCCGAGAGCCCTAAATCAATGTGTTGCTCTTTCACTGGGATTCAGAAGCCTCAGATTTCTCTGAACAGGACATTACCTGTTGCTTTATCCACAGACTCAAGGTTTGTTTTCTTGCTGATTTTTGGAGGGATGTTTGATTTTGTGTCCTGAGCTGGTTTGTTTGTGCTCTAGAATTGCTCACTCCACCTCTGAGCTTACTGTTTAGACCTCTGTTTACATTCAGTCAGCCTCCCCCCACCCCCAGTCTGGGATCCCAGGGAAACAGAGACACACCCAGCTATGCCAGGGTAGCTATGCTTTGGTTCCTGACTTTTTCTTTTTGAAGCAGTATCTTGTGTGTCCCAAGTTTCCCCTCAGTCTCGTGATCCTCCTCCCTCCTCCTCGATGAACGCTGGGATGACTGACATGTACCACCACACTCAGTTGGCTTGTGACTCTCAATTGCACTCCTGAGACCATGATTTCTTCTGCCTTATTAAACGCAGGAAGATGACAGAAAATGAAAATGTGAGCTTTTTAAATTCTAGTGGGGGGAAACATGGCTCTCCATTGTCTTCTTACTGGTATTAGTTTAATGTTGCTGCTGTTTTTATTCTGTTGCAAGGTGGTTTCATACACTGTCTGTCTCTTAGGAGAGCTAACAGAGTCTTCCACCAGCATCTGAATCTCCTGTAAGTTTGACTTCACTGTGTGCTTGTAGCACCTCTGATTCAACCAGTATCATTTGTGTACACGGTGGTGATCAACAAATGTCTAAGAGTCGCTTTGGATTGGCAGTCTTCAGTTACTACAGACCAACTTCAGAGGTCAAACCCTTGTCTTCCAAGCTTAAACCTAGACTGAAGTTGGCCTCTTAGAGCATAAATCAGTGCTGAAAAATAGCCAGTCTTCATTAAGGTTCATGTATCATTACCAACACTGAAGAACCTGGGGTCAGCTTCTCTAAAGACTCTATAGATTCCAAGATGTCTATTCTTTTCCTTTCCCCCCTCATCCTAAATACCCACCAGACCACAAATCAGTAATTCTCAACCTTGCTTATGCTGTGACCATTTATTACAGTTCCTCCTGCCATGGTGAACCCCCAACCATAAATTTTTGTTGTTGCTACTGTATAACTGTAATTTTGCTGCTGTTATGAATCATAATATAAATATCCAACATGTGACCCCTGTGAAAGGGTTTTTCAACCTCCGAAGTGGTTGCAACTCACAGGTTGAGAACCACGGCCCTGAACATATCTGTAAGGGAGTGGATCGTTGCAATTAAGAGTTTATGAGAGAATTTTGAGACAAGTTGGTGGAAGAAAAAAAAAAAAAGAGTCCTGTTTCCGGCGGAGCTGGTTTGTGTCCTAGCTCTGACCCTTACTCCCTACATGGTGCACATCAATACAGACTGCCTGGCCTCTGCTTTCTGTCAGCAGTGAGAGCACAAATCCTAGTCTATCGGATTAGTCATGAATATCCTGCATGTAAGGCGCTGGCGTCTTGCTGATAACATGCTGCAATCACTCACCTCGTAGTAAAAGCCGATGATTGCTGACTGTCAGCTCTGATATGGTCACAAGCCTAAGAGCTTTACATGACATCAATGCATTGGCTTTGCTTCTCACATCTTATTAGATATGGAAATAGATGCCCGGAGAGGTTCATGATGCACACTGAGTCAAGAGAGGACTAACCATTACACCCAGAACTTGAACCTGGGTGGTCTGGCTCTAGCCTAGGTTATTTTTAAATACCCTCAGTGTGCTAAGCATGGGGATTTTAAAAACTAAGATCTAGAGCCTTCTCCTGGGAACACGCGCAACAGTAGGAAATGCAAGCACATAAACAATCAACAGCATCATATAAATGAAATGGGATGGATAAGTGTGGAGTATTTATGGGGCTGGTGAGAAGGACCCAACCAAACAGGGTGGGTCAGGAAGGTGTCCTATAGGGGGGAAATGATAGTTTAGGTGGAAGGTGAGGACATGTATCTCAGGGAACTACAGAAATTTGGCACAACCAAGGCTTGAGGGGAGTAGATAGGAAGATGCCAAAGAAGTAGCAGATTGCACAAGGGCTGTTTTGATGGAAGAAATAGGAGAACTTGGAATATTAAAGAGAGATGCTCAGAAGTGTTAGCTCACACCTGTCACTCCAGTATTGGGGAAGGCCTCCTTTGAGGCCTGGACTACATAGCAAAAGCTTTCTCCTCTCTCTCTCTCTCTTTCCCTCTCTCTCTCTCAACTCTCTGTCTCTCTCTCTCCTCCTTTCCATCTCACACACACACACACAGATAGGAAGAGAGACAGACAGAAACAGACACTACAAAGACCATGTAATGACAGAGGAAGAAGAGTGCCCTCACTCAAAACCAAAACAGCCAGCACCCTGGCCTTGAACTTCCCAGAACTAATAAGAAATAAATGTCTTAAGCCATCCAGGCTATCATGTTTTGCCTTGGAAACTATGCAGACTATAATGGCCCCTGGTAATACAAAGACATGAAGAGTTAGTATACAAGTCTCAGCTCACACTGGCTCACAGTTGTCCAGTATAAAGACTGTGGAATAACCTTCAGGTAAGGCCCGATGATGACTATAGCTCCTCTTCTCTATCGCTCTCTCAGATTCATTCTCCTCCACAAGGCTCCCTTCATGGTAGCTCAGTGATTGCGGTTGACATTTACACACACACACACACACACACACACACACACACACTGTCTAGACAGTGAAGGGGTGAGTGGGTAAACTGGATAATTTACCCTGAAGCTTGGTTTCTCTGTGTCTAAAGTGAGCCTAAATAACCCTACCTTACATCATTTTTGTGATGATTAAATGAGCCAGTTGGTGTTCTAGTATCTCACACTTAACAAATGACTATGTCCCTTCCAGCTGACCTTTAACCAGCTGAGAAAAAACAACACGCACACACAAAATGGAGAGACTTTGCATCGGCAATGCAAGTAAGAGTAATGAACAGCCAAAAACAAACAAACAAACAAACAAAATCCCACCATATCAAATCATCAAATCATGTCACTTCCTCTCCCAGATGCTGTCCATGGATTCTCAGCGCCTGACATCAAAGATTTCAAATGCCGGGTCACCATTCAACCTAATATCCTGCCGTTGTGAACTGATCTTTCTCCTCCATTCTTGAGTAACACTAATGTGCTTACACCAATTTTCACAACGCTCTTGAACCTCAGCAATCCTCTCTGTGGTTCCGCGGCTCAACTAAACACATATTCATACGGAATACTTATCTTCCATCTTGTCATTCTAAGCCTGTGTTCTGGCCCTCGGGGCTCATCTGTGGTCTGAATCTGTCAGTCAAGACAGTTTCTCGTTACTCCAGGGCACCCACAGGTGTATCTCTGTCATCTACGGAGCCATTGTTAAAGTGTAGAATAACACAGGGCAGGGATTGCTTCCTCAACATCCACTGCTAAGCCTCAACAGATACGCTAATCAACTCTTCTAGGGTATAGGCTCAGAAGTAACATTTTCATCATCCATCAGCTGTGACCCCAACTTGTCCAAAAGGAATCCCAGATTGTCAATTGAAAACCATGCTGAGATCCAGGCACTTTGCTCTTGAGGCTGTCATGAGACACCTAGCCTAATTACCACACTCAAATATAAATGTGCTTGACTTAAGTATCAGGTTATTTTTCAGGATGCGCTAGCTTCTGCTGCAATGACAAGACAGTATGCCAGATAGTTTTAACTGTCAACTTGACACAACTCACAATCACCTGGGAAGAGTCTTAATGAAGAAAAAAAAATCTACATCAGATTGACCTGTGGGAGATTGTATCGGTTAGCAACTTATGTAGGATGGCCCAACCCACTCCCTAGCACCACTCCCTAGGCAGACGGTCCAGAACAGTAGAAGAGAGAAGAAAACTAAGAGCGAGCAAGCAAGGAACGATGTAGTCATTTTCTCTTTACTCTTGACTTTTCATGTGATGTAACTAGCTGTTTGAGTCTTACCTTAATATTCCCGAAATGATGGGCTGTGACCTGGAATTACAAATGAAAATAAACCCTTTCTCCTTTGAGTTGCTGTTTAGTCACGGCATTTGTCATAGCAACATATCTCCGTGCACAGGGAATGCAGGGTGGGACAAACAAAAAGCTTGATCCTGCTCTATTGTCATCTGGAACAGTGTCCTCTAAGGTTGCCAAGGCAGAGGACTAGATGAGGCTTAGCCACAAACACTCACATCTCCAACCTGACCTCAGGGCACCGCACCTGCAAAACTGTGAATCGACAAGACAAAAATGCGTATTTAGCAGCGCTAGCTGTCTCTGTAATGCCTGGGTGTGTTTTGTCTGTGTGATCTCATGGTAACTTTCCCCCCTTGTCTGTGTTTAGAAACCCTGGTCATCCACCTTGATACTTGGCTGCAGAATCATCCACGCTGATGCTTGGAATGGATTCCATTAGCCTCAGCCATTCTAGTGCCAGTAAAACAACCGAGATGTTCCCAAATATTGCTCAAGAAGTCCCTTTCATGTCTAATCCTCTGACCACTGGAGGGAAAGGACTCTCCATTTGAAACAACCTGCTTGATTAGCCTGATTAATGAATTTCTGAAGTTACTTTGGTTGGTCCTCCCATCCTTGACGCCACAGTTTACCTGTGGCGACTTGTGTGTAGATTAATGAGGCTTTCAGCAGCTGGTGGAAAAGTGTTCATTACCTTAATTATCCACACCTTCAATTGAGGGCAACGCAGCCTGTCGGAACGCAGCAGAGCATCTGCTCTAGAGAAGGGCCTTTGCTTGGTGTTGCTCAGCCAGATTGTCCCTGGAGAGGCAAAGGGACCAGGAAGAGAGGGAAGAAGTCGATAGAGATAACACCACAGGGAAAGACTTTGTGTGATCGCATGCTGGATGCGTGTATTAAGCACCTCAGTCGGATAAGCCCGCTGCAGCAGAGGTCTTCCCACATGGCTACATGGCTTAATCCTTATTTGGGTTTAATCTCTCTGAAGTCGGCATGAACCCTCAAGCAACAAAATGCCAGGTCTACCCTCCTCCTGGACCCATCTGATTTTATGTCTCATTTCTGCACCTTGGACTCATGGCTCACAGGCTTGCAGGGGCACTTAGGTACACTGAGTACCTTCCTCCCAGTGACACACTCCTCCAGGGACCTGGTCCTATGTCTGAACTTGCACCTGGGGAGGAAGCTTCTACTGCTTCTTCACGGCCTCTCTACTACCAAGATGCCTGGTGAGCTTCTCATTAGCGCTCTTGAAGTGCCCCACCGGCTGAGACTTCTGCTTATTGTTCCAGGTGAGGGGCATTCATATTGGTCTTCCCCATCAGCCCCCTTCCATCGCAAGCAGCAACCAGCACTCCCTGCTGGTCCCTGGGGGGCAAGGGCAGTTCATGCACTTACATGAACAGTCATTATGGAAGTGGGGGCTTCAGCATCTTCAGACGCTTCTTCCTCAGACTCCTGTCATGATGAGAATCACTGGAGCCTTCTAAACTACAAGACTCAGAGCCCTACCAGAGAAATTCTAAGTTGAGACCTAAACATTTTCCATAAGCACTCGGGAAGTTTTTACTCTGAGGTAAATTTGGAAAGCATGGGGAAAATGACCCTGAAGCTTCACCAAGCCCCTGCAGGTAGGTGGTAAATTATCACTCTGCCATTGAAATAACTGAGATCCAGGTCTGTTGATGAATTACCTAGAATCAGACAGCGGTTAATGTGTAGCAGAACCAAGTTTCAAAGCTCCTTCTCCCGGTCCTCTGTCTCCAGTCATCTAAAACAACCTGTTCCTGATGGCTAAAGAGCAAATAGAGAGTGAGGTTCAGGGATGGGGGAATGGCTCAGCCGGTAAAGTGCTCCCTGCGCAAGTACAAGAGCCTGAGTTTGATGGCAGCACCCACATGAAAAGCCAAGCATGGTAGCTCAAACTTGTAATCCCAATGCTGAGGAGGCAGAGTCCCCGGCCTTCATTGTGGCCATCCAGCTCACTACACAGTGAGGTACAGGCCAGTGAGAAAGTGTGCCTCAAAACACAGGCTGAATAACTTCTGAGGACTAACTCCTCTTGCTTCCACATGCACGCAAGAACATATGTGTGCCCGCACATACAAATATGCACTTGCATGTGCACATACACATGCGTCAAATACAATTTGTAAAATGAAGATCAGTGGTCTTTGAGCTTTCTGTGACAGGTAACAATGAGAACAGAATCTCAAGCAGATGCCTATGAGTTCTCAGCCTCTCTCTGTGCTGTTATTCTAATATGTGATTGTATCCTAAAATGTAACTTAAGTGGCAACTCTTAAAAGGAAGAACCAAGATGAACTGAACAATGTTAATTATTTTATGTAATAATCTCTAACAACCTCTTTTGCTGCCCATTCCCCTAAAAGACAACAACGAAAGTGATTTCACCACAGGCAACCACAGCTGCTGTGAGTTCCCAAGTGCAGTGGCCATGTCAGGGCCGGGAGACTCTCCTTGAGCTCCAATGGACGGCTCCACATTCATGCACAGACAACAAAAGGATATAAAGTTGGCCAGAGAGCATGACATGTTTGGGGGAATCCATGAGGGGCTGGAGAAGGGAGCTAAAGGATGGATACGATCAAAGTATGTCTACATTTATGAAATTCTCAAAGAATAATTATTTCAAGAAGAGCTAACACATCATTAAAAAATTATTTTACTGTCAACAGCGTTTTTCTTTAACATGCTTTCCTAGTTTTCTTCAGTGAAATTAAATCATTATGACAACATCATGGATGGTTTCATTCCAAATTCAGAGTTTTTGAATTTGCTATTAATGGCCATCACATTTGGAAAAGATGACTCCGTATGGCACTAGATCTTTATGAAGGTCATGTACTAAATGACAATACCAACGAATGGCATTCCCCCTTTTAAATTCTACCTACCAGTTCTGCAAAGGCTCTGGCAGAATTTGGCTAGTGACTTTCCAACTTCCCCAATGACAATCTGGTTTGCCACAAACTTCTGGAAGTTTCTTTAAAAGCACGATGATGTATATCATTGTCATGCCCAACTGTCATCAGAAAGGCTTCTGCTGGCAGCTGACGGGAGCAGATGCAGAGACCCACAGCCAAACGTTAGATGGAGAGAGCCCAAATAGGAGATCTCCATTGGGTTCCTCTCCTCAGAGCTTGGGGAACCCCATGAAAGAGGCCTAGGAAGGATTGCAGGAACCAAGGGGGTGGAGGACCCTGGGAGAACACAGCCCACATAATCAACTAACCAGGGCTCATCGGGGCTCACAGAGGCTGAAGTGACAATCACGGGCTCTAAATGGGTCTGTGCCAGGTACCCTGCATAGATGTTATGGTTGTTGGCTTAGGGGTTTTTTGTTGATTGGTTGGTTGGTTGGCTGGTTGGTTGGTTGGTTGGTGGGACTCCTAACAGCGGGAGTGTCTCTCACTCTTTTGCCTGCTCTTGGGACCCTTCTCCTCCTTCTGGGTTGCTTCGTATAGTCTTAATATGAGAGTTTGTGCCTAGTCTTGTATCTTTGTATGCCATGTTCTGTTGATACCCCTGGAAGGCTTGTTCTTTTCTGGAGAGAAGCAGAGGGGTGGATCTGGGGGAGAAGGGAGGTGATGATGGATAGCTGGATGGGGGATAGTGGAGGGAAGAGAAACTGTAGTCAGGATGGACTGTATGAGAGAAGAACTTTTATGAGTTCAGTGTGCATGGAAAATTTTCATTAGAAGTTTTAAAAAGGCTACACGGTTCTATTTCAGATCTTCTGGGAGCAGATACATAGGCTAGAAACTTGGTGTGGTCATTCCAGCTCTCAGGTGACTGAGGCAACCTGGGACATGTAGTTTAACCTTGTCTCAAAGTAAGAAAAGAGTAAGGATATAGGCAATGCAGGGTGTTTTCAACTTCGCTAACAGAAAACCACTCAATTCATCATGCTCAAAGTCTTCCCTAAACAAGCAGCTGTTTTGTTTTCATTCGTGAATAACATGGGAGATGTTGCCCAGTGGGAGAGAACTAGCTTAACATGCACAAGGCCCCAAGCAAGAAAAAAAGAGCAATAATAGTATGCATGAAGGAAAGGGTGCATGTTCTAAGAGAACGGGGGACAAATTCTCATAATGTAGACACACCCTAGTATAGAAACAGAATGGTCTCTGGGATCCTAGAAGCCATTCCTGCCCTTTCCAGTCACTCCACACCTCACACACACCCTTCAAGGAGAGTCACCATCTTAAATGTGTCCCGTTTTTTTATTTACTTACTTATTGTGGAGATAGAACCCAGTTGCTTTTTGTTGTGGTATTTTATCTCAGCAGCAGAAAAAAACTCCATTCAGTGGCTCCCAACCTCAAGCTCCACAGAGCCACCTGCATTACCCACGATACTGTGACAGAGACAGTGTCTGTTTTGCATTTAGAGGTACTTCATTTTGTGTGTGTGGTTTTTCTAGACAGGGTCTCACTGTGTAGCCCTGGCTGTCCTGGAGCTTGCTCTATAAACCAGGCTGGCCTCAAACTCACAGAGATCTACCTGCCTCTGCTTCCCAAGCTAGAAGTACTTCTAATATTTCTCATAATTATTTTACAGCTTTTAAAAAAACACCTAGCTTCTGAGCAGTGTGGTGCATGCCTTTAATCCCAGCACTCTGGGGGCAGAGGCAGGTGCATCTCTGAGTTTGAGATTACCGGGTCTACATGGTGAGCTCCAGGCCAGCTAGGGCTTCATAATGAGACTGTTTTTAAAAAAGGAAAACCATAGTCCCAGTTACTGAAGAGGCTGTGGCAGGAGGATTGCTTGATTCTGTAAGTTTGAGTCCAGCCTGGGCAACTTAGCCTGACTCCACCTTTTTAAAAAGATGAGTCTATTCATTGTAAATCTTTTAATGCAAAATCCTGATTCGCTGAAAAGCAGGGGCGGTCATGTAGATTGCTCAAGTTCTCTTCCTAGCAAGAGACAGGGTCATGGTCCACACCCCATCTTCCTGCTGCTGATGCAGGGCTTGGCTACGAAGCAAGAAGCTCCAGTAAATAAGCACCCCATGGAAAAGAAGGAAGCCTCAGCAGCACTCCATCACATACGATCAACACTGACACCAACATTCAACCTGATGCCCCAATGCCAGGAAGCAGACAGTCAGGGAAGGAAACAAACAGAACCGAGAGGAAAGGGAGATCCTGATCATTCAGCCAAAACTCACAGAGGTGTCCACATATTCTGTGCCTCTAAGGGGAGACCCCTTTCCTTTCCAGACTGGTCAGTTAGCCCAGCCTGCTGCACTCTGGAATCAGACAGCATAAGTCTCAGCCACAGCCCCGCTGCTTGCACCTGGGTGAACTTGACCATGTGTGTGTCCTCAGAAAGCCTACGTCCTCGGAGCTCTCCGCAGCAATGCTTTCCCTGGTGGGTTGTGTAAGGCGTTGGCGAAGGTGGAGAGACACCAACGAGAGGGAGACATTCTGAGCCCGAACTCTGGAACTAGCCAGTTGCTCCCTATTCTGCGATGCCTTAGTGACAGGTCATGAGTAAGATGCTTTGCATCTTTGTGCTAGAATCCCCGGTAAAGCAGGAACAGCGCTACCAACCTTTCTCGGCCATCAAGGTGATTAGAACGAGCCAATGGTCAGGAAGTGCTTAGGGCAGCAGCATGCGGAACCGTGCTACTGGAATGGTCGTCCAATTAAAAACCTAACAGGAGAAGCAGAGCATGGCAGTGGTGAGGGGGCTGAGGCAGGAGGATTGTGAGTTTGAGGCCTGCCTAAGCTATATAACAAGACCCTGACTCACAATAAATAAATAAACAAATCAAATAAATAAATAAACAAATCCTGCATCAACAAACAAGGCTAATGTTCTTAAGGATGAGCACTCAGATATGTCCTCTGGCTTAACACATACTCAAAATAAATAGGACATGAGGACAAAAGACCAAAGCACATAATATACATTTATAAGAATGTCATGATGGAATTTATTATTTCATTTAATTGTTTTAGATTACACATGCTGATTTTTAAAGAGGAAATCTTAACAGACAATTGCACCTGCAGGAGGGGAGGGTCTTTCCTCCTCACAGGGAAGGCATTTCAGCTGATCAGACTTTTGTTTAAGATGAAAACCCAGACTCTCATTGCATCATAATTTGCAGAGCTGGTTCTAGCAAATGAAATATTTGATTTTTTTTTTATTAACTCAACTCTCAGTTTTGGCCCAGTTTCCCTCCCACTCCAGTGCAGATGGACAGAGAGGACGGGGAGAGGTGGCCCTGAGGGCTTCCCCGTTGGCTGCCGCAGCGCCATCTGTTGATGACATCCTGCTCTAACACTAAGAAGCCCTGCGTCAAACCTCTGGCATGCAGCAGGTATTGAGAAAGCCCTTCCTGTCTCCACGTGCCTCCCCTCGGAAAATTCAGATTATTCCGGGCCTGGAAGTCGGCCTCCTCAGGCCATGGCCACATGCCTGGATGACTCACATCTAATTCCTGTAACACTGATCTGCAGGGCTCCAGCTTAGGCCAGCTGATCTCTGAGTCTCTTCATTTATCCTGACAGTTATCGGTAAGAATAACACCGAACACCGGGGATGTTCCAGGCACTCTGCTGCTAGGCACCAGGAACACAGCCATGAACTAATATGGGAAGGAGATTAACAAACAGAACATAACAAGTTCTGTCAGGTGGGATCACCGAGGAGACATCCCAGCTCCATGCAGGGCAGGGACACGAGGAAGGAACAATTGCACAACATTTGCTCTGTGGTAAGCACAGCTCCCTGCATTTCCTTTTATTAACACGTTCGTCCCTTACAACCGTTCTGTAAGGCAGGTGACGTATCCCCAACTTACAGCCAAGGCAAATGAAGGGCAGAGAGACTCCGAAACTAGACTAAAGCCACACAGCTTGGACACAGCAGAATCAGTGTGCATACAGGAAGGGGGACTCCAGAACCCATGCTGTCTGCCATCAGCAAGCCCCCACAGTGGACCATAGTGTCACTTGCCTGGTCACCCGACACTTTTCTCTTTAGGGTTCTAATTCTTTCAAACTCTAAAAAAGAGTGAATGCCACCGAGAGTGCCAATGCCATATTCCTGTCAAGAACCAGAAGCGAATCTCAATCTGCGGGGACATGTTGCTGTCATTGCTGTCTGTAGAAGGAACCTCAAGGGTAACAACTAAAATGTGCAGGCATCAGTCACGGCATGACTGGATCCACTTAAGCCCAGTCCAATGGACTGAGGCCTAACGCGATCAGACCTTGCACCAGACCGCATCCCGACTCTACCCTTACTCCGAGCTTCAGCTTTCCACACCCGGCTCCAGGGACAAGTAAGGAGGGTAACAAGGCAGAGTGCTAACCAGCACCTAATCGTGGCACATCACTAGGGGGAAACCTCACAAGAGGGAGCAGAAATATTGTAAGGGCCAGAGTCTCAGGACACCTGAGACTGTCACCTAGACATGACAGAAAAGCTGCACCCCATGAAATCTGAACAAGATGGTCGCCTAAGTAAGACCTGCACAACGACAACTCCAGTTGACATACCAGTGTGGAGGGGGAAATTCCACAAAGTCCTATGCTGAGATGAGTTGCTTCAGACCTTCAGCGGGGAAGAGGGAGAATTAGTTTTCTCCACAGACAGTCCTCCTGATAGGCTGTCTAACCCCAAGCGGTCAGCCCTAAACTCCTGTACATGCAATGCAACACTAAATGGACTCAGGAAGTCTGTGTTATGTATGCATTCTTTCTGTCTACTCTTCTTTGGTGTTCCCTGAACCTTGAGAGTAGGAAACAGTTTGGTTTAGATATCCCATCTACAGCTGACTATTATTATTATTATTATTATTATTATTATTATTATTATTTACTGTTGTTTATTCTTAGCACTTGAAAAGCAATGCATCTCTGCGTTTCTCTGCCCAAGGTTGGAAGATGGGCAGGGGTGCCGTGGGATGCTGCCTTCTGGTCACAACATGTGTGCCTCACATATGAACTCACAGCAGCTATGATTACTTATGCAAGATCAGAGGCCACTAAAACATCCCAGCATGGTTGGGGGAGGGGACCCCCAAGGCCCCAGCCCTAGCTGGTGAGCAATTGGCAATCGATGACCGCTGAGCAATGGAAGGTCACTTTCCTTGAGAGCGGGCCCCTGAGAAGCTGCCGGGCTCTTGGTAGATGACCCCATGTCCATGCACAAATGGGAAGCACTAATTAGACTCAGTGGGTTAAAAAAATATTAATGAAAAATTGAAAAAGAACATGAAATTGGGAGGGGGCTATGTTAGAGGGTTCTGAGGGGATAGTGTTAGGATACATTATATTCCTGCATGGAATTTTTAAAGAGTAAATGAAAATTGTTTAAAAAAAAAGAGAATAGAACTCATGGGATGTAAACTATGTAGGATCATTGTATAATATTATAGAAGTGATGCTTGATTTAAAAAGGTCCCTGAGCATAATCCCCAACACACACACACACACACACACACACTTCCAGCCTCCTTTGTAAATACATCTAGGCCATGTGATTGGTTCTGATGGATCATGAGTGGAAATAACAGAAATTCAAAGTCCCATTTGTCTCTTCCATCTCCTCCTTCTCCTCCTGCCCTGGTACCAAATGAGTTAACTAAAAATTAACAAGAATTCACAGTCCTCACTGTGTTTCAGTACAGTGAGACATGCAGAGTAGCTATGCAGAATAACTCAAATGTGTGTGTGTCTCTGTGTGTGTGTGTGTGTATGTGTTGTGTTGTTATTGAAGCACAGCATAGCAGAGCCTAACTCACACCTAATTGGTAGCCCCTGGGGACCATAAGGAATATTTTTATCTCTTCTTCCCAAAACCCTCTGAATTATATGAACATTTTTAGTTTGCTTTTGACTTTTGTTCGATGCTGTTTTGCTTTCTATGTCCTCTGAATTACTTTCACCATGCCAGCTAATGCTTAACAATCCCTTCAATTTGCATGCTCTCTCCTCTAGATTGATGCCCCAAACTGACTGCGATTGGCTTGCAATATAATGGGCCCACTTCCCTCCCAGTTCTATTAATAGGGCTCATGTCAGTTTGCTGGGGGAAGGGGTGGGTGTGTCAGGTGCGTAGGAAAAAGAGGAGGCATGTTGTGGTGCTGGGGAGAGGAGTCACACCAGGTGTGTCAGAAAGGGAGGAATCTAAACAGATGTGCTGGGGAGGAAGGAGTTATGACAGGTGTGATGGGAAGGGAGGAGTCATGACAGGTGTGTTGAGTTAGGAATTATGACAGGTGTGTTAGAAAGGGAGGAGTCATATTACCTGTGATAAAGGAGGGAGGAGTCGTGTGCTGGAGGAAGGAGTCAGGCAGATGTTTTCGGGAGGAGGGAATCATGATAAGAGTTGAAGGAGGCCTTATGTCACTGCATTTGTAGGTCCCATAGATCCAAATCCCAAATATGTATCACAGATGTTCTATAAGCATATATAGTTCTTTAAAAAATTGTTTTATCCTTTTTTTTCTGAGACAGAGTTTTGTTTTTGAGGACCCCATGATCCTCCTGCCTCAGCCTCCTGAGTGCTGGGGTAATAGGCATATGCCACTATGCCAGGCACAGCTGGTTGTTAATGAGGACCCAGAAGGCATGTTACACCATCCAAGTGAGGTTATACCCAGCTGAACAGTGAAGATTGCATTGAACGAGGCTTAAGACAATTAGCAAAGCCATCATAGACCATGGTTCCCCCCACCTGACAGTCACGAAGACTTCTGAAGAAGGATGGCCCAATGTGAGCTACAGTTATGGACACTTTTTTCCAAGCTGAAATCAGAATGTAGATACACTTTAAAATGCTATAATATTCCTGTTTGTAGTGAGCTGGGATTGATTCAGAATCTGACAGTGGACATGCTGAGGAATGCTGGGTGGTCCTTTTGGTTAATAGGAAGGGTCCTCAGCCACTGGGTTTCAGGGCAGTCTAGAGGGGCTGGACATCATTTGCCCTGTGGTCTGGAGACATTGGAAACTAGAGGACTCAGCCCCTGCTACCACAGGGGCTGTGAAAGCATTGGCAGCTCAAACTGGCTGAGAAAAGACATTGAGCCTGGGGGAACGGGCACACGAGCCTGTGTTAAACTCATACTCCATAAATGAGCCCAGGCACTCATGTCACTATCCCTGACCTACAGTGTCTTGCTTTGTCTCTCGGGGCGTTATGACGTACGCCTGCAATTCCAGCACTCAGGGAGGCAGAGGCAGGTGGATCTCTATGAGTATGAGGCCAGCCTGGTGTACAAAGCGAGTCCCGGACAGCCAAGGCTACATAGGAAAACCCTGTCTTGAGAAACCAGAAACCTGCCCTCACCTGGAAAGATGAGTGTGAGGGTTAAAAGTAAGAATTCTCCAGACTTCTCTTAGGAGGTGTTGGGACTGATGAGACATTTCTTATCCCTTGTCCCACCAGACTCCAGTCCTCCGATAGATGCTGACCCATGAGGCAGTACTTACTACTGCTGAATAGGCAAGGGGAACAATACACAGACATTTAAATAGTCATTTCATTAAATGCTTTGTCTGAATCAGAGGCTGCCTTAGAGCATAGCTCATCCTGGATATTAAGGTCCCTGGGGAGCTTTAATGAAAGGGATCCCAGTGCCTCCGCTCACATCCAGGAAGTTGGATTCAAGCAGCCTTGGTGATCAATATGGACAACTGGGTTTGAGGATCACTGTCCATGTGCTCCTGCCCCCATACCCTAGAAAAGACTTCCACCCCACATCATTCTCAGGCCAAGATGCTTGAGGCAGTCCGGCCTCCCTATACCACATGCCCTCAGACCTGGAAGGCCCTGCCTTCAAGGCCAGCCACTGTGGCTACCTACCATGTGACATTCCATTTCCTTTTGAGAAAACAACAGCTTGACAGACCCTATCTAGGCAAGCACAGTTCCCTGGGGCTGGGCCCCTGCTCTTCCAAGAGATAATTCATGGCTGTTACAACAAAGGGCAGGCGATGAAAGATGAGGAGACCTTCAAAGTCTCTATCTTGCTGTAGATCACGAGACGTTTTTCCAGGCTTGCTATTTTGTAATAGATCTGTTAGAAACCAGAAGAAACTAAGATCCCAAGGCCCCCAAATCAGAAAGAAGACATTGTAGTTTAATGTCAATTATCTCAAGCATAAAAGAGGAAGGCAGGTCATCTTGTCCCCAGGCAAGCAATGCCCAGGTTACATCCAAAGAACTGAACCATGAAGGCTCTCTTTGTCTAAGGCTAAGAGCAGGGGTGGATGAAAATGGCTAAGGGAGGGAGTCTCCCTGGCCAGTGCTGTTTGAGACAATCCCAGGAAAGAGCACAGAGAGTTGAGAAGGCCTGGTGCTGGGGGGAAAAAATGTGTTCAGATCTCTAAGCGTTAAACCTGATTGGAGTTGTTCTATTCATGCGTGTATGGTTTTAATTAGTGAAAACGGCTAGTCATAAAGCAGTCACCTCTGTTCTTCAGCCAACAATCTTCCTATTTCACTTGCAGGAAAGAGAGGGCAATTAAAGCATAAAAATAAAAGCACAGGATGCAGGATGAGAGTCTGGGGGAAGAAAGTGTGAATTTTGTACAGTAAACCAGCATAACCCAGTGAATATAAGCCCTTCCTCAGATTCTAATGTGGAACACTTCTGTTCTTCTCATCAAGAAAAGGGGAGGGAGAAAGAGAGATGAGCGCAGAGGTCAAATACATGGATATAAATCCACAGTTTTGTGAACTAAGGCAGAAAGATGGGAGCATCTACAGAATATTCCCCCAAGTTATTCTAGCTCTAAAACCTAGGGACTTACTCAGCTATATAGAGAACTATATATTTATATATACTATATATTATATACTTACTCAGTATATAGAGAACTATATACTTCCCCAATCTTTATTCATGAAACTGACATAGACCCCAGACATATGCAGTATCTCCAGGAGCCACAAAGAGTTGAAGAAAAAGACATTGGGTTATAGCCAGGCATAGTGGCTCATGCCTTTAATTACAGCACTCAGGGAGGCAGAGGCAGGCAGATTTCTGTGAGTTTGAGGCCAGCCTGATCTACAAGGAGAGTACAGGACAGCCAAGGCTTCACAAAGAAACCCTGTCTTGAAAAAAGAAAGAAAGAAATGGGTTGTTTCCTTTTCTCAGAATACCACAGTTGAAAGCACAATCCCAGACAAGGAGGCTCACATGATTCCATGTGCTTTTTTGTAAATGGCTTTCAACATTTTCTCTTTGTTTCCTTTAAGGATGAGTGTTACATGGAAAGAGTCAAAGAAATAATAAGATTAGAATGGGTGGTAACGGGTACCACTGCTAATGTTTACATTCTGCCTCATTGTCCAGTACTCAGCAAACCATGCAGACAGGCTCTTGCTCATGCACCCAACACCTCCTCTGGGCCCATGGGAAAAGGTGAGGCATCCTTCCCCCAGAGATGCTCTCCCAAGCTGTTGCATCAACCTCTCTGAACCAGAATAAATGAAGGAGGAAAACAACTAATGTTTATTGAGTGTTAAGTAGGTACTTTATTTAATCCTCACAATTATCCTGTGCAATAAAAAAAAAGAATCATCGCCCCCACTTTACAGATGAGACAACTCAAGGTCTCACAGATAAAGTGACTTGTCCACAATTACAGAACTAATGAGCAGTAGGACTGGATCTGGAAGGGAGACCTAAGTGCTGTGAGAAACATGGGTACAAATTCCTGGGTGAATGCGGCCTTTCGGGCCAGTGGAAGAAACCGATTGGCACTACCGACATAAACTAGAAGATCAAATGTTATACATGGTAATAAGTGAGTTATATGTAATGACACTAGAGACCCAGAGACCCTAGCATCTAAAAGACCACCAAAGAACAGCTGCACTTGAAGGGGCCATAAAAGGTAGAGTCACACAGAGGAGGACCGTGAGGGGAAAGAAGTGGGGAGTGCATTGGGGAAAAAACACAGCAAAGACGTGGGCATCCCAGAGTACCTGACAAATGGCCAAATCAGTAGGGTGGTGACCGCACTACCCCCTGACCTGTGTTCCTCTTCTTAAGGTAACATTAAGTCCTCTTTAGAAGGCTCTCTAAGGCATTCACAGTTGCCCATGCCCTCTGAAAGTCCTACCCGGGGTACTGTGGCCACGTATCCATTCCCACTCCCATCCCCGGCATCATGTCCCACTGCACCCCATCCTTTAGTACCAAATCTCCCACTCTCACCCCAGGTCAGTGTGGCTCCTCTCCAGTGAATACCTGAAGTCCCTGCAGGCCCCATATCATGGCACCGATTAGCCTGCAAGTAACCACCAGTTTATGTATCTGTAGCTCCCATAAAGCTTTGCCTGTCTGGGAGGAGGAGTCTCGCTTCCTTCCCCAAAGCTAATCAAAGTAGATAATATATAGTAAGTAATGAGCAAGAACAGATAGGGTGGTTTCCGGAGCAGATGAAAGCACAAAGGAAGAGGGGGAAAAGGTGTGGAGAGGAGACAGGATGAGATATTGCATTGGGAAAGAAGGGGAGGCCAAGGATACCAAACTAGTTTGTGCAGTGTTTTTATGATTCATTTAAAAATTGTGTGTGTGTGTGTGTGAGAGAGAGAGAGAAAGAGAGAGAGAGAGAGAGAGAGAGAGAGAGAGAGAGAGAGAGAGAGCAGCGCAGATGTGCACCTGCTATGGTGCATGTGTACAGGTCACATGACTACTTCCAAAAGTCAGTTCTCATCTTCCATCTTGTTGAAGAAACCTCTAAGATGCATTATCTATGCAGCTGATCCATGAGTATCCATTGATTCTCTTCTCTTCCTCCCATCTCACCGTAGGTGTTCTGGGATTACTGGTTCACATCACCGAATCTGGCTTCCTTACTTGGATTTCGGGGATTGAACTTGAGTCATCAGGCTTGTTCAGCTAGCATTTGCTTGTTTGTGTTTTTGTATTTTTGGTTTTTTTCTTTGTTTTGTTTTGAGTTTTTAACTGCTTTCACCAACCCTTGTTCAGCGTTTATTCTGTGGAGATGGAGAGTGTCTCCATCATTTCTTCAGATGGCAGTGGATGAACAGGGAGAGAGAATTGGACTGGAGACAAGGTGACTCTTCAGATACATTTTATGACAGTACAGACCAGAAATGAAAAGACGAGCATATTGCTTTTTCAATCCTTTTTAAAAACCTGGTCCCAGGGGAGGGGATGGAGAGAAAGTGCTTCCAGATTGTTGCAAACACAGACACGTGCTGTTCTTAAAGCTCTTCAGCATTCCATGAAGCCATAGATAACTGCTATGGGCAGATCTGGGGAGCGGTGAGAAAGTGGCATTTGCTCCTAAGAACTCTCCAGAAATACTCCATAAATAAGCATTGGCAAGAACACCCAGGGAAACCACCTATTACATGACTAAGGCTCTGTGAAATCTCTGCCCATGGCCAGGCAGAAACTGCGACATCCAGATCTATCACTGGCCTTCTGGGAGTGCTGAGATTATGGGTTGTGGGAATCCAGGGCCATAAAACTTTCACCCAGCTGCTGGAGTACCTGGCTGCGCAGTTAAGGAGAAGGCTTTTGAGTACATCAAAGGGCTCTGCAGGGCGATCTCAGGAGGCTCCCTTCAACCTGCGAGGAAGGCAGGAGTCAGGTCTCATTATCCTTATTTCACAGATGAGAAAAGTAGGTTCCCTGATGACTAAGTCCCTTGCCTCAAGTCAAACAGTCAGCAAAGGGTGGGGCCCAAAATAACCATATCAGTCACTACATGGCAAGACACCATCATTGGGAGCTTCCTGTGACACAGCAGGTGGCTGTTCCTGGGAAGCCTGGGTCATGTTTGGAGTGCCAGGAGGCAGGGTGATCCTCTGGAATTCTCGCAGGCTCTTAGCACACACAGACTTTCCCCTGTACACTCGTAGATGAGGTCTGTGCCCTAGCCAACAGCACGTGTGTCGACAGCCTTCTCATGTAAGTACCATATGAAAGAGAAGACCCAATAGACAACCCTAACCAGTTGACTCCTGGGCACACATATATGCAAAGCATCTCAGAAAGTGCACAAAGTCTTAGTTGCCACCCAGTAGAATATTCGTCAGCTTCGTATCATGTGCCTAGCTATAAATTGCAGTTACATCTTCACTATTCCTGGGACACAAATTCCTAAAGACTATTCGCACATATGTGAATTGAAGATATTTGGATGGTCTTCTCTAGTTCCCACCATTTGCCTGGAAATTTCATGATTTCCTTGTTTTTGTTTGCTGAGTAGTATTCCATTGTGTAAATGTGCCAGAATTTCTTTTCCATTCCTCAATTGAGGGACATCTAGATTGTTTCCAGATTCTGGATATTACAAATAAGCTGCCACGAACATGGTTGAGCAAATATCTTTGTTGTACACTTGAGCATCTTTTGGATATATGCCTAGGAGTGGTAGAGGTGGATCTTGAGGTAGCACTATTCCTACTTTTCTGATAAAGCACCAGATTGATTTCCAAAGTGGTTGTTCAAGTTTACATTCCCACCAGCAGTGGAGGAGGGTTCCCCTTCTTCCACATCCTCTCCAGCATGGGTTGTCACTTGAGTTTTTGATCTTAGCCATTCTGATGGGTGTAAAGTGAAATCTCAGGGTCGTTTTGATTTGCATTTCCCTGATGACTAAGGACGTCAGAAAGACACACATGGTTTATACTCACTTATAAGTGGATATTAGACATATACTATAGGATAAACATACTAAAATCTGTACACCTAAAGAACGTAAGCAAGAAGGAGGACCCTGGGTAAGATGATCAATCCTCATTCAGAAAGGCAAATTGGATAGACATCAGAAGAGGGAGACAACAGGGAACAGGACAGGAGCCTACCACAGGACCTCTGAAAGACTCTTCCCAGCAGGGTATTGAAGCAGATGCTGAGACTCATAGGCAAACTTTGGGCAGAGTACAGGGAATCTTATGAAAGAAGGGGGAGATAGAAAGACTTGGAGGGGACAGGAGCGCCACAAGGAGAGCAACAGAACCAAAAAATCTGGGCCCAGGGGTCTTTCCTGAGACTGATAGTCTAACCAAGTACCATGCATGGAGATAACCTAGAACCCCTGAACAGATGTAGCCCATGGCCGCTCAGCCTCCAAGTGGGTCCACTAGTAAGGGGAACAGGGGCGGTCTCTGACTTGAACTCAGTGGCTGGCTCTTTGATCACCTCCCTCTGGGGGAGGGGCAGTCTTACCAGGCCACAGAGGAAGACAATGCAGCCAGTCCTGATGAGACCTGGTAAGTTAGAGTCAGATGGAAGGGAGGAGGACCTCCCCTAGTAGACTTGTGGAGGGATATGGGAGGAGAAGAGGGAGGGAAGGTAGGAGGGGAGGTGGTGAGGGCTACAGCTGGGATACAAAATGAATAAGTTGTAATGAATACAAAATAAATAATTTTTTTAAAAAGATACTTGGAAACATCTCTTTCCTGGGGCTGTTGTGAGCATCCAAGGAGATAAGGCAGATCATGTGCTTAGCATGTTGTAATCAACAATAAGAGTGTTAGCAATCAATATCCAAAAGCAATGATTATGCAAGTGATCTGAGTTTAAACAGTGATTCATAATCTCATCTCTTCATAAGCCAAATAGCAAGGAGGTAAATCCAAAGTTTTATATTTTTCCAGTTCCCTCTCATCTAGGCCAAGTTTGTTCTTATTATTTGTTTTTTAATAATATTTTATTATTCTAATTGGCACACCATGTGTGTCAATATCTGGCTACCATCCCAGCAACCCATCTCATGTGTCACCAACAGTTTGGTGATTAACTCCCACAAACGCCTCTACCTTCTTACCCAAAGCCTTTTATCACCTGATATGAGGTCTTTGCCACAAAAAAACACACTTGGGCCTGTGTCAGGGAAGGTCCAGTAGTGACACTTGACTAATGGATCACAAGACATCTCACCACCAAGTGGGGTCACTCTGAGATAACACCTCTATTATCTCCCCATGACTCCTCAGTTCAATTAGGTCCCAAGAACCCACAGCCCAGCTGACTCAGCCACTCACCCTCTATGTGGCCGTTCAACTCTATACTGGAACCTCCTAAGGCCACCTCCCAGATTAACTCCTAAACCCCTGCTTGGGGTCTTCTTCCTGGGAAATCCAAGATAAGGCTGTCAATACAAGCCACTTTTGCATGTCAGAAACTCAGATAAGTTAACTATTATTAAAATCACAGAGATGTTGGCATGGGTGTGGCGATCTCGCAAAACAAACCAACTGCCAGTTAACTTTTCTGTGGCTTCCTTCAATCATGGCTCAAAATTCCTTCCAGTTTTACCCACAATGCTGCATGCATGGCAGACTTTCTCCTCAGTTCTCTGTCTGCCAGGGATTTCTGGGTCCTAACATTGTAGGTGCTGCCTCCCTGGAGAGAAAAACAGGATTAGGGTAAGGCTCAAATACAAGTTTGCATCATGTCTTTATTTAAACTTTTGATAATTTGTCTGTTGCCACCATAGGCAACTGACTGTCTTTGAAGTCATACTGACATGATCTGTTCCATCCTTGTTTGGCACAAGTTTGTAAAACTTTTTGCTATTGTTTTCATGGTATACTGAGAATGAGAATCAGGCTTTATGCATGCTAGACAGATGCTCTTCCAGGGAACCGCAGCCTCAGCTTTAGACATTTTAAAAGTATTGGATTACAAAGGGTATTTGACTGCTGGACATCTTGACTGCTAGATCGGGGGAGGTGCCCGGAGTTACTATCTCACTCATGTTATCATAATATCATTGGCCAATATAAATAAATTGGTAGAACATGAACCCTCCAGGAGTCTGTGGCCAACCTCAGCTAAGATTTCAGAAACAGAAAAATTAGGCTCCCCAGTGTTAAAAGGGGAGCTGGCCTTTGACCCACCCAGTGCCAACTGTCCACCAGGCCCCCTGACCCTTTTCCTTCCAGCTCACAGGCTTAAAAAAAAAAGCACTCTATGGCTCTTTTCCAACACAGTCCCCAGAAGCCCTCCCACACCCTCACCTGAGGTAAAACATCTCCCCAGAGGCATGATCCCTCAGTAGTCTGACCCTCCGAGTCATGCAGCTCTTCTACATCACATGGAGTACAACTGAGCTGTACAACTTATATACGTCAAACATGGCCTACAAGAGCTCTCCCAGATCTGGTTCCTGCTCAGACTTCAACTTGCCCATGAAGGGTTTGTGTTTCTGAATATTTTTTCTATCAGTATTTGCAACTTACAAGATAACTTAAAAAAAAAAATGTATAGCCAAATTTGCTGTGCCTTGAGACATTTTGAGATGTCCCCATGTGCCTTCTGGTGGGTATGTTTGCTTGCTTCTCTTACAGTGTACCATGTTACTACACAGTTGGAGGCTTAATGCAGCACACATTTGTTTTCTCAGTTTTTGTGGGTCAGCTTCGGGTCTCATGTAAATGAATTCTGAGCTTTGCATCTTGCTGAGCAATCATCAAAATGCCCAGCAGGCTGAGTTCTCATCTGTAGCCTCATCTAGGAAAGAATGGACTTTTATTACCAATACCATTAGGTTATTGGTAGAGTGAAAATCATACAATGTTCCACTGAAGGTCCTGGCTTTTGGTTGGCTGTTGCTAAAGGCCATCCTTGCAGTCCAAGAGCCACTTACAGCAACTTGGGCTTCATTCCCCCAATATGGTTGCTTGCTTTGTCCAGCCTTTAAGAGGGTCTGATAAGGCAAGGTCTAATATACTATAATAGAATTACCTAAAAGACACTGTGGCCTTAGTCAACCAAAAGGAGGGAATATTACAATATTACAATGAAGCCCAGGAGGTTAAAGATCCTGGGGCCTAGAGTATGCTTCCCACATGAGGTTGCTTAAACTCTAGCCACTGTGACTCGGTCCTTCCTATTACAGTACCATCACTAGCAGGTGGTGTAAGCTCACACCCTGCCCAGTGCACTGCCCAGTGTAGTAGTCTGGCCCCAGGTACAACACTAGTTAACCAACAACCACACAATTGTTCTGTTGTAAGGTATCTTATTACCTTAGAAATGTTGTGATGTTTGCCTTGAATTACACATTGTATCCCCTTGTTGTTGTTTTTTTAATGTAAGAATAATTTTCTCAAGAATTTGCAGGTTAAGAGTTGACAAGTTTGGTGACATGAAATTTAAAAGATTCTGCTCAGCAAAGGAAACATTCACCAGACAGAAGAGGCAGCTACAGAATGGGGAAAAGAAATAGCTGACAAGTGCTCATCAGACACGAGATTAATGTCTAGACTATATAAAGAACAGCAAATGTTAGATTCATACAAAAATGCAGCATTCAATCAACAAATGGACTAATGAACTTAATTCTCAAAAGAAGAAATACAAATGACCGACAAACACTTGGAGAATGTGTTCAACACATCTAGCTATCAGATGAATGAAGATTCGAGCTGCTTTAAGAGCTCATGTTTCCCCCGGTCAGAATGGATATTATCGAGGAAACAAGTGACAACAAATGCTGACCAGAAAAGGAGGAGTCTTTACTCACTGATGGTAGCAATTAAAGGTGTACAGCCATTACGGAACCGAGCAAAGACTTCTCAAAAACACTGAAACGGAAACTCCCATGTGACCCAGCTACCCTACTCTAGGGTATATACCCAAAAGACTTTAAGTCAACATACCACAGAGATACTTTCACATCCATGTTTATTGTCACGCTGTGCGACAGCAAAGAGGTAGAACAAGCCTGGATGTCCCTCCACAGAAGAAAAGATTAAGAAAATGAGGTACATATACATAATGGAATTTTACTTTGTTAATTTTATTTCACTAATAGTTTCTGATTAGATATTTCCCAATAGTACTGCCTTAAACCACCAAGTATTGTCACATTTATTGCCCAACAGTAAACAGCTAAGTCTCCCTTGACCTGCGGTTTGTGTTCTGGAAACCACCATCAAGATGCAAGAGCATTAAGGCCCTTTCCTCAAGGAGCAGACAGGAAGCTGGTGGAAAATGAAGGGTTAACTCGGGTGAGGAACGTCTATGAAGGATCTGGTTCCAGCTCTTTCCAGACCCAGCAGCTGTGTGAACAGAGTGAAATCATTTCCCGTTCTGTAAAGTGGAATTAATGATAAATGCCTTTCTTACATCACACTGTTATTACGAAACTCAAATTACAGAACCCGAGTGAAAGCTTTGTAATATGTGAGGTTATAGACCAAGGAAGGGATGGAAATCACCAACACTATCATCATCATCTTTACTGCAGGCTGTTATAAGGTAAAACCAATAAAAGTTATAATGCATCAGGCAAAGTCCAGCCAAGTCAACAGAAACCACTGAGTACTGGGAACCAGGGGAAATTCAGGTAGAAAATGAGAGGGAAGGGAGAACAGAAAACAGTGAACAACCCAGAACAGCAAAGGGCTGCTACCACTCCTAAACCAGACAGACAAAGGGAGGAGGCGGAACCAGAAGCACCCAAGACCTGGAGTCACTCGCTAGAGAATCCCCACAGAAACAAGGCTGTCTCAGATGATGGTTCCCAGTGATCAGAAATGCCTGCTAAGCCCACAGTGTGGCAAAGAAAGGAGAAAGGACTCTGAGTCAATAAGAAAGTGGGGACCTGATGAACCCTTTTGCTCCCAGGTCTGCTGCTGGCTGACAGTGGCCCTCGTGCCAACATTTGGAATCACAAGCACCTTCCCTTCTATAATGTAAAGACAGGGATTCTGCCACCTCAGCCTCCGAGAACCATCACTGGGGACAAAAGAGAGTGGTAACACAGAAGCATGTCTTTACCTCATTCATTCACATTGTGACCAAACAGGTGGGGAGAAAATGCCTGTGGCCATCTTAACGATTTATATAAAACCACGAGACTGGCTGATTGGTCCTTTCCTGTGGGAAGGAGACCCGGGTCCCAGGTTCTCTCCCTTTGAGGTAATATATATATATAATATTGTTGTTGTTCAATTCCAGGCAGCAAGAAATGGACTCTTAAAAGACTTCCCAATTTTGAATGAGCAAAGAATCTTGAATTTTTGAAGGATAGGAGGTTTCCCCCTCCCCCATTGTAGGCCTAGAAGACCTGTCAGGAAGTCCATTCTTCTGAGGTAAGTCTGTTTGTACTAAGCACATAAAATTTGTGCACATGTGCACACATGCACACACAAGCAGTGTTCTCTGGAAGTGAAGATGATATTCAGGGAAAAGGCAGAGAGGAGAAGTGTTGGAAAACCATCTCTGTGCAGCACTGCCCTCTGTATAAGACACAGGCATGTGACCCGGCTCCCTTGTCTGAGGACGGCACTGTAGCTTTGGCAGAGAAATTCCTTAAGTGGCTCCAGACGGTCACACTTCATCTTCTGGCTTTGGATATGACACCTACAAGCTGGTGAGCTCTAATTTCAGCACACACACACACATACATACACATGTGCATGCTCGAGAAGCTAGACATTGACCCCCCCCCCAAAAAAAGGAGAACAAAGGCAAGATTCCTGTGAAGTTCAGAGAAACGCAAACTGGTAGCTAATGAAGAAATGGAAACTAAAATAGTTTTCTTGCCCTGCAGGTCAGAACACAGAGACTCATTTCCTCAAAACTTGATGACAACCCTCCTGTAGAGGGACCAGAAACCACTCTTTATAATTAGAATCCCCAGGACCCTTAGCTGCAGGACCTCTGTGCCCTGATGGGACTGCTCTGCCTCTCCCCTCTTTGAACTTGGCCTGGGTTTCTAGGAGACACTCAGGAGGGCTACCAGTCACTGTGCCTGGAGCCTTCCCAGAGATGGGGGTTGCTTCTATGAAAACATGTTTGCTGCACTGACACCTGCAAGGCTATGGGTCTATATGAGTCAGTCCCTTCTCCGTCCCTGATACCTACCTAGCTCAGTAACCGGTACCTAACAAAACCCCAATAAAACCCTCAGAATTAAGAAGCAAGGAACTGGAGAAAGCTATCTGCACCCTTCTCAGACATGAAATGATCAAATGCTATAAGGAACAAAGCTTGACAGGAATATGTCTGTCCCTTGTGTTATCTTTAGAAAAGAGATGTAACAGAGCCGTTGACATCTCTGAGGCAGAAAGGCCCTGGGTTTGAATCACAGCTCCACAACTTACTGTGTCCTCCTGAGCATGCTCCCAGACTGCCCTGAGGTTGAATCTTCTCATTTACGAGAAGTCACTGAGAAGAAGCCTCCATGGAAGGCCCGACGTGTGGTAATATTTGACTGATGCATCTCAGCTGTAGTTGAGAAGTCATGGTATCAACTAATCAACAGTGATCCCCGAGAGCAGATTTTCTCCACACAGACTTATTATCCCAGGAAGAAGACTATGTCTACAAAGTGCTCAATAGCAACTGTTGAATGGAGGGAAGAGGAGAGGGAAGAGGAAAAAGAAAGAGGAAGAGGAAAGTGGAGTGAAGGTGAGGAAGAATGAGAATGATGCCAGAGAGAACGGAAGAGGGGAGGTTCCTGACAGGGTCAGAGGGGTGCAGCTCCCATGCTGCCATATCGAGTTCTGTAACTCTGAGGTAGTCCACCACTCTGCCTCGCTCTCTGATAATTTAAGATGGAAGGTCTCTTCCCCAGAATCTGTTGGTGCCAGTCCAGTACAGAGCAGAGAGCAGGCTCTTGTTCCTGTTTGCAACACTCTTGCTGGCCTGAAGATGGTGCTACTGAGTCAGGAAGAAGCCAGATTCTGAACACTCAGCTTCCAAGCGTCTGAGACCTAGGGAAATCTATTGCTTGTTGCCTGAGGCAGTAAGAGTCTCTGTTTCCTTCCTTGTCTGCCCAGCTTCTCCCCGTGCCCTTTAAGCACCGTGGATGTGGGAAGGCAGCTGGCCCTGCCATCCGGGTCCTGTTTCCAGCTGGTGGCCTTACGCTCAAAGGCGCCCTACTTTCCCAGTCAGCAAAATGAGAATTATAGTGCTGGACACGGGTAAGCTTAGTGCAAAATTCACACCAGTTGCAGAGCACTGTGCCAGACACTCGGTGGAGACTCGGAACGGAGGCTCCCCTTCCTCCCAGGCCTTCCTGTGGATGTGGTTAGCACAGGGTGGCTCTGGAAGGACTGTGTCACTCTGACGGGACTCACCTGCTCTTGTCCGTGCCACAGGGAGCGGATCAAGTCCTGGGTATTGGTGTATTGATGACATGAGCATGGCCACACCGAGGACCCCAGTGCCTCAGACTAATGGGGGTGACAAAAACTTCCCCTGGTCCCTGTATGGATGTTGACAGTGTGTGCGGAAACTGTTCCCAGCAGCTTCCTCCTCCGGGGTGTTTGCAGCCCGAGACTGCACCCCTACCTAGAGAGACACCACTACAACCACCAAAACTTGTTAAGCCTGCCTCTCTCTTCAGCTGCATACAACATCCTTGTTCGGCTGAATACAACAACCCCACCTCCTCAGTTAAGATGTGTAAAACAATCTGCTAAGTTGCCACCTGCAGCTGGTGCATTTCCATCAGAGCACCTGATCCCAGCTTTCCTGTGTCTGCGTGCTTGCCTTTCATTTCTTCCCTATTGCCCGAGTTAGGTCAGACCCTAAGCTGTTCAGATCGCAACACTGTGCGACTGATTATGTCCCTTCAAGGACACATGGGTGCTTTAATCTCCCCTGGTTTCCTGAAGCCAGACGCAACTGTTGCCTTCATGAATGAACAATGCAGCGGCTGCATTGCCATCACTCTGCCCTTCATTTGGCCCTTTTGGGGCTGTATCTTCACATAAACATGCCAAGCTGCCTTCTTTCCGTACCCAGCTCCTAGGGCATGAATGTGCCCAGCAAATGCATGTGTTTTAGAATGCAGTTTGCTCTTCTTGTGCTGGGCACCTTCTATGCGCATGACAGCCTACTCAGTATTGAACAAGAGCAAGGCCCTGGAGGAGTGTCTGGAGTTCAGGCCAGAGATCCTGCATCTAAGCAGGATGCATAGAGCCATGCAAAATAAAAGAGACTCGAATTCTGGGGGAAAAAAATAAGGCAAAAGATCATAGTACAACATTCACCACATTCATATCCCAAGTGTTCTCTGTTTTTGACCACTTGATCTCTGCAGAGCTGAGTGTCATGATTAGCACCACTTTGCAAATGGAGAAACAGAGGTTCAGAGTGGCAGAGCCAGAGAGAAGCCCAGGAAATGTGGGTCCCCTACTCCAATGGGCCGGCCCCATAAGACTGCATCCTAGAGAAAAAAAGCAATCATGGCAGAGTGAAAATGAGAGCTACCGTATGAAAAGTAACGAAGAGCTGGCTTCTGTCACGTGACTCACGAGCTCCAGGCCTATGTGAGGCTGGCAGTGTATTTGTCCCACCACAATACTCTTAGCTCACCACACAAAGCTCTTAAGGAACAAATTGTCCTGATCCTTATGTTGTACTCGAAGAAATGCAAGCTCTCTCAGGGCATGGCAAGGATGCAGGTCATAGGTCACTACACAGAGCCATGGAAACACAAAGAATGAGCCTGTAGCCTTCCCTGGGGAGTGGAAGCTGTACGGAGCATGACATATGACGTTCTTCAAGGATGCTAAGGAAGAGTTCAAACAGAGAAGGCATGTAATACAGAGGTCTGGGGCAGATGACATGGGTATCCGTGGAGAAGCTTGGGAAGCCGACCTGCTCTATCTGGGCACTAAGAACCGCAGCCTTCAGAGCCTCTTCCCAGGAAGACTGCAGAGCTCTAGAAGGCTGCAGAAGAAGGAAAGGTCACACTAAATTTCTAATCAGGGAGGGTTCTGAGGAAAAGGAAGTGTCCCACCCCCTTCTCCATGCACCTCAACCCCAAGGAATCTGGGCCACCACAGCAAGACCCTCGGGCTTCTTATTAATGAGCCTGTGGAAGATCCTGTCCAGCTTCCACAGACCGTGGAAATAATTCATAGTGACAGAGCATGTTTGTGTGGGATGGCTGCCAACTGCTGGTTCCTTCAGCCTCAGTGCTTCCTCTCGCTCCACTGACCAACCAGGGCCTGGGAGGAATCTGTCCTCAGTGATAGAGGCCATAGAACACCCAGATGCCCTCCTCCCCACCCCCAGGACCACCTGTCCCGAGCAAGGTCAGGAAGCCACTCTCTTAGAGTCTCTAAGGTCATCATCCAGGCAACCAGGGAGGCCAATTCTTCCTCCTAAACCAGGCCTAAGGGGGCTTCCAGGCTTTTGGTAACATTTCTCAGAAACATGCTGGAAAGGCTTGGCATGACCTCAGGGAGAAGACCGGGCAGAGCACAGATGCAGAGAGCAGAGCTGTCCTCCACAGCCTACAGAGGAGGAGGCTCAGCCCAGCGCCTCCCTTCTTCCTTGCCCACAGCCATTACAGTTCCTCGGTGCCTGTGTGCTCACAAAGGGATCCCGAAGAAGACCCACTAAGCCTCCACCACCAAAGCCAGACTTACCCGTCAAATGTAGGAACTAGTCAAATGCACAAAGACAGGCAATCCTTCTTAGGACTATCTGTGAGCCTTGTGATGCTACAGTCACCATACTTCTAACTGCACAGATTGTAAGCTTGCATTTAAACTGAGTATGTGAGAGCTCTTAAACTCATGTGTGTACTGAGGCTAAGGAAAAATTTGGGGTATATGCTTAAATTTAGGCAGCAGAGGGGATAGCTAAACTGAGTAAGGATTGCTTTCTGACAGGACTAATAAGAAAGCTTCTAAAGGTTACATGGACTGTGAGATTCACTCAGCTCTGGCAAGAGTACAATTTAACTTGGCTAGCTAAATGTACTTGTTATACTGAGCAATAATACACTCCATAGAGGCTTAGAAAATGCAGCATTATACATACCCATACATTATGAGCATCCAAAAAACGACACACATTTCAGAATGCAAGTGCAGTCAGTTATTTCTCGTGGTAGTTATGCCCCACAGAACTGCCAAGAATATTTTAATTATTAAACCTCGCTCCAAGGGGAAACAGAGGGCTAGGTTCCTCATAGCCTCTGGTCGTAACATCCCATCAACCATCCAAATGCATCCTCATTTTATGTACAGCAGTTTACTTAATAGACACAATGCACTGACACTGATTCCACAGACAACAGCACGCTCAGGCTGAAGGAAGTTTATCTAGCACATGCATTTACTCTGAAAGGTGCACTGCGGCTTCCCTGTGCTTAGGAACATCAGACAGCACTTTAGAACTTGGGGGGGGGCACTTCGCACCCAAAGGAATGTGCAAACATGCCTTGGACATGGAGCTAAATGCCCCACAGAAAGAAGTGTTTTGCAGGATGAGCTAAAATGAGAAGCCTGAACATTGCCTTGCTCCACATCCCCAGGAGATGAGTGTTACACTAGTCCAAAGTTCACTGCTCTGCCGAAGTCCATGAATGGCTGAGAAAATGCTTCAAGACCCTATCTGGGGACTGCATATAAATATTAGCACATAGGAGACTTTGGAAATATAAAACCAATGCATAATAAAAATATGTATGTTTATTTGTGCATATACAGTATGTGATTGTGTAGCTGTAAAATATATTAAATGCATGACTGTGGTCCCGGGGTGCAGGCTGTCAGGAACCACACTCTCCAGCTGTTCTAGAATGCCAGGGACCCACTGAGTTGGCCTTGATGGCTCTAGAGGACACAGCCAGAGAGATGCCCCTTAGCAACACTGAAGCCAGAGCTCATGCAAGAAGTTCTTTGTGAAACTCTCCCTGAGGCCATAGTCATAGCACCTCATGATTGCCCTCCACCTAGAGGTCCTCCTTCCAGCATTCTTCAGATCAGGGACAGCTCAGGTCCAAAAGCTCACCAGGGCCTGTTCTCTGAAGCCCACACAGGCTGCCTCAGCTTCTGACTTTGCTGTTTCCACATCTTCAGTACTAGACACAGATGATGGAAGCTACATCTGCTGCAATTTCTGTGTTCTTAGCATCCAACACAGCAAAGGCCCAGAAGCCCTTTGAACACAAAATCACCAAATATTAGAGATCACCCAGTCCAAGCTCCTCAAAGTGAGGGCCTTGGACAAATCAGAATGGTTAGAAATGCAGGTCCCAGGCCCCTGCCTATACCTGGTAAATCTGAACTTCTGGGGTGGTCCTCAATATTCTGCCCTATAACAAGTTTTCCAGTATATTCTAACATTGCCTAGTGTGTTTGCAGAGTTCTGTGTCAACTCTGCACACCTAACCACACTTTCACAGATGGGAAATTCAGGTGTGGCAATAGAACCCATGTCCCCAGTATCACACAGATAGCTAGATATGGAACTAAAGGCCATACCCCCCAACTAACACTGTGCCCCTAAACATTCCATGACAGTGAGGACACTCACAGGTGCCTCATGGAACTCAGCCCTTCATGGTGTATCTCAAGCCAAGTAAGCCCCTCCCTCTGGGGTCCCTTCCCTATTTCCTCCCCTCCTTTCTCTCCTCTGGCTCCTTCTCCTATCTTCTCTCCTTCTTTCCTTTCCCTTCTCTCCTCCAACCCCATCTTGAGAAAATAGCTTAAGCTTTCTGGGAGCCCATTTCCTTTGCATATGAAATGGAAACATACATAGATATAACACATATACACACAGACACATACACACACAGACATATATACACAGAGACGGACACATATACAGCCAGCCAGCCACACACACACACACACACACACACACACACACACACACACACACACACCATCCAGAAGCTCAGTTCAGTTCAGAGAACCTGTAACTTCCAAACAGATGGGTGTGGTGTCTTGAACAGGACAATTTAGAGGAAAAGATTCAAGAATGAAACACACCCCTACCCAGGAGTGACACAGTCACCTTCCAGCTTTCCTCCCATGAACCTGCCCCTCTTCCCAGGACTGCAGCACCAGTATGAGCAGGGTTTCTCTCTGCAGTGGACAGAGTTACCCTCACAGGCTCCTAGGTGAATGTTCTGGGAGGCAGTTAGGGTTTCTCAGAATGAGTCATTTTCTCAAAAATAACAAAACCTCTCGACATCGCTTGATTTCAGCCTTCTCTTGTAACCTCTTTTGCAACTGCATTCCAAGCACGCCTGACTTCTTTCTCAGGCCCAGGGCAAGGCCCACTCCCTGCTGAAGGGCTTTGCTGGCAGACAAAGAGCTGGAGCCCAGCCCCAGAGCCCAAGCTCTGCAGGACCTGGTTGGAAGGCAGTGGGGCTGCAGGGGACAGAAGGGCAGTGGGTGAGAGGAACAAGAGATGGGGAGACCAGCTTGGCCTGGACCCATGGTGACTCACTGGACTTTGACAGGCCTTGCTGTCTCTGTCTGCCCCACCCTAATTAGGATTGGCTAACCATCCTGAGAGCGATACCTACATTTGCTCAACAGCCACAGTTTCACCCAGCAAAGTGCCCTTCACAGCCTCTATGTGAGAAGAGGGTACCTAAGGCTCCCAGACACTTGGAGATGCTGAAGGCTTTACCCAGCCAGAGCCTGATGCTGACATGATGTCTGTCTCCATTTGCTAAGCCGGACACTGTATGGAATGCATCTCATTTACCCTTTGTTCATTAGTGCCAGTAGGTAGGTTATTTTGCTCTCATCCTAGATGGGAAAACCAAGGCTCAGAGAGGCTAAGCAATATATCCAAAGTCACACAGTGAGTGACAGAGTTGTAATTGAAACTCATTTGGATCTAACCTCAAAGCTTATGTCTCAGGGCACCTTGCACATTACTCTACTAGACTTAGATTGTGGAATTTAACTAATGCTTTACCTACATGGATCCCGTGAACCCCTTAAGGCATGGAGAGTGCTTTTTTTCTCCCTGCACCCTCAGCATATAGTTTACTAATTAACAGATAAACACAGAATCACAGACTCAACCTCCAGCCCTCAACCCTACCCCACACCGCCAACATACACACACACACATACTATCATGCCTGTTAAAAACTGTGGTTCTCAAGCAGCCCTCTTACAGCCTCACTCTATACTTCCCAGCCCTAGCAAAAACTCTTCACTCTTGGGTCTAAACTTCCCATTTCTGCAAATGCAGAGTTGGCTAGGGGAAGCTAGGCAGCTTAGGCTGTCAATGCTGATGGTTCTGAAAGCAAGGTGGGTTTTCCAAAGAAAACAGAGCCTGATTTGGGGTGGGGAGGTGGGGGTGAATAATATATGTTGACTGAAAGGATGAGGCAAAACCCATTAACAATTCACATTACTGACCAAGCTCACTTTTGCTCCAAGACTCTTGCACTAAGGCAACGCAAGCTGCATGAATCTTAATTCTCGATGGATAAACCAGTATGGGAAAAAGATATACCCATGTTGTCCTAGTTTCTCTGCCTGCTGCTGTAATAATAAAAAATCCATTACAAAAAGCAACTTACAGAGGAGAAGTTTTGTTTTAGCTCATAGTTTAAAGGCGTATGCCATCATGATGGGGAATTCAGGGCAGCAGGAGCTTGGAGCAGCTGGCCACAGCGTATCCACAGTCAGGACACAGAGAGATGAGGGCATGCTGGGGCTCAGTTCTCTTTCTCTCCTCCTAAACAGGATCCCCAGAGACACCCTCATTCATAGTTACAATGGGTACCCCCATGTCACTTAACTTAAGACAATCCCTCACAGGCATGCCCAGAGTCCACCTTCCAGATGATTCCAGATTCTGTCAATCCGACAATTAGCTCCAACCAGCACACTACACACCTCACATCAATGGCCCTCTACCATACTCAACTCAGGTATCCGTTATTGTCCTGTTGAATCCTCCTTCTTAGTGGTTTTGTCTGAGCAACACATAGCTTGTTTATATCTCTCCCTCCATTAACCTCTGCTGCGGGTGGCTCTCAGCGTCTTAGCGCTGTTCAAAAGTGAGGGTACAGCAGCCATGAATACACAGACCCCGCACTGTAAAGAACCCTTTCCCTCTCCCTTCTTGGGGTGCATGAGCATACACCCTCCTTGTAGCCAGCCTGAAGACCATTTATAATTTGACTGGACTAGCAGTGTTCCTCTCCTTGTACCCATTTGAAGTGTGAAGGTGCTGAGACACTGATTAACTTCTCAGCCTTGTGTAGCCAGGAGCAGAAGAACTCATAGTCCAACTGTACACCCTAGGCCAATGGGTCTGAACGTGTGAGTCAAGACCCTTTTGGGGGTCAAATGATTGTTTCACAGGGGTCGCATATCAGATATCCTGCATATCAGATATTTACATTACAATTCATAGCTAGCGAAATTACAGTTATGAAGTAACAACAGAAATAATTTTCTTATTTATATATATATATTTGTTATATATGTCACCACAACATGAGAAACTAAACTAACGGGTCACAGCATTAGAAGGGTTGAGAACCACTACCTTAAACAATGAAGGTTGGGTAAATCAATCGTGAAGGCCACTGCTGTGATTTGAATATGAAATATCCCCTGTTGGCTAACTAACCTATTTGAACACTTGGTCCCCGGCTGGTGGCACTGTTTCAGCAGGAAGCAGAGCTTTAGAGGCGGAGCCTCGCTGGAGCCTCACTGCAGGTGGGCCCTGAGGTGTCATAGTCTCTTGGCTTTCCACTTTCTGACTGTACATGCCACCTCATGGTCCTGCTACCATACCTTCCCTGCCATCATGCTGTGCGTCCCTTTAAACTGTGAGCCTTCCTTTCTTAAGTGCCTTCTTTTGGGGCATTTGGTCTCATCAAGGAGAAAGGCAAATGATACAGATGCCTCAAAACAGAGCTCCTGAAAAACCATTTTGAGCAGAGGGATGCTGTTCATCCTTCTTCCAGTGAAATCTCACTGGAATGGCAATAGAGGAGGGTGAAGGGAGGTTTTTCTCTTGCTACAGGAAAATTACAGGATAACATCTACACGGTAAGGTCTCTCACCCTGCCCTTGGGAGGAGGGGAGATTGCCTAATAGCAGCCAGCTGGAGCATGAAGTGATACACCTTGGAGAACCACTGGGCCACACAATATTCAACCGCATGCAGCTGTGCTCACAGGTCCCCTGTAATAGCAGGGTCCCCTTTCCCAGGGCCACTGTAGTGGTTACACATTGCTGCCAACTTGACCAGATCAGCTAATCAACGAAAAGTCATGACGGTGGCTTTCTGGGCACCTTTATAAAACCCACCTTCAATGTCTGTGGCACTTTCCAGAGACAGTCCAGATAAAGAAGAAGGGAAAACACATGTGCACACACACACACACACATTACACACAAATAAAATGATGCTGTGGCTATAGCTCAGTGGTAGAGCACCAGCCTAGCATGTGCAAGGCCCTGGGATCCCTTCCCAACCCGTCAACACATAAAGAACTCCAGATTTTCTTGGTCCTCTGTGTGGCGTAGACACAATCCTTGCCTCTCTGCCTTAACTCTTCTATAACAAAATATGACAGATTATACCCATATCCTAAGGTTATGATAATATATTTATGCACACGCATGCACACACACAGACACTAATAACCAAAAAAAAGAGGTTATTAATGTGAGGGGTGATGTGGAAAAAGTTGGGGGGAGGAGTTTTGGAAGGGCTGGAGGAAAAAAGGAAAGGAGGAAAGTGACGTACTTACATTTTATTTGAAACAAGTAAGTAGACAATAGGCTATTTTTTAAGGGCATTGACCATATGAAGCACTTCCATGCTCAGTGTCTGGCCCCAGCTTCAGGTGACCAATAAGAACACAGTGTATGCTCCTCTGTGTCCATCTCCACAGAAACTTCTTTCTAGATCCCTCCATAGGGTAGGGAAATGTGAGAAGAGAGCAAAGTTCGAATCCCTCCAGTTCATCCTAAAAATAGTGCTTCTCTGCTCATTCTACAAGCTCAGCAAGTTGCTTCTAAGGGAACTAGGAGATTGTGAAAGGCAATCTTTCTAAACTGGGGTCAAATGTTCTTTACCCAAAAGGAACTCACAGGGTGCAGATGAAGATGCAGGGCTGGTCCAGAAAGAGGCCTTCCCACCAAGCCCAGACTCAGTCTAGATCCCCCCTAAAGTAGGAGGACACTGGCATAGCACGCTTGCCACAAAGGGTGACTGTGTCTCTTGTATCTGTTCATTCAACTCAAATTGCCTAGAAGCACTGACTAAAAACCACAGCTCGAAACTGGCAGGGGCAGAGGATGCAGAAATGAGAGAGTTCTCCTGGCCAGGCTGTAGGACAAAGTCCTCATGCACTTCAGAATAAGTGGCGATGAGGATGTTGGTGGTGATGATGGTAATAATCGTGGTGATGGTAATAATGTGGTGGTGATGATGATGGTGATGATGATGATGGCAGTAATGATGATAACATTTACTGAGCATTTATTAGTTGCCACCACATTTTCAAAGCTGTCCCTCCATATTCACTCCTACCCTTACCTTGAGTTAATAACATAAATACTTTTCCCCAGCCTGAGATGAGAAAAAATTTGTTATCAGAAGCAAAGTTACTCAGAAACACTCTTAGCTAGACAGATTTTCACAAGCTCTGGGTGTAACTGGAGCATCTTGCCTGTAAAGTATCTCCAGTTATAAAAACTGCAAAATACTGTAAACCTTCTGTCACTTGGCTACTAACACATTATGAACTTTCTCAATTTCTCCTCAGTCACAAAGTTCCCTGTCCCAGAAAGTTCTTTCTTACCCACTTCTCTGTTTCTATGTATCCCTCAAATTCTAACACATTTGGCCTTTCTCTCAAGAAAAGACAGACTCTTGCCAGCCCCGCTTCTGTTCTTGCAATCCTTTTTTGTTTGTTTGTTTGTTTGTTTTTACAAATTTGCTCATCCGTATTGACCCTTAAATCCTACCAGCCAACAGTTCTGGTTGACTGCATGTTTGGCTTATTCTGATTGGGTGTATGTTGACTTATTTGGTTGGCTATGTCTTGTGCTTATTCTGATTGGCTGCATCTTTGGCTTACGCTGATTGGCTGAGTTTCTGGCTTATGCTGATTGGTTCAGTCTTTGGTGTACCCATTGCCAATCAAGGGAGCTTCCTCTAAAGCAGAGCAAATGCTTCCATCATCTCTGTGTCTCCAAGACCAGGAAAGTGAGGAAATGGTGTCTCCATTTTCCTGAACTTGGGAAACCCCGAGCCCACAGATCCTACCTTGTAGCAAGCCTATGGAGTGCTTGGAAACCATGCAAAAAAGAATGAAACATGGAAACGACCAAAGGAGACACAGGAAAGGAGAGAGACAGAGAGAAAGAAACAAAGAGGGAAGGAAGGAAGAAAGAAAGAAAGAAAGAAAGAAAGAAAGAAAGAAAGAAAGAAAGAAAGAAAGAAAGAAAGAAAGAAAGAAAGAAAGGAAAAAGAGGGAGAAAAAAGAAGAAAAAGGAAAACTAAAAACTAGCCTGGCAGCATTAGAGTCTGAGAGAAGTGTGCAGGAACTGTGAGCAACCACAGCCAACAGGGCCAACAACCTGGGCTTTCTAAGATCTGAAAATAGACCTCAGTAACCCTGAGCACAGGTTGCCCATCCTCCGAGCACATAGCCTGACGCTCGTACTGCCACCCAATGGAGGCAAAACCAGGAGTCACGTTACAGTTGTTTGTGAAACGTTGGGGGGGAGGGGCAACAGTTTCTATCCTGCAGCTTCTGTTCTATGTTCTCTCTTTCCTGCCCCCACCAGCTTTTTCCTCTCACCCAGGGGAGAGAATAGGCACACGTGTGTGTCTCTCTCTTGAAAAGCCTACCCACTTCAAAAGCACAGAGCAGGGAGTGGTGCTTTGCTTTACCAGAAATCTCCACTTTAGAAATCATTCACTGGTAAAGCACCTACTGGGTGCCAAAAGTGTGTTTTCCTTTTCAGAAACTTGGTTTTCATTTCTTACCCATCTGAACATTAATGTATACCCAAAAAACAGAGTGGACCTTGGGTCAGGAGGAGTGGGGGACAGGGCATTAGAGATAAAACTAGAAGAGGAATGAAAGGCTAGAGCTAATCTGAAGGTAGGGTTCCTTCCCATCCAAAATGTCTCCACAAATGACTGTCACAAAGTATGTACTTTGACATGGTCCACCAAATACAAAGAGTCCTCATGGTCAAAAGATGCCTTGCCTGCTCTTAAAGATCCGGATAGCCACTTAATTATTCAAGGATCCAACATAATTTGTTTGACTTTGTTTTTTTCTTAATATGTTTGTGTGGCACATGTGTGTGTATTAATATTTCTGCAGGCAAATATGTGTGTGCAGGTACGAATGCATGTGCACTTATGTATGCAAGCCTATGTGGAGGCCCAAAGTTCATGTCAGGTGTCTTATTTATTAAGGCAGGTCTGCTCCTGAACTGAGAGCTAGCAGGCTTCATCTAGCCTAGAGCACCCTGGGATCCCCTGTCTCACTTTCTGAATACTGGGATTACAGATTACAACACTTGCCAAGATTTTCCATGAGTTCTGGGGATATGAACTTCAGCCCTTATGTTTGTGTGGCAAGTACCTTGGCTACTGAGCCATTTCCCAGGTTCCTTGTTGACCTTATTTAAATCCCGTTTCAAACACTTGTATTGTAACCAGCCTGGCAAAAACAAAGATATTCTTGTGTTCCTTACTTTGGCTATCAGACTACTGAAACAATGGATCCTAAGAAGCTGGAATCTCATGTCTGAGGAGGGGAAACGCTTGAAGCGTGGGTCAGTCAGGGAAGGAACCAGAAGCTATTTCACACACCGACAATTTGTTAGACCACCTTGCTTGAGAGACTGGAGCCCAGATAATGATGAACAGGTCCACACCTTGACCTTGACTGTTTACACTCTGGCCCTCTACTTAAACCTCAACTTCATTATTAGAAGACATAGGCCTCAGGGCCCAAGATCATGTGTTGTATTTGTTTCCTATTGCAGATGTAAGAAATGACCACAGGTGGTCTGGCAAGGTAGCTCAGTGGATAAGAGCACTTGCTGAGTTTGAATCCCGAGCACCCATGTAAAAATACCACGTGTCCCTCTAACCCCAGTGCTGGGGGGTTTGCAGTCTCAGGCAGATATCAGGACCTCAGCAGCCAGCCAGCCTGGACAAAGTTATGAGCGCACACCAGTGAGAGACCCTGTCTCAAAAAATAAGATTGACAGCAATAGTGTCCTTTTGGAGTCTGCAGCACGCTCACAAGTACGTACATATACATGAGTGTGTATACACACATGGGGAGGAGGGCATACATCCACAAAAAAAAGGGGGGGGGAGGGAAGAAGGAAGGAAGGAAATGTGACTATGCTAGCCTCAGGAGAGGGGAGGGGAGAGGAGAGGAAAAGGGAGGAGAGAAGGGGGAAAGGGAGGAGAGGGGAGAGTAATTTGGTTATGCTCCTCTTTGTTCGTTTTCAAAGCCAGAAATGGTCCATCATGTCTTTCCCATGTTGCATCTCTGCCCCATCTTCCCTGCTGACATCTCCCACCCTGGCCACAGGAAGTGTTTGAGAATCGTATGATTAGGGCGCCTTCATCAAGACGCTTTTTTTTTTTTTTACCACATACGTAATGTTTGCACAGGGTCCAGGGCCTCAGATGTGGGCATTGTTAGGGGTCCCTACAACCTGTGACCACCTTCACCAAGGCCCACTTGCTGGGAAGGTTGTCTTCTTCCGAGACCTGTACCCAGACGCTCTGTCCTATGCCCTTTCCCAATCCACACTCCAATGGTTCCAAGCCAGCGCCATCCATCCATCACTCAATGGAGCAAATTAAATAGCTAATGAATCAGCTCATGCATGATTCTCAGCAAGCCAGCCACACCCTGGAACAAGCAGCAGAGATCACAGAAAGAGGAGACTTTGAAGACATCAAGTCCTAGATTTGAGCCCCAGTTCTGCCCTTTACCTTGGGCAAATTGCACACCATTTCTCACCTGGCAATGTTCATTGAAATGGTTTTCATCTCAGTGCCGTGGAGTCTCCTCATAGGGCTAAATGCAAAACACACTTCTCACAGGGCCCACCGTCAGGAAATACTCCACCAGTCTTGGCCAAAAGTGACATATGGGGATCATAGCACAGGGAAGCATGTTCTCATGAGGTGAGAACAATGGATTGTAGAGCAAAATGAATTCTGGATATATGGCATCCAAAAGAGAAGGAGCCTGGCTTCCATCCCCCATAGGGACTGGACTAGGAGAAAGGGACCTTGAGGTTACATCATCCATCCAGGAGACACAGACTCTAGGTAAAGCTGCAGATTTGGGGCTATCTTGTGAATGTTTACAATCAAGTGGTAAATGGCCTCCGTAAAGATGAGGAAATAATGGTTATTAACTTTCCAAGAAGATGATAGGCCCAAGCAAGGCTAACTTTTCTGGTGCTCCTAAACACAGATATTGTCAGCCCCATCTTACAGACAAAGAAGCTGAACCTAAAATGCAAACACTTACTTCCATGAGTTCATAAGGCTAGTGCAGTGACCTTGGTGCTGTCAAGTACAAGAACAATGACACTGGCACCTTGAGTGAGACCTGTGCTTCTGCCCTGGGCTGTGGTACAGACTGAGTGGAAGGCTTTCTTCCTGCTGTCCTGCCCCCTTCCACTCCTGTTTCCTCCTCTTCTCCCCAACAGCCAGGGCAATGTTGGCTTCTTCATCACTTACCTGCTTCTTGCAAGGCCTCATTTGTTACCCAGAATACTTTGCAAAGCCACCCCCACAAGCCCTCAAGGCCCTCCCGGATCTGCTCTGCCCCTCTTTGATGCCCAAACTTACCCTGTATTGTCATCCTTACCCCAATGGCCATTCTTGGAATGTACTCACAAACCTCAGGGCTTTGCCCCAACTACACCTCATCCTGGTCCCCTTAGCTATACATCACAGGGCTCTGTCCTTACTTGCTTCCAGTCCCAAGCTTGATATCACCTTCTCCATATGTCCTCCTCCAAAGCCAGCCTCTATAAATAGTTCATGTGGCCTGATCCTCCCCCTTTTTTTTCTTTCTCGAGGCAGTGTCTCATGAAGCCCACTCTGGACTTGAACCCCAGAGATAGTTGAGGATGATCTTGAACTCCTGATCCTCCTGCCTCCACTTCCCATTTGCTGCAATTATGCATCTGCACAATCACACTGGGTTTACACTGTGCTAGAAAGAGATGGGGCTTCCTGGATGCTAGGCCAGCACGCTTATCAACTGAGCTACATCCTCAGCCCTGCCCCCAAGCCCAGCCTGTCCGTCTCAATCCCCTTATCCTATTTCATTCTTCGTCTGAATATGCACCACCATCTAACCAATGAGGATCTGGTACCTCTTCTTATCATCTCTCCTCCCCCTGCAAACACCCACCCACCCTTCCTGCCTTCTTCCCTGATGAGTCCTGGCTGGTAGGAGCAGAGCTGACCCACAGCAGGTGCTCTCTGCACATTGGCTCCAGAACGCCTAGATTATCTGGCTCCCCTGGGTGCACCATCGTGCAGTGCAGTGGGCGAGTTCAGGAGGCACCCAGCTGAGCTCAGGCGGGAGGCCATGGGGCTGAGCTGTTCTGAAGGAGGAACTATAGGGGTTGCTGACAGCTGCCCCTGGGCCCCTGCAGGGCACTAGATAGACTCAGACCTTCCCCCTCCTCCTCCAGGAACAAGCAAACAGCACTGAGAATTATGTGAAGGGAACCTCCACTTAGGAGGAAGAAGCACAGGAGCCCAGGATGCCATTTTCAGAGCTTGCTGCAGTAGCTACCTTTAAGTAAAAAGATGGATTCTGGGCTGGGAACTAGTCCCACGTAGAAGAAGCTCAAGACTACAGTAGGGGACAGAAGAAAGAACACAGCAGAAGCATCAGAAGGATGTGGTAGAAATCAGAACACACACACATTAAACAAGTAACAAAGAAGCTGAGAACGCAGCTGGCACAGCTCAGAGCAAGCCCTGTGGACTGGGTATCAATGGGCCCTGGGAAAGAGTAGCCAAAAATTGAAGTGTTTAGTCACCATTCCATGGCTTGGGCAGACCCCACAGGCATGACCCTCAATATGCATGTAGTGGTCGACTTTCAGTATAAAAGCTTAGCATATATCCCAAGCCAGTTCAACTCCCAGTGGCTCCCACACCTGCTCAGCCTACAATAACCAGTACTAGCAGAAAGGTATTTAAAACGCTTCACACACACACACAAAGAGTTGGGTAAAAATGACTGGCAAATACAAATAAAAGGAGGAAAGCTTTGTGTCTGCCCATGGTCTCAGGAGGATTATCAGTCCGTCACAGTAGCATAGACATGGCAAAGCAACTCTGTAGCAGAGATTCTTCACAGGGAAGCCAGGCAGAACCAGAAACAGAAATACCCTTCAAAGAATAGTGGCATATGTCCACCAGCTACGCTCCATGTCCCAAAGGTCCCACCCCAAACAGTACCACCAGGTGAGGGTCATAATTCAAACACATGAGCCTGTGGAGGTCTTCCCATTCAAACCAAAGCACATGCTTCACACAGACACCACGTGTTCTCAATCCACACACACAGTCACAGTCACAGTCACACACCAATCCCCTTGACACACTCACACAGGCTGTTATATATTCAACTCTCTTCCACGCTTATTCATACACCTGCACGCACACATGCTGACGCCCTCACTCTCAAACCCACGCTCCCAAGCAGACCACACACCCACGCAACTGAGAGTTAGGAGCCTCCTTCCTGTGTTTCTCAAACACCCATGCGTCATTTTTGTCTGATTGTGAGAAACCTGAGGGCAGGATCAGTCCTGTGATGACTGAAGCATGTCAACACAGCTTTGGCCTGCCAGTGTCCTGTGGGATGAACACGAGGCGGCTCCTGAACAGTCCCATGTGCTTAGCCCCATTTAAGCTCTTCACACTCGTGTGGGGGAAGAATTGCTGTCCTTGTTCTACAGAACTAAAAACTGGGGTAACAGAATGAGGGAATAAGAGCCAGGACTCCCAGATGAGCTTAACTCAAGGGTCACAGCCTTCACCACGTGTTCACCGCTGAGCTCAGGACTGCCAGGCACTGGGAGACTAACAGGTACTGGCCAAAGCCAACTCTTTGGTCTACTTTTTGGAAGGAAATTAAGAGCTGAGCCCCAGACCTCATATGCTTCCAATCTAAAACTTAAAATGAGATGATATGATATGACCGCACAAGTCTTCAAAAAGACAAAGGGGCGGATCCCTACCTCTGGGAAAACCAGGAAGTGTGTGGCTCCCTCCCTGTTCCCTGCACACTTATGACCACCAACACCCAACTAACACACCCACAGACATACACTCATACATGTCCCACACACTCGTCTCTCACAAGCATAAGACATTCATTCTTGCACACAAACTTCTACATGCTCTTACATACTCGCACTCAACACACGCACAAGCTGTTATTTCTTTTTCTTGTCACTGTGTCAAAATAGCCAACAGAAACCTCACAGATCCACAGGAATTTCAGCCTAAAGGCTCCTTCAGGACCATCTCAGCCAGGTACCAACTGACCATCTACAAGTTTCTTTTCCTGTGCTTCTAGCATGAGGAGCTGGTGGTAGAGCCGTAGAATGAGGGTCTTGAGGAATCCAATCTATTATGTGCTCAGAAAATGAACCAAGAAAGAACACAGGCCTGATGGTGCAACTCTTGTTTGCCTACCATTTGACTTCTCACAGGAAGCATTTGGAAGAGCATTTTGTCCCCTTGTTGGCCAGTTCCTCATTGAGAAATTCTCTTCTATTGATGAAACATAGACATCTCAGCTCCTAAAGTGATGATGGGACTGTTTTTTTCAATATCTTCTTCCAGGTTTGTGTTAACTTCTCCATTCATTTGGAAAAGCAGAAAGAATTTCCAAATACTTACCAAACATCTCTTCCGAGCCCCGAAGACTGTCCCCAAACACTGACTGTTCTGTTACTTCTTGGAGCCATGTAGTGAAGAGTTGAATGCCTCCACCTCCTCTTTCTCTCCTCTTCTTCTGCTCACCCACTCAGTGGGGTTTACAAGCCCCTTAAGGTTCCATTAGATATTATGAAAAAACATAGCAAAATTTGTTAAGATTAAGAAGGAATATAGCGTCACTCCATGGTGATACCATATCAACTTCCAGAAGTGAATTGAACAATCTTAATGCCAGGAATTTCCTTACACCATAGCCTCCCTGGGTACCAAGAAAGAAGACACCATTACCTGTTATGGTGGCCCTGGGAGAGGTCACGCAACCATACATTCTACTTGTAGTCTACCTTCTAGGCCCTCTGCCTTCTATCCTTTCAATGGCAATGGGTCACAGCTTTTGCTCCCTGCTGGTCCCTTCTTATCCTTCACTGCAATTCCCTTCTCATCACCACTGCCTTCCCATCATGCCTTGCAAAAGCTGAGCTCGTGTCATCCCTCTGCCCATGTTCACCTTTTCCTTCTGTAAGCTCCTACTCATACTGAGACCCAGCTCCTATTCAACATGAGCATCTACAAAGACAGAAGCTGTACTGTGTCCTTGAGGAGATTTGAGCTCGACTGCCTCCTCTTATTACCTTGAGTTGAAAATAAACATCTGTTTACTGGTCCACCTCCCCCAGTGGACTCTGAGTCCTGAGAAAAGAGAGAGGCTGGCACTCTGTCTCTCCAGTTGCCAAGGTCTAGCACAGGACCTGGCAAGGTGTGTGCCCAGGGAAGCATTTTCTCAATCCTGGCTCCACACCCTTCATTTGTTCGCCATACCTGAGTGGGCATGTGAGTGTGCTCAAGCCCCACCCAGAGAAACGGGATGTAGAGGTAAGTTCAAAGTTACTGAATCCGTCAGCCACAGACATTTAGGGAACAACCCACAGGTGGTAGTGGGTTGGAAAATATAACACTGTGGGCCCCACAAAGAAACTGGTGGTGGGAATCCCAGCATGAAATAATTTCAGGGAAATAAGTGATCCAGTGTCCTTGAGCACACATGTCTGGGTTCCCCACTCATCTATCTCGATGGAAATTTATTAGAGAGCAACTTTCCTGGAGGTGGGACTCAACCCCCTGGTCCAATTAAAATCCCCAAATAAATAAGCCCCTCTAAATGGTACACATAATTATGAAAAAAATAGCACAGTCTGAGCCAATGATCTCATCTAATTTCGTAACAAGTCTAGGGAACTGGTCTTACCCCCCGCCACCACCACTATATACATGATGAAATTAAGCAACAGAGAAACTACATAAGTTGCCCCAAACCACACATCTGAGAAGCAAAAGAGCTACAATGCAAAGCCCTTCTCTTCACCAGAATATTCACAGTGCCTACTGAAGGGAGGGAGAATGTCACTAAACAGGAACCAGGAAACCTGCCACATGACCTGGGCCTGATCATCACCATTCTGACCCTTGGTTTCTTCATCATTTCCCTCTAAGCCCAAGTTTACTCATGGCTCAAGACAGCTAGCATCACTTCCTCTCCTGAGTTGCTCCCAACCGCTGCATGTCAGGTCAGTACAAAGCTCATCCACCCTTCCTCTGTGCCTTCCTAGGATCTCTTGTTATAATCCTGCAGTCAGTGCTGTGTAGCAAGCCACTCCAAAACTCATTTGCTTGAAACTCATTTGCTTAAAGATACAGATAGTAAAGATTTTGGGCTCTGCCAATCACCTCTGACTATGAAACTCAAGGGCAGCTGGAGACAACATGTAAATCAGTGGGCACAACTATAGTCTAAGAAAACAGGTTAGCTACCATGCTCATACACCACAGTTTTTCAATCAATGCTGCAAAAAAAAAAAAAAGAACATTATTCATGATCTTGGATCTACATACTAGCTAAACCCTCTGCTGATATGGGACACCCTCTACAGAACATATAGAGATGCTGCACGTGTTTGTATCCACCTGGCCAAGTAGCCAGGACTATCGGATCTAAGACTTTATTTACATAGCTGGTAGTTCTCTTACTGTCAGCTAAAGATGATTGAATCTAGGACAATTGAGACTGTCTCAATCTCATTTCATCCACATTTGACAAATGCACATGGTAAGACCAGATTCAAGAGTTAGAGAGACAGTTTCCATCTCTTGATGTGAAGAGCCAGAAGTCCCCTTGCAGAGGGTGTGGGCATATTGCTATCTATAGGACTGGCCATTTCTCATTTCCCATCACACACAATGGTCAACACCACACATATGTGTATGCTACTAGGGGTCTCCCTCCTTTCAGGAAGCAAACACTCTGAAGAAGGGCTTCTAAGCCTGATATATTTTTGTATCTCCAGAGTATACATGATACCTGGAACAGATTCCATGGTCCATCTGTCTCCATGACCACCACCTCTACCTCGGTCCAAAGAACAGTCCCTTCTCATCCATGTCCACAGCCTTCTGGGTAATCTCTACAACTACTCTGTATCCTCAAAATCACTCTCATCCCAACTGCCAGGAGGCCTTTAAAAATCCAAACAAAATTATATGAACTCCTCATACATCACCCCCAAATTAAAATTCCTTAGTGGATTCATGCTTCCTCTGTCATTCCATCTTTAACCTCCAATATGGTATGAAGAACCTTCTGCCAACTCCTGCCTGTCCTTCCTGTCCTTTCTCAAACATCATCCCTAGTATTCTCACCTTCCTGGAAAGACTCTTCCCTAACCTCAGGGCCTTTGCACTGCCAATCTGGCTGTCTTCTCAGCCCTTCCATCTCACTTTGCTAACTGGTTTCCAGATCACGGCTCAAGCATCCCTTTCTTGAGTGAGCCTTTCCCAACTCCCAAGTTGGAGTCAGTTTTCTTTACTGCTCACTCTCCCCACCTCTGACTCATTTCCTTTGATAAGATCTCATTTGTAGCACTCATTACAACGAACCCGAGATTGTTCTCTGTCTTCCCTCATGGATTTCAACTTCCACTGGACTCACCAACCACATTCATAGCCAGCACAGTGGCAACGCTTGGGCAGGCGCTCAACAAGCCTCTGTGGGACCAAAATAACTGTGTAAACGGGAACTTCTATCCATCCCATGTTTGCAGATTCAGATGGGGCTCTAACTTTAAGTCCACAGCAGGGCTTCTGGAGGTTCATATTCACTGAGCATTGAAGAGGCACTCACCTCAGTAAGACAAGCAAGTTGGGCAGGGCAGGTGCAAAAGTGTTCTGAGTGCCTAGGGGGGAGAAGAGGGCAGACCTGCAGCAGGATAAGGGAGGAACCCAAGGGGAAGACTGGGGAGCCAGATGCTCTTACCCTGATCCTGCCACTTCTAGTCCTGGTGCAGCTGTCCTAGTCAACAGTGGCAGGAAAGCCTGCAGAGGTTACCAGCATAGCACAACCATGAGCTGTGGAGGTTTGGCATCCAAAGTCCTAGGCTACAACTCTGGGTGTGTTTTTCCTGAATCTGGGGCAGATGACCTCTCTGTTGTGCCTTGTGTCATAATCTGTAAAATGGGAACAGAACTGGATAATCCCCTTACAGCATAAATGTAAAATGTCAAAGGAAGGAGCTGGTGAGAATAGTTGCTGTAATAACAGCCATCAGTCAAGTGTGCCCATGGAAGCTGCAAAAGATAGGGCTGACAATCCTGCCCATTCTACAGATGAGAAAGTCAAGGTTTAGAAATAGTCAGGAACTGGCCCCACAGCATGTGGTAGCAGAAAGGGGATCTAGTATTCCATCTGGATCATAGTCTTTTGTTCTGGATTTTATTAGTACTCAAAAGATTCAGCCACCCAGGAGACAGGGGGATGTTATATAGTGCTTTCCGGTGACTCCCCCACCAAATGAAGGTCAAATATGGCTTCTTCCTTACTTCTGTCTGACTCTTCTGACCAGTTGGCAAAGCAGATCCCTCATGACCCCGTCACAAACCCTCATATCATCAACCGCTACTGTTTATTCTCTTCCTGGCCTTGAACAAGCAAGGTGACCTTAAAACTTCCCATTAAATGGATCTCATCTAATTGTCTAATTATCTCATCTCCCTCCATGGGTAATCAGGGAACAGCTGAGGCACCTGTTGAACAGTATATGATAGCACACTCCAAATGACCCAGCAGTGTTTGACTCAAAGGGCCCTTGGGGCAGGACATGGCTGGGCCCCTGGGGAGTGGCTCTTCTCACAGACTGTCCCACCCAGAGGCCACATTGTTTCTGTAATGATCTACTCATTCTGAAGCCGAAGAGTCTCAACCAGCCCTCAGAGTCAACCAGGCCCTGCTGTTTGCTTCACCCCTTCTGGGTCCTTTTTTTTTTTTTTTTTTTTTTTTTTGAGAGAGAGAGAGAAAGAGAGAGAAAAGGACCACCGAAATTTTTAAGCAGTTTGTTTTTCTTTCTTTGCCCTACCACCCATTTTTTTTTTTTAATGATTGCATGCAATTTCGAACATCACTTATGGTCTCTGACCAGCCTCCTACCCCAGATCCCACGCCCAGCTCTGCTTTTTAAACCATGGGCTGCAGCCACCCAGAGTCCAAAACCACAGCTCTCCTTTGAGGCCAGATCATGTGGCATCCGAGGGCTCCTTGGCCTTGGAGTGGCCACGCGGGCAAGCCAGGACTCTGATTGTTTTTACTGTAAACTGGACATTCCTAATGCCCGTGGTACATCCTGCCCTCACCACCTTGTGGTCAAACCCACCTACTCCTACCTCTGTGTCCCAGAAACATTCAAAACCAGGCCAATCAAGGTCAGAACATGGGCAAGCGGAACACCAACATGAGTAATCCATGGTTTCCAGCCTCCTCAATTCCTTCCATGAAGTCAGGAGGGGTCACATTAGGAAAATAACTTTGGGAAGGAGGCTCCATAGGTCTTAGATATTACTTTTCCTGCAGTACAAAGTAGCCTTTTAGTGGGCAATAAAGGAAGTATAATTATATGATGAAAAAGACAAGACTATCCAGGTCAAAATACCACAAAAGGTAAATTATTAAAGGTACAATTAAAGAGTGGGCACACACTGAAAAGCTGTTTGGTCTTGAATTTGCCTTATGCTGGGACCAAGCTAACATGTTTTTTTTCTTTTCTTTTGTTTTGTTTTTTTCAGGATGGAGTTCACTAACAGGCAACCGTTCAGTTTATAGGGTTGGTTATTCAACAAATTTTATGTGGTGTGTCTACATGTTTGGCGGCCACGGAAAGTCTGTTACAAATGTAATTTGCTATTGTAGAACACCTGACAGAAGCGACTCAAGAGAAGGAAGGTCAGTTCTGGCTCTCAGTCCAGAGGGTACCGTCCGTCATTGGGGGAGGAGCAGCAGAGGCGGCAGGAGTACAAGATGGTGGTTTACACTGGCGTGGCAGTCAGGAACCAGAGCTCTGTGCAGAGCACAGGCCTAGGCGTTACCCACAGGCCCTTACTCCATCTGGCTAGGCTCCCCATCTCAGAGGTTCTACAGCCTCCTAAAACAGCATCCTTCCATCTGGGGACCACCTACCTATTCTAACACAGGAATCTACGGGGAACGTTTCCCCTTCCAACTGCAACGTTGACCAAGTACATTATCACAACAACTCCATCGTGTCTATTAATACCTCTGTCTTACAAACAAGGAAACCAAGGCACAGGAAAAAAAAAAAAAGTCCGATCATGTGCCCAGTCACGCAGCCTCTGGTGGTGCAACTGAAATCCAAATCAGTCAATCTGGCTTGAAAAATTCATGCTTACTCCTGAACTCTCTTCTGTAATAGTGAGAATACAAAGCCACTTGTACAATTTGGGCCATTCTAGACCCATAAATGTACAACTCCTATGAAAACTAAGTCATTTTCACCACTTAAACTAAAGGAGATTCATCTTAAGAACTGTCATTAAGAGGTCATAGACTCTGTCATCTGAGAACAGCTTTTAATCTTGAGAGTGACATGTAGCTCGTCTTTGCTACTTTATGGGTTCTTCTTTTTCCCACCCTTTATCCTCCTAGTTTCAACCCCTATCACTAGATAGGAAAGAAAGAAGGCTGAAGGAAAGGGATGGAGAGAGTGGGGGAGAGAGAGACAGGTTCTTGAATCTAATTTTTCTTCTTGTTTCTTCTTTGAGCATGACTACTAACAAACCACACCAACTCCCCCAAAACACCAACAACCACTAACCCCACCACCTCTTGGGGCCCTAGCACTTACATGCTCTCTGAAAGGTTCCCAGAATTCCAAACTTCACACAATCACAGAAACTATCTGCAGCTGACAAAACTACATCTCTGCTAGAGCACCAGGCGAATCATAGTCAGCTGCTATGGATAGTTCAAAGCAGCCCCACATCCATACACCTGGGGCTAAAACAAAAACCACTCATTTCTGTGTTTTTAAAGAATCAAAATTCCAGAATTGTCACTACAGTGACATTCATCAGCTTGCACTTTGAACTCATTCCTGACGTATTGCTGAGTTCCCCTCTGCCTGGACCAGAAACTGAGCATAGTTACCAACAAGGCAGTTGTGGCCCTTCCTGTCAGAGCTGGAAATCTAGACAGCATCCCAACCCTCAGAAAGTACACTCAGGTAACTAACTGGCAGGTCGCAGGTGGCAGGTGCAAGCCAGTGTGCTGTGGGAAGACCAAAGCCGCATCTAACCCCAAGTTCAGGAGGAGTGGCAGCTGAGCGGAGAAGTAACAAAGAAGAGTCAGACAGATGATGAGGTCAAGGAAGTGGAAGAAAAGTACAAAGGGTGTATGGAGTTGGGGAAGAGATCTTGAGTTATGAAAGGATGGTCATTGTCTATGTCTTTTAACCTTATAAAAATTATAGAGGTTTAAAAAACATGAGAGGGGGGAGATCTTTAATTCAGGCCAAGTACATTCTATCAGCTGGCACACACCATCCACAAGACAGGTGACCTCTGCAACAACCTTTCTCCTGGGAGCCTGAGACAGCATCCCTTCGGCTGGCCACCTCCTTGGACTCTTACTGAGAAAACAAATCATTCTTTCACGTCCCCTTTTTGGTTCCTTCACTGGTGTGTGACCAACCTTTAGAGCCTCAGAGGGTGCTATGTAGAGAACCAGGCATCCCGGAACACTGTACCAAGTGTTTTCTGGCAAGTTCTTGTGCATTTCCAGGAGCCCCTAGACTCTCACTTCTCAGTTCCAGTTGGTGACAAGTGGCTTTCTCCACTGACCAGACTCCCCTCCATGCCTCATAAGAGAAGTTGATGAAGTTATTATTTCAGGGCCGGCAGAGGTTTGGGAGGAAGCAGCTGTGAAAACTGAGCCAAGCATTAGCAGGCCTCTTCAAGGTCTGGTATATGACAAAGCACACTATAGCGTTCTACCTACCTAATATTCAGGGTACTCCTACAAGACAAGTTCTGTGATCATTGCTACTCTGCAGTAGAGAATATTGACATCACAGAAAACTAAGTGACCTACGTAGGGTCCTCTAACCAGCCCAGGGAATTGCTGCCCTAACACCCTGTCTGATGAACTGTGTTTCTTCTGAGGTTCTCTAACCCAGCTACACATGGTGGACTATCTGATTCCGCTCCAGCCTTGGTCTCCATCATCATAGTAAACACATATGCCACTGAGCATTTGCATATGTGTACTCCTCCTCCTGGGTACCCTTCCTTTCATTCTCTGGTTCCTGGGTCCAGGCTGGTGTTTCTCTGGTGTGTGTGTGTGTGTGTGTGTGTGTGTGTGTGTGTGTGTGTGTGTGTGGACTAGGTGGGTCTTAAACTCACAGAGATCCACCTGCCTCTACCTCCCCAAGTGCTGGGATTACAGGCATGAGCCACCACACCCAGCTGCACACTCACATTTATATACAAAGTATGGGCTACATGTTAGGATATGGGTGCATATACCTGAGTGTGTGAGTTTGTGTGCTTTCATAGGCATACACAGAAGCCAAACAAGGACATGAAGTACCTTTCTACACTGTTCTCCCCTTTGGTCTTTGGGGTTACAGACACACATTCCCATTCCTGGGTTTTTACAAGGGTTCAGGGAACTCAGGTCCTCATACTTGCTGTGCATAGACCAGCAGGCTGAGCTTCCAAAGCAACCCTCCGTGACATCATCCTGGACAGTGGACTTTCACCTCTCCTTCTGTCTCATTCATATGTTTCATTACCTAGTGACTCATAGGTACTTACCTCAGAGTGTGCTTGTCTCCCCATGGGATTAGAAGCTCCCTGAGGGCAGGGCCTGACAGTCTAGCTATGATAGCCTACCAGGCCCCATGCCCAGCAGTCACCTACGCTCAGTCCCTCTCTCGCCAGAAATCCCTTCCTGTTTGGCTAGGCTGACCCCGTGGAGACTGAAGCACCATGACTAGGGGCCACAGCAAATGAGATGGCCATGGTGTCACTTTCCAATAGTCTGCTAGAGCTGACAGAAGCAGGTGCTGTGTCAGGATGATTTAAGCAACCAAGATTTATGTTCTTGTAATTCTAGAGGCTGAAGTCCAAGATCAAAGTGTCAATAGGCTTGCTGGAACTCTCGTGGGCTGGTTGATAGCTGTTTCCTTCCTGTGTCTTCATATGGTCTTCCTACATGAGTCTGGGTTCAAGTTTCCTCTTTTGATGAAGACCCCAGTTCTTAGATTACTACCCCCCAAGGACCTCAGTTAGCATTATGACCCCAATGATGTCATTAAGCATTACATACTTCTCTAAGGGCTCAATCCCCAGTAAAGGCACATTCTGAGACCATGGGGATTCTGACTTCAAAATATAATTTGAAACATATGCATTCAGCCTACAACACATCTCAAAAACCCTGCTTCCTTTCATCTCCACGGTCATCCACACACTAAATTAGACTCATTAAAGTACAGGTTGAGAATACCCGAAATGCCAAGTCAAAGTGTGCAGTGCCTGGTCTGGGTCACAGAGACAGCCCTTAGCAAATGCTGTCTGGCTTTGGTATTCTACATATCCACATACACCACCACCACCCAAGGCTGACCAGGAGAAGGCTGGAAAGCACAGGATGCAAGTGTCTTCAGGAGCCATGTCCTTCACTGGCCAAGAAGGCCAGGCCAGTTCTCAAGCTTCAGCAGAACTCATGCCTCTGGAGTTGCTTAGCAACTCCCCCATGCCAGATGTTCCTAGGCACCCACAAAGCTTCACCCAAGCTCAGCCATGGCACCTCTAGGAAAGGGAGGGAAATACCAACCAACTGATTGTCTTTTTCTAGTCACAAAATTGGTAAAGAAGGAAACCACCCCTCTATTGCGGGGATCCAGGGAGTGGTCCCCACATCCCAACCACACAGCTTCTTTCCTCTCTACAGCACAGTCCAAACCCATCTCAAGACTAGCCACTGTGAGAACCTGGAGATCTTCCACAGCTCACTATGTCCACAAAAATCAAGGTTGCCCTCCTCAGTGAGGAGAGCAAAACCCTCTGCCTGTGCATTTCAGGTCCCAGTTAATAGCAAGACCGGCTTACTTGGGTTCAAGTCCTATCTTTAGAACTTTCTAGCCATGTGACTTTAGACTTTAGACTTTTAACTTCCTTAAACATTAGGATTTGGGTGACAAATGCCTCGCCCCCAGGAACATGTGTTTAAACAACTGGTCCTTAGTGACTCTGTTGGGAGAAGGTATAGAACTTTGAGAAGGTGGAGCCTAGCTGGTAGAAATATGTCTCTGTTTATAGTCTGGCATCTGGCTCTATTTCCTGTCCTATCTTTGCTTCCTGGTACCCAGAGATGTAAGCAACACCCTGGGACTTCTCCCACCAGCACACCTTTCCCACCACAATGAACCCGCCATCTCTTAAGCTGCTTTTTATCAGGTAATTGGTCATAGTGACAAGAAAAGATAGTAATATGCTGTGCTTCAGAGTTACAACCCATAGAAGAGGGACAATAACAGTATTCTCTTTATAGCACATGTGAAGCATATGGAATAGTCTCTAACATATATTACATTGTATGTAAACCTCTGTTAATTTAATTAGACACACGCCCCATCCTACAACATATCCATCATGAGGTGACAAGCTTTCCTAAAAATCCACAGGGACAAGGCATCATTCCTGGCAGAAACAAGCTTGCAGACACAGTCCTTGAAGGGCAAGGAGGCACTCCCCCTTGTAGTGGGAGAGTGGAGAGCTCAGTCATGAGCACAGAATGATTGGTGCTCAAAAGAGTGTGATGTGTCTGGGCCAGGACAGGTGAGTGTTGCTTGAACCAGAGGTGGAAGGGGGGCTGTGTGAGCTGAGGTTGAAAGAGGAGGGAGGCCAAATCTCAGAGAAATTGAAAACTTAACCGAGGGCCTAGGAGAGGGTACCACGCAATGCTTGCTCTTGTAGTGCAGAGTCTCCCCTTGTCCTGGTTTACTTGCCCCTGCACTCAACAAGCACTGAGTCAGTGCTGGGTCCCAGAGGCAGGGACTTACATAGATAACTATAGGAAGGAAGAGATAAATGACCCAGGGCTCTAGGCAGTCCCTGCTGAGCATGGGATGTGGGAGTGCTCTCTAAAAGGGAGGAATGCAGTAGGATGAGGAAGGGCTGAAGCCTTTACTGTGGGAGGTAAAGGAAGGATGTTCCAGTCTGTGAGAAGGCACCAGAGCATGAACCTGTAGGCCCCTGGGAGTGCTGCTAATGGCCAGCCTAGCTGTAGTAAAGAATGCACTGATGCCAAGGAGGAGGAATGGGATCAAGGGAAGAGGTGACCAGAGATGGCACGAGGCCAAGGACTTGTATCATCATCTAGGATGTAGTGGGCTGAGCAGAAAACCTTCTAGAAGAGGTAAGGGAGGATTAGAGGGACCTTTTAGAAAGAACCCTAATGGGCACCCTACCAGCAGAGACAAGAATGTTGCTGGAAGAGGTTGGGGAATTCTTGATAAGACGACATCATTGACAGTGAAAAGGTCACATGAGCCATAATAGAAAAGAAGAAAGGAAAATGACAGCTTGAGGGCAGGATGTCCTGTGAACGGCTTGAGCTGATGGTACCTGAGAGATAGAAAGAGGAGGTTACTAAGGCAGCCAGAACAGAAAGCAATGTGAAGGAAATTGCCACTGGACTAGGAAAGAGTCTCTGGAATAAGGGTGTGGAGTCAGAGGAGGAGGGCTCTGGCCCAGAGGCTGCTGGGAGAAATTCCAGCGGGGATGGAGAGGCAGTCAAGTCAGCCCACTGGGTAGTTGTGCTCCTCTGCCAAAGGCTTAGGCCCTGACAGCTGTCTCATAACATCACAGCATCACTTTCTAGGAGTTTATTTATTCCTTCATTTTTATTTTCATGGTACTGAGGATTGAACCCAGGGCCCTGTACGTGCCAGGTGTACATGCCAGTCTACCACCAAGCTACATCTCCTAGCCTCCAGTTTCTGTACTCTAGTAAGCACTTGGTCTTCAGGCCCAAGGCTAGGGATGGTTCCCTGATGGAATTTACTTTGTGGAACTTCAACACTTCCGTAAACGTTGCTTCCGTTAAAGTCTCTCCATCATAAAGATGGAGGGATGGATAGGTGGAAGGTAAACAGGAAGCTGAGACAGATAAAATAACAATAGAAATGGAAACAAGGCAACCAGAGAGGCAGGGAGAGAGCCAGGAGTCAATGGAGAAATGAACTATATATCAAGTGGACATCCCCATTAGTTAAAGGCAGGGCTTGGGGTTTGCCACAAGAAGGTCAATGATGACCTCAGTGAAAGTAGTTCCATATTGTGAGGGAATCAGTTGGTAGAGGTCAAGGAATGAGGGGGAGAGGTGGAACTGAGATGCTTGGTTTTTCCCTTATCTCTACCTAAGAGTCTGGTTTGTGTGTGGCTTCCTCTATAAGCTTTTTCTGAACATAGCTATTCCTCTGTGCTCCCTGGGCATCTGGTGAGCTGTGTGACCATCCCAGCTCCCAGACTCAGGCCCACAACTATACATACACAATTACAGAATTATATAAAGAGTATAGATATAGAATGTACAGTGGGCTTCAGCCTCACCCATCTCCTCCACTTCCTGGGAAGAAAGCATATCTTGTCTGACTTGGCCAGAAGCAGGCTCTGGGATCCCTCCCAGTCCTCTTGCCCCCATAAGAAGAGGGTGTCTTTCCAGCTGCCATTCCATCTATGTTCTCATAGATGGCTAGCCTCCACGAAACAAGCACAACACACTCTCCAAGCTTCTTTGTCTGTTTCTTTGTCTAGGAAAAATGTAGGGGCAGCCCATTCTCCTGTGACTTGATATCTCTCCTCCCCTTCTCGGGGCCTATCAAAGGCCAAAGGCTCCTGTGACAAGCACACCTGAACTGTCTCTTGGTTTTAGTAAGGAACCCAGCTGTTCCTGCCCAGCTACGTTGGGTGTCACTACCTAAGCCCGTCACTGTAGAATGAGTCAGTTCAGCCTTGACCACACAGGCACACACAGCACCAGCCAAGGAGGCATCACCCACACAGAGAAGAACTATTTATAACCAGCCACAGAGCTGAGCACTTCCGGAGCTGTGCTGGCGTGGTAGTCATGTCGATTCGGTCAGTCTCACAACAACCTGAAAGTCTGTGCTCTTCTGATCCCAGTTTCTAAAACAGGAACCTGGAAAAGATTTGTGCCTGAAATAATTCGATATCTTCAGATCCAAATAGCTCCTCTTGGCAAAGTCATGAGCGAATAGGCCAGGAAGGAGAAGGCAGCTAACACTTCTGCTGGGAGTCTGATAGGTGTTGGGGGCAGGGACTCTCTTACGCAGTTCTCGCAGCAACAGTATAGAGGAAATTTATTTTATGGATGGTCCTTCTAAACTCCAGAGGGCCACGGACTTCCCAAAGTAGTGACAGAGCACAGGGCTATATGATTTAAACTCAAGCATCCTGGCGACAGGCAAGCCCCCTTTCCCCCTTCTATTGAATCTCCTTGATAATCTACAGCTCAAACTAAGGCTGGGGAAGATTAGAATGTCCTGATAGAAGTTGGTCTGTAAGTGTGAGGTCTGATGGTTGGGCATGACAAGTAGGTTTCAATGAGGAGGGGAGGTCTTGTGATGCTTCCATACCCAGTCTAAGGGGCTAAGCTCTGTGCTTGCTATGGAGGGAAAAGCGGAATGTGATGATGCTGTCACCTCCTCTTTGTCTTCCTGCTCCACTCATCCCTGGCTCGGTTCCCAAGCCAACCAGAGAATGGCTGGACTTCTTAGAAAACGACTCAGTCACAGTGCATGGAAAAGAAGTTGTTTGTCTTGTTTTCTGGGTCCAAGTAGAGGTCGCCCTTGCACAATCCTGCAAGTCTCCCAGGTTTAGAAACTTTAGGACCTTTCTACTCTCCCTGGTCAGTTATCATATTGACCATCTCTATGGGGCCATCACTCCGGGCTCAGTAACCCACACTCTGGTGTCTTTGACCCTGGCATATACAACTCCCCTTCCTAACCAAATACTATGAATGGCCTGTTCCCAAGAAAGGAATGGGAATGGTGTCTACTTTACTATACGGACTATTTAGACAGCCACACAAGTGAGGAGGACCTAAAGACACCCAACTGCTTCCCATCAGCCACCGTACAGGCAACAGGAGCAATGGGAACAAAGCAGAGTGAGACAAATGTGGGTTCAAATTCCAGTACCACCAGATTGTTATGTGACTCTGAGGGCTGTTATGAGACCCTTCTGGGCCTTAGCTGTTGTATACATGAAATGTTGTAGACATGATTCCTATAAATGTTGAGCACTGACATGGTGAGGTCTTTGAGGATTGTGTAAACACAGAAGACAATTGTGTGTAAAAAGATATCCCTGCTCTATGTTCAGTCCCTGTGCCCCACTCTCTGTTGTGTCTTCCATGTGTGAGGTCATAGGCCTCACACACCAAGGCTCAGCATCTGCAGGACCCCTAACTCCCATATTCATGTAGACATGGGTCTTTCTAGATTCTATCACTGGCCCTTTACTGCTCTCAAGCTTGGGACAGATTTCCCACGTAATACACCTTTGAGGGGAAAAAAAATGTCATCCAGTACATGTCTCATAATCTCTGTGTGGGTTCTGTGGCCTGTCCCCATCTGCCCAGCAAGGAGCTGGCAGGGTCCAGCCTACATTCACGTCCTAAGCATAATCTCCATTTGCGTCACCGACTCTGGGCCTTCATGGAGTCTCCTTTTGAGGACTGTTGGCTTCCAGAAAGAAGAGTTGGCTGGCTCCCAGGTTTTTACAGAGGTTCCTTAGGGTCGTTCAGATATTGGCAGAAACTGCAAATGGTTATAAGCTTTTATTTCCTTCCCAAATTCTTCATATGGTTGAGATATAAATTTACCAAACACCAAGGAACAACTCTTGAGACCCCACTGGATGACAGTCATGGAGTCTCCCGGGCTCTTCAATCTACCACATGTGTACTTCACATGTGAAAATGTGGCAAGTCCATACTGAGGACATCTACCCCAAACTCTCCCCCAGAGGAAGCAGAAAGGTAAAGTTCAGATGTGACAGCTTAATTGGACCACTGAGCCACTGGAGGCCAGGTAACTTTCTGCCAGCCTGCCTGCCTTCATGGGCCCCTGGCTATAGTGCGAGCCCAATTGTTCTCCTTGAAGAAACCACTAGTCATTGTACTTGGGAACCTTTACTATTCCTTCCCTGGACCTTAGAAACAGAGACATAAGGACTTTTATACTTTTTTATATTCAATCACACATTCAGTTTGACCATTACAGAAGCCCTTCTAATAGGCAGGTGCCTTGGACTCACCCCAGGAGCAGGGACCAGAATTTCCCGGGGGCTTCGAGGAGAGACATGACAGTTAACCTCACCACAAGCCAGCTGCTGGAATAAGGAAGTATGGAAGGACTATGCTCACAGGGGGTAAGGGGCTTCCTGATTCCCACAGATGTTGTGAGGTAAAATGCAAGGTTCAAATGTAGTCTTTCATATGTCAAAGTACAGCCAGCCATTCCCGAGACCCTGCCTTCTGAGTCTATGGTATGAAAGCTTCTGTGCTCATAGACCCTTGGGATGCAGAACAAATCAGACCCTGCCTCATCTAGGTGCTGATGTGAATGGGGGTGGCTGGCAACACAGATAACACGGTGCTCTCTGGGAAGAATAAATCAAGACCCTAAGGACTGGGAGAGTCTGGTGGCATGATAAGGCAACAGGGAAGGACCAAGGGAGAGAAGAGGCAGGGTCTTGAATGATACCAAGGCATTTCATTCCACCATGTTGCCATCAGTATATTTAGATTACATGCCTATGAGATACCATGTGCTGTGTTTAGTATGAGAGAGGAGAAGGTTAAAAACGAACATCATCTCCTCTCCAGAATGCTCTGTTTCTAACAACCTGACTCACTGGGTGATAGGTATTCTTCACCAATGAAACGAGCCAATTTCAGCCAAATTAAAGTGTAAAGACAAGTTTATTGAGGGCAGCTCTTGGGTGGGTTCACCAGTCCCAAGGAACAAGGCCAAGGAAGTCACCGTGCAGACAGGGAGACGGAAGAGCAGGGTGAGGGCAGAGAGAGAAAGCTCGGGCACAGAGAAAGAGGAGAGAGAACGAAATGTCTGAATTATGTAGTGAAGAGTCTCTGGGTGAGAGGAAGCCCAACCTCTTGGCTGGAAAGTTCAGGTAGGTACTGAGGGATTCTGGGAGAACCTAGAGGCCAGGTCCACTTTGGTAAGTTAAATAGGCCCCTCAGCCACTTGTAGCTCTGATTTCCAACATCAGGGCTTCATATCTCCCTTCGGACCGACAACAGGCCCTCCTCTCCCACTCTACTCCCCATGCTTCAGCTTCCTAGGGTAGGATCAGATAGTCTAGAGAGCCCTCAAAACCAAGACTATCCTGGTCACCCAGGAAATGGGGATATTACAGGGTGAGTTAAGGAAAGCAAGGCATCGGAACCACACCCAGGCCATGAGTCATAGCACCCAGACCCCTGAGAAACGGGGATGATAAGAACCGCTTCCCTGGGAAGTCAGGGAGGGAGATGAGATAAGAGGAGAAAGTGCTTTGAGCTCCACAGAGGAAAGAAGCCCCAAGCAGGCCCAGGGTGTTATTACCAGCGTCATCCCTCAATTAAAGGGACACAGATCTGACTACACGAGGAATCATCAACTGGTCCTGCAGCCCACACATGGTTGCATTTTAATGTAATTTTTTAACAGATAAGACTGTAAAATACTCACAAATCATTCTAGCATGTAACTACTCCCCGTCTGGCTGGGTGGGGTCTCTTCCTTCCCACAGGGCCAGGAGAAGGGCCGTGCAAAGGCGATCAGGCTAGGCTTTCCCCCGTGACAGCCCTGGGTCCTCTTTGCAATGTTTTAGAGCTACCTCTTGACCTCTGACTCTATTTTCCAAATCACCCCTCTCCTTGACCCTTCACAACTCTTCTCATTTTACTTATTCCCTCCCGATTTCATCTGGTCTTCAACGAACAGGTGCTGGAAGTGTTGAATGAACACGCAAGAAAGAAAGAATAATTAGACCCAGCCCTTGCCTCGAAGTGGGTAACCTGGGACATCCATTCCTTCACTGGCCTAGCTCTGAAGACTTGAGTCTTTGCTGATAACACAGAACAGTGATATGAAAGACACACCTGCATGTACGGGGGAACTGCACACCTGTAGGTGGAGAAAAGTGACCCTCAACAACCACAAAAGTCTTTCCCGTTGGAACTTTCCATCTACCTAGAGTCTCGGATTCATTTTTAGAAATTCTGTCAAAAATTTTTAGAAAAATATAAAGAAGTTCTCCTCCCCCATAAATGTATGCGCTAAAAAGCTCATGTAAACATGGAGCTTTGGGGACCCCCTCCTGGAGAAAGCCTGCCTGAGGAGAAAGGAAAGAAAGGGAGAGTAGAACTGGAAGAAAACATCACCTGAGACCCTTGCATCCAGCCAGAAATGAAGCCACCTGTTGCACCTTGGACCTGAAATGGTCTCCATACGTTTGACTGCTTGGTCCCCGACTGCTGAAGCACTCTAGCGAAGTTGTGGAAGGAGACTTGGTGGGTAAAGTGGGCTATCTGGTATGAGCCTGGAGGTTTTACAGCCTAACCCCGACTCCTTGTCCACTCTCGGTCTCCTCGCTTTGAAAGCAACGTGACCAGCTGCATCACCTTCCTGCTGCCATGCCTCACCCACCACTATGGGCTGTCTGAAACCATGACCAAGACCAACCGTACCTTCCTTAAGTTGCTCCTTGCCAGATATCTGGTAATGGCAATAAGCCGAGTAACTAACATTTGCCACATACTTGACCCTCGCAGTTGTGAGGCGCAGTGGGCTCATTTTTCTACGCTTATTTGTGTTTCTGACACTAGAAACCAATGCAATCCTGACTCATCTTGGTCTGTACACTTCATTTCCCACTTGATCTTCCTGGAATCCAGCAATAAGTGATTGTCCAGGACCACACAGAAGCTCCTCTTGATTCATGTCCTCTGGCACCACTGAGAGTGGAGGATGAGGACCTTCCTCCAAACTAGAACCTTGGACTCACCCTGCCCTCTTTCCAAACACAATTTCCCTCAAATGCCCATCTTCTTGGAAGCCCACTCATCATTTCCTCACCTACATACCACGTGTACCCTTAGTTATTTGATATTTCTCTCTAAATCAACACAGTTATTTGATGTAAATGTATTTATATTAAAACTGGCCTTCATGCCATTCACACGGAAGTATTATACCAGTTGGCATGACCAGCAATTAAAACATCTGCCACATTGGTTCAGGTAAGGCCAGATGTGTCCCTCTACCCCTTTGAGGAAAGAGAGATTAGAGTATCAAGGCTCTGGTGGCATCAAAGTATGATTACCTTGACCAAAACTCCCTTGGGAAGCCGACCTACACAGATGGGTGCCAGCTGCTGACAGGCACTAGCCATGCCCAGTGCAGGCTTCTCCAACTAGTTCCTCTGAGGAAAGCCAGGACAGCTCTGACAGAAAAAGATTCAACAGCCTCAAGTATCCCATTTGGTAACTGTCTAACATGAGGTAAAACACAGGCCTCCTGCACGAGGTAATGGGGCCCCATTGTGAGATTGTGGAGGCTAATCTCCAGTGGAGATGCATCTTCACAGAGCCCCTTCTGTCCCTCCTGTGACATCCTTCACTTCCTACAGCTTCCTCCATAAATCAGTGACATAAAAGCTCTACTCGAATTCTATTTATATTGTGAAAGTAGGTGAAAAAGAGAGAGAAATAGAGAGAGAGACAAGCTCCAGGCTCAGAGTGACAGTGGAATGGTGGTGCTGGAGACCATGGAAAAGCTAGGCTTTAACTGCCCTCTCAGCATCAGTGGCCTGGATGCAGTCTGTGTTCAGACTCTACACTCACCCACTCAGCCCTGTCTATTTGTGTGCGTTGTGTTTGTGTGCCGAGGGAGGGGGTGGTCGTCTTCTTCCTGCTCTAACACAACTCTTCAAGGTCTGGTACTATTTTTACATTGAAATGGGAGCTAAACCAGGTACAAGAGAGGAAGGGGCCACAGGCCTAAAAATGATCTCAGCCATCACAGCAGACGGTTTGGGACATAACATAGTATCAAACAAATGTAGCCTGAGTTCCTTTCCTTTTGTGCCTTTATTAAAAGCTACCTATATCTAAGGCTCTGGGTTAGGTAATACAAGAAAGGAAAAATAGCTATAAGCCCGATCCCTGCCTGCTAAGCATTTATGGTCCAGTTACGACATCAGTCTGAATCATAAGTAATCACCATATAAGACTATCAGCGAAGTGCTCGAGAGAGCCCCACCCCCAGAATTCCATTTCTTTCTATTGAACAATTCCAGGCTCTGGCTCCGTGCCCATGAAACACCTGGGGCTCAGTGCCCGTGCTCTCACCAGGCAATATTCCGTTCCACATTGTACCATGTACATTAATGTTTCATTTCCCATCTTCCTGTTGAATCTTCTCCAGGGGTGGTGTGTGTGTGTGTGTGTTAGCTACAGTGAACTTGCCTCAGACAAAGTACATGCTGCTAAAGCCACTCCTGAGCTATCTTCAGAATATGCTGTCCCAACACCTGGCAACTGTTTACAAGGCTTGAACTCACTAGCCTGCCCTAGTAAACCTTTCAATTGGGCAATGCAGTCAAACAGCCTTGGAAAGGACAAAAGCGGGGAGTCCAAGGGTCCCAACGAGAAAGAACTTGGCAGAAAAGGCTTCAGGAGCCTTTACTGGTAAAAGCAAGGTGCTTTAAGTACACACACATACACACACACACACACACAAAGAGAGAGAGAGAGAAAGAGAGAGAGAGAGATGTTCCAGATGCCACAAGAAAGCAGATGAGTTGGGAAAGATGACTCTATTGGACTGAGACCCAGGAGTTGCCGAAGTTTCTCAAAATCCACCACCCCCACCTTGAGTTGCTGAGATGATGAAATAATCCAGATTTTGAATTATCTTTACTGAAGAACGGAGAAACCTGGAATCCCCAGCCCATCTCTGACAGCTATTAAAGACTACAGGTTGGACCTGCCAGGTCCCCATGAGCAACTTAGGGATCAGAGCATGGGTCCCTCCCCCCAGTAAAGCACAGCTTCATGGATGTCAGCGTGGAGATGAGTTACTTCACTTATTAGCTGGCAATTGAAATGCCAGGTGGAAACAAAGTGTTGAAATGCAGAATGGATGCATCCCCACCCCGAGGCATGATGAAACACTTGGAAGAAGCCTTCACAGGCACTTGGCACATATATGAGAGGTGGGGGTGGTTAGAAGGTGCTGCTGTGTTGGAGTCCCCAGACTTGAACACTGTGTCTGAAAGCATCGAGGGAGATGGCAAGGAAGGAGGGGTTTCCAGGAGTCGGCACTTTTGCATGGGAGAGGGGGGTGGCGGGGAGGAGCTAAAAAGGTACAATCTGCCAGGCAGATTTGGCTCCTAACAGCCTTGCAGAGTTTCAATTTTCTATTTGATCTGACTGATGAGTCAGGGGGGCTGGGGAGGTGAGGGAGGACGGTACAAATCTCCTGAAACTTCACAGCTAGAAAGGTAGGAAAGCAGATCTGGCCATAGAAGAAAGGGAGGATAATGGTGGAGGAAGGGGTGAAAGAAGAATGAGAAGGATGGAAAGAGACAGGGAGCAAAACACTGGCTGCGTCTCTAGTGCTGTCACTCGGGAGGCCAGACGCTCAAAGAGTCCGAGAGCAATTCCCCTCTGACGCATGCAACAGTGTGTGTACAAGTGTATGTAAACTTATACAGATGTGTTAGAATGGTATATAAATTACTTGCTTGCCATGTTGTTCCAGTATGTGAAGATGTGTGTGTTGGCATGGTATATGTGAGTGCGCATGTGTGTACGCGTTCATGTGATTGTGGATTGTTTTTATCTGCAGGTATGTGTACATATAAGCATGCCTGCACCTGTGAATAAGTATGCTAGGATAAGACTCAGAAGAGTTGGAATGGCCCCGGAACCTGCCGTGTGCCAGCTGTTTGGCCTTCAGCAAATCCTGTCTCCAGGCTGGTTCTCCATTTTCTTGTGTGTTCTTCATAGAGCAACGCTTAGCACATAAAAATCATTTGGTTAATATTTATTAAGTACTTCTACTTTAGAGTAATGCTATCTACTTAAGGTTAAGGAGATTTTAAAAAATCAAAATTATATGCAAAACTATTGTCTTGGTTCTTGACACACAATAGAAGATCAATAATTATTGGGTTTGTCCCTTTGGGGCAGTGCCACTAAGAACCTCAAATAATTCTCGAGTCCATCCCCAGGGGTTTCTTAGTTCCTATTAAGTTATATATTAACCAGACAGCTTGTTCCTTCTCTCAGGCAAAACTTGACCACCATACAGCTGTAAAAATTAAAAGCAAGATTGGATTTCAACACCTTGAAAATCTGAGGTCAGCTTTGCTTTCAGCAACTTGGGACAGGGAAGGGGAGGGAGCTCTCGAGTGACCTGAGGTCCTAACCTGTCAAGGAGTCATGAATGTCGTTCACAATCATACACCCTAGTAACTGTTATCAGCGTACAGTGGAAGTGGCTGGGTCCTGGAGAGGCTGACTCAGCCATCCACCGCCACAATGCTCACCGCTGGCTGGCAGAGCTGATTCCAAACCCATCGAACGATATTCAGAATTGGAAAGGTAAAAGAAAAAAATAAATCTCTTCATCATGGCAGTCAGAATAAGGGCTCTACCTTCAAAGTCAGCAAACATCTCAAAATCTCAGACCCGTCAGCCGCGGCTGAGTATTGCCAGATGAAGCCAGGGCCGTGTGGCAATCGGAAAACTAGTCAGGAGGCACTGCGACAGTGCCTCTGAGGTATTTCACAAACATGGGGAACAAACACATTCGGTGTTGCAATCCTGGCCACCCGGAGCTGCCGCGTTGGCTGTTTTTTTTTTTTTTTTTTGAGAACGGCCCCATGGATAAGGAGTTTGAAGGCTGATAGCACCGGTAAACAGAGGCCAGAGGCCATATTAGAGCCTGTGGAGCCCTGGAGGACACAGCTCTTTCTGACCCGGTCACCTCACAGCCACAGCCGGAGAGAACGAAGGTAGCCAAGAGTTACTCTTCAAACCCCTCAGTGAGTCACTCCAGCTCTTCCATTTGTCATCTTTTCCCATTGCGTCTCTCAACAGGATCATGGCCCAGGCTCACAGCCTTCTGACTAGACCCCAGGCATGCCTGTTCTTCGCCACCTCCATGTCCAGGAAACACTGTCTCCTCCCCTCAGATGAGCCATTCATCCTGTAATCCTGCAAACAAAAGCTAATGAAGCCTGCATCTCCTCGGAATTTCACAATGCCCTCTGGGGTGATCAGTCTCCCTGGTACGAAGTGCTCCATAAACTCAGAGCCCAGCTGCAATCGCATTCCATTTATTTTCCTAATTAATCTCCCAAGCACCTGCCTGCATAAAAGCAGTTCAAAATGCTCTGTGGAGGTTGCTTCACTACCTAGCAAATTATTCCTAAGGCCCATGGAAGACCAAATAAAGCCCAAAATGAATCCCGTTCAGACCCTGGGCCAGAAGGAACCGTGCGGTAAGGTTACAGCTACTCAGATTCTCTCTACCACTCCATGGATTCTCACTGCCATACAGTGTCACCTGCATCATTTCTTTGATACTTATGGGTCCCAAAGCCAAATTCCTGACCTGCTGCTGGTGTTTCCCTGCTGAGTACTGAAAATGATTAATCTCCTGATTCTTTCTCAGCTTTCCCCAGGATCCAAGAGGATATCAGGAGTGCTGAGGCAGCATCAGTTTCCATCTCTCACAGACTTTTTTTCTTCCCTGTCCTTGGACCACTCTGGGGAGCAGCTCTCTATAAGATCATTAGGCAGGGACACAATATGCTTCTCAGGGAAGAAGGAGAACATTTGCTCCACACCTGCCCTTCTTGGGGATGCTCATGATCCCCTGCCTGAATCATGATGTACCCAGTAGGCAACCCTTTCACTAAAAAGAACAAGTATGCCTCTGTAGCAAGGGCCTCCTGAGAGAGTACCTGTAGTGTCTTCGGTGACTGTCAAGGCTGGGAAACTGCTTGGAGGTATAGCCAGAGGAAAGCGAGCAGGATCTGGGCAAGCATACTGTCTGCCTTTAACAGATGCTGGTTAACCCCAACAGCAGTGAGAGTGAGTGCACTGCCTTCTACTAAGGAAATGAGGGCTCTGAGCTCTGAACTCTGAACTTTGGAAGGATACACAACTATGTGATAGTGATCAAAGTCTTCCTCCAGTCCTGAGAGTCACTGCTCCTGGTGAGGTCACACTAAAGAAACATCCAAGCTCCTTATAGGGAGAAAGAGTCACAAAGGCTATCTGCAAACTCGATAAGAATAGATGCTCTGTTCACAGCTGTAAGTGGTGAGACAGACCCTAGCTCTGCTGTGTCTAGATCTGGAACGGCCACACAGGCTCTGAGCTCACTGTGAAGTCCAATCTAGTGTTGGAAGAAGAAAAAAAAAAAAGCTACCAAAAAAAGTAGAGAGAGGGTGAAAAAAGCATGCTGGTTTTTATCTAGAGCAGTTTGGGAAGTCTTCTGGAGGAGGGGCATTTTAACTGGGTCTTTGAACTTGAATGTGCCTAAGAATTACTTCAGCCCACTAACTATAGTCAACACTTGCTGTATATCAGGCACCATATTAACCTTTCTCGTTAATATGGCCTCATTTAATTGTTCATTAACTCTGTGGGCAGATACTGTTGCTATTTCTGGTGTTCTGATGAGAACTGAGCTAACATCATTTGACAAGTCAGGAACTGTTAAAGTGGGGCTCTAACCTCATGGGGATCTGACACTCATCTGTCTAGAGAGAGGTGAGCCTGGGGCCAAGGGAATGGACAGCTCCTCCCAGTGTTCACCTGAGGGTAGGTAATTAACCCACAATTCAGGGGTTCCACACCTGCCCTTTTGGGGGATGCTCATGATCCCCTGCCTGAATCATGATGTTTGTACCCCATAGACAACCCTTTCACTAAAAAGAAAGAGTGCGCACATCACTTCTGTAGCTAGGGCCTCCTGAGAGAGTACGTGCGGTGTCTGCGGTGACTGTCAAGGCTGGGAAACTGCTTGGAGGTATAGCCAGAGGAAAGCGAGCATTTCAGGGAAGGACAAAGCCTACTTGACAGAAAGTCTGTCTGCCCACAGCAGGTAACAAACTCAAAGCAACTTTGGGTATGTGTTGCTTTCAGGAGAACAATTAAAGAAAGGAACAACTGAGGTATTTGCTCTAATGTTCCTCCAGTATAAAAGTGGTAAAAGGATAAATGACTAAAAGACCATTTTCCCCAAAATAATAGCCATCATCAACTATGGGCAAAGTATGTGCTAGGCTCATAGGTAGCACTGGCTCAACTGAATGTTCCAGTCAAAGCCCTCTAAAAACTTAAGCGACTGCACACATGTGAATTATGTGCCTGGCATTGTTTTAGCTGCCTCTATACTATTAAAACACATCCAATCTCTACAACTCTATAGACACTAGATATTATTATCTCTCCTTGACAGAAAAGGAGACTGAGGCATAGGACAATTGACTGTTTTTCATAAGGCAATACGGTTAGCAAACAGAAGGGCCAGGATATGAACTGAGGTAGCCTGACTTAAAAGTCATGCACCTTGTCACTATTTTCTTGCATACAGTAAACATTATTGCCCACATAAGCTAAACCAAGGAATGGCAGTCCAGGGAGAGTCCATAAATCATCCCATAATTGAGGTGGAAAAATGGGCATTTTCGCCCAACAGTTATGGCCTCAGTCATGGGGCACCAACAGCCCTGGTCCTGCCACTGACTTGTGGTGTCACCCCACGCCCTCTTCTGCCTCTGTGGCATCACTCAGAGAACAAAGCGACAAAGCCTAAACAATGCCCTGGTCAAAACCAGGACCTAGCCACAGATGTAGCTGTCAGCACCCTGTGGTTTCCACTAGCTGGGAAGCAAACCAATCTTTCTGGTAGGCAAACCACAACCAAACCTCAGCAGCTATCCTCATGCAAATGAGGTACGCTCAGGTTCCTGCTGCCACCTTCGTGGTAGTCTTCCCTAAGGTCACCAACAGCCTCTCCCACCTCTGGGCATAAATCTTTTCTTTACCTCACGGGGTAAAGGGCTCTGTTCTCTCTCCCATTCATTCTGAAACTTACTTTGCCCCCCCAAAATGTGGCAGAAACAATGTTCTAGACCATCTGAGCTGGCTCCAAGAGTTTGGGAAGCTCTCACCCGTCTTAGAATCCAGCCTTGGAGCTGTGAATAAACTTGTACTATACTACAGTAACGGAAGGGTGTCTGGGGGAAGCCGAGTCTGAAGATAGACAGCCATCTTGGATATGTCCACCCCAGGCAGCTCTCCACCCAACTGTGACTACCACACACACAGCAGAAAATTATTTGGAAAAATACTAGATTTTGCTTGAAGCTGCTAAACTTTGAGCAATTTCTTATGCAGTCTTAAAAAAAAACTGCCACTTCTTCAACCATATCTTTTTTTTCTTTCACAAAAGATATCTCTGTTGCTTACTGGTGGCAGTGTCCACTGGATCATAACACCTAAATATGCTCATACCTTCATGACTAATGGACAACTTTTGACCTAAGGCAAAGGGCAATAATGTGGCTTTATTCATTTAGCGTGAATGCCTTTCTTGTGACAGGAATATGCTGGAGTCAAGGATCTTGTAATTAAAAGACAGTCAGTACCTGTAAGAAGCCATGTTTGCAAAGGAATGGGGTTGGTCCAATCCTAGCACAGAAGATGGATCCACTCAATATTTTATTCAGCATCTCCAAAGTACCTACCGTGTGTTAGAGACTGTGCTACTTGTTAGTGACAAATAAATAAATAAATAAACAGAATATCTAGGTCCCTCATCCACTTTGTGTATTGAAGACTTTCATTCTAATTGCACAGAAGTACTAATTAATTAATTAATTAATTAATTAAGAACATCCGAGAAACTATGTGCTGATGTGGTCAAAGCAACATGGCCTTTTGGGTTCATATGTACATGTGCAGCATGTGTGTCCATGATGACAATGGTGGGTGTTATTCTTCAGATACTATGTACCTTCTGTTTATTAAACTTTTTAAGTTAAATTTTATGTGTCCTCATGCTTACTATAGCACAGGCATGGTGGTCAGAGAAAACTAGTGGCAGTCTTTCCCTCTTTCTACTATGTGGGGCCCAGGCATTGGACTCAGTTCCTCATGCTGACAAGGCCAGCACTTTGCTTTTTCTTAAGAAATATTCATTTCTTCTCTCACAGTTATTCATAATCCTGGAGTTAACGTCTGAGATGAAAGTACCAGCTGGTTTGGTTTCTTCTGAGCCATCATCTATCCTGGGCTTGCAAATGGCTACCTTCTCCCTTTGTGTCTCACAGTCTTTTTTCATGTGTGCATGAACTCCCCAGTGCCTGCAGGATAACAATCACCATCCTTTTCATGAGGATGAACATGCTGAGGCCCTGAAAGAGCCCAGACTTAGTCCTTCACTTACCAAACTCACTTATGTGACCTCGAGCTGGATCCTTAGCAGTTTGTCCCTCATTTTTCTTACTTATAAAATTAGTTTGCTAATAATCCCACATTGTGATTGTTGATACATACACACACACACACACACACATAAGTGGGGTTAAAGAGATGGCTCAACAGTTAAGATCACTTGCTACTTTCCTAGAAGACATGGCTTTGGTTCTCAGCACTCACATGGAGGCCCACATATGTAACTCCAGTTCCAAGGGATCTGATGTCCTCTTCTGGCCTCTGCCAACACCAGAAAGGCACAAAACAGTGACACACATGGAATAAAATATTAAAAAACAACAACAACAACAGCAAGTGAGTCGTTGATATTTGTGAAGCATGAATAATGGTTTACAGTGCACATCTTAAGATTATATGAACCTCTCCTGGGTGAATTTTTGAAATAAAACAAAGTTAAATGACACAATGGGTCCACAGAGACCAAGTGAGCAGGTTGAAGCTGAGTCCTGGCCAAGCGCTCTTTCTACAGCCCTCCTATCTGCTTTGCAAAAGAACTGTCCTTGCATTTTCAACAGCGGGGCTAGATGTCTGTGAGCCCTCGGCACACACTTTCCACAGAGATATCTTTCCTCATTCTCTCAGGGAGCCAAAACGGTGAAGGATCCCTAGGTCTTCTCTAAAGTCTGTTAGCCCCACACCTGAAATCATTGAAACTCCCTCCCCACCCCCCACCCCCCATTTTTTTGGAGAGCCTTAAGGGAAAAGTGAGAGAAAATGTGTCTGTCTTTTTCATTACCTCTGATGGCTATTCTTGGTTGTCAAACTGACTACATTTGGAATTAACCAAAACCTAGATGGCTGAGCACATCTGTGAGGGAATGTGTTGTTGTTGTTTGGTTTGGTGTGTTTTATTTTGTTTTGTTTTGTTTTGTTGCGTTGTGTTGTGAAAAAGGCTTTCTCTGTGTAGCCCTGGCTGTCCTGGAATTAGCTCTGTAGACCAGGCTGGCCTCGAACTCATAGAGATCTGCCTGCCTCTGCCTCCCACGTACTGGGACTATAGGTGTATACCACCACCACCACCTGGCTGGTTTTTTTTTTTAACTAAATAATTTGAAGTGAGATTACCCACTTCTAATTCAGACCTTTGAGGTGGGAAGATTCACCTTTAATCTGGGCCACACCTTCTGCTGGCAGCCTATATAAAGGGCATGGAGGAAGGAAGCCTTTCTATCTTTTCTTGCTTGCTCTTGCTCTCCCTAGCAAGTCCATTCCTTCACTGGCATTAGACCCTACTTCTTTGGTTCCAGTAGGTAGTAAAGACAGCCTAGTGAACCGAATAAATCACCGGATTCTTGGACCTTCCATTGGTCCATTGTTAGACTATCTGGACCATAGTCTGTATGCATTCTAGTAAATACTCTGTGTGTGTTCTATAAATTCTATATTCATATTCATAAATATATTAATATATTAATGTATGTGTGTATATTCATATATGTGTTCTATAAATTCTATGCCTCTAGAGAACCCTGACCCCTCTGGATCTCCTTGGATTACATGTAAAGTGAGGACTTCAGAGATGATTCAGAAGGCATGTTCACTGTCCAGGTGTGCTACGTAGGAGAAGGATTAAAATGTTCCACGTCATAGCCAGACACTACCTGGGATGGTGAATTTTTCACAGATAGTCTACTTCCTATGCCCAGTCAGCCTAGTCCCCATTCAGAAATGTTCATTGGATAGCACTCTGTCCCTCCCTCCAAGGAAGATATGTCCAGGCTCTACAGCTGGCATTGTTCTTCCACAACAGTGGAAAGCAAGGGTGATGGGAAGATTGCAGTTCTCATTTGCAGCCTGGCTTCTGTCCACACCCCCATGATGACACAATTTGCTCCTCCGAGGAGTGCTTTCCAATCTCCACCGAGATCTAGTGGATGAGGAGCCCAGTTTCCACCCCAGCCAAGCACAGGCAGCTGTGGGTGGGGGTGTGGACACAGCTCTTGTCCACCCGAGGATCTGGGAAGACGGGGCTTAGCTCCTCACCAGCCAGAAACCCAGCCAAGCATAACAGGGCTGCTGCTGAGGCCTTGAGGAACCAAGTGGAAAAGAGCCCAAGTTGGGGCTATGAATGCCAAGGTCATCAGAGAAGCATGCTCATCTACCCCTGCTGATGGAATTGTCCCAAAGGGAAAGATTTAACTTGTTTTAGGAACTAGTCAGAGCCTGGATTGGGCACACTGCCAGTGTATTACGAGAACCATCTCTGGGAAATGGGGAATGGAGCTCTTGCCAAGAAGACTGACTCTCTGGAACCTGACATCCAGTGGCCCCTGACACTCAGCCAGCCCCTCATTCCTTGGGACCTCCCTAATCAGTGCAGCACCAGCCAAGCTCAGTGGGCACTTCTCATTCACCACATAAGCAGACTTCCTACAGTGCAGAATTGAGAGAAAGGGCTTGAGGAGCCTCCTCTGCCCTCCGGGCCTTTGTCTGGAGCCACAGATAATTACAATACAATACCATAGATGCTGCAACATTACAGCTCGTTCCCAGAACCTTGAGAGAGGAGCGACTAGCCCTGTCTGAACAACCCCAGGAGCATTCAGATGAGGACAAACTCATGTCTAGCCTGAAAGGGTGACCCTGTTCAGACAACACTGATGAGGTGTCTCCTGGGTCCTGACTGAAGATTAAGACTGGCTAGGGACAGAGTGAAGGTGCAAAGCTTCCACAGGGTTCCTCCACTGTCCCTGCCCTGCTCCAGCCTGCCATGGGACAGTCCAAAGCATCTCCCCTGAAGAAATCATTTGCTGTCAGCATCCTGTCTTTGGAACCAACCCAGACACATTTCCGGAGGCCCTGGGAATCTCCTAGGGCCCCAACAGAGCATGCCAGCTTAGCTCCAAGAAGAGAAACCAGTATCTCCCGGCCTGAGCAGTCATACCTGTGAAAGAAAACTAAAAACAGCCAACTAGGTTCTAAACCAAGTGACCACACATGAAAGTCCACATAAAATTAAGGATAGAATGAGGAATGAAGACAGCTCTTGCCTCCTAGAAGGTACAGATGACAAATGCATGGACCACTCTCTATGGGAAGAGGTGTTCCAAACCCTGGAGAATGGCGGCTCCCACTTCCTGTGGCTGCTTCACAGGGCCTTCCATGATCCCAGGGCCAAGAATGAGCTCAAATAAGCCTTCATGAAAGGAAAATGGACTCTTTCAGGGAGCCGTCTCACTTTGCTGTTAAGAAAGGTCCTCCTGGATGGCTGAGAAGGTACCCACAGGACTGAGATCAGGAGGCTGTCACACAGACTCTAGAAGTCAGGAAAGATGGAGGAAGTAAAAGATGGCTGGAAGAAGGGCAAGCGGGAGAGAGAGGAAAAATGGAAGAGAAATAGAGAAAGATGGAAGGAGAAGGGAAGGAAGGAAAGGGAAAGGTAGCAAATATATTTCTTTGAGGTGCCATAAAACCCCACGAGACATTTTGTTGACCCTATTTTACAAACAAAAAGCTGAGGCTATGGGAATTGAAGGAAATCACTGAAGGTCAAAACCCTAGTAAACAGAGATTCCATCCAAACTCCAAGGACTCTGAATCTTGTGCTTTTTCTAGACAGCCCAGATAAAAATAACTTCCCTGGATCAAGCATGTGCCCTGTGCCAAGTCCTGGGAAGGCACTTTGCAAACGCAGCTTCTCCAAGCACAGCAGGCCCTGCCCAGCTGCCTCTGCAGTGCAGAGGGAATAGTCAGGGTCATCCCAGGGTTTGGCACCCTAATGGAAGGGTTTTTATAAATGATGGGAGGGACACTTCTAGTAATCATGGTGATCAGCAGGTACATTAAAGCACTGGTAGAAATCCACTTTCCAGTAGGCAGCCACACCTCTGAACAAACATGGTAGAAGAGGCTTGGCTTAAGTTTCCCTGCCTTCTGCTCTCCGCCTGCCCATCAAGGAAGGGGCCACCAGCCTGGCCAGGGCCTTGCAGAAACTTACCCACACAAATATGATATGGAATGCAAATTGAAGCCATGGGTCTAGAGATTTGGTTTCTCTTTGGTGCTAAAAGTCTGTCAACTAAAGGACTGTCCTAGGCCTAGTGAACCTAACTGTCTTTCTTTCCTGAGGTTAAAAATACCATGTCTTTTGACGTCTTAAGCTCTTTAACAGATTATACTGTCTTTAAGCAATTTTAATAAATAGCCCATGGCTATTTAATAACTTAGCCCATGGCTGGCATGTGGGTTCTTTGGTTGACTTATATATTTTACCATTTGTGATGTTTTGAGAATTGGCGGCTCAATGATTTTAACCACATTCATTTGTTGTGCAGCCATTAACCCCGTTAATCTCCAGATCATTTTTTGCCATTCCAAACTGAAGTTCTGAAGCCGTTAAACTCTCCTAACCCACAGCACCACTGTTCCATTCTGTTTGTGTGACCCAGACTATACTAGATTTCCTACAGAAGGAATTAGACAGCACTTATCCTTTTATATCTGGCTTTTTCCACTTAGCATAATGTCCTCACTGCTCATGAATATTGTACTTGTATCTAAATTTTCTTCCTTTTAAAGGCTGAGTGATGTTCCTCTACATTGGTATACCAAGTTTTGTTCATCCATTCACCCTTTGATGGTGCTTCATTTGATTTTTAAATTTATTTTAGCTTTGTATGTATGAGTATTTTGCCTGTGTACTCATATGTTCACTATATGCATGCTTGGTGCACACAGAGATCAGAAAAGGGTGTCAGATCCTTTGGAACTGGAGTTATGGATGATAGTGAGTATCTGCAAGAACAACAATGCTCTTGACTACTAAGCCATCTTTTCAGCTTCATGCTTGGTTTAATTTTAAATATCAGTATAATTCAAAAGCTTAGAAATTACTTATCCAGCCCAGGTATGTGTTTAAGGGATGGAGTGTTCTCCAGTTTCCTTATTCAGGCAATAACCAAGTACCTTTTGGCAGAGACTATAACCCTTTATTTTACTTTTTTGAGTCAGGATCCATCTATAGAACTTGATATGTAAGCCATACTGGCCTCAAATGCACAGAGATCCACCTGCCTCTGCCTGCCTCTGCCTCCCAAGTGCTGGGATTTAAAGATGTACACCACCACGCTCAGCCCTAAGTACCCTATCTTTATTTAACTTGCTGAAGGCATATCTTAATGGATGCCATGAGAAACATTCAGTCCCTAACTTAAGAAACACAAAAAACAACCCCAACTGTGGGATTCAGAGTAACCAGCGAACCTCAGAGCAATGGGCTAACCAGGAACTCAGCAGGGTCAAGTGACTTGCCTAGCATAGGACATGGTAGGCAGAGGGAAAATGCTAGCATCTCCCCAAGGAAGCATTGGGTCACCAGCTTGGCCTTTCACACCACCAAGTTGTGGGGTTAGGCAAGGGCTAGTGGTGTGAGGGGTCAAGCGACAGCAACTTCTCCTCCTTCTGAAGTGACCCAGTGGGGGAAATGTCAGCTGTGCTTGCTCCGTGTCACCAGTCATACTGATCTGGCACCACCTCCTGATGTTGTCAGGCTCACCTCTAGGAGGTGGAGATGCGGCTCCTGTCCTGGAGGAGTGTAGCTTCTCATCAACTTTCATGTCTAGTTGGAACCTTGCTTTCCCTGTCTCGTGTTTTCTTGTGAAAGAAATTTGTTGAGGCTAAGACTTCCTGCCTTGTTTTCCCACAAATCTCCCTTCTTAGAGGAGGTGGAGACACTTATCTATGTGATCAGCGAGTTCAGAAGAAAACAAGACAAGCCCTTCTGCGGGCTCTCTTCAGGAATTGCCTTGGGCTGTGTCTGTAGGATCCTGTTTGTGAGGAAGAACTCTGGACTTGCCTAATGGTGCCATCGATGGGGTGGACAAGCCTGTTTAACTCTAGGGAGCAGCATTTCTGGAGCAACCTGTGTGATCACAAGTCTTTTAAATCTCCATCGCTCTGTTTGTCCTGAGCTGATGAGAAGGAGTGCTCATTACTTTGGACCCCTTAGAATAGTCATTGTTCACAATCCCTACCGAAAACCCTAAATCTCAGCATCATTATTCTATAAATGTTTTAGATTTTAGTTCCCAAAACCCAGGGATGGTGTTCCTGTCAGCGGGGCTCTACGGTTAAAGGCCTCCTCTGTATGGTCTTCTAGTCATCCCAGATCCACTCAGGTGAATGCCTTTATATATGAATCTAGTGCAGAACACTTTTCAGAGCAGACCAGGAAATGTTACAGATCAGTTCCACCCATGCTCTGCTGGGAAAAGTCCACAACACCACCCGGGTGCAGAAGAGGCGGGAAAATGTGATTGATTCATGTGCCCCAGAGACAACAAGAGAGCTACATGTTGATGAACTTGAATGTGTGCTACTAGAGCCCAGGAGGGTCTGATCCTTTCAATGCGAAGATAAAGATTTAAAGATTCATAGTACAGAACCAGGCTACTCAAAATGCACCGTCCTTTAGCTCTGAACAGAGCTGGGAGGAAAATCAGGAGTCACAGGAGGAAGGGAAGGATGGGGGGTAAAGCTGTAGAGGGCTCAGAATGCTGGTGAGCTTCTGCATCTGAGGCAGGCAAGCTCCCTGTCCCCAGAAAAAGTCAAGCCGGAGCTGACTGGATGGAGATGTCAGTAATCAAACCTTCCATCAGACCCCTGGACGACAGCAGCAGTTCCCACACACCACCCTCCAGGGCCCTTTCATAATTTTCCCCTTTGGACCTCGTGTTTTGAAAGATTGTGTGTAACAAACAAACTGTACTTATTGAGTAATAACAAATACATTTCCCCACTTACTCATCAAGGGTGTGTGTGTGTGTATGTGTGTCAGCCACAACTGGACATGCTCACTTTGAATTCCATGACTACCATGGATTTAATTTCTTAATCATATTCCAGCAAGGTCTGTGATGTCACCAACAGCCAATCAAATCTTCTGACCCACACTAGACACCTTGCTTCCATGATTTAGTTCCAGTCAAAGCAAAGAAACTAAAAGTTCAGTTAGTCTAAATTGTCCAAACACGAGGTGAAAAGACAATTTTAAAGAGAGCCGAAAAAAAGCACTCCTAGGCCCATAGCACAATGTAGGACCCTAGAGTCCTTGGTCCTAGACTAGTTCCAAGATTCCTTTTAAAGTTCCTGCACGCTGAGCTCTTCCCAGGGACTGCCAGCACACGGCATTTGCTATCTCAGTCTCTTAACCCTTTCCCAACTGTTACCCTCTGAATATAAAATGTCACCCACACACTCATGTTTTGAACATGGCAAATAACTCTGTTTTGAGATGTTATGGAATCTTTGGGACATAGTTCCTTGGTGGTGAAAGCAGACTTCCGGCACAAATCTTGTATGTTTATAACCTAGCCAACATCTAGTTCTACTCTCTGCGCCGATTTCCCCACATGTGGGCAAGCTGTGCCACAAATGCCCACCACTGAGCTACTCCAAGCTCCATGTGACAAAGTACTGGGAGCCAAGATAAACCTTCCCGCCATTAAACCATCAGGCATTTTGTCACAGTGAGGAAAAGTAATGTAGCAACTGACAAGGTATGTGTTTGATTGGTTGGTGTGTTGGTTAGTTGGTATGTTGGTTGGTTATTTGGTCGAATAGTTGGTTGGTTGGTTGAATCACTGGTTGGGTTAAGTTGGTTGGTTGGTTAGGTTGAGTTGGTTGATTGGCTTAGTTTAGGGTTTTTGGTTTGGGGGATGTGGAGTTTCTTTTCCTTAAATAAGAAGTTTCTCAAAGAAAGGGGCCATGTCTCTGTATTCCTATCATCTATATGGTACCAAATAGTCAATAATTATCACAAAAAGTTAAAATCCATATATAAATATGATGGGCTCCACCTTCTGCTTACAGGTCAGGCTGGCAAACCGAAGAGAAGAAAACAGCACACTTGAAGTTGGTGGGATCAAAAGGCAGCCAAAGATAGAATATCAAGATGAGCTTTTCCCCTCCCCAAGCAAATGCTCTAATTGTGTGTGCCATTGACTCTGGGGTCCAAGAAGTCTTCTATTCTCTTTTATCCTTTTTATATAGGCAGGGCCTAACCAGTACCTGGAATACAGTTGGTCCTTGACAAATTAACTAACAGGGACTCCCTTTCCATGTCAGATTCCTTCTCCAACACCACTGTTCTACCTTTTCATCTCATTGTTCCTTTCTTGCCATTGATAACACCAAACAACCTAGTTTATATTTAGAATTGACACAAATCTCAAAAGTGTCCTGCATAAAGAATAATTAATTACAGGTAAGCCTGAAATCAACATCACTAAGGGCTCATGAACTTTCTAATATGGAGTTTAAAAAATCAGTTTTTAATCAGTATATTAGGTTTTTTTGGTTTGTTTGTTTGTTTTTTAACTGCTGTGATAAAATACCGTGTTCAAGGCAATTTGCCTTGATCAGCCAAGACTCTGAATCGGGAGCAGCATGAACAGGTGGTTTCTGGCCTCTTTTTAGGCCTGATAGTCATATTTCTAGAAGAAATAAGGTCCTTCTCCCAATTCCATGTTCCCTTAGGTCCCTAAAACCATCCAGAACATGGTGTCTCCAACAAATAAGAGTTCAACCAGAACAGCAAGGCCATAGAGAATTTTCTTACCCTCTACCCTGTTCTTGCTCCTCAGACAACTTATCCCAGACTATAAATGCTTACTTGTGGGTGTGAATAATTTGTTTCCAACCCTTTTACTAGACTGCCAGCAAAGGCCATGTCTGTATCTCTAATGTCTAGCACATGAATGAGGACGCAGGACCTGTTCATTTTCCAACCAGTGACCTATGGGTGAATGTTTGAATGACTGCTGTGTCCACTAAAAGGCTACTTCTCCTCCCTGCTTTGCTCCACAGAAATTCATGGTGTACCAGACAAATGAAGACACATGAGTTATTACCTGGTCATAATGGTGACATTGTTGTGTGACATGGGATAAGCCACGTATCCTTGAAATGCCACACATTCTTCATATGAGCAAATAACAAGGTGAGGAATTAGAATGGTTTTGCAAACTGCAGTCTCTAGTACTCTGGGGATCCACAGTAACCCTTCACAGTCCCCTAATAGAAAGGGGAAGGCAAATAGGTGGAGATGAGGGCCATAGCATTCTGTCTACTGAGAGGCTCTGCTTTCAACTGAGAATTCCAGTGCTGGAATTCCAGCACTTAGGCTTCTAATGGTAGGACACACAACAATACCATGATGTATAATATGGCCCAAGTTAAGATGATGAGACCTGGTGATACGTGGTGGTATATAACTTCCTAGCACTCTGGAGGCTGAGGCAGGCAGATCTCCAGTTTAAGACTAACCTAAACTACACACTGAGATCTTGTCTCAAAAAACCAAAACCAAGAGCAGGGCACACCTTTAATCCCAACACATAAGGAGGCAGAGGTAGATGGATCTCTGTGAGTATGAGGCCAGCCTGGTCTACAATGTGAGTCCAGGACAGCCAAGGCTACACAATGAAAACCCTGTCTTGGAGATTGAAAAAAAAAAAGCAAAACAAGACAGCATAACAAGACTGCATGAGTTGTCTCAGATAGTAAGGTGATATGGGTAGTTGTCAATAGAATAAGTCATATACGTTGAATGTATAAAGTTATGAGGGAAGGGCTCCAAGTAGGAGAAAGAAAAGCTTCTTGGAATGAGGGAAAAGGAGGAACCAGCATTCTAGGTAAAGATGAAGCAAAGGCAGATCACTGGGCTGGCTGGGGCTACAGTACATGAACTGTTGAAAGTAACGACCATTGCGTAATCAAACTTAGGGTCACAAGTGGGCAGACTACTTTTCTTTGGTGTGTTCCTTGCTTTTGAATTTTTATCTCTATGTTCTTCTTCCCTAGTGAAGAGCAACTTTCAAGTTTATCCTCCTATAAGTTAGCTGTCTATATTAACTTTACTAGAAACTGCATCTTTATAATTATCACCATATTACTACTTATCACCCTACTCAACTGACATCTAATGTTTGTCATCACTTCCAACACCCATATTCTTAGGCAGTGCCTTACAGCCACCACCTCTGGGTTCGGGAGTGTTTTGGTCGATGTAAAGGTAGTGGAATGACTAACTCAAGGGCTAGAGAAACCGCATTCATACTGGGGTGTTGAATAGTCAGTCACTGGTGTGCAGCAGGCCAGCCTGCTGGAAAACTACATATATGTTCCACTCTAGCCACTAGCCAATAACCAGCCAACCACTGACACTTGAGGGAGCCCAGCCAAAATCATCCAAGCATAACCTAAACCACAGACCTGCCTAGTAGAACCTTGAACCAAATAACTATTGCCAGACCAAAGTCCTAAGAGAGTTCTGATTTTTTTTAAAGTCAACTATAGGAAATGTGCAGGTAAATGGTGGGAACTGGAAAGGATCATCCTGAGTGAGCTATCCCAGAAGCAGAAAGACACGCATGGTATATACTCACTCATATAGACATATAATATGGATAAACCTACTAAAATCTGTACACCTAAAGAAACTAATCAAGAGGGAGGACTCTGGCTAAAATGCTCAATCCCCAGCCAGAAAGGCAAAGCAGATTGACATCAGAAGAAGAAAACAGGAAACAAGCTAGGAGCCTGTCACAGAGGGCCTCTGAAAGGCTCTGCCCTGCAGAATATCAAAGCAGATGCTGAGACTTATGGCCAACTGTTGGGCAGAGTGCATGGAATCTTATGAAAGAAGTGGGAAACAGTAACATAGGGAGAGGACAGGAACTCCTCAAGCAGAGCAACAGAACCGAAAATTCTGAGCACAGGAGTCTTTCCTGAGACTCATACTCCAACCAAGTAACATGCAAGGAGAAAACCTAGAACCCCTGCACATGGCAGTTCAGTGTCCAAGTGGGTTCCATAGTAATGGGAACAGGGACTGCCTCTGACATGAACTGATTGGCCTGCTCTTTGATCACCTCCCCCTGAGGGGGGAGCAGCCTTACCAGGCCACAGAGGAAGACAATGCAACCACTCCTGATGAGAGCTGATAGACTAGGAACAGAAGGAAAGAGAGGAAGACCTCCCCTATCAGTGGACTTGGGGAGGGGCATGCGTGGAGGAGGAGGGAAGATGGGATTGGGAGGAGATGAGGGAGGGGTTTATGGGGGATACAAAGTGAATAAAGTATAATTAATAAAAAGTCAACAATAGGTAAATAACAGAAATTATATTCCCTGTAATAGCTCCTGAATAAAGTGATTTTTTTCTATTTAAAAAATGCAAAGGCCCTACAAAAAAATTGACCAACTACGTATAAAGGGTTACATTTTTGTTTGTTTGTTTGTTTTGTTTCAAGATAGGGTTTTTCTTTGTAGTCCTGGCTGTCCTTGCATTTGCTCTGTAGACCAGGCTAGCCTCAAACTCAGAGATCTGCCTGCCTCCTCCTCCTCCCAGATGCTGGAATTAAAGTGAACACAACCACTGCCTGGCCAAAGAGTCACTTTTTACACATGAAATGTATATAAAAATTGTGGGATTCTGAGGACAGTAGATTCTTATAGCAATCATATAAAGAGTTTTGAATTTCTGACCATAAGACCCTATCCAAGGCTAACCCAGGCACGAGACTATTGGTCTTCCTTTTGAGGGCATAAAACGTGTTGTAGTGGCTAAGTAATTTTCATTTAACTCACTTATGTATCTTCACAACACACCTATTTCCTGCATTTTTTCACAAGCCTTTTCTTGAGGACATTCATGAGGCATATGGCAGGAACCTTAGCCCCTCTATTAGTTGCTTTTGTGTGACTATGTCCCAAAATTCTGTCAGAAACAAGAAAGGGGTGATTAATTCTGGCTCCTGGCATCAGGAGACTCAGCCTGTGATCACCTGGCCCCATACACTGTGGTGGAGCATCATGACAGCAGGAGCATGCGGAGGAAGAGAGCTGGTCATGTCTTAGCAGGCAGGAGGCAGAGAGAACAGGAAACGGCCTTCCTCCACCTAGCTAGCACCAGCCGGAGTTTTAGGAACCTACCGAAATAACCTCAGCCAGGGACCAAGTACTGAGAACACGAACTGGTGTGGGGGGTGGGGTGCAGAGGGCACTTCAGATTCAAACCATAATGACCTCCTACCTGAGACACAGCCTCCAGAGGGTCTTACCTCACATGAGCCACAGACAAGTGAACAGACTTCTGTAAAGCCATAGCTCGTAGTTCTAGGCCCTTGTGTTTGACATCCAGCTCTCTTGCTTCATTTGTTTTTCTCATTTTTGAGTGTGTGTGTGTGTGTGTGTGTGTATTATGTGTATGCAAGTGTATGCCATTCATACGTGTGTAGATATACATGCGTGCAGGTGAACGTGCTTGCGTGTGTGGAAGCCCCAGGTTGATACTGTCTTCCTTTACCACTCTTCATCTTCTACTCTGAACACGGGTTCTCACTGACCCTAGAGCTCACTGTTTCGGCTGGTCTAGCTAGCCACCTTGCTCTGAGGACCAAGTCTCGACCTGCCACGCACTGATATTACAGATGGGCCACCATGCCCACCTGGCGCTTTATAGATTCAGGGCAGTCCTCACATTTGTGCACCAACTGACCCATTGACTCATCTCCCCAGCCCTATTGCTTGGCATAACTTCAGGAGATGCAGTCCCTTGGTTTTGTGTGCGTTCAGGTGTGCCAACAATCCAGCTGGTTTCAGTTCAGTAGCCAGCAGCCATTAGGCCCTCCCATTCTGATAACAGTCACCCTCCATCCTCTGCAGTTCACATGTGTTCGCAGGTGCTAAGCCCAGCCTGGATGGCTCTCTTCTATGCCTGACCAGATGTTAGGTGCACTGGAGTGTGTGCCCTGGCTTATCAGCATCACCCTGACTCACTAAAGCAAGGGTTCTCCACCTTTTCCTGCACCCTTGAGTCACCTGCGCAGCTCTGCAGATGCCCGGGACACACCCGAGCCCAAGTAAGGTGAGAATCTCTGGAAGTGGGTTTGGGGTGTGAAATTCACCACATCTCCAAGTATTCAGAGCCGCCTGTCAGTCTTCAGGAGAGGGATCGGAACACAGTGGACAGGACAGGCCAGAGCTGAGAGTCTGCATTTCCCACCAGCTCCAAAGGGAAGCAATGCTTAATCTCCAGGGACCACACAAGAAGCAGCAAAGGACCAAACACAGCTCCTCCTAGCCTGTGCTCTCCCAGCCTGGACCATTCCCTATACGGTTCGTGTCTCCTCTGAGACAGGCTGACACATGTAGCTTGGAAGCCCAGAGAGGGTCGAGGGCACCCCACCATCTCCCTCCTTCCATCAGGGGAAACTCTTCCATCTAGCCAAGTGACATCTGCTGCTTACTCCAGAAAAAGGCAAGGGCAATGTCCCAAGTCAGCCCTTGTAAGATCTGTTTCTGGATGCAAAGCAGCCATCCCCTGTGGAAAGGGCTCCTGTGAGGGGCATGTGGGCAGCGACGAGGACAGTGTCCGGTTCAGCCCCAGCAGAAACTGACACAGACAGGTCCATCATAGGCTGCAGCTGGATGCTAGGACAGCCTCCTTCTCTGAAGAGGGCACCCCACAGAGCCTGAGTCAGAGGGCTGTGAGCTCAGCCCCAGGCTGGCAGGCGGGGAGGGTGAGTCAGAGGGTGTGTGGAGAAGTGAACTTCTTCCCTGGCCAAATATGGGCTCTGCTCTGCTCTGTCTTGCCACCCTCACTGCCAGAGGCCGAAAGCTGCATCTGCTCCACAGGACAGTGAGGTCCCTGACAAAAATGGAAACTATTCCTCCCTCCACTCACCCCCCCCCAGCCTTGCTGTGGTGGCTTGCTGTGCTCTATCCAAGCACCTTGCGGCCTCTCCCACTGCTCATTTGCTCGCCCCAGATTATTATTGGTGGCATAAAATAGAGCAGCAACCATAGCATGCTTTGAAGATGTTGTTACTCATGACAGATTCCTGCTAGGATACCATAGACCTTGTAGTACCATAGAATGAGAGGCCACACACACAACACATAGAACATGCTAGATGTGCTTAAATGAAGAGAGGAAGGGAAGGAGGAGGGTGAGAAAGAGAGAGAGTCCTCTGCCAACAAACATAACTCCTTGAGGAAATACCTTACATAGCATACTTTATACGCCAGGCACTGCTCTTAAAAAAAAAAAATCTCAAATTAGCTCACTCACTATGAGGCTTCTCTCATCTCTCGTCACCACCAGCCCCCGAGGACAGAGCTATTATTACACCCATTTTACTGGTGAGGAGCCTGAGAAACAGAGGGTAACTTAACACAAGTTAGGCAGCCAGCATCTAGAGCCAATATTCCAGTCCCCAAACCCTAGTCTCCCACTCAGCACTCTAGACAGAGTTTGGTTCATTTCTATATCCTTAATATCCTTCATAGGTCTGGTGCATGCTGGATAATAACTGTGGATCAAGCGAGTAGAATAATTAATGAGTGTGTTTCCCCAAATAGACAATGGATTTTGTATTGGTTTGCCAATGTCTCCCAAACGTATTGCATCCTAAGCACCCTGCTGATAAGTCCTAAGTTATTCAACTTTCTAAATTGGCTTTAGAAATTGTCTGCTTGGGCCATCAAGATGGTCCAGCAGATAATGGCATTTGTCACATAAACCTGGTGACCTGAGTTCAACCCTTGGAACCCTTGTAAAGGCCGATAGTAGTAAACCATCTCCACACAGTTTTCCTCTGCTCTCCATACACATGCAACACACACACAATCATTTGATTTAATTTAATTTTAAGAAAAAGAAATAATCAACTTACCCAAATACCAGAAGCTATCTACTTTCAGCCTTCCTCCCTTTTCCCTGCCCCTTTCCCACCAGGTGACTGCCTTGCGCTAGATGTGACTGGTGTCTTTTTAGTCAGTTCTTCAGGACCTGAGCTTACCTAGGACGCACAAAGTCCAGCCTCTCACCATTTCAAGAAAAAAGACATAGTTTCACTCATGTCCCCACCTCTCCCTCACAACCAAGCTGGGATTCTCTCTTCTGTCTCTTCGCTTTGTTTTGCTTTGTTATCTTTGCAAAACAGGAGGCAAAGAGGGCCTGGCGGAAGTCTTGGTCACAGCATGTGGGGCGAGTCCACCTAGAGCTTAGAGTTCCCTGTCCCTGCCTAGGTCTTCCCCTAAGCTCATTTTCCAGAGGAAAGAAACAAAACAGACCCATGTAAAAACCACACACTCAAGCTCTGTGGCCTTGGCCACTATGCACACATCATCCGACCTCCGGCAGCCAGGACTCAGTGAGAAAGTCCAAGCAGTGTGTACTACAGCCCTGCCACCTAGGACACGTTCAGCAAGCACAGCCATGTTGTGATCTTTGGAATCAGTTCCAAATGATGGCGGGTACACACAGTTCTGTGTGATACAAGACACTAATCTAATTTCTCATCTCCAGAGAACACCGTGAGTGCAATGACACAAGTCAACTGACGGTGTTGCAGCAGGCTGGTGGCTGGCCAGCCCACCACCCCATTATGCTTCTGTCATATTCCTACCATTTTTTGATTCTTTAAGGATAGCTTTTAAAATTAAAAACTTACTCCCTAAGCCTTTGATAAGTTTCGGTTCCTTTTCCAATCTCTCTCCCTGCTTTCTTGGCCATTCCCTATGGAACCCTCTAAGCTCAAGGCAAATGGTAGACTAGACAATGGGTATGGTGAATAGCAGGAAAGTTTGTGCCTATAGAAGGGACATCCAGGACCAGCACAGAGGCAGAGGCAGGATATGATTCGAGATCAAGTTCAAGCCTGTGTGAGATATTAAATTCGTATGTCTGTCCTCCAGTTCTCCACCCCACCCCCACCCTTGGTGGCAGGGAAGGGGGAGTGGCTACTAAAGCCACTGTTTCTCAGCGCTCTATCACCGAACTATAGCACCAGCTCTCTTTTCTTTTCTTTTCTCTCTCTCTCTCTTTTTACTTTTGAGACAGGGTTCACCAAGTTGTCCAGACTGGCCTTGAACCTGTGATCCTCTCAGTAGCTAGGATGAGAGGCCTAAACCAAAAGGAGCTTTCAAAGTACAGAAAGTTCAAGGCAGATTACCAAGTGTAACAATTCTGCCTAACAGGCTGTTGAAGGCTGGGGCCCAACAGCATCCTGTTGGCTGCCTTGCCAGGAAAATGTGGCAATGGAGAGAGGAAATATTCCTGCTGCCAGGACAGCTCTCAAAAACTTCAGAAAACGGGAGAGAAAATAATGGCGCACCTACATGGCTAGTAACGCTTGGGGTGGTAAAATATCTCCTGCCTAGCTAGAATAGGTTGAAATAAAGAAAAAATAATTAACAATGCTTTAACTAACACCAACAACGAAGAGGTAAAGCCTCCAATTTGAGACCAGCCAGAGCTGAGAGTGAATTCCAGGCCAGCTCACACTAAAGAGGGAGGCCCTGTCTCAACTTGCCTCAAAAAAAAAAAAAAAAAAAGGTTTGGATTAGAGGTCAATAAATTATAAGCCACAGGTCAAGTCCATGAGCTGAGTTTTATTGCCTTATAGCCAAATGTGTTCATTTCCATATTCTGGTCACTTTTGAACCGCCTAAGTGACTGAGGTGACTATAAAAAAAAAAAAAAAAAAAGGCTTTGTGGACCCTGAAACAAAAGCTAGGTGTGGTGACACAGGCCTATAATCTCAGCATTCAAGAGACGGGGGCAGCATGCTGGGTTAATCTTGTTCCTATGCACGGCCCCACATCTATGAGACCAGGCATGGAAAGCCGGACTTGGTGAGTTATTAAAAGAAGGTTCTCACGCCTGCATTGCAGCTCCCTCTTACTGAGCCATCTCTCCTGCCCTGTGTTCTTTAATCTTTGAGAGGGTGTTAAAGGAAAAAAAAAATCAAGAACCCATACTGAATAACCCAGAAACATTTTCAATCAACCATACGGCTTCCTGTGTGCTGCTTCCTCACTGCATAGAGCCTGGTCTCTAACGCGCAATGAAAAACTTTCCTAAGTCCTTTATTTTTGTTCACAAACAAGAGCTTACTACTGACTTCCCGGCTTGAGGTGTGTATAAGAAATTCGGCTTTCTTTTCTCCAGCATGCAACAGAAAAAAAAATAATGTTAAAGAAAAGAAATTAAGTTATCTTTTCCTGTTAGCAACACATGGAGTGCTCTCAACAAGCATCTTACTCATGTTGACTCTGTTAGATCCGCTTCTGCAGCCTTGGGCCAGCGTGCTCCTGTTTCCCATTGACCTTGATGAGACTTTTCAGCCTTTGTTCGTGCTGAGCTTTGAGGTCTTCCCAAATTTCTTCCGTACAAGTCCACAAACGCTCTTTTATTGCATGAGGCTTGGCTCATCACCTGCTATTGACTAAGCTGAGGAAACCCTGATCTCATTCTCAATGGCCTGAACCGTCTCATTCTTCATTGTTCTTCTAAAGATTTCACTTTCAAACTATGTGCACTTTCATCACTATCTGCTGGTAAATGCCTCGGACCTCTGAGGCCACGGAACCTCACAGGTCTGCTTCTTAAAATGATTAAATTATTAGTATTGTATGTGGATAGACGGCGCCTGGCACACAGGAAGTCCTTGTTGTGTTTCAGTAGGAGTCACGAATTAAGAATGTTTTTAATTGTTTACCCTATTTTCAAACATGTTCCTGAGCATTCTTTTAGCTTTGCAGATGGCTTGGATTCATGTGTGCAACCAGGGACTGGATTTTTTTTTTTTTTAATACTAGGTAGTAAATGTTTTAGGCTTATTTTTGTAGGCAGTCACACACACACGCGCACACACACACACACACACACACGCTCAGTTGGTAGAGTGCTTGCCTAGCATGCACAAAGGCCTGGGAAATCCCTGGAACCACATAAACCCACATGTAAGCCCAGTGAGACAACTCAGTGGGTAAAGGCATTTGCTACCCAAGCCTAGCAACCTGAGTTTGATCCCTGGAACCACATAAAGGTAGAAGCAAAGAGAGAATCAACTCCATAAAATTGCCCTCTAACCTTGTCACACACACCATGGCATACACACACACACCCTTCACAACAAACACATCATATAACAGGTATAACGATAATTTTCATTTTATTTTATTTTATTTTTACTGTGATGGTACAGGCTTGTAATCCTAGCACTCAGAACATGGAGGCAAGGGGATCAGGAGTCAGGTCACTGTCATCTACAGGGTAATTGCAAGGCCAGCCTAGCTACGTTAAGATCAATACACAGGAACACACATGCATACACACATGCAAACGTGCACAACACACACACATACTCATATACACACATCCACATACACACATATACACACATTCACATACACACAGACACATAAACACATACATACACATTCACACGAGTATACACACACACACACACACACATGGCTGGCATTTACATAATCTGACCTGCAAGATGAGAGATGCTGGTAGAATGGTCTTGTCTCACCCAGAATGACCTGACAAGCATTTCAAATCTGAACTCCAGTCCTACAGCATGCTCTCCTGTCGGTAATAAAACACTTCACGGAATAGGCTGTTAGATGTCATTGTGATGGAAATGAGCATGTTGTTCTTACTAACGTATCCCTATGTATTCAAAGATTAATTTAAGATTTACTTTGTTCTAAATCATGTGGATTGGGACAGCGCACAGGTGAGTGCAAATGTGCATGGTTGCTAGGAGAAGGCATTGAGCTCTCAAAAGTGGAGCTAGAGTTACAAGTAGTTGTGAACCGCCAGCTAAGGATATTGGGAACTGAACTCAGAGCCTCTACAAGATCAATAAGCACTCTTAACTGCCTCCCCATTTCTTCAGCCCTCAAAGACGATTAAAAAAAATAATAATTTGGTGGCTCTATAATCTCCCACACAGCTCCTCATGTTTGGTCAAAGTCATCTCCTGTGGAAATCTGCCCATAACAAGATTGAGGAATCTGGGTCCCTACATGCATCCAATCAGACATTGCCTTTGCTGGGCACAAGGGTTTATTACAAAACTCTGCTTTACGGACGATGATACTGACATCTGAAAGGGCTACCTCACTGCACCTCTGGTTTCCCAAGCTGCCCCGAGGGAATGGCCTCAGCAGGTATCTTTGGCACTGGAAGAGCAGAGATCTGAGCAAGGAGGTGTTTATTTCCACAGAGCAATCAGCCTGAGTGGGCCTGCGTTAACTGGCCTGTTTACAGGCCCTTGAGTTCCTGGGAACCCAGAGTGACATCAGGCTGGATTTCCAGAGGTTGGCCAGAGGAGCCACCTCTTCAACCGTGACACCTGCCCTACCCCTGGCTTTGCTCTGGACTCCTCCTTCACATTTTGGACCCTGACCAGTCTCCTCACAGCTCCTGAAATAGTCTGTGTGCCATCAGCAGTACCTGCCGTTCTGTCCTCCCACTTCTCCTGAGTGGGGGAAGGGAACACCATTCACTCCCCTGACCTCCCTGGGTCTCATTTCCTCCAGCAAGTCCTCTTTGCTCCCTCCCCCACTGTGTCTGTGCTCTTGCACATTCTGTCTTCCTTCCCATGCTGTTGCCTTGCTTAAAACATCTGGTTGTATGGACAGAAGGTCAAAGCATTGGCTTGGGAGCTGTTCTGACTGGGTTTAAATTTTGGCTCTTCCTTTTAATTGTTCTTTGACCTGAGCAAATCACTAATTTATATGCCTCTGTGATAGCTGAATGTTTCCCCACAGGCCAGGCACTTAAGAGGCAGAGGCCAGAGGATTCTAAGTTTCAGGCCTTCCTAGTTTACAAAATGAGTTCAAGTGAAGCCTGGACTACACAGTGAGTCTTTGTCCCCCTTAAACCCCAAAACAACAACAACTGTGGAAATTCATATGGAGGTTCCTAAGATATTTAAGTATTTTTTGAAAACTGAAAATAGAATTGCTGAATGACCCAGCTATATCATCCCTGCCTGTATATTGGATGGATCCCACATCAACAAACAGATACACTTGTTCAGCCATGTCCATTGCTGCATTAGACAGAGAAATGAGGAAATGGAACCAGCTTAACTGTCCATCAACAGACTGATAAAGACAAAGTGGTCTATAAACACATGGAATTCTATGCAGCCATAAGGAAAAATGAAATCATTAGGTGATGGGAAGTTGGCTCAGCAGTTGCTGAGCTTGCAGTTGACCCAGATTCAGTTCCTGACACCCACATGGTATCTCATAAGCATCTATAACTCCAGTTCCAGGGGACTGTCCTCTTCTTAATTCCATACCAGGCTAAATATGCCAGGCAATGTTTTCTCTCATGCAAAACCTAAATTTAAATTTCATATATACACATATGTGTTTGTATATGTGGTTTGTGAGTCAGGAAATTAGAAAGGGGATCATGAGAGAGGAGGAAGAGATCTTGGAGAAATAGAAATAGAGAAAGTAATGGGTTACATGCATAGGAAAGCAAAAGAGGTCTAACTGGGCAAGAAGGGGCCCCAGGTAGAAGTAGGAATGGAAAAGAAGGAATGAGAACAGTATATGATGGAACACCTCATTTTATAGCCTTACCTAAAAACCAGAAGGAGGAGGAGGAAGAGGCAGAAGAGGAGAAGAAGAAGAAGAAGAAGAAGAAGAAGAAGAAGAAGAAGAAGAGGAATTCCTCTATAAACTCCTGTATTTGAGTACTTGGTCCCCAACTGGTGGTTTTGTTTGAAGGCAGGGAAGGTGTCACAGAACATTTTGGACATAAGGCCCATCTGGAAATCCTTAGGCCATTCCATTAGGCCTCTAAGAGTATGCTTCAAAGGTTATACCCACTTCTGCTTCAGCCTGGGCTCTCTGCTTCCTGCTTAGTGCCACATAAAAAGCAGTCACTGCAAGCTCTCACCACCATGGACTGATCCAATCCGGCCACGGGCCTGCCCACCATGACAGACTGCCTTCTGAAACTGTGAACCAAGCTAAGTCTCTCTCCCATTAAAATGCCTATGTCAGGCACTTGGTCACAGGGACAAGAAAAGCTACCCAGTGTCTGTGTAAGCCTTCACTATGGTGAAGAAGTCTCTTACGACAATGCCCAGAACACAGCAAATTCAGTTTGGGGTGGTGTGAAATCAACTATTTTCTAGACCATTCCTTCACTAGGCTGAGTTTGTGACTGCAGAGGCTGTGTGTTTACCATCTCTTAGCATGGCACTAGGCACAAAGTAAATCCTCAACAAATATTTCCTAAATGAATAAGTGAATGTGGGTAGCACTAGAGGCTCCCCACACCTGCTGAACCCTTGATCAAGGGCCCAGTGACTCAGTTTATTTGCTCAGAGATATTCAACAGGTAGAGAGACTTGCTTCTAGTCCCTAGTGTTGAGCTGTGCCTCTAAATATACTTGCTCATCCTGCCAGGTTGGGCAATTCCAGGTGTCATAATGCTACCGGGATACTTTGTGTTGACTGGTGTTGACCTCCCTTGTGGCTCTGAACCCACTGGAAGATCTCAGGGGCTCAGACCCAGCCAGAGTTTCAGCAGCTGCTCTCATTACCAGCCCTGACTGGCATCACTGCCACCCTAGCTGTGTCCCCTGGCCTAGGGCTGGCTACCCCTGTTCTCCAACTGCTACAGGCCGGCTCCACCTCCATTTCAGGGCTCAAAGACCACCATATTCTTTTTCTCCTGGATTCAATCCTTTCCCTCCACTCTGAACTCCCGTTGCCCTTTATCTCCTCTGGGTACTTGGCATCTTGGAGTTTTATTATCTGTGAAGTAGATAACAATGCTTCAAAGGAAGGCTATGGAGAGGGTCTTGCTTTCACAGGCATTCTCTTCAGTATTACCTGCAAGTTCCCAGAAGCCTGGGATCTTTTACTCCATGACCCTGTTCCCTATATAATGCCTGATTCCTAAGCTTTTGATCTGTGTTTGCACGGTGAACCAATAAAAAAGCCAACCAAGAAATAAATCAAATGGTGGTGATGGAACAATGACCTACTAAGATGAGCACAAATAGGTTATTATCATTTAAGGATTTTCTTCGTCTTGTTTTTCTCCTTACTCTTTAATTGTATTCTTAAACTAGAAATAACAAAACCAAGCCAGCCACACATTTCCCAGACGATGAATTTGCAGTTGCCCAGTGCCTTCAGAGTTTCACTTAATTAACCAAAGAACATGGACTTGGCTGTACAAGTACATACATATGTATTCACACCATGGGAGTGGTTTGCAGAAGGGAGTGGGCGTTCATGTGTCCCCACGTGCAACATGGGTGTCAGTTGCAATCAGTCACCTCCTTCATCCTCTTGTTCCATCCCAGGAGCTTCCCTCCCTGACAGCCACATATCACCACCTGTACCTAAGGTCATCAAAACTGGCTGTTGCCTACTCTTCAACAAACAAAAGCATCTCTTCCCACAGAAGTCTGTAGGAACCTACAGGGAAGCCTGGAGAATTTCATATTAAGGTGGCCATGGGTAGGAGTCACTGCCTGATTTCTTAATAGCTGTGGACATAGGGACAAAGAGGGACATGCCTACTTTGGAGACACAGTTATATTCATAGAGATGTGTCACTTTCACAAAGTATCTGGCCAGTCTCCACCCTTCTTTTCCTTGCCCATGCCCTGAGCTGAAAAATGCAAGCCCAGATTCTGTATAAGGCGGTGCTGGCCAGAAGTTACCCCATCTGCCTTATCGCCTAACTCACCTGCCGGATCCAGGCCTGTCCCTTGTACAGTCAAGGGTGAGGCTCAGCCCAGATGGTTGCAACTTGTTTGAGTGAAGCAAGCTTACTTGCCCTGGACCTAAGCCTGAGCCAATCCCAGGCCACCCAGAGAAGCCCCAAGCAGGTCTTTTGGGTAGCAGGATGCTGGGATGAGAACGTGGGGGTTGGGGGTCAGACCTAGTTGTTCAGAGAAAGGTCTCATCTTAAGAAAGACTGTGGCCAGCTCCAGTTCAGGACCTCGGCCCCCATCCCTCTTCCCCATGCCCTTGCAACCAATGGCAAGCTGTTCAAAAGCTAGAAGTCACGTGGATAATTCCAGTACTAAAATTCATCCATCTGAGATGCCAGCCAGTATTTTATGTACCCCTAAAAGAGAAAAATAATGATAGTTACCAAGGTACGAAATGATAGATCTTGATTGATTAAAATGTATGGTTTCTACTTATCTAAAGCTTTTTAAGCTTTGTTGAGTTTGTACCAATGGAAAAGGAGATATGAACGAAGTAAATTGCTTACAGCATCCTACAGCTTGCTGCGCAGTCATGAGGACCTGAGTCTGGATCCCCAGAACCCACACAAAAGCTGGGGGGGGGGGGTGCATGGACCTGTCCCTGTAGTGTTAGAGTAGTCTGAAACGTGGATGCTGGCTCATTCCGAATCTCACTCCTTAGGCTCCTCCTAGTCTAGGCCGCCTGGAGCCCCAGGATGGCCTTAAGGAGAGGATGCTCTTCTTCATCAGGGAGGGTCATACTGTTGTGTCAAGAGTTCTTCTAATCAACTGACATCATTCTGTATGTTCGACATGAAAACAGTGAACGACATCACTAATGGCTCCTTCCTTCTTTAATGTGATAAACTGTAGAATCCTAATGCTTGCTAGTAGGTATTGAGTACCTAGGACTTTGTAAACTAAGTGGTCAGTTTACAAGTTCTCTCTCTCTCTCTCTCTCTCTCTCTCTCTCTCTCTCTCTCTCTCTCTCTCCGAGACATGTAGTGCTATGCACTAATCTCATGGCGTTAGTGTGTGCCAGCCACTAGTTAAGTGATCCTCCCAGCAGACCTGTGATAGCTCCCACAGGTGAATTTCTATGCTAACACTCTCTGCTATAACAGTAAGATAGTTATAGCAATAACTATAGAAGTCACAACTGAGCTGGATGTGGTGGTCCATGCCTGTCATCCTAGTACACAGGATGTGGTAGTTAACATAGAGCTCAAGGCAAGCCCCAGCATCATAGTGAATCTGAAGACAGCCTGTCTCAAGCATAAAACAGACATTAACAGGTTTAGTGTAGTCTGGTTTTATGCTGAGGTATTTGATTCACTTGGACTTTAGTTTTGTGCAGGATAAGTATGCATCTATTTGCATTTTCTACATGTAGATAGCCAGTTAGACCAGCACTATTTTTGGAAGATGCTATATTTTTTCCATTGTATGGTTTTGGCATCTTTGTCAAAAATCAGGTGTCCGTAAGGATGTGGGTTTATTTCTGGGTCTTCTATTCAGTTCCACTGATCCACCATTCTGTTTCTATGCCAGTACCATGTAGTTTTTATTACTGTTGCTCTATAGTACAGCTTGAGATCAGGGATGGAGATACCTCCAGAAGATGTTTTATTGTAGAGGATTGTTTTAACTATTTTGGGTTTCTTGTTATTCAATATGAAGTTGAGAATTTTTCTCTCAAGGTCTGTAAGGAATTGTGTTGGTAATTTGATGGGAATTGCATTGAATCTGTAAATTGCTTTTGATAAGATGGCCATTTTTACTATGTTAATCCTGTGGAGTCATGAGTATGGGAGATCTTCCCATCTTTCTTCAGAGACTTGAAGTTTTTTTTTTTTTCATACAAGTCTTTGACTTGCTTAGTTAGAGCAAGTTATACCAAGATACTTTATGCACCAAAGAAAAAAGTAAGGTCAATCCAAGTGGCCTCCATAGTAATGGGGACAGGGACTGTCTCTGACATGAACTGATTGGCCTGCTCTTTGATCACCTTCTCCTGAGGGGGGAGCAGCCTTACCAGGCCACAGAGCAAGACAATGCAGCCACTCATAAGGAGACCTGATTGACTAGGATCAGAAGGAAGGGGAGGAGGACCTCCCCTATCAGTGGACTGGGGGTGGGGTATGGGTGGAGAAGGGGGAGGGAGGGTGAGATTGGGAGGGGAGGAAGGAGGGAGGTACAGGGGGATACAATGTGAATAAACTGTAATTAATAAAAATTAAAAATTAAAAAAGAAAGAAATGCAAATCAAAACAACCCTGAGATTTCACCTTATACCCATCAGAATGGTTAAGATCAAAACCTCAAGTGACAACACATGCTGGAGAGGTTGTGGAGAAAGGGGAACCCTCCTCCATTGCTGGTGAGAAAGTAACCTGGTACAACCACTTTGGAGATCAATCTGGCGCTTTCTCAGAAAGTTAGGGCTAGTGCTACCACTCCTAGGCATATATCCAAAAGCTGTTCAAGTAATACAACAAGGACATTGGCTCAACCATGTTCATAATAGCCAGAATCTGGAAACAACCCAGATGTCCCTCAATTGAGGAATGGATACAGACACTATGGTACATTTACACAAAGGAATACTACTCAGGAATTAAAAACAAGGAAATTGTGAAATTTGCGGTCAAGTGGTGGGAACTAGAAAAGATGATCCTGAGTGAGGTATCCCAGAAGCAGAAAGACACACATGGTATATACTCACTTATAAGTGGATATTAAACATGTAATATAGGATAAACATACTAAAATCTGTATACTTAAAGAAGCTAAGCAAGAAGAGAGGACTCTGGGGAAGGTGATCAATCCTCATACAGAAAGGCAAAAGGGATAGACATTGAAAGATGGAGAAAACGGGGAACAGGACAAGAGCCTACCACAGAGGGCCTCTGAATGACTCTACCCATTAGGGTATTAAAACAGATGCTGAGAGTCATAGCCAAACTTTGGGCAGAGTGCAGGGAATCTTGGGAAAGAAGGGGGAGATAGAAAGACCTGGAGGGGACTGGAGCTCTACAAGGAGAGCAACAGATCCAAAATTCTGGGCAAATGATTCTTTTCTGAGACTGATACTCCAACCAAGGACCATTCACAGAGATAACCTAAAACCCCTGCACAAATGTAACCCACAGCAGCTCAGTCTCCAAGTGGGTTTCCTAGTAAGGGGAACAGGGGCTGTCTCTGACATGAACTCAGTGGCTGGCTCTTTGATCACCACCCCCTAAGGGGGGAACAGCCTTACCAGGCCACAGAGGAAGACAGTGCAACCAGTCCGGATGAGACCTGATAGCCTAGGGTCAGAGGGAAGGGGAGGAGGACCGCCCCTATTCGTGGACTGGGGGAGGGACATGGGAAGAGAAGACGGAGGGAGAGCAGGATTGGGAGGGATTGAGGGAGGGTGCTACAGTTCGAATACAAAGTGAATAAATCATAATAAATTAAAATTTTTAAATAAATAAAGGCAATTAAAAATTTAATACAGACATTAAAAATAATAATAATAGATCTTTTCAAAAGATCACTAGGGCTGGAGAAATAGTTCAGCTATTAAAGGCTAGACTCACAACCCAAACATCAAGAGGCCCTGGATGACAGCAGCCCCTCTCCATGGCTTAGAGAGTCTTTGGAAAGAATTCAAGTGAAATCAACTTGTCAAAAAGTGGCATCAGGTAAGCAGGGAGATGCCGGCCCAATCTCCTCTTCAAATGGAGCTCAGGGCTCATTCTGTAGGTGAGAATGGGCAGGCTGGTCTGGTTCTGATACTGGCACTCTCTCCACTCTCTCCAGGTCTGCTGGCCCTCCACAAACAGCTACTACTTGCAGCCGAGATGTACCTGCCCCTAGTGCTGCACAGCCTCAGCGAACACCCCCTGGCCGATCTTCTAGAAACCACTTCTACCGCAACCGCAGCTCTCTTCTGATATCTCAAAGGTGGGTTTCCCTCCTGAGAACCCTCTGGTGCCTCTGTTGTCTTACACAAGCCTCTTCCACGGCTGGGACCACCCTGCAGAGAATCATGTGTCCTCCTAACTTCTTGAGGCACTCTTCCCATCTACTCACCCCCTTTCCTTTCCAATCTTCTTAACGCTGGCCCCAGCTCTACCTGTCTGTGGATCTTAGCTCGATGCTCCATATCTGGAATCCCAGCAACAGGGAGGCACAGACTAGAGTTCTGAGTTAGACACCAGCATGAGCTGTATGACGTGACAGGAGCTGCGAGACTCTGTCTCGATGCCCCTTAGCTCATGTTACTCTACAGCAAAACTACACTCCATCCACTTATCTGTGACATCATGTGAGTTGTCCTGGGATTTTCAGAGTCTACATGTCACATGTTCTTCCATCACATGCTGTGGGCCAGGTGTGGATGGGACAAATCACTGTCCTATGTCACCTCATTCAGTCTTCCTTACAATCCTCTCAGGCTGATAAGGACATTGAGGCTCTGTTAGGGAAACAGAGAAGAAATGGCTGTGGCTCCTGGTTCAATACACATTTCTGGAATGCTTGTACAGCGCAAATGCTAGACTGGGGATTCAAGCTAAAAGGAAACCATGCCACCTCCCAGCCTGGCAGCACTGAAGTTGAGAAGTTCCTCCAGGTGTCTGATCTAAATTCCTTCAGCTATAACTCAAGCCCATTCCTACCTCCCCACCCCCACCCCCATCCTCAGATAAGTACAAAAACAACAGTTGCTGATGAGATCGCCAAGCTTCGGTTGCCTCATAGGCCTAAGATAAGCCCCACAGAACAGGCTTCGTATCTCCCTTGGCGTTGCCTCCGCCCAGCACGTCACTGCTCAGCCCCTGCCCAGAGCTAGCATAGGCCAACAGCTTCAGGGAAGTCTGAACTAAGGAGGAAGGGAGGAAGGATAGAGAAAGCTAAAAGTTGGCAGCTTCTCTCAGCTGCTCAGTTTTTGGGAGGTGGCCACAGGTGACATCTTGTGGGAAGCTGAGTTGCCTCATCTGAGAGGCTCCCCCAGTTAAGAAAGAGTAATGGCAGGTGCTGTGCATACCTAGGCCCTGGGAAGTTCTCAGATACTCCTACAAGATGCATGCCACAGAAGACTCCTCTTCTGGAGTGTAAAGGGCAAGAAAAGGACCACTGCAGCTGTCCAGTGCAGTTGATAGATAACCAGGCCTGGTTCTGTTGAACACAGAGCAGGTGCAGCAACGTCTGATGCCTAAAACACTGCAAAAAGTGAATGCAAGGGTGAGAGGGTAAGAAAATGAATTAGCATATGATTAAGTAAACCAAGGTAGTGAATGAGTGAATAGAAGAATGAACCAAAATGAATAATGAATGCACCTGAGTGGTTTAGTGAATGAATTTGAAAGGAAAGAGTTACAGGATGGTTCAATAGGTATGTAACTAAAGTATAAAACTCATGCATAAAAGCGTGAGTCCACTAAATGAGAACCTGCTGAGCAGATAGATACGTGGATATAAGGTGGACTTGTATGGATTATTTGAAGGAGGAATGAATTATAAATGAATGAAGAGATCAAAGAGACATCCTGAAATCAACCTCTAGCCTTTACATGTCTCCACACAGACATATACACCCACACAACACATAGATACATACACACAGAACTTCTCATAAGCATTTGTTGAATGAATAAAATGATAGGAAGATACCCTCCGGTTTGCATTACATAGCACTAAAAAAATCTTTACTTGGTAGAGACTCTTGGAATCAGACAGGCCTATGTTTAAGTGCATCCTGCTTTTCCGAAGATGTATGTTCTAGCAAAAGGCATTTACCCTCTAGGAGCATTGCCTCATCTTCTTTAAAAATGGGGGCATCTGCGGCAGCCCCAGAGTGCTGCTGTAGGGAATCAAACGAGACTGTGCAAGAACCTTCAGCAAGCATCTTGTATGTAGAAGGAACTCAGTGACGGAGCATTTCCTTTCAGATCTCAACGCAGCCCTTCCTGTCTGCCCAAGCCCACCAGCCCTAGTGTCCTTTCAAGTTCTACCTCCTATGAGGTCACAGTCTTTAAGGGAACAGATACAAGTGGAAGCAGCTTTACTAGGAAGTGTGGTGATGAAAGTGTTAGGGTAAACCGTGTGAATTGCAACATCTCAGAAGCTTTTGGTCTAGAACCCCAGTGACTTCTGTTTCAAGTAGAATGCAGGAGGAACAAAAGATCCCCTCTGGGGAAAAATCAAAGAAGGCTTTCTAAAAAAAAAAAAAATCAGTGGAATGTGGGTGTGCTGCCCTATCAGCTGAGGAACTGTGCACAGAAAAGCTACCTTAGAAGATATGGGGGAAGTTGGGTGGACTGTCTTGAAGGTTGAAGGACTTAACTCGGAAAAGAGAAGATAAAATGGCAGGTGACATGAGCTTCCAGCCTAAATAAACTTTTTGGTGGCCTAGAGACACCAGCTAGGACTCTGCCCGCCACTGTGGGCTCTATTGTTTTTGTTGCTGTGTATATTCGTTATTTTCTTATTATTGTGATCAAATATTGGACAGAAGCACCTTAAGCACGGAAACATTTATTATGCTTTGGCATTTCAGAAGTGTTAGTGCTAAAGGGTAGGAGAAGTGTGATAGAGGAAATGGTTCATCTTCGGTATCAGGGGAAGAAGTAGCTGTCCATGTGAATCACATCAGGACACAGAGAAAGCTAGAGCAGAACTGGAAATGGCTATAGCCTTCAAGGCCTACCACTAATGACTTACTTCTGCCAGCAAGGCTCTCTGTCCCAGAGTCTCACAACCTCTCTAAACATCACCACCAGCTTGGGATGCTCAAACATGGCAGCCTGTGAACATTTCAAACTATAATATTATAATACTATAATACCATTGTTGAAATGGAGATTGCCACCATAGCCAAGCACATTCTCCTGGCTTCCTTGCAGCACTGGCTTCAGATTTACTGCCTGAGGGTAATGCGACTGTGGGCAGGAACACTGCCTAAGTGAGAAGCTGGCCTCTTCTGCTGCTGCTGCTGCTGCTGTAGAAAGGAAGGGTCCAGGGTCCAGTCTCCTTGCCATAGTCAGAAGATGTGAACATCCTCAGAGGATAACCCGCCATTCCCAGTACTGAGCTGTTCCAAAGGTTTGTATGTGTTTTTTTTTTTTCAGAAAAAAAGAAGTAAATAAGCTTAAAAAAAAGTTTTCCTTCCGTTGCTGTGATAAACACTGACAAAAAAAATCAACTTAAAAAAGAAAAGGTCTGTTTTTATTCACTGTTCCAGGTTACAGTCTGTCATTGTAGAGAGGTCAAGCATGAACTTGGAGCAACCAGTCACAGTCAGCATATGCTCAGCACTCCACTAACCTGCTCTGCTCCTATACAGTCCGGGGTCCCAAGTCAGGAAACAGTGCCTCCACTTTAGAGCTGAAACTTCCCAAGTTAAGAAAGGCGATCAAAACAATCCCTACCACAGGCACACCCACAGGCCAACCTGGTCTAGACAGTCCCTCACCAATATTTCCTTTCCAGGCAATCCTAGTTTGTGTCAAGTTGACAGCTAAAACTAACCATGTGGTGACAGTAGCTGAGCTCACAATGAAACAAGGGAGCGGAAGAGAAGGGAACCTGGCAGTCTGTGCAGTCAGAACCAGAACAAAAAGGAGTGTGAGAGAGGAACCGAGAAGAGACTCCTATGTATGACATTCGATGAGGTGTGGTGACGGTGGGTGTCAAAACAGTATTTTGGGAAGGACCAGCAGGTACCAAACACCTTTTCAGCATCTGGGCTGAACCAGTGAGCTGAGAGGAGGCACTGGAGAGTGAGGAGACAGTGACAGGATCATAGAGGATTCTCTAAGAATGGCTCGAGAGGACAGGAGAGAGCTTTGACAGGGTGTGGTAGGGCTTGGAGATTGACTGCAGTGCGTGAAGTGATCTCAAGTGATCTCAGGCTGCAGAGATTTGGAGAGGCCTTATCTAAACCAAGATATACTGGGCTCTGCCTCCAAAAAGAGCATGGAAGGTGGGGATGTGTTCAATAATTACAGGGCCTTCTCTGATCTTACTGTGAAGCTGGGGTCAGAAGGAAGAAAGGGAAATGGAACTTGGTAATATGAGAGCCGCCGGGACACACTTCTCACTGCAAAGAAGCTTGTCAGCCCCGGAGAGAAGACAGCCACAGACGAACCCTGTCTGTTCCGAAGGCCAGAGGGCAAAGTTTTCAATGAAACAGATACCTGCTTTTGCACTGATTTTCCCACTGTAGTAAATTATCGTAAATACAGTGGTTTACAATGCCACAAACTTATGATCTTGCTACTCTGGAAACCAGAAATTAAATTTTAGAAAAGGTTGCCTTTCTTCTGGAGTCTTGGGGCACCCATGGTCTGCCTTTTCCGGTTGTAGAAACCGCCTACATTTCTTGGCTCATGAACCTCTCCTTTCATGGCTGACCTGGGCCCTCACTGTACTCCAGTGGTTGTCTCCCTCATCACACCTCCCCTCTCACTCTGACTCCTCAGCCTCTGACTTACAAAGAAAGACTCGTGTAATGACGTCAATCTGGCTTTGGCTTTGGGTGTGTAAGGTAACTCACTTGCAAGTTCAGGGGATTAGGACATAGGCAGCTTTCAGGAAAGAGGCTTCCAAAGGGATCACCATCTTTCCTTCACCATAAGAGGGAAGGAAAGCAGAAAAGGTCAGGAACTGACTCGTGCTGCAGACAACCACTGACGAGAAAGGTGGTCAGGCCCTGGGTTCTTATCACACACACACCAGGGCTCTAGATTTCTTACGTTATCTGATTTTCCTTTTACCCGTTATCCTCAAGTCTTGGGTCTAAGGCTGAGCTTTTTTAATTTCTCCAACTTTGTGATTCCTGAGAAATCTGTGCGTGATCTCATCCACATAGATATACAGAACTGATATACAAATCAAACCATAACTGATCACAAAGAAATGCCTCTTCAAACAATTATTTGGTACACACATAATTTTACCATTGATTAAAGGATGGAAGCAATTCGCATATTCATGAAGTACGTGTGCTTATTTCACATAAAGAATTAGATCTTCTTTAATGTTAGATTCTGCAGCACAGAGAAGCATCTTCAGTGTTCTTTAGAGTTAATCAGTATTTTGATATTTTTAACTATCAATACAAAGGACACTATTTCATGGAAATACATAGCTCAAAATGACAGAGGTATTTTAAATGCCTTTTAAGAAACTGATGGAGTTTGGTGGTACACACGTGTAGTGCCCAAGACTCAGGGAAGCAAAGGCAGGCTGTGTGTTCGAGGCCAGCCTAGTCTATAAAGTGAGTCCAGGACAGCCAAGACTAAACAGAGAAATCCTGTCTTGGAAAAACACACACACACACACACACAAAAGGAAGGAAGGAAGGAACTGATGGAAATTATGTCCTATCCCAAGCCTGAATTCAGTTAATAACTTTTTAGGAAACTCAAGTCAGCACATTAAACAACCATTTTTGAAGTCAAGTGTTCTAACAGTACAATGTAAATACAAATAAATGTGATGCTTACATACTGGAGGATGATGGCGGACACGATCTTCACTTTTTAATAGTTAAGTCACTATTTCATTGGGAAAGCAGAAAGCTTTCTATGGACACTTTTTTTTTTGTAAAGCTCTGATTCCTAACATGCCACTGTCTCGAATCTGAGCCGAGGTATGTAAGTCAGTAATGGCACACATGGTCTGAAGTGCACACTGTGTCGTCAGAACTAAAGTGACACCGAGGTCACATACCGTAACCCAGCCAAGCACTGCCAGAGCCCCCTGGGTTTCGTCACATAGGATATTTTAAGTTGGTTTTGGGCTGTTGCAAGTTCACACGCCTTTCACTGTTGCTAGCTTTCTCACAGTCTCACATGCAGTTCCATGGGCCCTCACAGAGTTGCAACCTGAAGTTTAAGTTCTTGGTTCTAGGAAGCCTCAGAGCAACTGGAAGAAACCCAAAGCCTTCCTGCTAGGCACAGGGATTCCTGGAGTCAGGGATAGATAGATCACTTCTCTGTCCCTGTAGTGAGGACTCTGGTATCCTCAATCCATTCTGTATCACCAGCCTCTTCTCACTGTGTGCGAATCACCCTTATCTGAACTCAGTAGATACTACAGATGCCAAAACACACAACTTTTATAAAGATTTAAGGCACAGAAAGGAAACAACTTCCACCCAAAGGGCGGACGCCAGGTTTCCCCATTAGGGAGCCCTCTCATGGATGACCTCCGTCTCCGCTGCTTTGTACATTCTCTGCCCCACCTGGAAGGTGGGATTTTCAAGACAAGGTTTTAAGGTACAAAGTTGTGCTCCTAATGAGCTATTCTGTGAGAACTGAAGCCTGAGTCAGATACCAGGAATAACTGGGAATTCCCAAGGCGCTGAGGAGTGGCAGGGGAAGCTGGGGTCCAGGAAACACAGGATTTCAAATGGATCACCTCTCTCATCACAGAGATTTGTGTCTCTCTACAAATTAGGAGAAGCACACTGCTGGTGTGATGCTGTCTGGGTTATTCCTCTAGGCACCTCTGTACACAGAGATGCCTTTACTGAGTACCTAACATATTCTAGATCCTGCTCAGTTCATGCGGAAATGAAGGACTCAAAGCATTTGGCATCACTTGAGAGTGTGTACTACCCAGCGAGAGGCACCACAAACACACCCTCTACACTAGATCACAGCATTCTCATGACACCAACAAAGCAGGTGTTCTTGCTGTACACATTTGTCAGGTAGAGAAAATCAAGGCAGGAATCAGACAGTTTTTCACACAATGATATAAGTAATCCTATCCCAGATGGAATAAAGTCCCATGGATGTTAAGGACAGGCACAGACAATAACAGAGCCAGAGATATATATATTTTTTTAATTTCTAGCTATTAAAATATATCTTCTACCACCTAGACTTTGGACAACAACAAAAACCTATAAACTCACATGCAGTGTTAGGGTTAGATCTGCTGGACCCCAATGTCTATGCTTGAGCTACTATACCTCAGCTTCCCTAATTGCATGTCTAATATCCAGCCGGATTGGGGTCACAGTGGCGCATGCATGTAATCCCAGCATTTGCGGCACTGAGACAAAAAAAAATAAAAGGTTTCCATAAATTCAAGGCAGCTGGGCTTCATAAGACCTTGTCTCACAAGGTGGGGGAGGGGTATTCAGAAAAGAGTCTGACATCACTTCACACATCAGCCCCTGAAAAGGACTTAAAGTTATGGAGGGAGAGAGAAAGGGAGGGAGAGACCGGGAGAGATGGAGCCTGAATCAGACACCATGTCATCAGCTGGCCTGAAACAGAGGTTTCTGCTGAATGTAATTAGTCGTGTGAGGACCTGTCTCCGTCAGAGATGACTGCAAATGTGAAACCACTTTTCAAAGGCTACAGGCCAATGGGTATCACCAGGTGCTTGTGTGTATCTAGAGCCTCAGAGAAAGATAGCAGAGAGGGGACAAAGAGGAAGAGCAAGCAGAGAATGAAGTTTCACTGTGGTTGATGATGCCAGGGACTATAAATAGCACCACTCCTGCTCCCAAAGTGTGATTTAGTGAAACTGCTAGTGCAGTTGTTCGAAAATCGGGGTCATGCTGTTTTCTGAAGATCTATGGCCTTCTGATTTTACTTTTACAAGGGAATTCTAATGATGGGTTTCTGTTGTCCTTTGCTGTTGTACTTAAATCTTAATTTGTATCATTAATGTTGGATATAACAGGATTCATAATACAAAAATAATAACTAACTTAGTGCATTGACAAATCCAAATCCATTTTTGGCATCCAAACAGCCATGTCTTCTTCCCTGGAACTATCCTGGAGGGACTCTGTCCACAAGATAGTCTTGGGTGGCCCTCCCTACTCTGTACCATGCCTTTGTATTTCTCTTCCTTAAGCATGGATCAAGTAACTTCTAACGAACAGAATGTGGCAAACGTTATACACTACCATGTCTGCAATCAGAGTACAAAAGATTTTGACTTCCATCTTGTTTCTGTTCCCTTTCTCGCCCTTGTGCTCTCTCACGCTCCTAACCCCCTCTGCCATTTTGGAAGTGGCCCTGTGGAAAGAAATTGATTGAGGCCTCTGCTCACCCACAAAATCCGGGGCTCTCCATCCACTGATGCAAAAGGAGCTGAATCCTTCCAACATTAGACAGGTTAGGAGCAAACCCTCCCCTCTTGGTGATGGCAGCCAACACACTGTGCCTGTAAGAGGCCCTGAGATGCACTTGCCTGAGAAGCTCTGTGATTTCTGCCCCCCGCCCCCATAGAACCCGTGAGTTTACGAGTGTTATTTTGTTTCCAAACCCTAACTCTTAGAGTAATTCTTGTTTGCATACCTCCCAGCAGCTTATAGCTTGGTGAACGGTGGCTTTACCAAGGAACACTGTAAAAGGCGGAACCCCAACTCCAGTTTGCCAAGCCCCCTATTGGATAGAAAAGGTATTTAGTCTTCATCTCAATTTTGGCACAGAGCTCCCCAAGAACCTCACATTGTTCCTGAATGATAAAGGAGATGGGCTCTTCTATCATTCTAGTGAAGGGACTATTAATAGACATTTAGATAGCTTCAGGATAGAGGCAGGTTCCAGAAAAACCATGCCTGAGCTGCTTGGAATCTTTGACACCACCTCCAGATTCTGGGGAGGAAAGAGAGATCAGAGACTGAATTAATCACCACTGTTCAACAATTCATCAATTTTGTCTACACAATACAGCTTCCATGAAGATCCCCAAACAACTGGGTTTTCCCCAGCATGGCAGGATATGCCTGTAATCCCATCATTTAGGGGGCTGAAGCAGGAAGACTGAGTTCTAGGCAAGCCTGGGTTATGTAGAGCAAGACCTTATAGGAAGCAGAGGTTTGGAAAGCTTCAAAGTTGGCTCATACCAGCTCTGTGGGGGCAGACACTTCTATGCTGAGGTCCCTCTCCTGGGTACCTTTTGATCTTTGCCTATGTATCATTTGTGTCCTTTCTAATCAAACAGCAGTCATATGTCAGTCATTTCCTGGAATCTTAAGAGCTACCCTAGTAAAACATCCACCCAGGCAGGGTTGTAGGACCCTTCCAGTTTCTGCGGTTGTGTAGGAACAGAGCAGGTTAAGAGCCTGGTGACCTTCTGTTTGGAATTAGCATCTGGGATTGGGACTGTCCCTCAAACCTATGACATCTAACACCAACTCTGGATCTAATTCAGCTATAAGACACCCACACACACAATGTTAGTGTCAGAGGCTTGGAGAGTCGGTTTGTGCAAGAAAAAAAAAACCCACACATTTGGGTGTCCAAAGTGTTATGAGTAAAAACAGGTCAGTGGCCCTCACAAGAATGAAGAGCTAGGAGAAGATAAGAAAATCACTTCCTAGAATTAGCAAACTCCCAAGGCCATGGGGAGGGTGAGGAAAGAGGAGGCCAACAACTGTATGACCTTTAGGAAATTTCCCGTGAGTCATCCCAGAACCTGTAGGCTTTAGAGTCTCCTCCAACCACGGAGCTTAGAAGCTGCCCGCAACAACCCCAGTGTTTTCCTGAGATGAGGAGAGAGGAGAGGCCCCAGATACCAAGTTAGGATCTGTTCCCCTTTCTGTGGAACCCCACCTTCCACCTGATCCTCACCACCCTCAGAGCTGGTAAGAGTGGTCTAAGCCTCTTTCAGCTTTCTGAGGATCCTGGAGGCCATGCAGGTTATTCAAGATCACGTCAGAGGCAGTGCTATTTCCAGCCCCGCGCTAACCCAATGTTCTTCTCATAACACCAGCTTTGTGTCCTTCCCAAGAGCTAAGATGCAGGGTGAATAAGCGCATTTAAAAGCCAAATCCAAGAGAAAGGACAGTACACAAGGCCTAATATTGATTGCAGTTTGGGCACTGATAGACTTGAGGGTGGAAGCAGGGTGCAGAGGTCAATCTCAGGTGTCATTCCTCAGGCACATTCACTTTGTTTTTATGAGGCAGAGTCTGAGGCCTGGCATTCACTAAGCAGGCTAGGCTGGCTCACCAGCAGTCCCTTGCACTGGGATTACAATGTCAACCAGCCACAGTATTTTCACATGGGTTCTAGAAACCAAACTCGGGTCCTTCACACATGACTGGGGACTTGTTCTACATCCTCTTGGCATGTAGATGTGTTTCCTGGGGTTGTTCTTCAGTTTGCTGGGTTGACAATCCCTGCTCCTTCTACAGCCTGGACCAGCTTTTCACAATCAGAACAGTTGGCAGGAAGGTCATTCTACTGGGCAGAACAAAGGCAGTTGAAAGCTGTCAGGCTGACCTGTTGGTTGTACTATGAAAGTCTCATAACCCAATGCTCCTGTCCTTATCCTGGGCTGTAGAATGTTCCTGGTGCTTTGGAAATAGGTCACATGGTCAAATGGCCCTTCCTCTCACCCAGACCTGGAAAGGGAAGAAAGATGGCATTGACTCTTAAGAATCAGAGTGTCTGCGTAAGAACACCAGAGTTGGAGCCACAGGAAGAGGACATGAGATGTTGCTGCTTTGTGGAGACAGTGTTTCTGTTTGAAATGATAAAAAGGTTCTGGAGATGAATATGGGTGGTGGTTGCATCATGATATAAACCTACTTAATGCCACCAAACTGTTTCCAAATTGTTAAATGATTACTTATAATGCATTGCTATGATTAAGGGCGAGAGTACACACACAAAAGAGGTCTACCATGTTTTCTCTGAAGTTGGTAGGAGAGCTCCAATTCTGTGCCCTCCAAGGGTTCTGGGAGATATTCTGAGGCCCAGAGGCCATAAATCAGGTCTGCCTTTCCTCAGGAAGGCTGGCCAGAGCTGCTACCATTCAGCCCTCATAGTTCCACAACACAGAGCAATGATCAAGCTTGCAGCCTCGCAAAACAAGCAGGCTGGGATTTCCAGGATAACAGCTCAGGCAATGTCAGAGCTCAGAGGACATCTAAAGGCCATCTCTACCAATCTCCTCATTTGATGGAGGAGCTGAGAGGCCAAGAAGGAAGAACCAACCCACACATCCTATCAGTGGACACAGGGTCAGACCCAAATAAGATGTAGGAAGAACAAAGGTGTGAGACGATTCCCATCACCAGTGTACTTGGTGACCACTGATCTGCCTTCCCCTTCCTGGCCTTCAGCTTAGGCATCACTAACAGGAGATGGAGGATGACACCATGTCACTCTGCAAGCTCTTACAAAGAGGCTGTGGAGTGGGGCATCTCAGGTACAAAGCAGAGTCCAGAGTCATATTCTTGGTGGTTGTTCTCACCATCCAAGCCCATCCAACCTTTTGCTGAGACATTACTTCTCCTACAACCTGACCCAGTTCTTCATAAACAGAATAGATAGATGGCAGGCAGATTGACATTGCTATCCTAATAGGCAGGCAATTAAGAAGAAAGGATGCCCAGATGGTCCAAAGAGAGCTTTCATTCCCTGGAATAAACCAGGGGACATTTTGGTTCCTACCCCTACAGTTTCTTCCTCCCCACCACACTCCCATGGGTAATTCCTGTACCCATAAAGAATGAGCATGGTTCCAAGCCACAGAGGCCAGGCTTCTAAGAGGCTCTACGTACATCACTCATTCCATCCGCAATCCAAATGCATGAATAAGGGCAATGACCTTCATATTAGGACTGAGGAAACTGAGTCAGGTAGTTAAGGAACTGGACCAAACCCACAAAGTCTAGACACTGGTGAGCTGCAAGTCTGACCCAAGTTCTTTAAAAGGGAAGAATAAGACTAGACTTAGAGGGAAGACGTTCTAGAGATGGTTTGGTGGCTAAGACTATTGGCTGCTCTTCCAGAGGACCCAGATTTGATTTCCAGAACCTACACCATGACACACAAACATCTGTAACTCCAGTCCCAAGTTATTTGATGTCCCCTTCTTACCCCTGCAGGCACCAGGCACACACATGGCGCACAGACATATGTGCAGGAAAAACACCAATACATACAAAAATATTTTTAACCACAAAAATAAAAGGATCCAACCCTGTGTATCAACTCTTGGATTCTATTTTCTCACATGTCAGAGTGTCGTGGGTGGTATGGCCATAGTTGGCCGTTGGAAGGATCCTTAGAGATTCCTCTCATGAAAGCACCATGATGTGCTGGAGCCGTTGACTGGAAACTCCGGTGAATAAGACTGAGTCAGCAGCTCGTGCTTCAAAGAGCTCTATGCTCTAGTGCAGAAGATTCTCAACTTTCCTAACGTTGACATCCTTTAATACAGCTTCTCATGTTGTGCTGACCTCCAACCATAAAATTATTTTTTGTTGCTACTTCATAACTGTAACTTTTTCTACTGTTATGAATTGTAATGTAAACATCTGTATTTTCCTACGGTCTTAGGCGACCCCTGTGAAAGGGTCATCTGAGTGGGTCGTGACCCACAGACTGAGAACCACTTCTGTAGCAAGTAGCACAGACACAATAGTCAAGTAAATTCATCTAAGCAAGAGTGCTTCAGACTGAAAAGTTCTCAGCATAGCATAAAACAAAGGAGCCGAAGCAAAGGCAATGGTTACCGATTCAGTGGGGTGCTGGGATCTACACAATGAAATGAAGGTTACCATGCACGGAGCGGGGATGGAATGTTCTAGGAGAGAGCCACCCACGCAAAATCTGAAAGAGAGCGAAAGAGGCCAGCTGCCGCACTCAAAGATCCTAAAGTGGCTAGAGTTGCTGGAGTATGTGGGTAAAGAAGGGTGAAGGCTGAGAAATTTCCAGGTATCAGACCAAGCAGAGCTTCGCTGATAGATAAGAGAGAGAGAGAAAGAGAGAGAGAGAGAGAGAGAGAGAGAGAGAGAGTGTGTGTGTGTGTGTGTGCACATAACTGTGTGCATCAGAAGTCACTCTCACCTCCAGTGCCATACCCTGGATTGTAAATACCCTGAAGAGCTGTCCCCAGTGCCTGAGGGTCAAGGACAATCCTCACAGCTCCTACTCATGGAACGGGAGGACAGCTCAGAACCTATCAAGGCTGACAGACTTCTGCTGTGTAGAAGCAGAACGTGCCGCAGATGCCACTGTGTTACTGGAGTCAGACAGAACCTGGAATGAAGAGCAGGGTGAGAGGCTGGAACCCTTAGCATCAACTGAGTGGGGGTTCTCGGTCCTCTTCACATCTCCTTCCTCAGCAGAGGAAGATTTCCTAGAGTCCCACAGGCAAAGCAGCTGCAGGCACCGTGCTCTAAAATGGGCTGTTTGGGGTTTATGTAAATACAATAAAGCCTCTTTATTCATATGGAACTCACCCTGAGACCCCCAGTAGATGCCTAAAACCTCAGACCATGCCAAACCAAACAGTGTATATATTGCCAACAAGGTGAATTTATAAATTTAACACATGAAGAAGTCTAAAACTAATCAATAAAATCAAACAAGTAAGAGCGCGCACTACATGTAGGCTGGGCATGGTGGAGCCCTTGGGGATTATCTAACTCATCTCCTTACCGAACAGATCAGACATTTGAAGTCCATAGGAGGAAAAATAACTTACTTTAGAAAGGCTTTTGACTGCTGCTAACAGAACCCAATCAATATATTTGCCTCATCTAAGAAATCTATAGGTGCTGGCGGTTGCGCAGAAGCAGCCACCTAGACACTCTGGAACCATTCTACCTCTCTGCTCTTCCTGCTTCATCTGGATGGTCTGTAGGACTTGCAAGATAGCCTCTGCATCTAGGGGAAGTTGGAATTACTGCTCTTGTGACGAAGTCCACTCCCAGGCTTATCTGGTAGCTTTTGGCATAATTTGGTGCATCTTGAACCATGGGCTGAGAGCCTCAGTAAGTCCATGGCCATGGCCAGTTCTGTGCCATATGGGCTTCTCAAAGGGGCAACTTGACAAAACTTCATCAAATTAAGCAAGGAAGCAAGCAAAAAGGCACAAAGGGGGACCAGCACACAGAGAATGCATGTACATGTATGCATGTACATATATTCATGTGTATGTAACTACATGTATATATATATATATGGATACACATATATGTGTTTTGTTAGGGCACAGGTACATTCATATTATATGTTTTTTCATATATATAATTGTATATATATATGTCTGTGTGTTCATATATTGTATATATATATATATATATACACATATATGTTGCTTCATATATTTGGGGGGACGTTGAGACAGAGTTTCTCTGTGTAGCCCTGGCTGTCCTAAAATTCTCTCTGTAGACATGCAGAGACCCTCCTGCCTCTGCCTCCCAAGTGCTGGAATTAAAGGTGTGCGCCACCACATCCAGATCTTTATAAATATGTATATATGCATATAAATATATATTAGAAAAAAGTTCCTTATGATTTTCCACCAGCAATATACTTTTGTATTTTAAATTTAATGAAAATCACTTTTTAAAATGCTGGTTACAATCTGGCAACTAATTTCGTATCTCACTAATAGTTTGAAAACTACAAGCATGGCCATCAAGCTATTTGAACTTCTGTTCTGGTACTCTCCAGCTGAGGAGAGTACTATGCAGCAAAAGCACTCACCAGTGTCTCCCAGTTCATAGCCTGGATACAGTCTTAATTCCAGCTGTTGGCTTACACGGGCATGGGAACTGAATGCATATGAGCCCAAAGCACATACCTGGCAAACACGAACATCCAGGAAAGTGGCAGATGCCACATGAGACATAGAGATGACACAACACAGGCATTCCTCCTTGCTATTGGTTGATGGCAGTAAGGCACCGCCTCCTGGCAGAGGAGCCTAGACAGCAGAATAGGTGCAAAGCTGCCTGCTTGAAAATAGACATTGTGAATCGAGCACTAATCCGGCCCTGGGGGAGCTCAGATTCCAGAGATGAGTCACAGACTCAGTTAGTATGCAGAGGGGTGGTGCCTCAGTTAGACAATGGTGCTCAAAGATGAGAGGTGTGTCTTCCTAATAGAAAGACCAAATACCCTCAGGAGCCATGTCTACGTGTTTAATAAGGGAGCCCCAGGCCCCAGTACGCCCTTGACCTGTAAGACCTGCCTTATAAATAGACATGGGAAAGTCACTGAACGCATCTAACCTGGAGGACTCTTGTCAATTTTTCTGAATGTTTGGCCCAGTTTTCTGAATGTTATGGGCCCCAAAAAGCTAGCTGAGTTCAAAGTGTTCTCCATACTACCACTGTGAAACTCGGTGGTATAAACAACCTCCCCCCCCCCCTTTATTTTGTCGTGGTTTGGTGGACTGAGAATTCCGAGCTGGGCTAAAAGTCCTTGCTCCAGGGAAGCACGTGTGTCCTGAAGGCAGACTGTATTCATCTGAATGCTGGTGAATGATGGGGCTTCTCTGATGCTCCACTCTCAGGCCAGGATGCTGGTAGCTAAAGCCAGCTTTGGTGAGGCAGTCAGAGAAGCCTCTACAGTGTGGCTGTCTTAAGCTTGTCAGCTTCCTGACCTACCGTGCTGAGTGATGGAAGAGAACCCAGCAGAAGCTCTGAGGGCTTTTATGAGACTAGGGCCTCAAAGAGCAAAGCCTCTGCTGTCTTCTGTTACTCACCAAAGCCAGCTCAGATTCTAAGGGAGGAATTCTTGGTTTCACCTCTTAGTGAAAAGTGGACCAAAGAAGTGCTGAGTCATCTAAAAATGTTCCCTCACTGCCCACCCACACGCACAGAGCCCTTGAGCTTTGCTATGACTGATATGTGTCTGTAGATGCCCCTCCTGACCAGATCTAGCCTTATCAGTCCCCTTTTCTCTGTAATCATAACTTGCTGTCCTATGGCCCACCCCGCAAAGCCCTACACCTATGCAAGATCCCAAGACCTCTCACAGAATGAGCCATTGTGAGGGAAGAAAAGAAACCGAGGATGTGTCTATTGCCCAAATCCTGACAGAGTCTGATATTCATTGAAGTACTATATTTGGAGTTTCTAACAATACAAAAACCTCTGATATCTGAGGTAATAGTTTCTAAAGTTTCTCTAATTTTAGCCCATGGCAGTCTGGTAGAATAGCTATCTAGAGATGGACTGAGCCTAACTAAGGGGACAGGGTTTCCAATAAGAGCCTCTGAATTATCAGATTGTACCCCACCTGTTACCTGATATTGCTGGGTACATTGTCAAAGCATGTCAAAAGAAACTAATTAGTGCTAGAATGAAATGGATAAATGGATTACCATGGCATGGAATGAAATGAATATAAGTGACTTGTTCAGTCTACTCACTCTTAAGCATCTTGATCATTTCTGTTCTTTCTGAAGTATTCTACACTCACACACACACACACATACAGTGGTTCCTTCAATTATTTAGGTCTCTATTTAAATGCCACTGTCTTTCTCCTACTGAGCAGTGAAAAGCAAGTCTTCCCTTTACCTATGAATATTCTCTATTTATTAGCCATTTTCCTTCATGCAGGTATGTGAATATCGATTCCATGAAAGCAAGATCTCCTATTGCACCTGTACTTCCAGGGCCAGATATACAATTGGTTTCCAATAAACATTTTGGAATGGCCAAACCACTCAACAGTTAACTTTATTGGAAGGTATCGAAACGAAGATCACAGTAGAAGAAAGACAAGTTAACAAAGGAAAGGGAAAATATAGAGTGGAATGAGACAGGATGAGAAGGGAAAGGTGGCTGTTGAAGAAGAAAGCCAGAAGAGGAAGAATTCAACAGCAAGCCGTGCAGTGGATTGAAGCAGTGACCTTTCAACACTCTTATATATTCAAGCCAACCTAGGAAGTTTTTAAATCATGCAATGCCCAGATCCATCCACTAGCTTTTACAGTTGTTGCCTTGGGATAAGCCCCAAGCACTGTTATTTTCTGAAGGTTCCTATGTGATCTGGGCTTGTGCCCATGAACAAGAAGCACTGGCTTGCTAGCACATTCAGTTTACAAAACTTAAGTCAGGCTGTGAGGCTTATGCCTAGGAGAGACACCAGCCAGAATCTAGGACACTACATAATATGCCTGTAAGGGAACATAATCACCACATTAAAAGGACCCACATTAAAAAAAATCCCAAAATACCAGCACTTTGCCCTGACAGATGTGTGAGTGGAACTCTCATCTCTTGAGTATCTATGGCCTGATTCTACCATGAGCTGAGCTGGCTGTGGGCTGCATCTAATACATTTGCAGCATAAGGATTGGGAAGTCTAAAGTTGCTTTAACTCTGAAGGGAGATGAATAGGGGACACCCTAAAACTTCATTCTCTACCACGACAAAATGGTGCCATTGTCTTTCTCCAGCTGAGTAGCTAACAGCAAATCCTGACTTCCCCCACCCATCTGAAGCTCATTGGGCCTACATCAATATCCTACTTCCTTGACGATACCAGTTCCTTTCCTTGGTCCTTTGAGGCCCCAGATCCTGGCCAAATGCACTCTGGCTCTTTTGAAAATAAAACTCATCACAAACACATCCCCTGTTCTCCCCCAAGCCCTGACTGGTAAGATGGCGCTATGGTAACCCATGTTAGATAGCAGTAGGTTGCACTTGCTGAGCATTCAGAATGTCCAGGTATCTCACCTTCAGTTTTGCACCTATCATCCCATCCATCACCTCTACGAGGAAGGCACTTTTACCTCCATTCAAAGATGAAGAAACTCAGGCACACATCAGCTAAATGACACACCTACAAACACACAGATAACAAGCCAAAATGCCAGCTGTCAACTCTGGCTTCTCAGTGTCCATTGAAGAATCCTGTGGAAGCCTCCACTGGGTGTCTTGTGGGTCTTCCCTCACTCCCATGACAATCTCCCCAAGCACCCCGGGCTGGCCTTACACTCACAGTCTCCCTGCTTCACCCTGAGTGCTGGAATTACGGAAGTCTGTCTTCCTCTTGTGTTCTTAACAGTGTGCTCAGCTGGCAGATACTGTTTCCTGATTTTACAGAAGAGAAAGCAGGGCTCAGCTCCTTCTGCAGACTCACTCCAAGACACCATGTGGGATGTGAGCCTCAAGCTAATTCCAGAGCCCACTGGTTCCTAGCCACTTCATTCCACCTCGGTGTTTAGGAAAGCAAGAAGGGCTCTTTTCTGAGAGGTATCTTGAGATATCTCTCAAGATATCCATATGAAGAGAAGACCCTGGGGCCTGCAAGTTCAGAGCCTGTGTCTCTTCACTTGAAAGTGCATGCCATCCGTCCTTGAGTGTGGACAAGTGCTACTGCATGTCTCCAGCCACAGCTCAGGTGAGTGACACAGGTTCCTGCAGCCTCAGCAGGCAGACCTCAGGGACCCAAATACACTGGAAATCTATACAGCACACCCTCACCCTCCTCTCATGGCCTGGGGTACAGGCGCTGCTGATTCATTTTAAGAAGCTTCGCTTTCCACAGTGGCATGAGGAAGGACTGTCCCCCCCACAAGAGCCACGTGTGTTTGCTATGATTCATCCTGTTGCTTGCAACCTCCTCAAAAAAAAAAAAAAAAAAAAAAGCCCTTACGCAACCAGGAGCCTCTGGGAGTGCAGTAGAGGGGCTTCCCCTCTTAGTCACCCTCTGGGCCTAGGTCCACTTCCACGCAGCCACGGGAACTTGGAGGGACAGGCATATGCCCCAAAGAGGAACTGAGCACATTAGCAAACCGGGTGAAGGCCATCCCTCAGGGTTGGACAGTGAGATGAGGCAAGACAGCAGCTGTGCAGATCCTGTGGAGTGAAATGTGCACAGTCAACAAAATTCTGGGGCCCACGGTGGGGGGTGGGGGCTGCCCTGTGCCCTTCAGCCCTAAGCACTCTGGGATGGAAGAAAATGACAAGGATGCATCCTGGCTGTGCAAATGAGAATGTGGTGTGCTGTGCAGGTGTGCCTGCTGCAGGCCTGGCCTAAAGCTGGTGTGTGAGCCCAAGCAAAAGCCTATGGAGATGGACCCAGCAGATGTGGTCCTGAAGGCATTCCTGCCCAGTCGCTCTCCAGGAGCTTTGCCACTTTCTGCTTGAAGCTCTCTGTGGGAGCTTCACATATATACAGACTGGCATCGGGGCTTCTTGGAGTCTCGATCCCACTGGTGGGCTTTGGTTGGTTGGTTGGTTGGTTGGTTGGTTGGTTGGTTGGTTGGTTGGTTTTACAGCAGATATTGAGGCTAGAGAATTAATTACTTAGTCCAGCCCCTTACCTACAATGAAGCCGGAACAGGAAGACACACACCAACGTCACAGAACAACTAAGGGCAAGGTTGAACTTGGTCTTAACTGCGGCCTAAAAAGTTGGATGATTGGTCTCCCATTACGTCTTGCTAAGTTAGCCTCACCTCTCTTCCTCTCCCTCTCTACCATTCTACCCACTCTGTTCAAACTCTGAGCACTCTTCCACCTTGGGCCTTTGTACCATTATCTCTGACTTAACCCCAATCTCACAACTCTCTCTCTCTCTCTCTCTCTGTCTCTCTCTCTCTCTCTGTCTCTTCTCTCTCTCTCTCTGTGTCTTTCTCTCTCTCTTTCTCTCTCTCTTCCTACTGTAACATCACCTCCTCAGCTACCTTTGCTGGCCCATCTTCTACAGGGGTGGCCCTTTGTGTTCCTTCATTCTATCACTTGGCTTTTACATTTCCTATTGGTATAGCCCGACTGTCCATTACATCTTTTTCTGTCATCCAGTGCCTGGCCCCTGCCTCAGCCCTATGAGAGAAGGGGAGTCCTCAGAGAACAGAGAACTGGACTTGGCCTCCAGCTGTATGTCAGAACTAACACAGCACCTGGGACCTAGGGACAGCTTCACCTGTGTTTGTGAGGTGTTTGGATGATTTGTGAAATATCACACCATGAGCTGCACCCTGCCAAGCTGGACTCCAGCTATTGGCCAGTCCCCAGAGCTACACATTTCTCTTCAGGAATCAGTTCATAAACTCCCACAAAAAAGAACAGAACCCCATTCAATTCTCTCTACCAACAGTATCCTTAAAACAATCCAGAAAAACTTGCCCCAGGTCAGAACCCATAAGGGATGCCTTCCCAATGCTGGTGCTACTGACCAAAAATGTGTTCAGATTCCTCTGGGGACCTGACTTCAAAATTCACTGGCTTCCACCCCTTTCACTGGTAGCCACCATGTTGTTTTCAATCTGCCATGACTCCCATTTGTACAACTGTATACTTGATGTGCATAGCAAACTGGAGATCTGAGTGCTTCTGCCATTCATTTGCATATGAAGCCCCTGGAAACAGGAAAGGCAAGCTGCTTCCCCAGCTGGCACAGCTAACAGTGAGACCCGAATGACACTCAAAGCCCAGGCGTGGTGAGTGTGTATTTCCAAACATCACCCCACAACCAATGTCTATCTCCCTGACCTGGATACACTGGAAGGTGGGAGATTTTTATGTTTAAAGAGACACAAAATTCCAGCCTTGGTTATGGGTTTAGTCCAGAAGAGGCTCTAAACAACCCACCCTCGTTTTAGCTTCTTTTCTCCAGAGAGCAGAACCTGAGACAGAGTTTCGGGTTTGGGAATTTTATTAAGTTGACCTGATAAAGCAGGTATTAGAGATGGAAGAGGGAAGATCATACTGGCATGAGCTCCTGTGATCTGCTGTGGTCTCCTGTGAGCCGGGTGGCTAGTACATCTTCCAGGACATTTGGTCTCCAGGCCTCATGTGCACAGAGCTGAGCGGCCACCATTCCTAGCCTGAGGTAGGAGGCCAAGAGCCTGAGCTCACAGGGACTCATCTACCAGTGCTGCAAAGTCCATGTAGCAGGCCATGGAGGTGCCCCTCGACACCAAAAGCACATCCCCCAGCAGTGTGCTAGAGAGAGTCCTTACTTGCCCTGGACAATCTTAAAAGTCATCCGTGCATATTTGTTTAAAAGGAAAGGCTGGCCACCCCCACACAGTTGTGACCATCAAAGAGACATGATTACATGTCAGCGATTTCTCAGCAACTTCCTGTGACTAAGAGCTGGAGTGAGGGGCCCTCCACCAGCTACAGCTCCTGAGTCCCCTTTTCCACGGGTGGCTGTCATCTCTCAGTCACCATAAAGCTTCCTGAGGCACCAGGTCATCTGGGGTGAACCCATGTTCAGTCTTTTCTCAGGTTAATCTTCTCACAGAGTTCTTCAGAAAGTCCTAGCAACCTGGCCTCTTCTTTTGGGACAGCTTACAATGCCTGTGTCTGCCACCCAGATGCCTGGTTTTGCACATAGAGACACTAAGGGGCAACAACTAGCCCAAGGCTCTCCACATTGTAGAGGCATCTTGTTTTATGGCCTCCAGCTGGTGGGACTAGGACAAGCCACAGGATCTATGCTGCAGGGCCTAGAATAAAAGCAAAAAGAAACACTCAGAGCCACTGGTTCACAAATGAGGGTGGATTTCCATGTGGATTTCCACATAGATTTCACAGCAGAGCCAGTGAAATCACTCAGGGTCCTGTTCATGTCGGCAGGGCCTTCTGCATATCACATGACTACAAAGCAGACCTATTGTAGAGCCAGGCTCTCCCAGAGAAATCCCAAAAAGACTGAGTGGGACTTTCAGAAGGACAGCAGTCTTGAATTCCTACCCAGATGAACCTGGATAGGAATGCCACATTGGCACCTCAGCAGCTCCCAATCTCGGAGGAAAGCTGCCTCAAGTTCTTCAGGCGTAGACTGGGGATCAAGTGGCACGAAAGGAACGCTGAGCAAAGATGATGGCCTTATAGTTCATCTCCCTTCAACTTCTCCTTCAAGCTCAAGGAACTAGGGGACTTATGTACATGTACATGTGCACACATACACACACTCTACCATCATCTTAACCAGGGCCACAGCCACAAATTATAGCTGGACAAAGTTGGGAGCCATGTCCCAGCCACGCATCTGGGGCCAGTGCCTAGTGAGGAAGAGGATTGGGTTGGACCAGGTATGGCCAGGGTTGAGCACTGGAACCTAGCTCCAAGAAAGGACCAGAAGTTCCTAAGGTCCCGATGCTTCCTTCTCACCCTGGGTTTGTCATGAAAGAAGACGAACCAGGGAGACAATGTTCGCATGGGGCTGCCACTGACTCACCGACTCACCGTAGGCAGGTCACAAATGATGTTCCTGAGCCTCGACTGGCCCATCACTAAAACTGGGCTAATGATGCCTGCGACTGGCCTTGGCGACAGGATGGTAGAGAGCGGTCATTAGGCTTCTGTCATTGCTCCTTAGCTAATGATACCCTGCATTGGGTGAGGCCAGGAGGTCCCTCTGGGAAGCTTTGGGAAAACACTCTGTCTTCAAAGCATCCCTGAGAAGTAGGTGGGAGGCAAGAATCATGGGAAGAGAGGAAACGGAGGCAGCCTCAAAAGATAAGCACCTATGTGGCAGAGAGAGCGTGTTAATGAGGGCCATGGGGGAATCATTATGTGCTTGGTGACTGAGGCAAGCTGAGAGACAATGCAAGGGAAGAAAGATCCATGTTGTTCATGGTTCCAGGGCATGTGCTGGTTTTCTCACTGTTGCAACTGGACAAAACAGCTTTGTTTTGGCTCATGGCTCATGGCTTGAGGGTCAGTCTACTGTGATAGAGAGGAAGTGCTGGCAGAAGCATGAGGCAGGAGATATATCGTGTCTACAGTTAAGAAGCAAGGGACCTTGCTGCATACATTTAAAGTATGTCTTCGAGCTTCAGTGAACCTCATCCACACAATCCCTCACAGGTTTGCCCAATGATTGGTCTCCCAGGTGCTCCTAGATTCCATCAAGCTGATAATATCAACCATTGCATAGGGCTTCATCTATCACAGTGAGGAGGGCAGAACAGACCACATCGTGGCGGTGAGGAAGCAAAGTGGATATAGGAAGGATATAGGGCAAGGCATGGCTGCAAAGACACTCCCCAGGGACCTACTTCCTCCTACCATTCACCTTCCCCAATAATGCCATCAAGGTTTGTTCACCGAGGCATTAGGTCAGAGCCCTCACGGTCTGATTGCTTCTGGAAAAGCAGAAATGTGCTTTACTATCCCCCCCCCCCATGCCTTTCTTAACACAACAGGGTTGACAATCAAGGTTAGCCAACCCCCAAGAGGAAGGCTGCAGGAGAGGCTCTGTTTTGTATGATAAACACACTTGAGTTGAAGCATCTCTTCTGCCAGACAGCCTTGGAAGCTTCCTCATCTCTCAAAGCCTGGCAAACAAGACGGTGGTGAAGGTGAATCCTGATTCCCACTCAGTATCCAACAAGCACACTCTGAGGATCATTCTGCTTCCTCCCCAAAAGAAACATACAACTGTGGTGTCGAATGCTGATTGCCAGTTTGATGGGATCTAAAACCACTTAGCAGACAGACTTCTGGGCAGGACCGTACGGGAGTGTTTGGTCACATGAGATGGAAAGACCCACGCTACATGTGGTGCCACTATTCCATGAGCTGGAGTTCCAGACCGAATATAAAGGAGAAAGCAAGCTGGAGGCCAGCACTAATCTCTTTGTGTTTCCTGATTGTAGACGCGCATAACCAGTGCCTCATCTCCCGCCACCATGCCTTCCGCATCTGATGGACCATACCCTAGAACGTTGAATCAAAATAATTCTTCCTAAAATTAATTTTGCAGAGTAAAGTTGCGCTGTAGCAACAAGAAGAGTAACTACAATAACACATGCACCAATGCCACCTCAGATCTGCTTGGGACATTTCCAAAAGGCTGTTTGTTGGATCTTCTCTTTGTCATTGTTTTACCCAACTATTTCCTCAGTCCTTGGATTCAGAAGCTGCAGCCGTGGAGTTCCTGGGGATGCCTGGCTCTGGCTCCCCTGCCCAGGGCAAACGGCAACAGAAGAAGGGGGAAAGGGAAAGACAGACAGTTATTAAGTAACTACTTGATCCCCCAAGCCTGTGCGCATGCCTCAAACACATTACTCCATAATACCTCTCAGTAACCTAAGATTTTTCTACTGTTCATTAGAGAATATGGGGCTAAGTGAGCTGCCTAAGGTTGCAGAGTTTCTAAGAGACCGAGCCAACAACCAAACCAAGGTCCTAGAGTCTAAACACAACCTGGTGCCCAAGGCCAGAAATCTGCTAGAGTTGGCATCAGTTTCTGACACTATCTTGCCCAATCAATCATCTTAGGTCAGAATATGAAGGTACTAGGGTGAGGTCCAGGAAACAGTTTGGGGAAACTGAGATCAAGCCAGAGCTTATGCTGAGGACCTCCTCTTCCACTCTGGATAGAGTAGCTGGGGAGGAATGAGTGGCTGGCCCTGGGACACTGACCACAGAAACATGGTGGTCCTTGATTCACAGGCCTGGAGAGGTGAGAGCCAGTGAATGTAAAGTGGGGGCAGCGGTGGTTCCTTCAGTCCCAGCAGATGTGCCTTCAATGCTAGACCTGGGAAAGCAGGCAAACACAACTCATGGCCACATTCCCAATGCATGGAAGACATTAACCACATGGTATAGTTTGGAAAACACACTGTGCTTGGTGGTAGAGTTGGGACAAGAGTTCGAGCAAGCCCATCACTGCTGTTTATGCAGAAGGTGCCACTGAGCCAAGGAAAGGGGACTTTAGCAATGAAACTAAGACAGTGCAACTGTGGGATGCACTGTCTAAACCAGGATGCTTCTTGGAGACAAAGAAGGTATTGTTAATTATACGAAGACAGACCCACAAAGACTGCCCAGGCATTCCAAGTGGCCACCTGTACCAGGAGGTGATTGGCTGACAGCCATGAAAACTGGGTGTTAGAATTCTGCCTCCACTGGGCACATTCAGAAACTGGTCCTGGGGAGAGTAATAAATGCCATCCAGGCAGATGCTAAATCAGGGCATGGAGAGAACTTGGGTCTTATAAGAAAAAGCACAGATAATGACCGCATGGTCAGGGCTTCCTGGAAAGGAGTATACAACTGACATCTGTCTGTTCTGATTAAGCTGTGCCTATGACAAGCTAGATTTTCAATATTTTCAACCAAATTTTTCAGTTATTCCCCCACTGCAGAAAAAAAAGGAGCCCGATATTGCAGTTTTAGAGGGAGAGACAGAAAGGATGCTATGCCTCCAGGAAACGGTGTCATTGCATGGCTACAGGGAGATCTTAGGAGCCACAGCATGTGGCGTCTTCTGAGCCACGGTGCATGGCATAGCCTCCAGGACAATAGTCTCTGTGAGGGAAGTCCTCTGCTTCCTTCCTCATTTTCCTTCTAAGCTAACTCAAAAGCAGCCAGCAATAGGGCCTGGCAGCCAACAGGGAACTGAACAGCAGAGCAGCTTCAGACAAGGAGGACTGAAGTCAATGCTGAGACAGTCAAGACAGGTACTAAAGAGAAGTCCAGGCCCTTGCAGAAGAAGACTGACTATCCCCCACCCACTGGAGGCCATGCCAGCCCCCATCATCGGGATGGCTGAGCACTGAAGATCCCTGCAATCGCTCTAAGGCCCTGCCTTCTGGCCCCGACGTCCGATCCTCAGCCTCACCTTCCAGCCCTCTGCTTTCTAAGAGTTTCTTCCTCTTTCCGTGTTTACCCCACCCCACCCCCAGGCTACACCCAGTTATCCCCAGCCCAGAGCTTGGGGTGACTTTCAGGAAACTTCATTGTGAAAAATCCAAACCACTGCTACCTTGCATCTCTAGCTACCTGGAGGGGGAATGAGGGGAATAGATCCTGTGAATCTAGGTAGCTGGGTCAGAATACACTTTCAGACCAGGAGGAAGTGGTCATTAGTCTCTTTCCAGCCCCCTGGCACTGACACTAACACACACAGAGATCTGAAAGAGCCTGGGACAAGGGGGGCACAGAGATACCCCCCAAGTGCTAGTCATCACAGCTTCTGCTACTCACCCATGGCCAAAATCGTTATGAAGTCAACTGCAGCCTTGCGAAAGGGCCACACTTTATAAATTGCTTGTGTATCTGAGAGTGCACTCATTTTATGTATGGTTTCAAAATAAGGTTCAGAGGTGAAGCAAATTGCCCTAGAGCCAACACAGCAAACACAAGTGTGGAGAAGCCAGTGTTTCTACCATGTGGTCTCCGGGAGACATTTTAGGGAAGACAGACTTTCCTGCCATCATTGGTCCTCCATCACTCTGATGGGCTCAGCTCCAGATTAAAGATGTTAAGAGCTTACAAGCTGAAAGCAACATCCAAAATGGATGTTGGGTGTGGTGTGAGAGGAAGCTGATAGATGGTCAGAGGCTCTGCAGAAACCAGCAGCCAAAGGGGCATGATGGGAACCTCTGAAGATGTTTTACAATGGGCTGCAGATGGAAGCTTTATCAGACTTCCCATTTCAAAAGCGCTGGGCAGCTCTGAGAAGAAGGGTTGGAAGCAGGCTCCTGGCTAGGCTGATTTGGCTCCCAGGGAACCAGCAGCTGTGTCTACAGACACAGTATGGGGGGGGGGTCAGATTGCTGTTGATACCTATTGAGGGAAGCCAGGAAGGCTGCCAAACATACACGCATGAACAGAGGAAGAACAGTCTCATACAAAACATAAACACGACCAAGATGAGACAGACCCCCCTGGACCACTGAAGAGCTTTGTGGGAGCTGCCAGAGTGGGGTAGATGCCAGCACCATGAGCCTGATGGGAGGCCAGGGCACAAAGGAGGAAGTTGGCTGTGAAAATGGAGAGTGGACTAATAAGAGCTAGTGGAGCAGAGAGTGAGTCAGATGTGGGGAAACAAGGAGTCTGCACTTGCCTCCCGCCCCTTCCATTCCCAGACGTCCCTCACCTCAGCCCTCTCTTTTCTGGTCAAACTGCCCTCTCACTTGCAGAACTACATTCATTCTAAGTGGTTTCTCAGCCTCCAAGGACTCGCCTCTCCACGCCACACAGATGCTTGACTCTCCTAAAGTTCCACACTGCTTGGGTTATACTCTTCCCCCCAAATCTTCCTTGACTGCCCAAGCCCCCCAAAATTAACTTCCACTCTCTTGACACATGATCCCACCTCCACTTCTACATGCCCCACACATGCCTCGTCTGCTATGACACATGCTACGCCACATACACGTCTCATGTACCTAGCTCCATTTGGTAATCTGTGGTCCTCCAAACAGGTGCTTTTCTGATCCACCCTCTTTGGCAGTGAGCAGGAGACCAGATACTGGCCCTGAAAACGTGCATGGGAAGAGACGTTCGGAGCAGGTTTCCTTGCTGCAAAAACCAGTCCCTTGTCCTCTGCTTCATACTGTCACATCTACAGATGACTCTGCTCAGCAGCAGTATCCTTGTCCTCCTCAGGGGACATGGCCCGGGCATGCATGCACAGCACAGAAAGTGAAGCGGCAGGTAAGAGAGAAGAGGTTCTCCAGAGTCACTGGAGTGAACGCTGAGTGCCCGTCCTACCCAAGCTGGAAGCATCAGGTCTCAGAACGCTTTCCTGCATAGAACTCGGCTCTCTGCAGCCCAGGACCAAGCTGACGTGCTGCCCCAGTCTTTGCTCCAAACCCAAGTCCCTTCTTTCCCGGTTCTGGAAACCCTGTCCCTCCCTTAGAGATCAATAAAAATGCTAGTTCCATTGGACCCCCTGGACCAGAGCTTCATCTGTATGCTGCCACACACCCAGCCACAGGTCTTGTGAGGGAGATCTCAGGTCCACTGCGAGGCTGTGAGATTTTGAGTGGGAGGAGCTGTAGCCATGCACACTAGACCTCAGAGACTTCCAGGTAGCTAGCCACCTGCTGCTTCCTGGGCTCTGCATGACCCTAGTCCTAGCTCTGTTTTCATTTTCTGTTGCTTCTGTGACAAGCTTCCACAAATACAGCAGCTTAAAACAAGATAATTTTAATACATTTCCAATTTGGAGAACACAATCAGAAACTGGATTTCACTGGACTAAAATAACAACGTAGACAGGGTGTTATTTCATCCTGGGGGCTCTGTCTGCATTCAGAGCCAGTACGGTGTGACTCATGGCCATTCCTCCGGCCTCCACTCAAGCCATCACCTAAGTCCAATTCTGTCATGCTCCGGCTCTGACTCTGACTCTCCTCCTTCTTCTAAAGCCACTGTGATGATATAAGGCTGCCCTAATAATCTGGAACCAACACGTACCTCAATGCCTTTTATTACATATGTCTTTTTGCCACCTGAGGCAGTATGTTCCCAGAGTCCAGGGGCTAAGACGGTTGGCTATAATTGCTAACTTGACACAATCTGGAATCACTTACAAAGAGTCCTAGTGAGGCATTGTACTCATTATATTAGCCAGTGGGCATGTATGTGAGGGATTGTCTTACTTAAGTTAATTGATATGGGAAGACACGGCCCACGGAGGGGAGCACCATTCCTTAGGCACATAATCCTGGACTGTAGGAGAGTAGGGGAAAAAATGAGCTGAGCACAAGCAAGCAAGCAAGCATGTATGCATTCATTCAAGAGACTATAGATGTGAAGTGACTAACAATTGGAACTTCCTGCCTTGACTTCCCCGCAAAGATGGACTATAAAAGTAGATGCGCTGAAATAGATCCTTTTCTAAGTTGCTTTTGTCATGGTACTTTAACACAAGAGAAAAGAAACCAGAACAAGGAATTTCGACAGGTTTGGGAAAGGGGATGTTCTGGCTAAACAACAATGGTAGCCGTAACTTAAACAGCCAAAACTTCATTACAAAAGCTGAGAAATTGAATACTGAGAGAGCATTTACCTGGCATGCAGAAAGCCCATGGTTTAATCCCTGACACTGCAAAAAAATAATAATAATAACAAATAATTAAAAGAGCAATAGTAGCCAGATGTATTGTACATTCCTGAAACTATGGCTTTGGAAAGCTGAAGCAGGAGGGTCACGTGTTTAAGGCCATCCTGGGCTACATAGTTTGACCTCAATTATCCCATACTCCTAAGATAATGTAAATGTCCAATTTGGCATATCTTAGTATTCCAGCAAGTCTAGTGATCTGCAGTTACATAAGACTTGGTCCCAAAATTGGGACAGATAAAGCAAAAGCCAGATGTAGAACTAAGGGTTGGAAATAAAGGTCCCAACCTGCTCCTGCTGAAACTGGAACATCCCAGCTCTCCACAGGCCCAGCACTGTCTGAATCCTAGGCCTGGTCCCAGAAACCCTGAGGAGATAGAAAAGCAAAGTGATGGAGGCTAGGAACACCATCCTGTGTCCCATGGTCCCTAACCCCTCCTTTCAGTGGGATGGATAGGTGGCTGGTGGCCAGCTGTTAAGTTGCTTCATTCTCGTAAAAATCTGGCCAACAGCTTTTGGCCAAAGCCAGGGAAGGAATCTCTCAGATAAAAGTACAAGCACCAGGAAGAATTGCTGAAAAAGGAATCTGGGGACCAAGAACAATATGGTGACAAAGCTGCCATTTTCTTTGACAGCAGCTATTTATTCAGACCAACACAAGTTACCGGAGTATGGAATGCTGGGAAATAAGAAGTTCATGAGTGGAAAGTCACTGGTCAAACAGAAAGATTGTCTCCTGTGGGGACTTCTACATAATCCCTCCTAGGCTGGATGCTGAAAAACAAGTGGCTGTCACCTCCCCCAAATGCACCTCAAAAAAAGGACAACTCAGCTGCCTCTGTGCCCCTGAGGAAGAGAAGAAGTGTCAGTAAATGGAGCTTCACAAAACTTGAAAGTGCTTACATTCAACCCGAGAGGAAAACTCCAGTTCCCCCTTTGAAGCGATTTCACAAACTGAATTCCTTTCCTTTGACCAACTTTCCCAATCTCCACATATTTACCTTGCGGAGGAGGTTGGTGACATACTCTGAGCCCTACTCCCTACAGCTGGGATCACTCTGTGGGACCCCTTGAAACACCCTAGCTGCCTACATAGCCTCTCGCCCCCCAGCAGAGCAAAGTTCCCACCAGTGAGGTGACAGTCACCTTTTAGGGGACCATGATGCTCTCACTGTACAGGTGCAAAAAACGAGATGGTGATGAGTTGGGAGCTTACCCAACATTCGCCATCAGTCTTAACATGAGAGCCCAAACTAGTAGCCTTCCTAGCCCAGGGTTGGCCCACCACGTGGGCGTGTTTCCAGCTGTGGGAGTTTATTTCAAGTGTTAGATAAGTGTCCAAAGAACACTATCCAGTGGAGTGTCTCTGTTAGTATTAACTCTTCTAAAGTAAAACCAAGAAATTCCACAGTGTGTGCGTGTGTGCGTGCGTGCGTGTGCGTGTGTTGCAGTGTGCATGTTCACACAGTACACGTATATGATTATGTGCAGGTCAGAGAACACCCTCAATGCTTTCCACCTTGCTTCTGAGAAAAGGCCTCTCATTGGCCTATACATTGCCAATAATGTGAGGCTGACTGGCCAGTGGGCCAGAGATCAGCTTTTCTATGCTTCCTCAGCACTGGTATTCTAAGCACATGTCAGCATACTTGGCTTAAAAAAAAAAAAAAAAAAAAAAGGTCCACGAGATGAAACTAAGACAAGCAGTTACCAATGAAGCCATCACCCAGCACTCTGCTCTTTTGCTTTATAGACAGAGTCCTGGATAGCTTGGAGCTCTTTGTATAGTCCAGTCTGGCCTTGAACTGTCAACAATCCTTCTGCCTCTGCCTCCTTAGGCTCATGCAGCTGTGTCCAGCTAAGAAATCTTAACCTTATTAATTCCTTCATAATATCCGTCATTTTCCATATGGATAGGAAACTCACTGAACATTGTTATATGACAAGGATTTTCCTGGAGAGACTTATGTCTACTCACCCATGACAGACCAAGGTACAGATACGGCCAAAGTCCAACTCGGTGAAGAAATGAGTTTTATTGGAGTTATTAAAGGAGTATGGGTGAGGGGTTGCTTACAAGAACAGAAATGACTCAAGACAGCTGCATCACCAAAGCCCACCACAGCATGGCAAACAGTCCGCAGAAGCTGGGGTGCACACTGCACAGCCTGCAGGCAGCTCAACACATTGGACAGTGTGTCTTCCCAAACAAGCGGGGTGGTCTGAACCTCTTCCAGACAGAGCGGCTGATCTCTGCTTCTTCCAGGCCAGAGAAGGTGGTCTTGTCTCAAAACTCTTCTCAAGCTTGGCTTGTCTGAGAGAGATTCTCAGCAGCTTGAAGGAAGGACCTAGTTAATCTGATCAGTTTCAGGGACTTTCTAAAGCTACTTCGATTGTTTACTCTCCTGCTTAAGGAAGTCTGAAGGATGGAATGTTTCAATCTATGAGGAAACTGTTACACAACACACAGGTAAAAAAATGTAATATCTATTCATTAAAGATAACTATATTTTAAAAAGCAAAATTTAGAGTAGAGGTTAATGCTACTTTATTTTTTGCAAATTTCCTGCTATTTGGCTTAAGAGGAACCAACTGTATTTTGCTGTCTGCTTCTGTATTCATTATATGAAAGTGTGTAGTTAGGAATAAAGTAGGAGAAAGTCCTGGGCTCTAACAGGGTTCCCAAACCAGGCTTTGAGAATCCTTCCACTACATCATATTACCTCATTTATAAGAGTCCAAACTCAAATTTCAAAAACCCACACTTGCACAAAGTAGATATTTAATATGTTTGTTCAGGAATAAGTGAGCCAGTCCAGAGCAAATGCGGGGGGGGAGGGGAGGAGGTCAAGTCTAAGGTCTAAATAAGGTTTGGCCTTTGTCAGTGGGTTTTCATTAGGTCGGCACTTCCCTGTAGTGAGGAGGCAAAGGAGAGGGCCAGCAGTAAAACATTCTAAAACATGTTGTGGAGAATGGTTATGGAGGCTGAGAACTCTGCTATTCCTAGAATATCTCGGATGGCATGTGGGGTCCAAAGATCTAGCCCACATACCATCAACAACACCAAAGAAGAGGGGCACTGTTCTCATCTGAACTGCATTGCTGGTATCCCAGCAGCAGCCAGGGACTTAGCCCATATGTGAGTCCCCTAAACTCATGTCAACATGATGGGAGGGATAAACAAGTCTCAGCTGCATGGAATCAGGGCCACAACATGCTTCAGTCTGGAGAGGCAGCAGGCAAAGCTAAGGAGCTGAGACCCAGACCCTCTTCAGCTCCTCTCACATGACCATGGCCTATCTGGAGCTACTGCAAACCTCGGAAGGACACTGGAGAGTCCATGGATTACCACTCACTGCATATGCAGAACAGGACCTAGAAAACACCCAGAAGAATAGGCAACCAGTCCGAGGTTCTTGGCTGTGCTTCGAAGACCAGGATAATTTTGTCCCCTGGGAAGCATCTGCCAATATCCAAAGATGTATTTGGTAACCATAGACATCAGCAAGATATAGGAGTCTCCTGGCTTCTTGTGGGCAAAGGCAGAGATGCCATTAAACATACTAGAATACACAGGAAACCCTCCTTACTACTCCCTGTAAAACCCTCATGGCATGAGTGGCCTGGCCTCACACCCAGACTACTCTAAAGGCTAGGCCAATCACCTCTAAAGATACAAGTGGCCAAACCCTTGGATCCCAGGCTACTATTTCCAGCCCCTCAAGATACAAGTGGCCAACTCCACCCTACAGAGGAAGAACACAAACAAACAAACAAGATCAGGCCACAAAATCTCACCAATCCCAGGCCATCCTGGAATGCCCCACCCCCGAGAAACCCTATATAAAGCCTCCTATCATTCAGTTTTTTGCTGCTTTTCTCTCAAACTGCTGGTTCTTCCTCCTCTTCCTTTCACCTCTCTCTCTCTGTCTCTCTGTGTGTGTGTGTGTGTGTGTGTGTGTGTGTGTGTGTGTGTGTGTGTGTCTGTGTGTCTGTGTGTGTGTCTGTGTCTGTGTGTGTGTCTGTGTCTGTGTATGTCTCTCTCGTGGATTTTGTTGTACAGTGTGACTTTGCAGTTTTCCTTGGCTCCTGATTGCCAGGATACCTTTCCCTTCAGAGCTGCAACACTTGTACTGGAGAAACCTTTCGTCTGTGTCTGTGTATGTCTCTCTCGTGGATTTTGTTGTACAGTGTGACTTTGCAGTTTTCCTTGGCTCCTGATTGCCAGGATACCTTTCCCTTCAGAGCTGCAACACTTGTACTGGAGAAACCTTTCCCCTTAGAGTTGCAGCACTTCCACCCCACACACAGCAAACATGCTCCCCTCCCCAAATGAGAACAGTGCTGAGGCTGAGAGACTGAGTAATAGAAAGAATTCGGGCTCTGATCTCCAAGGTCTTGGGCTCCAATCCCAGCTCTGTCACTTCTTAGTTCTGAGACACATCATCGAGCCACTATCTCTTCTGCAAAGCACAGGTAATAATAGCTACCCTGCAAGAAGTTAGTAAGACTAGATGGAGGGCGAAAGTCCTCCACCGCCCCATACAGATGAGGCCCCCAAAACTGGACGAGCCAGCAGCTGGGTGAAAAGAACCATATCTCTCATGTCCAGTGGCTTGACAGTGGTGACTACTGGGTACCTCAGTCTTTCTTCTTGCCAGGAATATCACAGCCAGCTGCCACAGTGCAGATGAGGATATGGACATATGTGTGGACAGAAATTGGGCCATGGAGAAGCCAGAGAGGGGTTATGGCTAGAAAAGGAGCTCCCCCTCCTCAAAGAAAGGAAGCTCTGGTGATATTTGGATTTATCCCCCTCTAGACCTCTCTTCATCAAAAAGAAAGGAAATATTAAGGACTAAAAATGGACATAAGAGACATTTGTAACTGGTCTAATAATAGCTATTGCATAAACTGAATTTTCCCATTTCAAGCCATTGTCTTTCCTTTGTTTTATTTGTTCTCCTCCTTCTTTTTCCTCTTCTTTTTCATTTGTTTATTTTTTAAATATATTTAAGACAGGATCTCCCATAACCTAGTCTAACCTCACCCTGGCTGTGTAATTGAAAATGACCTTGAACTCCTGATCCTCCTGCTTCTACCTCCACAGTGTTAGGGTTTCAAATGTGAGCTACCAAGTCCTGATTCAAATTGTTTTCTTTTGTTGTTGTTTACTTGTTTGTCTGTTTGTTTGAGACAGAGTCTCTCTGTGTAGCCTTGACTGTCCTAGAACTTGATCTATAGTCCAGGCTGGTCTTGAACTCATAAGAATCTGCCTGCCCCTGCCTCCTGAGTGCTGGGATTAAAGGCATATGCCACCACTGTCTGACTCAAATGGTTTTCTAATGTGGAGTGGTAACTGGCGCTCTGTGTGCACTGCCCTGAGCCTCTACACGGTCCTTTTTGTGAGGCTGAACCCACTGCAGAACTCAGGTTTGTCCTGTGTGCTGATGGGAGGCAGGTATGGAAAGTGCTGAGCACAACCACACAAGGCTTCAGGATGAAGTGAGGTTTGTACCACACTGTGACAGCAGGGATCCATGGAGAGGAAGACAGACAGCTGCTGCCCAAGGGCTGGAATGACATATGCAGAGGCCCAGGGACAACAGCCCCAAAGAGAACAGCCCTGGAGAGGGTTTGAAGACATAATCTGAGCTAGGCCTTCAGGGCTCTAGGCTCTGAGCCTTTCAGGTAAAAAAGCCAATGAGTCAGGGAGAGGTGAGTTAGGAAGGAGTGAGTCACCAGGTGGCCTTCAGCAGAGACACAAGGGCTCACTTACTAGCTGGGATTCTCCTGCTCACGCTCCAGCCAAGCCTGGCCTATTCCCTGCCCAGCCATCCCCTGGGCCCCACCTACCTTCCTGGGTCCTACATACATCCCAGGCTGAGGATCACCTTCCACTCTCTAACCCTTCACTTTCAAGTCTTAGCAAAGAACTTAGGACTTGACCTAGTGGTAGAGGTCTGTAATGCTAGCCACTCAGGGTTATCGAATTCCAAGGTCTGCCTGGGGTACAAAGCAATTTCAAGGCCAGCGTGGGCTACTTAGCAAGAGTCTGTCTCATAATAATAGATGACAGGTAGAGTCTGTCTCATAATAATAATAGATAAATAGATAATAGATAGGTATCGATAATAGAGAGACTATAGAGAGATTGAGAAATAGATGATAGATAACAGATAGAGATAGATAAAATAGATAGATGGATAGAGAGATTGGTATAGAGAGATTGAGGCATAGATAGATAAAGAGAGAGATAGGGTAAAGGAAGGAAAGAAGGAACAAAGGAAGGAAGGAGAGTGTTGATGACAGATTTACCTTCCAGGACTGTTGAAAGATGGCACGGTCCTGTACAAAGCTGCTAGAACCCAGTCCAGAAGCCCACACCTTCTTAACAAAAGCCATATCTCAACTGCCTCCTCCAGATCCAAGACACTTCTGGATGCCTCCAAGGGACCGAGCATGACCTCCTCTCCACCAGGAGTGCCTTGGGGAGACCTTGCCTTAAACGCGATAACAGACAGACTCAGACCTGAAAGCTTGCACGGGGCCGAGTCTTGACCAGGACAGGAACTAAGAAAACTGACTTTACCCTTACCAAGCAAGCCACCTCCGATTCCCCCAGTAATACATGCCATTTGTGGATACCTACTAGGGTTGGGTCCAGGACTGACCGCTCGCTCCCTCCCACACCTGCCCTCTCAGAACACAGACACATCTGCTAGGGACTATGAGCCAGCAAAGGGCAGTCTCCAGCCAAGGGTGCATGGCCTCTGGTGTCTGGATGAGAAACTCACACTCTTCATATTAGCCCACTTTCTGGAGCCTGCTCATCCTGGTGGCCATCCCAAGTACCCCACATCCCATGACCAGGAAACACTGAATTTGGGCTGCCCTCTCCCACACCAACCCCTTCCTCCCTAACTTAGTAGGAAGGCTGGGATGCTGAGCACCTATTTCTGTCTTTCATGCTGTGTGACAAAGCTGGAACGGAGGAGCTCAGTGCAGCAGTGCGCTAGCCAGTTGATGCATTTCTCAAAGTCACAGCCTCAGCTGATGTGCTCTCTCGCCTCTTCTCCTGCATCCCATGAATATGACCCATGGGGATAGAACAGTCCTCTGTCCATAAGAAGGAGCACAATCAAGTGGCTGAACTAATGAGCCTCAGAGCACGGTGGAGTGGAATTCTGTTCTAGCTCTCCCTGCCCCACCTTCTAGACCTCCACACTTCTTGCTCTGTTAGAAAGTAAATTCCTGGCTATTGAAGCTGCCATGGACAAGGTTTGCTTCCACTTTCCAGTGGGTGCCTTCTTGACACATCATTCTATTCCTAATTCCTTACCCCACACAAAATATAGCACAACCAAGCCACCCTAACACTTACGCTACTGACCAACACGGTGGTCCTCCTCTCCCATCCCATGTGTACTGTGAACAGCCCACCTTCAACCCAGCACTTCCTATGTATATTGCTTCCACTGTGCTGGGAAGAGAAAAGATGTCTCCTGAAAGCCAGAGAGTTAGGACAGGCTGAGACATCTGAACTCACGTATCTTCTCAGAGTAGAACCATTCTGTATTATGGAGAATCGGGAGGGAAAGATGAGGGAAAGGTAAGGAGGGGGAGAGGCGGAAGGAGGGAAGAAATAAAAAAGGGAGGAGAGTGGAAACAAAACCCTTTGCCTCCTCTTTAATAACCTCATTTCAAGCCACACGTGGCGGTACGTACCTTTAACCCCAGCCCTCAGGAAGCAGAGGCAGGTGGATCTCCCTGAGCTTTTGAGCAATCTACATTTTGAGTTCCAGGCCAGATCCTGCCTAACCAAAAAAAAGAAGAAGAATTTCATTTCAAAACCCTGGACTGCGTTGTTCATTTGTCATAGTGTTGAGCAATGCCTCCAGGGGCCCAGAGGAATCCTCAGGGAGCATCCTCCAACCAGGGGTGACCTAATCAGGATGACCAATGGCTTTGAAGTGGTTGAGCCAGGTTCCCTCACTCACACAGGAGCAGAGGACTAGAGGAAGAATTCAGGTCCTTAGTCACAGACCCTCCCCAGTGAGGACACTCCCTCCGCCTCGGGATCAAGTTGCACCTGCCCTATAGGCCCTGATGGACGGTAACACATGGAAGGGCTGAGGAGGGCATGTCTTCAGCAGGAAGAATAGGGGGTTGGAGCCTCCCCATGAGCCCCGGAACTGAACGCCTTCTTCAGAATCTCCCATGGTACCAAAGGTGTGAGATTTGGGGGCATGCTGAAGCCAGAGATGCTGGGAACAGGACCACAATGCAGACTGAAGCTCCACTGAAGAAGAATATGTTTTAAAGGGGCTTTGCCCAGCCCTAAGCAAAAGAAACAGAGTTGGCCAACTGGAGGCTGGGGAGAGTGGGGAACGCAGGATTGACCCCCAGGAAAGAAAGTATAGTTAGTGTGAAAGTTAGAGAAATGGAGGCCGAATTCCAGTGGCCTTGAGAGGCAGCCATGGAGGTGGCTGGATAGGGCCCTGGGGAATGTCATGAGCTGAGAGAGTTGAACTGTGCTTAGCTGGCCCAGGGGAACGGTACTTTTCCCACAGTGACACATAAAGTACACACATGGGGAAGAAAGGAAATGTAGGATACGGGTGAGGGTAGAGACTGGAGCATCTGTGCGTCTTTGGTTTGCTGCTGTTGTTTTTAGTTGGCTTATAAAGCAGTGGATTTTTTAAAGCTTTTCCATACACTCTCTGATTTGACTAACCCACTTCCCGTCCTCACTTGAACCTTTAATCCAGTGTTCATGTCACATGTGTTCTGTCTGTGGCAATTTTACCTGGCCTGCAAGAAGCAGGATGGCTCAAGTAATACCATGTACACAAAGACACACTCAGAAGTGACCTCAGGGTACCGTGTCTCTGTGCCTTCTTTGCACCTGTGTCTTGTGTGTTGGAGTGGAGGGGTCCTGATGTCCTCCTGTCTATGCGACTGTGGCTATGTGTTTCATGTTTCTCTTACTGTCTGGCCCTAACATACACGAAAAGGGCAATATACATTTCTGGTGAAGGTTTGGGACATTCTCTTCCTGTGTTTCCTAGATTTTGTGTTGTGGGTCTCGGGAAAACCTGGCAGAGTGTTGGCTTCATTCTGGCCTCAGACAACCTTAGAACTAGGAAAGACCTAGGGAATGCCTTGGCTCAAAACTCCCCTTTAGAAACAGAGAAAATATGATGAATGTTATGGAAGAGGAGAGAGGTTTCAATACGGAAAAAGAACACAGGTCACTGAAAGATCAAGATTTGCACTGTCCAACACCCTGGCCACCAGCCATATATTGTGACAGAGCACTGGGAAATGTGGCCTCTGTGTGAGGTGAGCTGTGAGTATAAGTCCAGTCCAGACTTTGAGGTGAAATTATATTATTTTGGATATGTTCAGTTAGTACCAAAATTAATTTTCCTTTTTCTACTTTTGAAAATGTTACTTCCACTCCCAGATATCTGAGTATTCTTACATATAATACACACTCACATAGAGGCCTCCAGCAAAGCATCATTTCCTTTCTGAGCCTTAATTTCCTAAGCTATAAAATGGGTACAATGACGCCTGGCTCTTGGAAATGTAAGAATTAACTGAATATGTGAACGTGCCTTATAGTACTGAAAGGGCACTGGGTGAGCAGCTTGGTGTTGGTGATGAGAAAGGAGTGGACGTGATGGTCGAGCCGCTGACAGTGGCCTCCAGGAGATATTAGTGGCCATGGTCTTATGGGCGACGGTACGGATGGTGTTGGTGGTGTAGCGAATGTGGGGGTGACACCGGTTGGTGGTGGTAGCAGTGGCGGTATTGCTAGCGGTGACTGTGGTAATTGTGTGATGGTAATGGTGGTGGTAGACATGGCGGTGCCAGTCGTGCTGATAGCGATTGTAGTCTTGGAGGACACAGCAATAGCAGTGGTCATTGAGGTCTTAATGACTCAGACCGTGGGCAAAAAGGAGAAACATGAAGACTTTCTAATAAATTGGCCTTCCGGGGAAACACTTGTAGGGGCCATCCCTAACAGTAAGCAGAGCAGAAGACCACCAGCTGCCATGATTGTCAGAAGACCACCAGCCGCCATGATTTTAGTGCTGGGTTAAAACTGACCACTTTTCCCAGCCCCACAGCCCCACACCAGACTTCCCCAAACTTCTCTTTCAGTGTCCAGACCCCTCCCCCAGGACACACCCACAGGTCTCTAGTCACCTCCAACCTCTGCTGACACCTGCGGCTGTTTCTTGCAAGGTAGCAGGAAGCCTGCTGCCCCTGAGGCAGCCATCCTTACCCAGAACACAGCACCTCGGACGGTATTTCCCAACTGTGCTTTTGCTCTGCTCATTGCCAGAGGTCCCCAGGGCTCTAGAAAGTAGAAAAAGCCCCAAACTTGGCCTAAAGGGACCAGCTCCCTCCTGGGACCACCCCCAAACACACCCAGAGCAATCACTGTTGCAATGGTGGTCTCGTAACCATCGCTTACAAACCCAGTTAGGCAAGCTGCTTTTGCGTGATGGAGCTATCTTGAGTAAACAGCATCCCATGTCCCCTGCCGGTCACTTGCTCAAGATATTGCTGGACATTGCATTAGAGCCACTGACACACAGGGTTTTGAAAATGAAAACAGGCCCTCTGACTTACGATCAGATAGCATTTAACTCATTCATGATTGCACCAACCTTCCCAAGGCCCCAGGCCACAGAATGAGTATTGCCACAGCGTAGACAGAAGATGCTGGGTATAGTTAGAACCTCAGGTCTCCAAGCCCCAGGAAGATGAGGCTTCCAAAAGCAAAGGGGTCAGACGGGGTTTGCATTGCCTTGGCCTCAGTAGCCAAATGTGGCCCCCTGTGAATTTCCAGCTTCTTCGATTGACCTGGGGCACAGATCTGACTCCCTGGAGACTGGGAGATTGCATGGCCCTCTTCTGGCTACCTTTCTAGCTGATATAGACTCTGAGTCTAAAAGAAGGGAAAGCATGAATCCTTATTTTTTTTAATTATTTGTGTATAGGTGTGTATACATAGTATGTGTCTTTATTTTATTTTACTTTTTTTTAACACATGATCTCTCATTGAACCTGGAACTTCGCAATTCTGTTAGACTAGCTAGCCAGTGGGCCCCAGTAACCATCCCTCCTGTCCTGGCCTCAGTGGCCCTAGTATTACAGGCACTGCTACCACACCTGGTTATTTGACTGTTTTTTTGTTTTTGTTTTTTAACACGTCTTCTGGGCAGCAAACTCGAGCTCTCATGATTACATTGCAAGTGCTTTACCTACTGAGCTGTCTTTCATGCCCAGCATGGATAGATTCCTGGCTTCTACCACCCTGTAACAAACCTGCTCCATACTGGCTGAACCAACAAAGATTTACTCATTTTTCACAGGTCTCCTGGTTGCTGAGCCAGCACTCCTGCTGGTTTTGCCTCAGCTTGAGAACACATTAGCTTGTGTTTGCTGCCTGGTCAGTTGGAGCAGAAGACCAAGACTGTCTCATTCCTGAGCTTGGTGGGTCGTGTTTGGCTGTTGCCGAGACCCCATGGTCCTCCTGATAGCCTCCCATCCTCCATTATAAGCGGCTCTCTCCCATTCTGGTCTCTGGAAACTGGTCCAAACAGTTCAGTAAAGGTAAGAGAGCCATAAAGGACTCAGTGTGAGCCAAGATTCAAGAAGTGAGAAACAGACTCTGGCTCTTGATAGGAGTTGCTGAGAAATATGTTTTCCAAGCTATGGCAAGGCATGAGAATCACAATGACTCCATGGAAATTTCCCCACTGTTAGAAAACACATTCGCTGTATTTTCCAAAGCCAAAGTCTAGAGTCACGGGATGACAAAGGACTTTTTGCTGACTTGTGGACCTGTGTACAGAGGTGATCTTGTGGGCTTCCGTGAAATTTTGTATCCACTGCAGTGCTTGGCTGAATCTTAAAGACACTTTGGGTGAGATGAGGTGGTAGCTCAGAAGCAAACTGCTTGCCTAAGTACGCACAGCACGCTGGTTCCATCCCTAGCTCTGGGGACGGCAGTGGGGGAAGTCACTTGCATCAGTTACTCCTCTTGTTGCTGTGAACAAATATCTGACAAGAAGAGAGTTGTTTGGGCCCACAGTTTGACGGGATACAGTCAGTCATGACAGGGAAGTCATGGGGTGGGCAGCTGCGGAGGGGCAAGATCATGTGATAGCTTGTTCATGTCTCAATGGACTAGCAATCATAAAGTGTCTAGGCCCAGAAGCAGGGCTAGGTTACAATGCCGAAGGTGCACCTCCCACCCCACTTCCTCCAGCTACACATCACCTCCAAAAGATTCCACAATCTCCCTAAACAGTGCTGTCAGCAGGGAACCAAATGTTCAAATACAGAACCTATGCAGAATATTTTGTATTCAAACCATAACACTTGTGAAGCATTTCCAAATCCTAAGTCCCTAGGCTCACCCAAGGCCTTCTGGGTAACAGTGAGGGGAGGGAGAGAGGAGTGACCTAGGAATCTGTACTTCTCTCGGTGATTATAATTCACAGCCAGGGTTAAGGTCTTCAGGCTTAGCAGATAAGACTTATGAGAAAGAGCACTAAAACATGGAAACAAAATGGAACAGATGCAAACTCGTCTTTAGGAAAAGAATTCTGCACCCAATAACACAGAGCTTGATGCTAGGATCTAGAACTCAAAAAGGTACCGGCCCCTCCCCCACATTGTCGCCAGTGCTGAGGCAGGGCTCTGCTGACTTTGCAGGAGAATTCATTCACCCTCCACAACCCCAGGAAGTGGACACTATCATGAGGCCTACTTTATAGGTAAAAAAAGTGAGTTTATGAGAGGTTCACAATTTGTCCAAAGGCTACCTACTTTCAGAGACTATGTCCTTACCAACCAGACCAGGCACCTCTGCCCAGAAAAGAAAAATGCCAGGACAAGGGGCCAGGCAGCATTCTCTGGCCCCTCAGCTAGTCTTAAGCCAGTGACTCTCAACTCAGGTGTTCATACTTCAGATCATTTGGGCAGGTATTTTTAAACAGGGATGCTCTATTCCCTGTTGACTGTATGTACTTCTTTGGGCAGTCCTCAGTCATGGAGGTATTCTAAAGACTTCCAGATAATTCTAGTGTATACACAGCCAGAGTTCAGAAAGGTGTTATGACATATTTACTCTCATGGGTGGGATCAGAGGGTGGGGGACATGCAAGAAAGAGTTTCCACCGATGAACATAAATTACCTCCTCCTGTCCCCGAACGTTGTTGACTATGTGTCCATGTTGATTCCACTGTGTCCTGTATTGAAGTTGCTGCTCTGTCCTAGAATCCCAGTCCATGGATTAAGAAAATAAAGCTTGCCAAAGAGAAGTAACTTGCCCCAAGCATGCTTGTTCCAGAGATAAATCTCCTGGCCATTGTTGTCCTTACCCTGTAGACCCCTGTGCCTTGAAAATTTATTTGAAATGTTACCTGATGAGTCTGTGTTTGCCACAGTGTGTGATTTCCCTCGCATTGCAGATGAGACTGGAACCCAAAGAAGGAGAGTTATCTGGCCAAGCCACAGAGGCTTGCAAGAGCTCAGGCTCCTAATTGAAGGTCAGGGACTTAGTGTTACTCCCACCATAGTCCCCTTCCCAGCACTGTATACCTGAATACCACAGCCCAGGGAAGTAATAAAGAACAAAGGTAAGAGAATACAGCAGAACCTGGTAAGGACGTGGGGAAGAGGATCCTTGCACAGTGCTGACGGGATGTAAACTGTTCAGCTACTGTGGAAATCAGCATCAAACTTCCTCAAAAAAAAAAAAATGAAAGTAGAACTACCATATGACCCAGATATCCCCTCAATGGTGAAAAACGGAAGCACTCTGAAGTCAACATATCATAGGCCTATTCTCGGTTCATGTCCATCATAGCACTAGTCATGATGACCAAGTTATAGAACTAGTCTAGGCATGCCCATCAACAAAAGAATGCATACAGAAATGAAAATGTTCTCTATAGACACAATAGAGTATCCAAGAAAAACTAAGATTGTGCCCCCACACCCACTTTTTTTTTTTTTCAGGAAAATGGATAGAACTGAAGATCATCATGTTAAGCGAAATAAGCCCAACTCAGAAAGACGAGAATGACACTACTTGCTCTCATAAACAGGATCTGGGAGTCAGTTGTAGGGAAAGAAAGTGAAACTAGGTATTCTAGGGAAGAGGAAGAGAAGGAGAGAGGGGAAACCTAATTAAAGTACATGACATGAATGTATGAAAATGTCACAATAAAGACAATGGTTTTCTCAATTAATATATACCAACAAACATTTCTAAAGATTAGGGATCGATTTGGTTCATACCTCCAGATCCTGAAAAGACCAGAGCACAGAATGTCTCAACGAAGGAAAAGGCACTACACGGGCAGTTCTCAATCTGTGGGGAGCGATATTTACATTATAATTCATAGCAGCAGCACAACTACACTTATGGAGTAGCAACAAAATAGTTTTATGGTTGGGGGTCACCACAGCATCAGGAAGGCTGAGGAGCACTGCACTACTTGTTGAGACAGAGCAAATGAGGTAGGCAGCTCACTCTTATAACAAAGCAACTCCTATGATAGATATTAAGCAGGGCTGGCTCTGCACTCATGATCCAGTCACTACCCTAAGGTACTCTCTTAATTACCATCCACATAGGCCTTTGGGGATTAACTTTCAACACGTAGACTTCAGAGAGTACCCATACCCCAGAGCAGCCAGCAATATCCAGGGCTTCTCATCTGCTTGCCAGGTTCCGGCATCTGGGGCTTTCCAGAGCCTTCATACAAGGAGCTTAAGGCGTGGGTACCCATGCAAACAAGCAGGGCGATGAGCTCAGGGTGGGAAGATGCACACTACACTGAACATTTCACCCCGTGAGAGAACCCTTACCCACTGTCCTGAGCACGCTGGGATTTCCTGCTCACACAGTGTCACTTTGGTGCCACACCTGCTGTTTCCAGCAGTGTGTCAATGATTCCTCCACTTTACAAAAGGTCACACTGAAGCTCAGACAACTTTAAGAGGGAAAAAAAAAAGCCTAGAACCAAAACCAGTATTTGGACAGATCCCAATGCTCATTCCACTTTCTGCTTTGGTACCACGGAGGCCTGGGCCCTTGGACCCACCCGCTAGGGTAAAACTGTCTACTTAACTGCTGGCCAGCAAAGCTTATAGACAGGTGCTGGGCATAAGCAGGACCCAAGCCAGTTGACCAGATCTGGGTTCTGGTTACCTGTTTCCCAAAGATAATACGCCTCAAAATGGTAGATTTAGAAGCCAAACAGTATGTCTGACTTGGATATCCTAGGACAGAAGGTAACTTCTCTCTGCCTCCTTTTTTTCTGCCTGAACATCTGAGGCAGGTGGAGATGAAAAGCCTGCTGCCCAGCTGTGGTTGCCTGCACAAGATTAAGCCAGTCAACATTTCAGCATGGAGGGAGAAGCTACTCACATGTCCCCACCCCTTGCTGAGGAGTTATTGACAGTTTGATAGCTTCTGGGGAAGGGAGAGTCATTAGCCTTTAAGGGTGTGGCCCTGGCAAACATGTTCCGGGATGGCTTCACAACCATGAGTGTATGGGAAACACAAACTGTACTCTGTAGATTATAAAATACAAAAAAGACAAAATTGGGATGTAGTAGGGGGTTGAGAGGAGGATTTAGAGAGAGGAGTGGGAAATATCGAAATATATTGTATGCATGCAGGCAATTCTTTAGGAATAAAAATTCTCTGTATCCCTATCTGCACATCTTGGCATGCCAGATACAGACAGCTGGACCACAAATGGACTCTCACTAAAATTCAGTCTGCCAGTTTGGTGCCCAAAAGCCCTAGAAAAAGGCATGACTACCATTCAATTTTAGAGACTAGAAAACAAAAACACAAACACTAACTCAGTATCAAAGAACTAGCAAGACGCAGAGCAGGGATTTGAACCCAAGAAATAGGACTGCAAAACTTTGTTTTGTTTTTAATGTATATGTGTATGGACTCGCATGAGTTCACATATACCATATGTGTGCAGTGCCCCCCAAAACCAGAAGATAGCATCATACTTCCTGGAACTGGAGTTATAGATGTGAGCCACTATGTACGTGGTAGGAGCCAAAGCTCAATTGCCTACAAGAGCAGCAAGGGCTCTTAACCAATGAGCCATCTCTCTGGTTCCTAGGATCTTGTTTCTGACTACTGTGGTTTCCCAAACAATATCTAAGTGTATTTCTGCTAATAAGCCCATCCACCTGAAACTATGTTAAGCATGATGCAAAGAGAAATCTCACACACCAGTGGCTTCACAAGCCACATGAAGACCATGTGAATGGAACCCATTTTCCAGAATGGAGATCACAACACCTATGAGTCTACACAGACACCCACTTCAGGACCTTTCGGGAAGGCTATGGGAGATGTCCGACAGACCCCTCAGCATAGCATCACCCCCTTAGTGATGTGAATTCTTCTCATCTCACCACTTCTGAGAATGACTATCTTGAGTGTCCACGAGCCAGATCCCAGCTTCAAGGCTGTAATACCTGATGCCTCCGCGCGTAGCCACTAGGAGCTTCCTGCCCTGTGCTGCAGTCCCCTGTCTCCCTACCGTCACAGTCATCCATCTTCCTCATGTGACTGCTGGAGCAAAGTGCACACAGTCATGCCAGCCCTGCAGGGTCTGGTAGTCCATTATGAACAGAAGAGAACCTGAGGCTTAGCGAAGATGTTTGCAGCCTCTGCCTTCTGCCGCTGTGCTCAAAACTGGCAGAACGCGAGCCAGTGAGATAGCTTAGCACATAACGGCATTTTGAGGCAAGCCTGATGACCTTAATTCATTCACTTCTCAGGATATGCATGATAGAAGGGGAAAACTGACACCCTCGGGTTGTCCTTTGATATTACTTAACGTGTGTTTTGTGCCACCTGTACACAGACACCAGCAAACAAATATCATTTTAAAATATAGTTTTGTAATGTCATTGGATTCCTTCCAAGACTCCTCCAGGGAGATTCAGCAGGAATCCCAGAAAACAAAGATGTAGGTCGTGTGACTAGCGGGCCTGCCAGTTCAGGCCTCTTACCTTCCCAGAGGATGTGCTTCCGCCCCCAGTTTCCACCCTTTGTCCTGGTCTTTTGCCTGACATCCCTGCATCTTGGATCCAGGAAGGGAAGGACACATCTCTACTTTCTGAAGCTCACTCAGTGCAGACTCCCAGGGTCACCAGGGGGTCTTTTCTGTGTAAACAGAAAAAGCTAAGTCTTGGCTAGTGTCTCTGCTAAAGGCTGAGAGCTGGAATGTCCAGGAGTCGGTTCCAGCCTGCTGGGTGGATTATGGCACCTGCTGCCACAGGAGGGAAGCATGAGGCTGTGTTCTAAGGAGCCAGGGTCCCAGAGCTTCAGGCAGGGTGTCCCCAGGACAGGTACTATCAAGGCACCAGGCATTGCTCGAGGGGCTGTAGTCTTGAGCCTGGGCTGAGGGCCTCAAGCAAGCTTGTGGTTGTCCCAGGAAGAGACGGCATCTGAGCAGTACTGCTCACCAAAATCCAGCAGGTGTTTGGCTGCACTGGCTCACTGGGGTTCCCCCATAGCCTCAAGATCCTGGGACCTGCCCTCTACACTCTTTCCCAATCCTCATTTTGCAATCAGTTAGCCTGACCCAGTAAACATCTGCAGCCTGAGGAAAACCCATCATCCTCACCCTTTTCCATGTGTTTCAAAAAAGAGCCCAGGGCAATGGGGGAGGGGACTAGACATCACATGAGTTTGGGCCACAGCCTAAGCCCCTGCTACCCTGACTCAGCTTCCAGACCAGTCGCCAACCTAGCTGGGGAAAGACACTCACTGGGGAACAAGCTAGAAAGTGCCTTCCTGTCCATGGTTTATAGATGGAGAGAGGCAGGTGGGAGGCAAGGCTGTAGGTCAAAGTTCAAGGAAATATTTCTAACTGGCTTCATCCCTTCAGTTCCCTGTGCAACCTCACATGGGTCATTAAACTTCTCTGAATGGGTTTTCCTTGGGAAATAGTCCTGTCCCCTGTCCCAAAAGCTCAGTGACACTTGACAAGCACATGACCCTTTTGCATTGGTGTGCTCACACAGCGCTCCCGGAGGTCTATCGAGCTGCTTATATTTTCTATGCTGTGGAGTCTAGGAACTTAAAGCACAAAGTTTTATTCTCTGTACCAAATGTTTGATGAGTGCCTACCAGATACACAGGGTACCAGGGACTTAGAATGAGCCTAGAAAAGAATGGAGAAGTTGCCTATAGCGTCAGATAGAGAAACCACAGGAGCAGGTAGAGCCTCAGCACTGCCTGCTTCCCAGCCATGCTGAGTGAACTGTTGAGTGAGGTGGCTGAAGAGTCTCTCCACAGAGCTGGAAATGACTGTTTTCTTTGGCCCCACAATGCCTTCCCCACATCTAGCCACATGCCAGCTCTGCTTCTGCGTACCTGCTTTTACAACAGCCGCGGTCCTCTTCTGAGTTCTAACTCTAGGGGAACCATAACGTAGAGGCTTTTTTTTCATCCTCCCTTACAGCTGATGCAAGGTCCTTAGTAAGTGCGTGGGTAGATTGTATATCAAAAACTGCCAGATGAAGGGGGGATGGATGGGGGTAGATGGGTGAGTGGATGGGATGGATGGATGGATGCATACAACAGGGAAAGTACAAGAAGGGCATTCTAAGAGAAAACTGAATCAACAAAAGTAAGGGGACAAAAAGTTAGAACCCCCCTCAGGAAAGATGCCTTTCCACTCCACGTGTCCAAGGCCCTGTCTCCTGGACACTATGACAGAGATGCAGCCTAAAAAGAAAACAAGGAATATAGGCAAGGCCTATGTAGGAGAAAAGGAGAGCTTTGTTTGGTGTGGACTCTATCTGAGACAGAGTCTCATGTAGTCCAGGCTAGCTTCAGATTCATAGCCTGCAGCCTAGTCTCCTGAGTGCTGGGATTCTGGGTATGTTCCACCACAATCAGATGATAGTTTCCAATGTTCTAAAAGGTCCATGCACTGTAGGCTTAGTCTTCAGAGTGTGGTACCATTGGGAAGTAGTACTATTACAACCCTTAGCAGAAGAAAGGCAGGTCATTGGAAATATGCCCTTGAGGGGAATAGTGACCTCTCTCTCTGCCACAAACAGCTAGAGTATATCACTCTGTCCATTATAAGGGAAAGAGTTATCATATATCACCCTGTCTACCATAAGGTTAACAGCTACGGTATATCACCCTGTCCATCATAAGGTTAACAGCTATGATATATCACACTGTCCATCATAAAATAAACAGTTATGGTATTTCACACTGTTCGTCACAAGGTTAACAGCTATGCTATATCACACTGTCCACGAAGTAAACAGTTATGCTATATCACACTGTTCCATCATGATATTCTTCTGCCCACATGAGGCAATTATAAACTGAGACCTCTGAAACTCGGTCTCTGAGAACAAACATCCCTTCCTTTTTGGATTCGTACAACTGTTTTGTCACAGTAACAGAAAACTGACTAACACATGTGTTGACCCACTCTTGTTTGGCTATGGGAGTGAAGGCTATTTCTAGGAAATTATAATGCCAATCTACTTCCTGTGAGTCTGTCATAAGGAACCACACAATATCTATCTCATTATCTCTCCCAACACTAAAGTGGATGGGATTTTTTTAAAGCATTAATTTTATTACAAAAGTAATGTATGGTGTTTGTAAAATCCTGACCAGGCAGTGGATAGAGTACACAACTGGGTAAAGGAAAAACACTATACCAACACCAGAGCCCACCTGAGATCTACAATGGAGGCAGCAGGAGGCATAGCAGTCCATGAGCCCAGCTTCACACATTCCTCCTGACATGACCCCCTCTGCCCAGCTCCAGGCAACCATCTCTATTGTTGGGAAGGGCAGAGTGGAGCAAGGTGGTTTATGCAGGCTCTTCAGAGAAGCCATCTTCTTCATATTACAGCCTCTCAGAGCTGATGACGTTACTTGTAATTAATAGAGTACAGCGACACTGCAGTGGCAGTCCACCAGACAAGGACCAAGTGTCTAATGTCCCAGTCCTAGTCCCATGAAACCTGAGTGGGCAAGTACCGTATCCTGCCTCTGATGCTGTCGATGTATACGGCAGCCTGTATCATTCACGAAGAAGGGGTCCAGCAGCTGGCCATGGCTTCACTCTCAAATCACATGCGGTTTTTGTGAAGAATCTCAGTGTCCCGGCCAAGCACACAGCACAGTTATGGTCACACAGTATTACTCAGCGAAGGTCAGTTGCTACTCTTGTCATGATGCTACTTAAGTAATGGGCAGCCCTCTGAAGCCGACCAACAACCAGCTGTTAGTCAAGAATATACAAAAGGAAATGGAGATAGATCAGTCAGTAAAAGTGTTCGCTTTGCAAGTCCGAGGACTTAAGTTTGATCCCCAGACTCCATATTTAAATTTAAAAAAATTTAGCAGTGTGCCTGTAACCTCAGCACTGGGGAGGAAGAAAGGGGAGGATCCATTGGGGTCTGCTGGCCAACAGAGCTCCAGGCCTATGAGAGACACTGTCTCAAAAAAAAAAAAAAAAATACTGGACAGCTTCTGAGGAACAACACCTAAGGTTTGACCTCTGGCCTCCACATCTATAGAAATATACATAATACATACACATACATACATACATACATACATACATACATACACATACATACATACATACATACATACACATTCATACACAGAGAGACATAGAGACAGAACACAACTCATAGTGAGTCTCTGCTAAATGTGTACAGATGTTTTAGTTCTTATTCTCTAAACAATGATATAATCACAGTTGGTGTCTGTCTCTCCAGATGTTTTGTGCCCTTGGCTTTCCCACCACATCTCTTTTTGGCTCCTTCTGTTCTAGTTTGCTTTGTTGCTGTGACCCAAAACCAACTTACAGGAGAGAGTTTATGTCATCTTACAACGCAGGTCATAGTCCATCAATGTCTCTAAGAAAAACTGCTTCTGAGTTACTGCAGTGAGTACTGAATCCCCCTGTATGAGCTCTAGAGCAGTGGTTCTCAACCTGTGGGTCACGATTCCTTTGGGGGATCAAACAACTCTTTCACAGAGGTCACATATCAGATATCCTGCCTATCAGATATTTACACTATGATTCATAATGAGAGAGCCTGGCTAAATAAGGCTGAGCAACCCCATGAGAGGCTTAGTATTCTTGCTGACAGAACAGGCTTAAGAGTTACAGGAAAAACCACCCAAAAAAGGCAGCCAATCAGAAACAGCCAAGACATCTGGCCTGGGGGAGATAAGGTTGCTTAACTACCAGTTTGAAGAGCACCTAAGTCCTGACCAGTCATGTAGCCTCTGTAGGCACCAGCCAGCCCCAATTGAGGTTACATAGTAGTAATTCCCCTTTCTGGCTTTAAGAGGGGACTGCCGCCATGTTGTAAAGGTGGTGATCCCAGCATGCTAGACTTCTGCAGAATAACAGCCTTTGTTGCTTGTATGCTACTCGAGTCTGGGGTTATTCTTTCATCGTATTCCAGACCCTAACAATAACAGTAACAAAAGTACGGTTATGAAATTGCAACAAAAATAGTTTTATGTTGTAGGGGGGCTCACCACCATGAAAAACTGTCAAAGGGTCACAATATGAAGAAAGCTGAGAACCACTGCTCTAGATGAACAGAACCAACAGAAAATAGCGGCTTGCAGGCTATGGTCTGGGTAGTCTAACAATGGCTGTCTACCAACATAAAGTCTGAGGATCCAGTACTTGTTTAGTCCACAAGATTGGGTGTGTCCGCTGGTCTACAGTATACGTCAGAATCCAAAAGAAATAGGCTCTAATGCCAGAGAGGGAATGAACTTTCCAGTGAGGGCAAGGGCAAGCAGGCAAAAAGCACAAATGTGCCTCTTCTATGTCCTTTATATAGGCTGCCACTGGAACCTCAAATGATCCAATCAACTAAATATCTCTGAAGGTGTACCCAACAACCTGGGTTTTCAGTTAATTCCAGATGTAATCAAGTTGACAAACAAAAATAGCCATCACAGCCTGTCTTATTATTCTATTGATGGGAAGAGACACCATGACCAAGACAATTCTTACCAAGCAGAGCATTGAATCGGGGGCTTGTTTATAGTTACATGGGTTTAGTCTGTTATTATTGTCATGCTGAGAACATGGCAGCTAGCGTGGCGCTGGTACTGCAGCTGAGAACAGCATCTGTAGGCAGAGAGAAAGGGGTCTGGGCATGGGCCCGGGATTGGCTTTTGGAATCTCAAAGCCCTCCCCTAGTGACACACTTCCTCCAACAAGGGCACACCTCCTCATCCTTCTAAAACGTTCAAAGAGTTCCACTCTCTGGTGGCTAAGCATTCAAATAGATGCGATGGGGGCCATTCTTACTCAAAGACTGCACCCTGCCCCCAGCGCTAAGATGTGGGATGTTTTTGCTTTCAGGTTTAAATATGCAGCACCTAGGATAGGAAAATAGGACAGGTTGGTCCTCTTATTTTGTAGTTGCTTGATGTCTTGGCATGCACAAGACCCTGAGTTGGAGCCTCAGCATAAACAAATAAAGAAATACATCTTTAAAAAGTCATAGTGCCACCTGCAACCAATACTGGTCCTTGCCAAACATATCACACTCTCAAATAAATGAATGAAAGGTATTACTAAATCACTTTTTGTTGATCAGAATTAAAAAAGATGGGTTGTCACAGTGATGAGGTGAGGGAGAGCATTGCTGGCCATCCACTATGGATGCAAAGCTTGAAGCTTCGCATTTTGCCTCAACATCCTGAGAGGGAGAGAATTTATGGGAGAACTGTTTTCCATCTGTGTGTGATAAAGGAATAGCATTGGGTCCCATAGGGTTTCTCCAAGTCCCCAGAGAGCAGAAGGCTCCACAACTCAAAAAAAGAAAAAAAGCAAAGTTGTCTTGGTTTGCATACTCAAATCACCATCCCCTCACCAAAGAAATGACAGCTTGGTATAGTACAACATTTTCTTTAAACTTGTGAATAAGGGAAAAAGCAAAAAAAAAGAAACCTAAGCATGTAGGCTGATAAGACAGTTCTTAAAATCAAATATTTTCGTTAAAAAAAATAAAAATAAATGACAAATTTAAAAGAAAGAGTCAGGCATGGTGGTACATACCTATAATACCAACATTCTGGAGCCTGAAGCAGAAGAACCAAGAGTTCAAGGCCAAGCTCAGGTTCAAAGCCAGCCTGGTCGACATAAGATTCTGTCTGAAAAAAAAAAGAAAAGGCAGGGCTTTGGGGGCTGGGGCAGGGCAGGGAGAGCTTCAGTGTTTAAAGCACTTACCACAGAATCATGGACCAAAATTTGGATCCTCAGAACCAACATCAATGAGTGTGGCCTCCCGTCCCTGTAATTCTAGCCTTGACAGAAAAGTAAAATAGCCAGAGCAAGCTGACTGGCAAAGCAGCTCATATTGTTGAACTCTGAGTGTGACTAACAAATGATGCTTAGTGAACACAGTAGAGCATTGATGGAGGGTGATTCTAAACATCAACCTCAGGCCTCCGCACGTTCCCTTGTGCGCGTACACACACACACAAATGATAAAAGAAATAAAGCAAATGCATAAATGCAAGAGATCCACTCCTTGCTTTTTAGAAGTCCGGGCTTGTGCTTCTCCTTAAGGGGCTCACAAAGCTCCTGACGAAGCTACCAGGACTTGCTTTTGACCAAGGTTTGTGGAAAATGCAAATCTGCTTTGAAGAATAACTTTCATCTTAGAGAACCTGGGATTGGGAATTGGGGCAGGTTGATTCTGCGAATTTGTTATTACTGATTCACCGTAAAATGAGTTTGCAGCTTGTGGATTTCAATCGCTTTAGGTTTTCTTTTCTTTCTAAGCCCAAATAAGATGGTATGTTAATAGATAACTAGACAGCTGATAGATAGATAGATAGATAGATAGATAGATAGATAGATAGATAGATAGATAGATAGGGAAGGAGAGAGAGAGAAACAGAATTCACTAATCCTGATAGAAACTCATAGGTGTGACCAATTCCAGCCTTGGGGAACAGAAAACAGGGCCTAAATCTCTTTCCTTTGCAGAACTAGACACAAGCAAGACCAAGGCAAGAGACCACACTGGCCCTCTCTGGGATCAATATGTAGCAAGAATCTATGCCTGTCAATTCTCTTTTCTTTTGTCCTCTTCCAAGGGACAGTGTGTTCCTCCTGGTCTGGGAGGTGCACCCTGTGACATGATTGCACCAGATAGCTATTCTACCATCATCCTGAAGAGGCTAGGTCTCATGGGGTACCTGAGGAAGAAGAACCACATCCCAAACTGGCCCCAGGCCCCTCAGTCTTCCCAGACCACAGGGCAAGAATGAGCACATGGAGGGCTAGGTCCCGCAGCGTTTCTAGCTGGGCTCCCAGGCACCTATCATATCTCTATCACCTGGTGTTGTAACCTCCATAATTGCCACATTCCCATCCAGGCCACTTGAGGCCAGCTGTCTCAACCTTAGCCTGGGCGCCTGTCGCAATGAGCACCCAAATGATTATCCACCTCCCTCCTCCCAACTGCCCCACCCCCTCTCCTACCCCCCCCCTTGTAGAGAAGAATAGAGCCCCAATCTGTCTAGTACCCTGCTTATTTGACCTGGGCTCTATCTCCTGGACAAGTTTTTCCAGAAATCCAACCCATATGGCCACAAGTGTGCCATTTGACGTAGCAGCCTTGGGGACGCCAGACCTTACTTCAAGCCCCAAACCTTTTAAAATCCATTTTGTTAACTAATATCTCTTGAAACTTTGGGGGGCAGGGTGCATCAATTCTTCATAAGGTTTACTGAACCGCTCTAAGAAAAGTTTGACATCCAATTTTCTACTAGTTGTGGGAGAGAAAAGACAAAGGGTGTGGGGATAGGGAGGATCAATGTGCTGGCTGATGAACACCTACTGTGATTCACACCCTTCAACAAGAATGCTCTAGTTAGAATCTCCTGTGCAGCCCAGATTTGTTTTAAGTCTCCGAGCCTTGGAGCCTGGTGATTTACAGGACTAAGTCACTTTCTGAATTAGCCAGACGCATCTGCCTAAGATAGTCTGCCCCTGAGCCTAGCATCACCTAAGTCCTTCCTGGACTCTCAGTAACGATGCCAGTAGCTGGGTGTGGTTATGCACACCTATGATCCAGGCAGTAAAGAGGCTAAGAATGGAAGTCTGCTACCACTTCAGGGCCAGCCTGGGCTACAAAGTAAGACTTCCCTGTCTCAAAAAAAATAAAAATAGACACTAGTGATAGCACCCACACTTTGGTGCAATCTTCAGTGGAGAGAAGGACAGCCACAGGCAGTGGGGGGCTTGACAGGCACTAGAGGGGGGCAGCGAAAGACTCCAGCCAGGGCTCTGAGTGGAAGAAGAGGCAGAGTGGTCTCAGGAAGCAGAAATAAGAGAGACTCTCAGCTCCATGAGTCTGCCTCTCCAAACCCCTAGAACATTCCTTTTCAGAATTTTCCATTTCCTAAGACACGAGGCTGCATTGCTCAACAATTGTGTTGTTTCTCACGGGTGCTCCGGGCCCATTCCCAGAGATGATATCAGACTAAGGCCATGAATTACCACATGAATTCAGTCAGCAATGTCTGGCTGGGTACCCTTTCTCTGGGTTCCTGTCCCACTCTGCCAAACTTCCCCCTTCCTGCTATTTTCTCACTCAAAGCAATGAACATCCAAACAATATCCCTCTGACATATTCTATCTATCCCACCACACAGCAAGAGAGTGGCTCTGGGTTCAAATCCAGACTCTACCATCTAAGAGCTCTATATGCTATAAACCTAAGTTTTCTCATCTGTAAAATGGAAAGAAACCTAGTACTCAAGATGAACGTTCACCAGACAAGTTAATAAAAATGTAATAAATCCAGAGTTACTAAGAGAACTGGCACCTAGTCAATATACCACAAAATAAGTGGCAAATCACAGCAAATCCTTAACCCCTCCTCTGCACTATGCCCCCATTAGCATTAACACCTGTTCCAGGAGCTGCCTAGGAAAGATAAACTAAGAGATTGCTATCACTTAGACCTCAAGGTCTGATCCAGCATAGCCCAAGGGTGACACACAGGCTTCTGAGACCTACTTCCTGGGTGGCTGGTGGCAGGGAATCACTTGACCTTAGTTGCTGCATCGATGAAAAGCAGGTTAAAATCATTCCCACCTGGAAGGACTGCTGTGCAGATGAACGGGCCCCACGGAAAGGCTCAGGAGAGCAACAGGAGAAGAGCAAGGTCAGCGCCGGTGCCTGTCAGCCCTTGTTCAGCGTGTTGTGTGGAACAGCAACTACAGAGAGTAAAGCAAAGGATTCAGACAGTTGCCTTCTTTCTTCCTCTCATCCCAAATAAGAAAAAAAAAAAATCTCCCTCACGCAGCTTGCAGTGAAAAATGCAGCCTTGGTATGAAGAGGGCCAACATCTTCATTCTGCTCTATGCCACCTGGGTGGCCTGCAGCAAATCCCTACACATCTTTAGCCCACAGTAGCTGGCCATTAAACTAGTGTGCATGCCCTTCCTTTCCCTTCATGAAAGGAGAAAAACTAAAGTGGGCAGGCCAGCTGCTAAGCCCCAGTCCTGACGTGTCTCACCACTGGGATGGGTGTTAAAGATACAAGTGCTGGGGGTGGGGGTGGGGGACTTTCTGTGGTTTCCCGATTCTGGCAGGAGGCAGAGCTAAACAACAGATTATAGGGAACGGAGCTGAGGTGCCTGAGCGAGACAGAGCCCCACAGAGATGGTCTCTGCCCAGCTCGGTAAGTCTCCATAGTGCAAGCACAACTGATATCAAAGCCGTTTTACACTCAGAAAGTAAATTCAAAGTGCTCAATGCATGCAGGACCATATAGCCAGCTACACTCAGGCAGGATCAAGCAGCTAGTCAGAAGCACTGAGGAAGAGGTACAGAGGAAGAATGAGTCCCCAAGAAAGAGCAGAGGAGTCAGCAGGAGAGGGGAATCTAGAAGAGGTGATATCTGTGGGCTAAAGCAGGAGAGAAGTGAGTACTCTCTCCTATCACAAAAGTAAGACACCACCAGGGTGAACTTGGAAGGAAGAACAACACTCAGGTCCAGCTGCAGTAAAGAGTCCTCACCTTCCAACACCCAGCCTGAAGCAAAGCTCTAAAAACCAGAAAAACACACTCACACCCACACAAAATGGAGATCCATTTGTTGCCCTCATGTAGAGCAAGGTACCATGAACCCAGAAGTCGCCTAGAACCTTAGTGATGCCTGGGAGGAACAAGCCCCACCACCATGCCATCATTTGGTATGTTGTAGCTTTGTAAAAATCTTTGCTGGAGACAATACCCACCAAATAAGAAAGAGCAATCAGAGCAATCTGCTTCTGCAGATCTGACGTTTTGTGAGACTCGGGTATAGAAGAAGAGGTATGAGGCCCACCTGCCCACGAAACCCTCCCAGAACCTCAGTTCCAATCCAAAGGACCCAAGCTACTGACAGCCCTTTCAGACCCCCCACACACCCACTACTATGTGCCTGGACCCCTGCACAGGGCAGTTATCCGCTGCTCAACTGCAGGCCCACACAAGTCAGAAGAACAGGTGAAAAATAGAACTCAGGCAGGGACTCATTGGTGGACCAGAGACCACACTGGCCAACAGAACCCAGAGAGGAGCCCCCACCGCACCCCTCAGACTTCCTCCCTAAATGCTCCCAGTTACCATGGCCAATCCCCATTCCCCTCCTCATCACTGTGCCCCACCCCCCAACTCAGACAGAGACCCCCTGCTGGACCAAAAACCAAGCTAACCACCAGCAGGCCAGCCCAAACTTGGCAGGGACTCCATCCTGCTGGACCAGATGTCACAGTGGCCACCAGAAAACCAGGCAACAAAGACCAGAAGACCAAAGAGGAAACAGAAACCAAGACACAAAACACCCATCCAAAACAGAAATCGGCACATAGAATGATAACCATCACAAACCCAGACGCCTAGATACCAGTGTAAGAACACAATCAGCAACAGCCAGGGAAGCATGGCGCCACCAGAACCCAGCTGTGCTGCAGCAGCAAGACCTAAATATTCCAACACAGCTGACACACACGAAAAAAAAGAAATGGCCTTAAAGTCAACCTATGAAGATGATAAGGTTCTTAAAGAGGAAATGATTACATCCCTTAAAGAAATCCAGGAAAACACAAACACAATTGGAGGAAATGAATAAATCCCTTAAAGAAAGCCACGTAAAAACAAACAAACAGGTGAAGGAAATTGTACTGGCTGGTTTTGCATGTTAACCACACACGCTAGAGTCATCAGAGAGGAAGGAGCCTCAGTTGAGGAAATGCCGCCATGAGATCCAGCTGAAAAAAATTTTTTTCAATTAGTGATCTTGTGGGGGGGCACCTGCCCATTGTGGGTGGTACCATCCCTGGGCTGGTGATCCCGGGGTCTATAAGAAAGCAGGTATGAGCAAGCCGTGTGAAACAAGCCAGTAAGCAGCATCCCTCCATGGCCTCTGTGTCAACTCCTGCCTTCAGGATCCTGTCCTTGAGTTTCTTGCTTGAGTTTCTGTCCTAAATTTCTTCAATAATGAATGGCAGTATGGAAGGGTAATCAGCTGGTGTAGCTATTCTAATAGCTAACAAAATAGACTTCAAACCAAAATTATTCAAAAGAGAAGGGGAAAGACACTTCACACTCATGAAAAGAAAAATCCACCAAAAGACACTTCAATTCTTAGGATCTCTGCCCCCAAATATAAGGGCACCCACATTTGTAAAAGAAACACCACTGCAGCTGAAATCATACATTGAATCTCACCCATGAATAGTGTGAGACTTCAGTATCCCACTCTCACCAATGGATAGGTCATCCAGACAAAAACTAAGCAGAGAAATAATAGAGTTAAATCAAAATCAGATGGTCCTATAACCAGGACCACACAGTTTTAGCACAGAATTCTATAAGACTTTCAAAAAAATTAATATTAATACTCCTCAAACTCTTATACAAAATAGAAACAGAAGGAACATTGCCAAATTCATTTTTATGAAGCCACAATTACCCTGATATCTAAATCACACAAAGAACCAACAAAGAAAAATAATTTCAGACCCATTTTTCCTTATGAATATTAATACAAAATATTTAATAAAATATTTGCAAACCAAATTCAAAAACACATCAAAAAGATGATTCACCATGGTCAAGTAGGCTTCATCCTAGAGATGCAGAGATGGTTGAAAATACAAAAATCTGTCACCATATAAATAAACTGAAAGAAGAAAACCACATGATAATCTCATTAGACACTGAAAAGGCCTTTGACAAAATCTAACTTCCTTCATGATAAAAGTCTTAAAGAGATCAGGAATACAAGGGACATACCTAAAAATAATAAAGGCAATTTACAGCAAGCCAATAACCAACATCAAATTAAATAGAGAGAAACTTAAAGCAATTCCACTAAAATCAGGGAGAGGACAAGGCTATCCACTCTCTCTGTATCTATGCAATAGAGTACTTGGAGTTCTAGCTAAGGAATAAAAAAACTAAAGGAGATCAAGGGGATAGATATTAGAAAGGAAGAAGTCACAGTATCAATACGGGCAGATGATATAATAGTACACATAAGTGACCAGAGAACTACCAGAGTTCTGCCAGAGAACTCTTACCACTGTGAAGTGGCAGGATACAAGATTCACACACATATAGACACACACACACACACAAATCCGTAGCTCTGCTTATATACAAATGACAAATGGGCTGAGGAAGAAATCAAGGAAACAACACCCTTCACGATAGCCACAAACAACATAAAATATCTTGGTGCAACTCTAACCAAGCAAGTGAAAGACTTGCATGACAAGAACTTTAAGTCTCTGAAGAAAGAAATTGAAGTAGCTATCCAAAGATGGAAAGATCTCCCATGCTCAGGAATTGGTAGGATTAACATAGTAAAAATGGCCATCTTACCAAAAGTACTCTAAAGATTAAGTGCAAGTCCCATCAAAATATCAACACAATATTTTTACAGACCTTGAAAGAACAATACTCAACTTCACACAGAAAAAAAACAAAACAAAACAAAAACAAAAAAAAAAACCCAACAGGATAACTATATTACAGAGCAACAGAACAAATAAAAAGTATGATATTGTTATAAAAAGACAGGCTTATAAATGGAATGAAATTGAAGATCCAGAAGTAAACCTATGGACCCTTGATTTTTGACAAAGAAGCCAAAATTATAAAGTGGAAAAAAGCATCTTCAACAAATGGTGCTGGTCTAACTAGGTGTCTGCATATGGAAGACTGCAAATAGATCCGTATTTACCACCTTGTACAAACTCAAGTCCAAGGGAATCAAAGACCTCAACATAAAACCAAATATACTGACCCTGATACAAGAGAAAGTGGGGGACAGTGTTGAATGCTTTGGCACAGGAGACAGACTCCTGAACAGAACCCAATAGTCAGGCACTAAGATTAACAATTAATAAACGGGACTTCGTGAAACTGAAAAGTTTCTGCAAGGCGAAGGGCGCTATCCATAGGACAAACCAGCAGCCCAAAGAATGGAAAAAAGATCTTCACCAACTCCACATCCGACAGAAGGCCAATATCCAAAATACATATGAAACAATAAACTGGACATCAACAAACCAAATAATCCAGTTTTAAAATGGGGTACAGCGCTAAACAGATCAACAGAAGAATCTGAAATGGCCAAGAAATACTTAAATAATTGTTCGATGTCCTTAGCTGTAAGGGAATACAAATAAAAACAGCTCTCAGATTCCATTTCACACCTGTTAGAATGGCTAAGACCAACAACAAAAGTGACAGTTCACGCTGGTGAGGATGTAGAGCAAGGGGAACACTCCTCCATTGCTGGTGGGAGGTGGGGATAGGAACAGGAAGGATCGGGTTGAGGGGTGGAGGAAGAGAGTACTGGGAGAGATGCCTGAAACTGGGGGCATTTGAGGGGTGATGTGGAAACCTAGTGCAATGGAAATTCTCAGGAATCTATGAGGATGACCCTAGTGAAGACTCCTAGTAATGAAGAATATGGAGCCGGAACTGGCCATCTTCTGTGACCAGGCAAGAATTCCAATGGAGAGGTTGAGATACCATCCCAGTCACAAACCCTTCAACTTACAATTTATCCTGTCTGCAAGATGTACTGGGGTAAAGATGGTGCAGAACTTGTGGGTGTGGCCAAGCAATGACTAGTCCAACTTGAGACCCATGCCATGAAAGGGAGCCCATGCCTGATACTGTCTGGAAGGCCAATAACCAGAGGCTGGGTATCCCAGAGAACTAAAATAAAGCCAAACAAGACTGGCAAAAATTTAAAAAGTCAATGAAATGATTCCTAATGATATTCTGCTATACTCATAGACTGGAGGCCAGCATAATCATCAGAGAGGCAACTGATAGAAGCAGATGCAGAGAACCACAGCCAAATATTAAATCGAACTTCAGGAAATCCTGAAGAAGAGGGGGAGGAAGGATAGTAGGAGTCAAAGGGGTTGGGGACCTTACAAGATCATGTGCCCACAAAATCAACTAACCAGGGCTTATAGGTGCTCACAGAGACTGACCCAACAATCTGGGATTCTGTACAGGTCTGACCTAGGCCCTATGTATAAATGTTATGGTTGTGTAGCTTGGCATTCTTGTGAGACATCTAATAGTGGGGGGGGGGCTGTCTCTGACTCTTTGGCCTGCTTTTGGGACCCTTTTCCTCCTACTGAGTTGCCTCATCCCACCTTGAAATGAGGGTTTGTGTATAGTTTTATTGTGACTTGTTATGCCATGTTTGGCTTATTTCCCTGGGAGGCCTGTGCTTTTCTGAAGGGAAACAGAGGAGTGGATTTTCGGGAGAAGGGAGGTGTGAGCTGGGGAGTAGGAGGAGAGGAGGGAGGGGAAACTGCAGCAGGGATATAATATATGAAGAAGAATAAAAAGGGGAGGGGTGAAAGGAGTTTTGTGAACACAAGACTGAAATGTCTTCAGCAAAAACAAATACCAGAAGAATCTGTTCAATCTGGTAAGTTAAGAGAACTGAGCAGTTTAAGGACAAATTCTCCCTGCATGTCCAGCATTCAGATGCTTACCTAGCACTCTCTATGTTTTTCAGGGTGACCTTGAACTTCTGATATTCCTGGCTCTACCCCTGGAGGGCTGGGACTGCAGCTTACACCACCATGCCTGGTGCATGAAGTGCTGGGTGTGGAGCTTCCTGCCTCTAGGAATGAGCTCTACCAATTGAGCTTCCACTCCAACCCTAGTTCAGTGTCTTTCTTAGGCAATGACAGGAAGGAGGAGGGAGCAGGAGAATGTGGCACACAAGACTGTGTGTCTGGCAATACTTTAAGCCCTCTCCTGTGCTTGGCCAAGAGAAAAGTATTTCTACTGCTGACCTAGGCCTAGGCTCTGGAAGGCCAATCTATGCCACTCCCACACCGGGCCCACTTTAATAACCAAAGCACATGGCTTCCTGTAAACAGGCCCAGCCAGGAATTAGCTTTTTCTTTCTTTCTTCCCCTATGATTACAACTAAGCTGGACGCTCCAGACCAGAATGCGTCTCAGCTCACCAGGAAGGGACAACAGTAGTTCCCAGATTTTCCATGGCTTTCTCAGTGTCCTGTTGGCCCCAGATCTCCCTGGAACCTACCCAAGATGTATTTCAGGGTTGACATTGCTTGACATTATATGGCTACTCACCCTCAAGCCGGCAACTGCTGACCCAGGCTAATTCGAGACAGTGTGCGTGTGTGCTGAGCCTAATGGTCCATGCTGCAGCCTTCCCATTAGGGCCTTAGCCAGAACAGGGCACAAAAGGTAATGTGGGCTAGACTAACTAGATTTAAAGGCTACCTAAATCTGGGTTGTTGTTTTTTTTTAAAAAGAAATGCAATCCCATGAAAAAGAGTGTCCTTGGTTGCCAGAAGGCCTAGAGTTAAAGGCTGGCCACAATACGTACTAACAGCATAACCAACGGTAATCTGGTCCTCCTCCTTAGGCCTTGTGCCTGACAGATATGAATGTGATAGCAAAGGCTTAAATGAGATGATGCTTTAGTGGCCAGTGAAGTAAATCCTCCATTAATACTGTTCCTTGCTGAACCCATCCTGTTTCTGGTATTCATGTTCAGCCCTCTGATGGTTAGTACTGATCACCAACTTCACAAGGTCTAATAGCAAGAGCTAAGCCTCTGGGTGTCTCTGAGGAAAAGTTTCTAGACTGCTTCATCAAAATGGGAAAACCCATCCTAATTGTACCGCACTGTGGGCAAGTGTCCTGAACTGAATAAAAAGGAGCGAATGAGCCGAACACTAGGACTCAGCTCTCCCTGCTCCCTGACTGCAGATGGGATGTGAGCAGCCACCTGACACTCCTGCCTCCGTGCCTTCCCACCATGAAGACCAGGAAGGATGTGCAAGCTCCAAAGGGTACCAGGAATAAGAGCACCTTCAAAGTGTGAGCCGGAATTAAACCTAGCCTCTTACAGGTGCTTCTGTCGAGTGCTTTGATCCAGCCACCAGAAAGGAAACCCAAACCCTTTCACAGTCATAGCCACAAAGGAAACGTTCGGCCTCTGCATTCCAAATCCAAAATTGAAAAGGCTGCATCAGAGGTAGGAGTGAAAGACTTTGGTCGAGTAGCTTGGACATCAAGAGAAACAGGCTGAGGTGAGAGCAGTGGCCATGCCTGCACAGGGGTTCTCTGCATTCGGACTTGGCCACTGAAGAGGAAAGGAGCACTGGAGAAAGGAAAAGAAGTTAGCAAGAAGTGGCTTGGGGGCCACGAAGAGCATCAGGAAGGATGTGCAAGCTCCAAAGCATACCAGGAATAAGAACATCAGGCCATAGTTGGTGCTTTGCATATGGGAGGCCGTTTGATCCAGGCAAGTCATGGTGATGCAGCCACAATAAAGGGCGTCAGATAAATGGGTTAAGAATGACGGAACAAATAGGATTTAAAATGAGAAAGCCAGTAAAGTAAGGGATAACAAGATTGCTGACATCTTGGAACAGTAAAAGTTCCAAGAAGGAGAAAATGAGTTAAAAGAGAAGTTAGACTCCAGGAATTGTGTTGGGTCCACGGGTGGAAGCATCAATAGACTGGATGAATGAGTGATACAGTTGGGTCCACGGGTGGAAGCATCAATAGACTGGATGAATGAGTAGTGACAGAGAGCAAGATTGGGAGGAAAATAGTTTTGGTGACATAGGAGACAGTGTTAGGTATATTGGTCACTTTCTTCCTTACTGTGATAAAATACCAGAGAGGAAACAATTTAAAGAAGGGAAAGTTTATTCTGCTTATTGTTCAGGAAGCTATGGTCCATGATGGCGGGAGGGGCATGGTGGCAGGGATAGGTCATTTTTGCATTCAGTTAGGGAGCAAAGAGAGAGTTGGTATTAGGGTTTGGATTATAATATAGTTTCTCTTGTTACTGTCATATTAAAACACTCTGGTAAAAGCAACTCAACCTCCCCCCACCAAAAAAAAGGTTTGTTTTAATTGACACTTCCAGACTGCCATTACTGCTGGCCATATCACATCCATATGTGTGTGTCAATCTGGTGACACCCATATTTAAGGTGAGCCTTCAATTCATTTAACCTACTCTAGGTAATTCTTCACAGATGTAACCAAGGTGATTCTAGATGTTGTCAAATTGACAACATAAATCAGCACATGGGAGAGGGGGGTGGGTAAGTGAGGATTCAGTGTGGCAGATGGGATTCTGCCCAAAGTTATAGTAGGAAAACTCTGAGAGTGGTGGGCAAGCTTGTTTACTCAACCAATATCGGCTTTGCTCTCCTTTACCAGAGAAACGCAACTCACTCATTCAGAATAGCCCAGAACAGAAAGCAGCTAACGTGTTCCTCATCAGGCAACTCGAGAAGCAAAAGCCATATGGTGGAATACTTCTTGTAATGGGAAAGGACCCATTAGCTATAGGAATCACATTCCTTAGAGATCCTAGAAAATCAGTGGAACGATTCCAGTCCCAAGTATCCATTAATACAAACTGGCTCTAGCAACAGAAAAACTTTAATAATATGCAGTCTCCTAATACTGTAATGGACGAAAATAGTAGGTCAAATGTTTAGACTGACTCTGAAATCGCTTGAGTTTCTTCTAAGTAAACACGGTTGAATGACAACTTCATTATAGCTCCATCTATATGTGATTCTAACCCTCCACAGTTTCATCCACAGCTGAGCTCATGCGAAAGAGCTGGGATGCAAGAAATAAAGAGAAACCTCAGATCCAGGGAGATAAACTCATGAGGTGAGTTGGAGATAGGAAATGTTAGACCAGGTACATGCATGGCTAGCTTGAGAACAGAAGACACAGCCAGAGCCCCACATGGAACCCGGAAACTGAGGCCTTTGTAGAAGATCAGGGCTCTAACTGCTTCTTAAAGGAAAGATGAGAAAAGTGCACAACTGAGCATGTGATGAGACTAGTCTTAGATTTTTTAAAAAGTTTCTTGTATTTTGTCTGCTCGTATGTCGATGTGTGCGTTCCCAGTGTTGGCAGAGACCAGAAGAGGAACTAGAGTAACAAACAGTTGTAAGCAGCCATGTGGGTGCTAGGAATTGAACCCAGGCCCTCTGGAAGAGCAGCCAATGGTCTTAACCACTAAGGCATCTCTCCAGCCCCCATGATTAAAAAACATTAGACAGCAGCCCAGCACTTGAAAGGCAGAGACAGGCAGGTCTCTTATGAGTTTGGGGCCAGCCTGGTTTACAAAGTGAGTTCCAGGCCAGCCAAAACTCTATGGTGAGACCCTGTCTCAAAATTAACAACAATATCAACAACAACAAATCAAAGCTTCCTTCTTTCATGTTCATTTATCTGTGCAGCATCCAGAAGATGCTGCCCATATTTAGGGTCCATCTTCCCACTTCAAATAATCTGATCAAGAAAACCCCTCACAGGATGCCTTTAAAAGACCTTATCTTTTGATTGATTCCGCACACAGGTTGTAAACCAAGATTGGTCACCGCAAACTGTATACTTGAAATGGATACATTTTATTTATGTGAATTGTGCTTCATGAAAAATGATAATACGGGGATAGTTTGATGGTTCAGTGAGTAAAGACGCTTGCTACCAAATATGATGACCTGAGTTCTGACCCTAGGAATCATATAATGGAGGAAGGAAACGGACTCCCACAGATTGCCCTCTAACTTTATGTGCAGTGCACGTGAGCGCCAGTGCCAGAGTACACGCAGACACACACACAGGAAAATAATAATACTAAATAAAGCCTTCAGTTACAATAACATTAATAGCCAGGCACGGCGGTGCACACCTGCAGTCTCAGCACTCTGGGAGGCAGAGGCAGACAGATCTCTGTGAGTTCCAGGCTAGCCTGGTCTACAAAGTGAGTCCAGGCTACACAGAGAAACCCTGTCCCAAACAAACAAACAAACAAACAAAGACAATGCAAATAATTACCTTAATTTGAGGTGAGTCAAATAGATAAATAAATACAAGTACCATAAAAATCAGAAATAGAAAAAGAAAGGCTTGGCTAAAGATGAAAACAGGGTCAAAGTTAATTTAAACAGCTCACAGCAGTCACTTGATCAAGGGGAACTACACACTGGATTCAGAGCTTCCCAGAAACCAAAGCAGAAAACAAAAAAAGAAATATCCACAACATCCTCTATGTCCATAAGAAGAAAAAAAAATCAGTGCTTATAAAATAAAATCCACTCATAGAGAAAAGGTAGCTTTTGAGTAGTATGGGAACCCAGAGAAGGAAGTGACTCATTCTGCTTGGGAAAACCAGGAAATGCTACAAAGATGAGGGAGAAAGAAAAAGAAAAAAATAGCCGGTGCTGATGTGGGAAGGCTGGATAAAGGGGGTGGGCTGCGCCTTGAAGTGGGAAATTATGGCTTAACTCATTTCCTAGACACCCTGCAGCTCTACAGAGGCACTGCAAGAGGTCAAGGTCTTAGTAAGCAGGAAGAAGGCTGGAGCTAAGAGCCTGGGGCTGTCTCTGCAGAGCCTGAGGACGGTCGGCTCACTCCAGGGCAGGCCGTTCACGGTTCACCAGTGCGCACAGACCCATGCCGCATGGGTCAAACCTCAGCTGTGTCCTGTTCCGGAATGTCCCAGAGCCATCCAGCCTGTCCTTACTGGTCAGTGGGAGGGAGGGAGGGTGGTCCCCCAAGAGCTGGCGAAAGAATCTGTAACCCAGGCAGGACAGGTTGGGATTTCTGAGGCAATCTTGGCTCCTTCATGTCCCAACCAGCTGAGGGCTGCCCCTGCCCACAGGGTGACCTCTTCTCCAAGCGCATGCTTCCTGGTCTTGGTGGATTGCCCACACTCAGGAATGCACGACTCAGATGGAGCCTGTGTGTCAGCTCTTTTCCCACATTCAGGGTTTACAGCTGACAGAAGTGTGTTTCAACAGATTTGCTGAGAGAAGATGAGGCCATAGTCCAGGAAACTGCCCTGATAAATCACCCGTGGGCTAACAGTGCCTTCTGGAACATTCTTCTTCGTCATTTGGAAAGGGAAGTGTTGGGATTTAAACAAAACTAAAGTGGAAAACGCTGTGCCAGAGGGAATAGCAGAAATGAGCTTTGAGGATGCCACATCCCACATTCTTTTTTTTTCTAAGTGCAGGATGAAGAGGACTACTCACACCTGTCCCCCAGGCCCCAGGATCACTAGGGGTGAGGGTCACAGTGCTGTGCTTTAACAGTTCATCCTATGACATCACATCTCATTTGATCACAGAAGGAAAGCTGTGAGGCAGACTTCCCAGACAGTCATTAATTGCTTTTTGCTACTGTTCTGCCAGGGAGATACCGGGAGCTCATTCTGACGGAGCATCCGCCTCTTGTCTCTCATCCTCGGACACTTGGCTCTCTTTCCCTCCTTGCCTGGGACAGTGGGTTTCTGAAGTGACAACAGAACTGTCCCGTGCAAGCCTCCGTCCCCAGCATAGGAGCCATAGCCTTTCCCCAACACATGTTCCATAGGCTAGCAGGCCCGGGACAGATTCTACCAAAGGCCTGTCCTTCAAGTCTATGCTTGACATGGTGCCCTCCAGTTGAGGCCTACAGCTCTCTGGACAGAGCAAGAAGAGCAGGGCTCCCACTGTCTACCCCAATGGAGTACCAGCTCTCTCAGAAACATACTAGGTACCAGTCAGGTTCTTAGACAACCTCACCACGCTTGTGTTTGTATAGAACCCTGAGGTTTCTAAGAACTGTCAGTCAAGTCTCCCATTGTTCCTCAAGGCGGGCTCTAAGCTCTGCATGAAGAGGGAAACTAAGATGTAGAAAGAGCCACTGGTCGTGGGGCAAACAGGCCAGCAGTCAAACTGGCCAGCAGTTTGGGCTTTCAGTCTGGGAGATCGGGCAACCCCACAACCCTCCTTCACTTGTCACCTCACCCTCTAGTTTCCTCCCTTACCACATGGCTCACACTTCTAGAACAAGGCCCCAGGGCCACACCAGGAGGAAATGTGGTTGGGCTACTCACTGGCTGAACAATCGTGGGTGGATTACTTAACTGTGTACCATAGTTTTCTCATCTATAGAGCAGGACTGATACACAGGCCATACATACCAGCATGTCAGAGACACGAGCAAGGAAGAAGCCAGACCCTGACGGCCAAACCCTGAACGACTCACTCAGTGTTCAAACACAGGCCAGCTGCTTCTTAGAGCTGGTGCTTCCTCTTGGCTGGTGAAAGCATTTTGAAGATAGGGGTGGCACAGATCTGTAGCTTACTGAACACTGCTGGGTTGTTTGTTTTAAAATGGTTGACTTGGAATGGGGATGGAGCTCAGTCAGCAGAGTGTCAGTCCAGCCTGGATGAAGCCCTGGGTTCAGTCACCAGCACGAGGCAAATCAGACATGGTGTCACACACCTGTCATCTCATTACATGGGAGGTTCAAGCAAGACCCATCCTCAACTACATAGTGAGTTCAAGGCCAGGCTAGGCTACATGAGAAGCCTAGAAGGGGGTGGAAGTGATTTTACATTACGTGGATTTCACCCAAACACAAAACTACCGTAATTTTCATATGTAAATTTGAGACAGAGTCTCAAGCTACTGGCTTGGGACTTGGAACTCCCTATGTACATCAGCCTGGCCCTGAACCTATGGTAAACCTCCGACCTCAGTTTCTCCCATGCTAAGATAAAGGACCCATACTACCACACCTGGCTTTGTTTATTTAACATTTAATTTGTGCATGTGTGGCTGTACTTGTTCATATGTGCAGTTGCTTCTGCATGCAGAGCCCAGAGGTAGCCAAAACTTAGTGTCTTCTTCAATGGATTCTTCACCTTATTTTAAAAGATTTTTAATGTGTTTTGCACACATATAGGTATGTGCACCACATGTATGTCTGGTGCCCTACAGGGGCCACAAGAAGCTGTCGGATTCCCTGGAACTGGAGTCCCTAATGGTTGCTAGCTGCCATGTGGGTGCTGGGAACTAAGCACAGGTCTTCCCTCTGCAAGAGCAACAGATGCTCTTAAGCCCACCTTGTTTTCATTTGTTTTTGAGACAGTCTCTCACTGAACCTAGAACTTACCAGCTAAACTGGCCGGCCAGCAATCCCTAGGGATTTTCCTGTTTTGAGCTCCCCAGCACTAGAACACAAGCACTTTCGTGCCGAGCTTTTAAGGCAGGTTCAGATCTTAACACTTATACAGCAAGCATCTTGCCGACTCTGTCATCTCCGGGGCTCCAGTTACTGATTTTAGAGTGAGCAAACGCATCTCGGCGTCAGAAATCAGAAGAGCGACTTCCATACCTTCTTTTCAGCACCTCATGGAACCTTCTCCAAAATAGACCATATAGTTGGTCACAAAGCAAGCCTCAGCAGATACAGGAAGATTGAAATAATCCCTTGTATCCTATCTGACCATCACGGTCTAAGGCTGGACCTCAACAAC